>OX359279.1:16510130-17145130 GCA_947179155.2 Hedera helix | reverse complement strand
TGGACTACCTTTCAAATTATGCTGACAACTTTCAATTTCAAAGGCATTATACTTTAGGATGGAGTACCACATGGGCCCTCGAATGAGACCAATTAATTTAGCCACCATTTTTCATTTATAAAGCATGCATTAGATGTTAGATATCAAGTTTTTTTTTTTTTTTTTTTTTTTTTTTTTTCCGGATAAGTCCCTAACAGATTTCGGATGAAACATTTTAAAAAGTGTTTTGGCCTTTTTAAGCTTCTTTTGATTTAAAATAATTTTAATATATGATAAAAAATAATTTAATAAATAGGAGATTCCTTGCCTTAGAAAATATTGATTTATGAACAAATATTTTAACACTTGATATTAAATTATCAATGTAAGAAAAATATTAATTCAATAAATTTAGAAAATATTTTTGGTCAAAGAAAATAAGATAATTAAAATAATTATAATATTAACCTATAAAGAGGATTCTAATTTTAATTAACCTATTTACTAAATTGTTTTCATAAAAAAAATAGACTAAAAGTTGGAGACCCATCAATCTCCCCCTTTTTGATGATGACAATTATATAAAAATATTTTCTATTTAAAAACTCCACCTAGGTTCATGCGTATTGAAAATTTAAATTTTAGAAAAACTTTTGAATTCCAAAAATAGTGCAGAAAAATTATTGCATAATATTATATGGCAAAATATTATAGTAGAATATTATATGCAATATTATATGGTAGAATATTATATGCAATAAATATTTTTCTTCTCCCCCTTTGTCATCACAAAAAGTGATGGGGAAAATAAGTAGATGTTGCCTAAAATTCGTCTTAGCACTTTAACACGCAAGTATACGCGTTCGGTTGTAGCATTCAACAAACAAGGATATCGTTCCCATGAGGAAATAGATTAATACCTATTAATTACTAATTTTTAAACCAAATTAATCATATTCAAACTACGATGGATAATTGCAGGTTAAAATGAAACTTCGTTGAAATTAACTTCTAAATAATTAACCACGAGACTAAATGCAGATTTGTTAGCTTAAGATCACAACTTCCCTTAGTATCTCATTTAAGTTAATGTACTTCCTCTTCAATTAATTTATTACACCCATGCACCTCTTCTGATAGCACATGAATAAATCCTCCAAAATCTGGCCTTGAGGTGACAGAATTGTAAGGAACATCCTTGTTAATTAACTCACTATATTCTTATGTGAATTAGGTCAACTAGGATTTAAATTCAAATTCTCTTGTTGGTTACAAACGACATATATGTATATTCCAATCCTATATGCTAAACATATTAACCTTAACAAAGATTATATGGACAGTTGTTATCATACCCTAACCTAACCTAAACTCCGTTTTTCAACTTTGAATAGATTATCTTAGTAATTGTTAGCTAAGCAATTAATCAACACACACAAGGTAAGATAAATAATTCAGATACTAACTTTAACCAAAGAGGAAGCAATCAACTAAAACTACATACTAAGTTCCATTGCAATCTTAATGTAAAGTTTAGTTCATAGTATCTAGACAAAGCAACATCAAATTTAACAATGAATACATATCAGAGATTACAAAAATCAGAGATAAAAGAAAGGATTAGAAGAACTCTAATGGTTACTCCTAAGCTCAGCCTTGAATCCTCAGAATCTGCAGAAAACTCTGTTACTTGCTGCTTTTGTGTGTTCTCTTTGATTCAGTCCTTCCTCTGATGCTCCTTACTCTCTGCTCCAGTTCTCTCTCCCAATGTCACACGCTATTTTACTCTGTTTTACACGTTCCCCTCTATCATGACGGTTAATTAACTTCCTTTTCTTCCTCTCGCACTGCATTTCAATTTCGCTTTCTTTTTTAGAATTTTCGAAGTTGCAATTTAGCTCTTTCTGATCATGGGCGTTTAGACGCCGGTTCTAGTGCAAATCTGGGCGTCTAGACGCCGACCAGTGGCACACTATTTACAAAATTGCCATTTTCAAATTTTTCCATTTCTTTTAATTACTTTCTTTTCTAAAATGCCATATACGCCCATTTTGCTCTAACCTGCAATAAATAAACATAAAAACAAATTAAACGAACCTAAAAACACTTAAATGTAGCAACTATTAGCTTTAACGATACCTGATTCGTAGGTATAAAACCCACTCATCAAATACCCCCAAACTTGAACAATTGCTTGTCATCAAGCAAACAAAGCAATGAACTGAACTAAATCACAATTTATAAACGAACTACGTGCATGCATATGGATGTCCTACTAATGACTCGAGCAATATATCAACACAATTCATAAACATCCGGCCTCAAAGATTCTTAAATGAAAACTTTGTAAAACTTTAAATTCATGCACAACCAGAAATATAACATATCACTAATTTCATCTCACCATTGACCCTTTTGTGTGTGTGTGAATCAATATGTCACGCCAGCCGACTTTCCACTACAATGCATGACTTATCAATGCTCAATAAAAGATATTTAATCATATTCAATATTTTATTACCCCTCTATACACTTGTTTTCACACTTTTTTTTTCAACTAGCGAGTGCGTCTTACGCTCCATCTCGCTTATTCTTGACTTGTGTAATGTTTATTTTCATTAGGCTTTTCAATGTCACCCATGTAACGAACTTTCCACCAGCGACTCCCAAACCAGACGGCTTTAGGGCGCTAATTGTAAATACACTCCTAAGGGTTTACTTGTCCAAATGACAAAGGCCAAAAAAACAAACAAGCCAAAGGTTGCTTATATCTGTCTATATTATTTATTTATTTGTTTTTTTATTTTTTTATAAGACAGACATCGAAGCAATTATTCATAATTTATTGTTCTTTTTAGCTTTTCATGATCCAACAAGTAATAGAGGCTACTAATATCTTAAATGAGCATCTCATTCACGAATTAAATCTCAATCCAACCAGCTTAACACATTGAATGCGTGCATTCAAAACCAACGGGTCTCAAGTACGATAAAAACTAGCAATAGTTATAATCTCGAACTAGCAATCCTTCTCTGTCTCACAATCATTATTAGCTACTTAACATAACTATTTTTTTTATATCATCGGTCTTCCTTAAATTTCAAGTATTAAAATACTGCTCAAGTGTTCCTAAATGCATTAACATATGATCCTAATTTAACTTTTTTTTTTGATACAAACTATAAACACATCGCATGAAATGAGACTAACAATAACTGCTATTGCACTGAAACTAGCATGAAATGCATGAAATGAGACTAATATAAACTGACTAACATAAAACTAATATTATACACCCCTAAACTTGAACTAAGCAATGTCCTCATTGCAAAAATAAAGAATTGAAAACTGAGGACTTCCCTAATCAGGTCAATCGTCGTGATCGACCTCCTCATCACTGTCTTCTTCTTCACTCTCTTCTGTTTCGTCATCAATGTCTAAGTCTGAAGGCGGATATGTTGGCAAAGCTTGTGGCATTTGGCAAGGAGCAGAGCCTAGAGACGGATTCAGCTGGACAAATAATTTTAACATCATCGTGTGAGCCTCGACATTGTATCTATGCATCGCATCTTGACATTTGGCAATGCGGTGGTTTTGGCAATCCATCCTCTGACTAACCCGCTCGACTCGACTAGCTACCAAGTCTATTCTGTGAGCCCCCAAATTCGGGTTCCAAATACCCGGATCCGGTCATCACGATCCAATACAAACATTCACCTCTAAACAAGATACAATAACTAAATGCGAAATAATAAACATATGTTGTTCATTCAAAAGGTGTTACTAGTCCCAAGATACGATAACCTTACACAAAAGTACACGAATACCCTTAATAAAGTACTTAGGGTTTATATTACATAACAATTAATTTAATTAACTACAAGGCTGCATCTCAAAGTCTATCACTTCATCTTTCCTTTACACTTGTTCTTTCCCGAAGTCTCGGGTTGCACTGCAATAAGGTTTCATGATATAGCAAGAGTGAGCAACTACTTTACTCAACAAGTTTAAATAACAACAAGGAACAATATATCATGAATGAAGGGGAATAGCTGAACAATTCAATAATGTGAATAACATAAGCAGGAATAATAATTTGATTTTAAAATTAGGATAGTCAAATAGACTATAAACTATAAATATCCATTGGAGTCAATAGCAGGTTAACCCAATGGTTACTACTAGAAATATGTACCCGAGGGGATCAGCCTCAGTACAATATGTGTATGCATAACATTTAATTTCCGTATTTTTGTACCTGATATTAGATACAAGGTACTCCCCTATAATAAAGGGGTGTTCATAAGTCTAAGAATCCGCATCTTCAATGATTTGGATAGCTTTTAAAATCTTTAACATAAATGTCTAGCTGAACAATGGCTTAGACCTACTTTGAACAGTTCTTTAAACAATAGAACAATAATTAAGTACAAGTCAATGACTGTACGATATCAAGTGCAATAAGTGCGAATAACAACAATATCGACGTGGAATAATTGTAAAGTAATTAAACCACTCAAAGCATGCTTGGAAATAACAGTTCAAGCTTAGATAAATAATTTGCTCAATGAAATGAGTTTAGAGATAAGGAACTTGCCTGTCTGCCCAGCTACAATTAATGTCTAGCTTTAACTAACTGGCTTTGAAAGACCTAACATTAATAAAGTTGGTCTAATAATTAGTACGGCGTATTTGCACAACTATACGCTCACTAAGGAACTTATCTAACACACATAAGTACTAACACATAAATTACATCCGTTAAAATAATATTATTAACCTTATAGACCCTTAATCATTTTAGGTTAATAATTTAATAAGTTAGAAAATATTTTTCTTAAGGGTTAGACACTTATTAAACCCTTAAACAACTTATTACAATTGTTTAATTAAAGTATAATTAAATTCAATTTATTTTATTAACTCAATCTCTATTTAATTACTATTTAATCCTGATTAAATAGAAATTAATTAATTAACTTTAGTTATTATAAATAATAACTAATTGTACTTACTTATTATTTAATAATAATTAAATAATAAATAATTATTGATTTAATTTTAACCTTCTTTAATTTAATATTGAACAACTAATAATTAACTAAGTAATTAACCTTTCCTATTATTTAATTTAAGGAAATTAAATAATAGTTTACTAACTTTAATCCTCTTTAATTATTATTTAATGTCGATTAAATAATAATTAATTATTTAATTAATTTTAATTATTATTTAAGGTTAAATAATAATCAATTCATCCTTATTTATTATTTAAATTAAATAATAAATTATTAATCTAATAACTTAATTTCCATTAATCGTTATTTAATGCTAATTAAATAATAATTAATTATTTAATTATCCTTATTTATTATTTAATAATATTTAAATAATAAATAATTAATTTATAAATTTTTATCTCTCTTTAATTATTATTTAATAGGAATTAAATAATAATTGCTAATTTATCACCTTTATTTATTTTTTAGCATTTTAAATAATAAATAATAAATTTATTTTACTTAACCATGATTTAGCTAACTAGATTAATATTTAAAATATTTAAATATTACCCTTAATGTAAAATATTCTCCCCAATATCATTTTTGTATTATTATTATTTTTGTTATAATTTTAAATTAGTTTTTAAATATTTATATTTAATTAAATTTAACCCGAATGACATTTTTGTAAATAAGTTGAAAACTGGTGCGAGGGCAAAATAGTAATTTCGCCAAAAAAAACACGGAGGGGCAGTATCGTAATTTCCCCAAAAACTTACTCTCGTACATTGTGCGCTTAATAGCAACCAAGGACCAAAACGGTGTCGTTTTTGAAAAGCCGGTGACAGCTTTCGCGCATAACGCGCGGATGAAATTCTTATTTTTGCCAAGCGACGCCGTTTGGCTCTGCGTCCGGCAGTGAACAGTAGTGCGCATTGCGCGACCAGTGTTTTTATTTTTCTTTCTAGCAGAGTGAGAACAGTGACCGAAAATACACACTTTAATAAAAACTATACCATCAAGTAAGCTTTAAATCCTCAATAAAAATCCAAAAAAATTTCCAATCACTTAATATCAATTTATAACACGAAAATTTAATTTTTCATGATTTAATATCATTCTTTTTTTATAAAATTTGTTACATTACATAAACTACCACAAATCATAACTTTTTGTATATAACTCCAATTTGAGTGATTCAAACTTTATTTTTCTCATGATTTGATGTTCTATAATATTAGAACATCAAACCTAAGTTTTATAAAAATATTTTTGGTCATAAATTTCAACACTTGATTATACGCTACTAAACACATATTTCAGCATACAAAATATACCAAAATACAAACCAAGCATATTAACCTCAAGCATGACATAAATATTACTACCATACATTATTAACTATATTAACATATTTATACGCACATGTTGGTTTATTTAATTTAAAAATAAAAACTAGATTTAGAATAACCATTACCTTGATTTAATGGCTATCCTCATTTTTCTTCCAAAATAGGCGGTGAAAGAAGGCGACATGAACCAAGAACTTCTTCCCTTGGTATTTTTGCTCTCAAAATATTTTTCTACACTCTCCTATTCTCTCTAGCTTGCAAAGTGGAAGAAGAAGAAATGACCAACATAAACTCCTAAATTGTAAGTATAGTTACAATTTGGATAGATATAAAATCTATATCTATTAAAATTGCCATCATGAGGGTAGTTGGAGACTTGTGCAAGAAATCTAGCTAAGGACTAAGTTGGTGAAAAGAAGAATGGTGTCTATGTACTTTAAAAATAAAACAAGCAATCTATTTATTAAATAAATAAATAAATAAACTAAAATAGCAAGAAAAATCAATTTTTCTCTCCCTCATTCAAGCATGTCGGCTGATTTCTTTTTCTTGTCCCAAAATCATTGTCCAAGTCACTTTTTAATAATTAATAGTTAAATTAAGTATTTTCCAAGTGGGCCAAGTATTGAGCTTTATTTAAAATACCAATTGGGCTCCTATTAAATTGTTTGGGCTACTAATTTGTCAAATTTTATTATTCTTCACTTAGGCTACTAATTGACCCATGTTGGGCTAATTTAATAATTTACACATTAATTATTCAATCCATGGTTAAATAAATAATTAGATTGAATAAATAATTAAATACTCTAACCCATTAGTATTAAATTACTAAATGGACTAATAAATATTATTATTAATATTTCACATTATTTACATTAATTAATAATCATATTAATTAATTTATTATATTTAATTAACTCGTTATATTCAATTTAATTAAATATTTAATTAATAGGAAACTTATCAATTATTTTGATATTAAAGCTTTAGGGTTTGTTCACTAATTTAATAACATATTAATCATCCCCTTTAATTAATTCTAGTAATTAATCACATAATTATTTAATCATGAAATTAATTAATTACATAAAAAGATTTAAATAATCTTGTAAAACTAATTCGTTGGAAATTAAATTAATAATGACGTGGTAATTCTAGGACATTACATTCCCCCCCCCCTTATAAAAATTCCGTCCTCGAAATTGTAAAATAAGGTTACTCAAATAAAAACGTGTAATTTGCCCTCATTTCCTCATCTAGTTCCCACGTAGCTTCTTCAATTGCGTGATTCCTCCAAAGTACTTTGACAGAATGAATTATCTTATTTCTCAGCTTTTGTTCCTTCCTATCGAGTATCTGGACAGGAACTTCTTCATATGATAAGTCCTTCTCGAGTTGAATTGGTTCATAAGAGATAACGTGCTTGTAGTCCAGTTTATACGGCCGCAACACTGACACATGAAACACGTTGTGAATGTGCTCAAGTTCAGGAGGTAATGCTACCTCGTACGCAACTTCACCGACTCGCCTCAAGATTTCAAACGGTCCTATGAACCTAGGGCTCAGCTTGCCCTTCTTACCAAAACGGATCTTCCCCTTCCAGGGAGATACCTTCAGAAATACAAAACTGCCCACGTCGAAGTCCCGCTTTTGGCGATACAAATCTGCGTACTTCTTTTGACGATCTTGAGCTGCTACCAGTCGATTTTTGATAAGTTGTACTGTGTCTGCAGTCTGCTGCACCATTTTAGGTCCAAGCATTCTTCGTTCACCGACCTCGTCCCAACACAACGGTGTTCGACATTTTCTTCCATAAAGAGCTTCGTATGGTGGCATACCGATACTAGCGTGATAGCTGTTGTTGTAAGCGAACTCCACCACCGGCAAATGGTCATCCCAACTGCCCTTTAGGTCCATCACGACCGCTCGGAGCATATCCTCCAAGGTCTGAATCGTTCGCTCGCTCTGGCCGTCAGTTTGAGGATGGTACGCTGTGCTTAACCTCAACTGTGTACCCATCCTTGCTTGTAGACTTTTCCAAAAATTTGACATGAAGCGCGGATCTCTGTCAGACACAATCGATACCGGCACTCCATGTCGTGACACTATCTCCTTCACATAGAGCTTCGCTAACTGCTCCAGATTGTACCGTATTCTGATAGGTAAAAAATGGGCTGACTTGGTCAGACGATCCACTATTACCCAGATGGCGTCCAAACCTTTATGTGTCGGTGGCAAACCCACCACAAAATCCATCGTGATGTGCTCCCACTTCCACTCCGGAATCTCTAGTGGTTGAAACAGTCCGCTCGGCCGCTGATGCTCTGCTTTAACCCGCTGGCATGTCAGACATCGACTCACACATTCTGCCACTTCCCTCTTCATATTCGGCCACCAAAAATATTGCCTTAAATCCTGATACATCTTCGTACTCCTGGGATGTACTGAGTACCTCGTACTATGAGCTTCCTGAAGAATCTCTTCCCGAAGCTCTGGATCTAACGGTACCCAAACTCTCCCTTCGAACCTTAGCAACCCTGTGCTATCAATCTTGTACTTAAGCTCCTCGCCTTCAGCAAGTCGCTTCTTAATACTATCACAATCTTCATCCTTTTCCTGAGCCTCTTTGATCTTGTCTAATAAGGTCGGGCTTGCTGATACTGTAAATAACTTCTCGTCCGTCTCGATCGGATATTTGATCTCCAACTCCAAACGTTCGAAATCTCTCACCAACTCTTCCTGATTTGTTAGCTTCAACAACTTCTTCCTGCCTTTTCTACTCAAGGTATCTGCTACTACATTGGCCTTACCCGGATGGTACAGAATCTCACAGTCGTAGTCTTTGATCAATTCTAACCATTGGCGCTGCCTCATATTCAACTCCTTCTGAGTGAAGATATATTTCAGACTTTTGTGATCTATATATATCTCACACTTCTCGCCATACAGGTAGTGTCTCCAAATCTTTAGGGCAAAAACTACCACTGCTAACTCCAGGTCATGAGTCGGATAACCCTTCTCATAATCCTTTAACTGACGTGACACATACGCAATGACCTTGTCGTGTTGCATTAGCACACAACCAAGACCCTTGTGTGACGCATCACTGTACACAACGAAACCTCTCGTGTCGTCCGGTAGAGCCAACACTGGTGCCTGACTCAACCTCTTCTTCAGCTCCATGAAACTTTCCTCGCACTTTTCCGACCAAACAAACTTCACAGTCTTTCGGGTAAGATTGGTCAACGGTGATGCTATCTTCGAAAAATCCTGAATAAATCTCCGATAATACCCCGCTAACCCTAAGAAACTCCTAATCTCAGTCGGCGTCTTCGGCTGTTCCCAATTGATAACTGCCTCCACCTTCGCTGGATCCACCGAAACACAGTCTTTGTCGATAACATGACCTAGAAACTGCACCCTCGGCAACCAAAATTCACACTTCAAAAACTTGGCGTACAGCTTCTCCCTTCTCAAAACCTCCAATGCGATCCGTAAGTGTTCTGCATGTTCTTCCTCCGTCTTCGAATACACCAATATGTCATCAATGAATACGACCACGAACTTGTCCAAGTACTGCTTGAACACTCTGTTCATCATATCCATGAATGCCGCTGATGCATTCGTCAGTCCAAATGACATCACTAGAAACTCGAAATGACCATAACGAGTTCTGAATGCCATTTTCAGGATATCCTCCTCCCTCACCTTCAGTTGATGATAACCCGTCCTCAAATCTATCTTCAAAAAATATTTCGCTCCCTTAAGTTGATCAAACAGATCATCAATTTTGGGCAGCGGATATCTATTCTTAATGGTGACCTTGTTCAACTCCCGGTAATCAATACAAAGCCTCATCGAACCATCCTTCTTCTTTACAAACAGAACCGGCGCTCCCCATGGTGACACGCTTGGTCTGATGTAACATTTATCTAGCACTTCCTGCAGCTGAATCATCAATTCTTTCATTTCTACTGGTGCCATACGATACGATGCCTTCGATATCGGTGCGGTCCCCGGTACCAAATCAATAACAAACTCCACTTCTCTGTCCGGCGGTAACCCCAGAATCTCATCTGGGAAAACATCAGCGAATTCCCGTACAACAGGTATCTGACTCAGTTCACCCTCGATACGTCGAGTATCGACCACATGAGCCAAATAACCTACGCACCCTTTCCTGAGCAACTTTCGCGCTTGAATCATCGTCAGACAACTTGATTGTCTTGGCGATTTACTACCGTAAAATATAACTTTTGACCTATTTGGAGTCTTTAGGTGCACACACTTCTTCTTACAGTCAATAACCGCTCCGTGACTCGATAGCCAATCCATTCCTAGGATTACGTCAAACTCTCCCATACGAATCGGTATCAAATCCACGTTAAGTCTAAACCCTCGTAATTCAGCACAACAGTTCCTATGAATGTAATATACGGGAATGATTTCTTTGTTTGCTACTTCTACGTTCATAGGGTGTTCTAGCTTTTCTTGAGGTAAATCTAATCTCTTAGCAAAATCTTTAGAAACAAAAGAGCAGGTAGCACCCGAATCAAATAATACATATGCATTAATATCATTGATCGGGATGATACCTGACACCACGTCCTTGGAGTCGACTGCATCTTACACAGTTATGTTGAAGGTGCGCGCTATGGGTCGGTTGGCCTGGCTGTGTAATACCCTGAATATTTATAGCATTTATAAATATGATATTAAATGACTAAAGTAAATTATAAAGTTAATTTCGAGGACAAAATTCCTGTAAGTTGGGTTGAATGTAATATCCCAAATATTTCCAAAGTGATCTAACAAGATCTAAGCAAGGTTGTCAATTCAAAACCTAAGATCGATTGCTCAAGCATACCTTGAGCTATCTTAAAGAATATATACGACTCGAAACTACGATCGTATACAACTAAGAGGTTAAAATCTTTAACCGAAACTATATGTTATGTGATTAGTAAAGCTTGAATTAAGCTTTTAAATGTGCTGTATGAATTATCTATGTGTAGGATTTTGTGTTTTGGTTCAAGTAGTTAACCTTAACACTTATTAAAAATCAGAAGTCAATTTAGGGCAAAAACCTAAATTGGAAAAAGAGTTAAAACCTAAACCCTAACCTTAGGGTCTAAACCCTAGGAAATAACCTAGGCCCTTGAGCAAAATGTGAAGGTCAAATTGACATTCCGTTTCAAGATTCAACCTTCCCATGATTTGAAAACACGTAACAGTCAGTAAAAGTTTTTCTCGAAAAACGTGTAAAAGTACTATTCATGAAGAAACGTTTTTCATTCGTTTGATCGTTTCTTTCATCTGTAAGACTTCTTGTATTTCACGATATAGTGTTAATATGAGGTTTAGATGTCAGGGAACCAATAAATTTTTTTGAAGAAAAAGTCGAAAAAGACACGATTTACGAGAAAATGTTTGTCGTCTTTTTGAACGTTCTTTTCAACGTTTGGACATTTTCCATTTCGCGATATAGCATTTATACGGGGAATAGATACCAGGGAGCCACTGATATTTTTCCCAAAATAAAACGTAAAACGCTCTTCAAACGGAAACCTTTTCCATTTTTGAACGTTCTGCTGAAGGATACAGTTTTTGTATGCAACACCGGTACGTAATAAGCAATAAAAGATTTTCTCGAAAAATGTGTCGGGAATAAGACGAAATAGGGAAAAGACAAAAAAAAATTTTATTTTTGACTTTTTGATCGTTTAAGCATATTCTGAGAAATGGTAGTCAAAAACACTATTCACCGAAAAACGTGCCAAGTCTTTTGGACTTTTCACTTTATAGAAAAGTGTTCATTCGGAACAAAACTCAGTAATATCAAAATTTTAAATCAGTAGAAGTTAACCATTTAGTTGGAATCAGACTGTTATATAATTAACTGCTAATTCATCCGTATTGTTTTCATCAAACGGAACATGAGATAGGTTAACATTAAATTTGAATAATCAAATTTATTAGATTAATACCTAATTATATTAGTCCATTATAATTAGTGTTTAGAATGAAAGAAATTTATCAATCACGTCGCCCGGTAGGTGTATTTGGGAAAAATACACGGAAGATTATCCGAGATTAATTCAAGAAAAACTTTGAGGGTCAGACGAGACATCATATTAATACTGTATGATGTATTTTATGAATAAAATATGTATAACTAATTAAAACTTAAATTACTAATGCGAAATATTTTAAATTAATCGCACGCGATTTATCCGATATACAGAAGTCGGAAGAAAGAGCTCACCAAGCTTGCTTTGGAAGCTAAAAAAAGTGTATTGGAGAAGCTTTATTAAGCTTGTTCAAGAAGCTTGGTCTTAATGACCTAAATACCCTAACTTTGAAAGTCCTATAAATAGAAGGCTTAAGTTCATTAGTTCTTTACCATTTTTGAAAGCTAAAGAGCAAATATAGAGAGAGTTCTTGTGAGACAAGAATCGATTGCAAAGAAATAGTTAAAGCTTGCAATAATAAAAGGTACGATTCTTAATCGTTATTATGCTTAAAATTTTATTTTATCGATGAGGCTCAAGAACATAAGTCGTAGCCATGTACGATCTTTCGTTCTCCGTGTTCCTTATGACTTGAGCAAGTCGTTGTTATGTCAAATTTCATTTCATAGTTTAAAGTTCAAGAACATACGTCGTATCCATGTACGGTTTATCCGTTCTCCGTGTGTTCTGGAGTATTATTATAAATTGTTATAATTAAGTAAACAAGTCGTTAGAATGACCAAATTTTGTCAATTATAAATTGTTATAATCACATATGTAAGCAGTTATAATGCTCAAATTATTTCAAGTATGAAATCCAAAAGCTCAAGAACATAAGTCGTTACCATGTACGATTTTTCGTTCTTCGTGTGTTCTTGAGCAAAAGTCATAATTTCTACATAAGTAGGTTTATGATTTGGTAATTTAGTGTTATGGGATGATGAAACATGATGACCTTGCTAAATAATGTTTGTGGCATCAAGTTTTAGTAGTCGAAACGAAGAACGATGAAACTTTGTTCTTCGTGTTCTTCGATTCGTTCTTCGTGTTCTTGAGAAAAAATCATGAAATCTTATATAAGTAGGTTTATGATTTTGTTATTTTTATGTTATGAAGTGATACGGAGTGTTAGAACATGTTATCTTAGCAAATTAATGCTTGAGGTATCATGTTTTACCAATCGGATCAAAGAAAGTTAAGTCTAATATACTAGCAGAATATTTTTGGTAATTTCCGAAAATTTAATTTCTGAATCTACCTTAGACACCTAAACTAAAGTTGTATATCATGAAATTATAAGCAATTTAGACACAAGAATCACTCAAAAATGTTTTCGTATGACAAAGTTATGTCTGTCACTGTAAAAGAGGTCAGAAATATGAATCAGTTTTAGATCAGTCCCATTACTAGGAAATATGTGTAAATCAGTAAGGAATCTCGAACCTTGGTTTGAATAAAAGTTGTAGATACGGAAGTTATGAACGTGTGAAATTTTGAACGACTCAAAAATGTTTTAAAACGAAGAAGTTGTGGCCGTTTGATCGAGCCGGGGTCTAGCAGCCATACATGCTGCCTATTTTTTTAAAAGTGACTTAAAAGTGAGTTTTTGAGTTGGACAATTTTCCAATTAATTCCACCAATTAAAATAGTCTAGTTAAGTTATTCTAAGACTTATTCAAAAGGAAAATTTGATAAACTAACATTCGGGGTCGCGTAACCCTTTTTGTAGGCGTTTAACGATTTCCCGGGAAACCCTAACATGGTTTCAAGACAAGTCTTCTAACTCTTGCTTTGTGCTACTTATTTAGTATTGTTAAAATGATAAATGAGATGTATAATATCATGTTATTATGCAATAGATGATATGAGAAGTCTTTAACTGATGTTTACAAGCCTTCTAACTGTTATGCGTTATGTTTACGATGTATGAACATGATTTATACACTTTGTGTGTCAATGTGATATAAATTATTGGAACGTGAGTTATATGTGATATTAAATGGAGAATTATGTTCAGTCAATGCATGTTAAAGTTTATATGAAAGCATAAACTTCGTATGTGTTGTATGTTAGACTTGCTGAGCCGTCGTGCTCATTCTTGCGAATAAAATCTTATTTACAGATTAAAGATGAACGTTAAGAAGATCATGAACGTAAAGATGAAACATAGATTAGGTTTTCATGTTTATTACTTGTATTTGTATAAGTCATATTGACTGTTGTAATACGAACAAACAAACATGTAACCGAATATTGAATGAATGATATTAATTATTATCATTAGAATGTTGTTATGTCTTTATTTTGATATAACCTAGAATTGTTAATACTTAACATAGTATTGATAATGATCTATTTATCTGGATGAGGATCGGTAAATAACTTGTGAGTGTTGTACATCCGAGACAGGACTAAGTGATGTTGACTGGTCAAATCCATCGTTAAGGTTCCTCAGACCCAGGTATAACTCGTTATTACTATTCTGAATACCATATAAGTAGGATTATTGATATGAAGATATATCACTACAAACAAATATGTTTCTAATGAGGGTTTTAACTAGTTGGGTAATGTTCTGTACGGAAAGAGAATTTTGCACCGGACAAAGATACAACCATTTGTCACGGATAAAGATGTAAACATTTATCACGGGTGAAGATACAAACATTCACCGTGAGATTCTCTGTTCCCAAGAGCCATCCTAATGATTTAATACCGTGGATGTTGGAACATGTAAAGTTATAGAATATTTAAATCTTAAGGTTAAAATTAGACCGTTATATATGGTTTTATCCATTTATACGGATGAAATACAAGTTGATACTTGTATACTTATGAGACTGAGATCAAGTTAAGATCCAGGGACAAAGTTAAGAGAAATTGTTAATGTATAGTCTAAAATAAGACTATTTCAACCAATATGATTATGGGACCATTGGTTAAGTCGATAGATGTATGAAATTAACGCACAAGGTCCGCCGCATCGAAAGCGCGTGGGATTTTGGGGGCGTTACAGGCTGGCTGGCCCTCCAATGCTCAGCCTGTTGTTGTTGTTGTTGTTGTTGTTGTTGTTGTTGTTGTTGTTGTTGTTGTTATTGTTGTTCTTGTTGCCTCTGTTGCCACTCCCAGCGTCTCCCTTCCTCTTTGGGCAGTCCTTGGCATGATGATCGGTTGCTCCACAGGAAAAACATACTCCCTTCATCTTTTTCGGGCATTGTGGAGCCATGTGCCCCGGCTGTCCACAGCTATAGCAAACACTCTTCCCTTTCAAGCATTCGCCCGTGTGGTTCTTACCACAATTGTTGCATTTGCCCACTTTCTTAGCCTCTCCTCCGGATTTGTTACATCCGGACGATTGGCTCTCAATCTACTTTCGTTTATTGGGGTTGCTGCCTCCACTGCTCCCCGTCTTCTGCCCGTCATGACCCTTCTTCCTCTCCTAGTTGAATTTAGCCAGGGTCTCACTGCCACCCTCTGCAATGATTGCCCTTTCCAATAGCTCTGCAAAGCTCTTAATCTTTAATACCGCCATAGAACGATACACCCACGACTTCAGTCACAACTCAAACCTCCGAGCCTTCCTAGCCTCCGTATCAACTTGATGAGTTGCAAACATTGCCAACTCATTAAACTTGGCCGCATATTCGGCCACAGACATGCTTCCCTGTTTTAACTCGAGGAATTTCACCTCCATTTCTTACTGCATGCTTTTTGGAAAGTAGTTTTCCAGAAACATTTCCTTAAAGCGTTCCCAGGTGATGACGTCTTCTCCCGCACGACCCTTGTTGGCCTTCCATCAGTAGTTCGCCTCCCCCTTCATCATGAAGGTAGCGAAACTAGTCTTCTGTTCTTCGGCCACCCTAGCGACCTCGAACACCTTCTCCATTTTCTCGATCCAAGTCTGTGTTTCGATCGGGTTTAGAGTTCCCTGAAACTCCGGTGGTCTAACTAGTTTGAAGTCCTTGAAATTTGCCAAGTGCGGCGCTGGCTGCGGTGCTGGTTGTACTACCACTGGTGGAGGTCTAGTTTGCATGGCTTCCGCCAGCATTTCTGCAAACATCCTCATAGGATTGGGTTGATCCCCAACCTCACTCTCTGACTCTGGGATACGTTGATTGCGTGGTCTACCTCTCGGCATGATATGCTAAAGAGCAAATCTTAGACTTATGCTTATAGTTCTACACATTATGTTAGTCAAATTAACATTTAAATTTAAAATTATATATCAAGCATATTTGATTTAAACAAGGAAATAACTGCATTTATATTCATATACCAATGTTTTAGTACAGACTCAACAAGTGGCATACTTCTATAAACGCTCAAGGCACAAGTTGCCTAATAACGACTATCCTCTGACGAACAAAAGTGAGGATTCACTACCATCAACCCCTCTAACAGAACAAAAGTTGGGGTCTAACTGACATACTATACATACATCAAAACATAATGGTTTATAACAGCTGAAACATCCCTAATAGAACAAAAGGTGGGACTCACTACTACCTATCAATGCAACTAAAGATATTAACTAACAACAATCAATGCCTGCTGCGGCGAACTGTCCGACGGTAAGCCTGCCGAACCAACTCATCAACTACACGACGTCTAATCACGCGACGACCCGTCTCCCGAGGATACCTCATAACCCGGTCCCTCAAACGATCAAAGGAAACGTCCAAAGCATACTCCAAAGTGTCAATCCTGGTGGATCTAACTCGAGTCTCTCTCTCCAAGTTGCCTACCCTCATGGTAGCCCTGAGCCAAGCCTCATGAATCTGAATCCGATCTATTCGCTCCCGATCGAGCTTAGCTCTGGTGGTATAAAGAACTGTCTAACTATGCATTTCTTTGGCGTTTAGCTGATCTACAGTCTGCCTAAGTTGCCTGTTTTGCAATGTTAGGTGTTGTACCGTTGGACTCGGCTGAGATGCAGCCTGCTCCAACTGCTGTATTTTGGCCTGCAATTCAACCATCTTCTCCTTTAGCTTCACGTTCTCACCAGAAAACATGTAAGTTGCGTCCCTATACTGCTCCTCATTCTGCTGGTGTATCTGGTTCTGCGCCTCTAGGTGCTGAACCCTCTCCTCTAGCTCATCATTAGCCGTAGTCAGAGTATCAATGATGTCACTGGCAGTAGTGCACATGCCATCAGCATACTCAGCTGGCTTCTCATCCTCCTCATCCTCAATATCGGTCTCCTCCTCGCTATACGGTCGCATCACTCCGCCCCAGACAACTTCCTCTCGATCTCCCTCCTCGAGATCTGACTCTGGCTCCTCAATCGGGGATATAGGTGCAACGGGTGCATAGCCTACAACCTGCTGCGTATCCATATGGATATCAGTATAAATCACCTCATCCACTGCAGTACTCGACTGTCCTATCTCCGTCATCCTACAATCACACAAATAACACATGTTAGTACCGCAATAAAATATATTCATTAATGAAATGAAATGATATTTTATCATGTACATCTCGGCTCGATGAATTTTCTCAATCCATCACCAAAAATACACCACATGATGAATCTCCCCGATTCATCTCCTAACGCACTCGATAAGAGTTTAGTACTAAGGTTATAACCTAGGTTTTGCAATCCTAACGTTTTTAACCTACAACTCTGATACCAACCTGTGACACCCCCAAATTTGGGTTTCAAATATCCGGATCCGGTCATCACGATCCAATACAAACATTCACCTCTAAACAACATACAATAACTAAATGCGGAATAATAAACATATGTTGTTCATTCAAAAGGTGTTACTAGTCCCAAGATACGATAACCTTACACAAAAGTACACAAATACCCTTAATAAAGTACTTAGGGTTTATATTACATAACAATTAATTTAATTAACTACAAGGCTGCATCTCGAAGTCTATCACTTCATCTTTCCTTTACCCTTGTTCTTTCCCGAAGTCTCGGGTTGCACTGCAATAAGGTTTCATGATATAGCAAAAGTGAGCAACTAGTTTGCTCAACAAGTTTAAATAACAACAAGGAACAATATATGATGAATGAAGGGGAATAGCTGAACAATTTAATAATGTGAATAACATAAGCAGGAATAATAATTTGCTTTTAAAATTAGGATAGTCAAATAGACTATGAACTATAAATATCCACTTGAGTCAATAGCAGGTTGACCAAATGGTTACTACCAGAAATATGTACCTGAGGGGATCAACCTCAGTACAATATGTGTATGCATAACATTTAATTTCCGTATTTTTGTACCTGATATTAGATACAAGGTACTCCCCTATAATAAATGGGTGTTCATAATAGTCTAAGAATCCACATCTTCAATGATTTGGATAGCTTTTAAAATCTTTAACATAAATGTCTAGCCGAACAATGGCTTAGACCTACTTTGAACAGTTCTTTAAACAATAGAACAATAATTAAGTACAAGTCAATGACTGTACGATATCAAGTGCAATAAGTGTGAATAACAACAATATCGACGTGGAATAATTGTAAAGTAATTAAACCACTCAAAGCATGCTTGGAAATAACAGTTCAAGCTTAGATAAATAATTTGCTCAATGAAATGAGTTTAGAGATAAGGAACTTGTCTGTCTGCTCAGCTACAATTAATGTCTAGCTTTAACTAACTGGCTTTGAAAGACCTAACAATAATAAAGTTGGTCTAATAATTAGTACGGCGTATTTGCACAACTATACGCTCACTAAAGAACTTATCTAACACACATAAGTACTAACACATAAATTACATCCGTTAAAATAATATTATTAACCTTATAGACCCTTAATCATTTTAGGTTAATAATTTAATAAGTTAGAAAATATTTTTCTTAAGGGTTAGACACTTATTAAACCCTTAAACAACTTATTACAATTGTTTAATTAAAGTATAATTAAATTCAATTTATTTTATTAACTCAATCTCTATTTAATTACTATTTAATCCTGATTAAATAGAAATTAATTAATTAACTTTAGTTATTATAAATAATAACTAATTGTACTTACTTATTATTTAATAATAATTAAATAATAAATAATTATTGATTTAATTTTAACCTTCTTTAATTTAATATTGAACAACTAATAATTAACTAAGTAATTAACCTTTCCTATTATTTAATTTAAGGAAATTAAATAATAGTTTACTAACTTTAATCCTCTTTAATTATTATTTAATGTCGATTAAATAATAATTAATTATTTAATTAATTTTAATTATTATTTAAGGTTAAATAATAATCAATTCATCCTTATTTATTATTTAAATTAAATAATAAATTATTAATCTAATAACTTAATTTCCATTAATCGTTATTTAATGCTAATTAAATAATAATTAATTACTTAATTATCCTTATTTATTATTTAATAATATTTAAATAATAAATAATTAATTTATAAATTTTTATCTCTCTTTAATTATTATTTAACAGGAATTAAATAATAATTTCTAATTTATCACATTTATTTATTATTAGCATTTTAAATAATAAATAATAAATTTATTTCACTTAACCATGATTTAGCTAACTAGATTAATATATAAAATATTTAAATATTAAACTTAATAAAAAATATCCTCCCCAATATCATTTTTGTATTATTATTATTTTTGTTATAATTTTAAATTAGTTTTTAAATATTTATATTTAATTAAATTTAACCCGAATGACATTTCTGTAAATAAGTTGAAAACTGGTGCGAGGGCAAAATAGTAATTTCGCCAAAAAAAACACGTAGGGGCAGTATCATAATTTTCCCGGAAACTTACTCCCGCGCATTGCGCGCTTAATAGCAACCACGGACCAAAACGGTGTCGTTTTTGAAAAGCCGGTGACAGCTTCCGCGCATAACGCGCGAATGAAATTCTTATTTTCGCCAAACGACATCATTTGGCTCTGCGTCCGGCAGTGAACAGTAGTGCGCATTGCGCGGCCAGTGTTTTTATTTTTCTTTCCAGCAGAGTGTGAACAGTGACCGTATACACACTTTAATTAAAACTATACCATCAAGTAAGCTTTAAATCCTCAATAAAAATCCAAAAAAATTACCAATCACTTAATATCAATTTATAACATGAAAATTTAATTTTTCATGATTTAATATCATTCTTTTTTTATAAAAAATTTTACATCACATAAACTACCACAAATCATAACTTTTTGTATATAACTCCAATTTGAGTGATTCAAACTTTGTTTTTCTCATGATTTGATGTTCTATAATATTAGAACATCAAACCTAAGTTTTATAAAAATATTTTTGGTCATAAATTTCAACACTTGATTATACACTACTAAACACATATTTTAGCAAACAAAATATACCAAAATACAAATCAAGCATATTAAACTCAAGCATGACATAAATATTACTATCATACATTATTAATTATATTAACATATTTATACGCACATGTTGGTTTATTTAATTTAAAAATAAAAACTAGATTTAGAATAACCATATTTTTGAGAGATTCAAGTTGTGTTACATTCATAACTCATACATACAACTTTCTAGCTATAGAAATCACATATCTAACTTGTACATTTCAAACTACAACAATAAATAGCACTTAGCTACCTAGGGTTTACCGATAAAATATTATATGAACTTTTATTCAATTTATTTGCATATCACACATATAAATACATGTAATAAACCTATCAAACCATGAATATGCCTATATATCATAGTTTTAGACTTCTAGAGCATCAGAATAAATTTTGATCAGTTAAAAATAGATTTTGACTACTTAAAACATATATAGACCATAAAAATGACATATTGAGGGTATATAACACTTTTGAACCTTTTTGACTTGAATGCCCTTCCTCTTCTCCTTTCAAAATAGGTTATGAGACTATATGTCATCTATCAAACTCATCTTCTAGCAATATCTTTCACACTTGAAGTGTTTTACCTACAACTATCACTATAACTCTTCATTTCTGTAACGCACCGAGATCCCACATTCACTTAATTAAGTCCAATTATGTCTCGATAAGATAATCATTAACTTTAAAACACGTTAACTTGAATCTCGTGCGTTAAAACTTAACCTTTAATCTTTGAAACTATTCAGTTGACCATAATACGGTCCATTTTTTTTATAAAAAAAACTTACTATCAATACCTGTATCAGAATCGTAACATTCACTTTACTAGAATTTAGATTATATACAAATAAGTTATAACCTAGTCTATCACATTTTCATAATCATATACATATAATGATTTTACATAGTATACCCTGTGCATAAAAACTACCATTAAACTATTCATACGTATTCCTATCTGCTAATTCCTGTTTCATACATATAAGTTTATTACATATAAAACTCAACCAACAAATAATACATTCACCTGATTCTTTTACAACATTTCTCTGAATAATACATAATGCACATTTATTTCTATGGATTTACAAATCATATAACCCTTATTACCATTGTAGGTTTATATTTAACTATATGAATAGCCACATTACATAGATATACATAACAAATTCCTTTCATGATTATCTATGCCTTCATCAATCTTTACCTTTAGCTGCACCAGAACCTCTGGCCTTCTTGTACTTTTACCTGAAATGTTAGTTCATAACAAGAGTGAGCACATAGGCTTATCAAGTCAATCAAATAACACATTTCATGCTTACAGTTTATATTTATGTGTCAGGCATTCCTTAATTTACCATGCTATGCTTAAATGTCACATATTTCATGTAGTAGTTAAATCACATAGTTGCACGTAAGACACATTCCACATCTTTTACTATCATATAATTCACATAAAACAATCATTACATTTAAATCTGAAAAACTTGTCTGTACGCTTTTATTTACTTAACTTGTACTGTCTCGCTTGGCCTTTCTATCATTCATTGCCTCGGTTTGCTAGTTCAAACTTTATCTGTAAGCATACAATCTGTAAACATCATTATATTGTCTAAGACTCTTTGGATATAACAAATGATATGTTTGGGTATAATAAGTTGTACATAGAGGTAGGTGAATGATTAATAAATGATCTACCACTACTAGAATACTAGGCATCTAAAATCGATTTTTAAATACGGGCTTAGTTTCGTCTCTAATTTTATCAATTTGAGATAGATTCTGAAACTGTTTGTGTCGTCTCAAATTCTTGACACAGAATTAAAGACAAATTTATCCGTCTCAAAATTATTTTATTTTTTTAAAGCTGCAAACACATTTTTGAAATCGATCTAAGACCAACAGTTTTCGTCTCAAATTAATAATTTAAAAAATAAATAAATAATTATATTTGAGACGGACTAGAGACCCAACTTTTCATCTTAATTTTTTAGTTGCCCTCTAAAATTAGTCTCCAATTTTATTTATTTATTTTAGAGATAAAATTAGAGACAGATATAATAGTCTCAATTTTTTTTTTAAATCTGTTTGATATAGATTAGATACGAAAAATCCTGTCTTAATTTTTTTTAAAGTCCTCTTAACATGTACCCTAAGGATACATGTTAAGCACGAAAAATAAGAGATGAAACCCACTAAATATTATTTGTTTATATATTTGCACTGAATTTAATATATGAGATCTATTAATATATTATTTTTTTATACATTAAATTCAATATAAATATATAAACAAATAATATTTAGTAAATTTTATCTCTTGTTTCTCGCACATATTAAGAAAACCATTTTTTTTATTATTAGTCTCCATTCCCACCTTTTTATTTTCGGTGGTCGCGCTACTGTAGCTCTGTCTCTTTTGCCGCATACGGCTCTTTCTCTTACTCGTCTAATCGATCGACCGACTGCTCTCTATGATCTCTGCTCTTTCTCATCCGACCGACTGCCTCCAGAAACTCTCTCAATTGCAGTCTCTGCAAAACTCCTGAAGCCTGTTCCAGTTTCATCTTTCGCACATTTCATCTTTCGTGGTTTCCATTTCTTCCACTCTCATCAGCTCCTTTCCCTTTTGGCTTCTAGTTTCATCTTTCGCACACTTCATCTTTCGTAGTTTCTATTTCTTCCACAATCATCAGCCCCTTCCAGTTTATCTTTTGTAGTAGTCTCTACTCTAACCCTAAAATCAGCCCCTCACGGTTGCAATTCAAGTCCTAAATCTGTCATACCTAGCCCTAATCTCTCATATCCAGGCCTAAATTTGTCTTACCCAGCCCTAATCTCTCATACCCGGGCCTAAATCTCTCATACCTAGCCCCTAAATTTCCATCTTCATCGCAAAGTTGTTATTGGAAAATAGGAGGTGCCAATCTCACCGTTGGATAAAGTATTTGAGCACAATCTGTAGACAACTCTATTCTTCAATAAGGGCAACAAGTTCATGCCCAGATAAATGTGAATGGAATCAAGGGTTTACTTGGTGCAAGGATTTTGGGTATGTATGTTCTTTCTGATAGGTTTATGGATGCTAAAAATATGTTTTATCAGCTTAATTTGTCGTATGCCTGGCCTTGGAATTGGATGATGTCATGATCTCGACTTTGTTAAGATGGCTAACAAACTGAACTAAATTGCAGAAGAAAGAAAAAACTTGCAGAAAAGGAAATGAACTGAAATGAAAACAGGAAATGAAAATTTATATCATCATTCGTTGCCTTCTTCCCACACTGCTGCTGCTTTTATAGGCCTAACACTGCTACTAATACAAATCGACCCAATGAACAGATAACAACAAATTGACCCAATAGACAAATGACACGTGGCATAGCCAATTCTAATGCTAAACGACTGTGTTTTTGGGATTTCTACTCTTCGTTCCATTCCCTATTCCTTTAAAAAAACTTGTCCTCAAGGTTTACTTTTTGAGATCCGGTCATGTTGCTTAAATTTGAGGTGAAAGGATAGCGATGGCTTCCAACAATCTGTAAACTTTCAATATCCTGCTGGATCAAACACCTGGGGTGTTGTACAATATCCAAGATGAAGTTCATGCTTCGTTAACAGCTTGCTAAGCACAATATCTCCACATATTCTAATATTAGAAATAAGAGTATGTGCATATGCCTTAAGAGCCTTCTGTATTCTTTTAAACCCATCTTTTGATCATAATTGAAAATTTGCAGCCTTTCAAACTTCTTTGAATATAGGGAACAGCTATATCAAGGTCAAAAGGTCTGTTTGTAGTTGTAAGCATCAAAACTCGTTTTGTATCCTTTGTCTGCAAACCATCCCAGTTCACCCTAAATTTATTTTTCATCTTACGCATGGCCTCATGTTTTCCTGGATTTCCCTTTTTGCCCAACATGCTATCAACTTCATCTACGAATACAACACTTGGAGCAATTTTAATAGCTGGAGTAAACACAGCCTTAACATACTTCTCACCCTGACCCAACCACTTAGATGTCATATAAATGTTGATGAAATCTGAACCAGCTTCAGTGACCATAACCTTTGCTAGCATGGTCTTTCCTGTTCCAGGTGGCCCAAAAAGTATACCCTTACAAGGCTTGGTTAATTGGCCCTTGCAAAATAGCTCAGGCCTCTGTAGAAGAAGCATCACCAATTCCTTCAGTGTCTCTTTGACATTTTTCAGTGCTCGAATATCCTCAAATGTTACTCCAATAGCAATTGGCGGAATGACCTTGGCTAGAAGCCTTTTCTCAAATTCATTTTCTGTCACAACATCCTTGAGCGATTTCTTCAAGCTCTTGGATTCATTCCGGATAGAAGGAAGAATTCTAACCCAATGCTGGACGCTCTCCTTTCTTTCAATGATACTTGCAGCGTCAAGATTATCAGGACTAGGAACTACGAATTTTTTAACCAATGAATATAGATAATCAATTCGTTTTTGGCAGCGAATGAATTGATTCTAAATGGATAATTACCTCCAGAAGCGGTTTCGATAGTTGGAAATTTTTAAGTGCTTTGTCAATAATTTCCCCAACTTTTTCTATATTTCTAGAAACCAAGTAAACCAATCGAGAGTATTGAGTAAACAGCAGTGCTAAGGTCTTCAAATGTTCTTTCCCCTTTTTCAATCGTAATGGTCTGTTTATATAAGAAAAGGCATCTTCAACATTTCCAAGCCGATGTTCTGTTTTTGCGTGCTTAATTATTGCTTCTAAGAGCCCTGGTGAAATTTCAGTGTGCACAAGTCGATAGGCTGCTCGAGACCTCGGAATATCCCCAGAGTGCTCACTAAAACGAGCAGCAACAAGATGAATCTCTGTCTGTCTCTTGACAAAGACCTGAGTAGCACGAACAAGTGCATACTCAGCAAGATCCATACTACCATTAGTTTCCATGCACAAAACATACTTAATCCGATACTCAGGATACTTGGCGCAAACAATTAAGCATCTTTCATACAGATTGACAACCTTGTTCAAATCAACTTCTGCTTCAGTAAAATCAAGATAGTTATGCCAATTTCCAAGTTCTCCACCATTCAGAGGACGAGCATGAAAGTATGACCTCCGTATAGCTGTTTCAAAACCAATGATCTTAGAATGGAACTCTTTAGCCTTCTTGTACATTTCTTCTCTAATTGCGATATACTTCTCCAACTCCTCAGCTCCTGTTAAGCCTGTACTTGCAGGTTCAGTAGATTGTTCCACAACATTAGGGTTAGCTCCTTGAACTGCTAGTTCATAAGCCCCAACAACTTTGTCAATAGAGCCCAGATGTTCCTCATGATCTGCATACTTCTTCCTATAACCATAACACAAAAGGAACTCTGCTAAGAAGGCATCATAAACTTTATGAATCTTCAAAGTGTGCCCCTCTGCTGCTTTCTCTGTCCCTTCTATCAAGGCAGTCTGTGCATCAAAATCCATAGAATTAGCTATCGCTACACTCCACAGTCGTTCTTCTTCAGCAGCTAATGCAGAAACATCAACTAGCTGATGGTCAGAAATGGATTCATGACATCTGAAGTAATCCCATTCTCACTAATTCCAGCTGATACAATATTTTTCGCTTCGCTAGCATCATTTCCATTTAGAGAAGAATCATATGCAGCAACTTTTGATGTATCCATAGATACATTAGCAGAGTTGGTAAGATTCTGACTAGTACCATGGTTCATATTCTTTGGAATCTCGTCGTTTGCAGAATTTTGATCTTTATTATCTGTAAATTTAACATCTACGCTCTGACCATGCGCTACAGTATTAACGATATCCATATTATCTATAGAAGTGGTGATATCTCCAACATATGTAGGAACAACAACAATCACATCCCTACTAGCACCATTGGCAGATGTGACAGTATCAGGAGCAGCAATATCATGATCAATAGAAGTATAGCCCTCGGATGTATACGCCATGACTGTTGATGACTGAGCAACCGCTGTCTCACTATTTCCCATATTTATGAACAAATTATGTGCCCTTAATGAAGAAACCAGTTCAGAGTTGGGGGTTGCCAGAAAACCAGAGCGAGAACTTAGAGGACTTTTCTCAGAAACCATTGTCAAGCTCCTGAAACCATCTGGGGTAGCTGCGACAGGTGATTGCAGGCCTTCATTTCCGCCAGAGGCGGAAACAGCAGCCATGGAATTTTCAGAATACAAGCTATCCATATCCTGACTGTACCCAGTAATTAGTACCTTCTGAGTTGCAGTACTTCTTTTAAACCTTTCATCGAACACTTCCTGCTCATTGTTTATGTTCGACAATTTGTGAGAAAAATGGGGGTTAGTAGGTTGTTGTGATGTTGGTGCAACAATTTGTGGCGTTAAAAGTTTCGAAGCAGGCTATTGAGGTGAGGCTATTGTTGGAAATGGCTGAATTTCATATGGTTTCAAATGATTGGAAAGGGTACCCCAATTGTTGATTGGATAATTTTGATAGCTAAGGTAATCAATCGAAGAGTACGGATAAACTAGTGGTGTATCTGAAGATGTGAAAGTAGGGGGAATTGTTTCATTTGGATGATTCTAGGAATCTGTGTATGGACTTGAATATTGAGAATGAGGTAGGTGAAATGAAGGAGTAGTTGTAGAATTCAAATGAGATGCGTGAACTGAAAAACTAGTTGTATAGATCATTGGAGGATACGGGTGGTGCCCAAAATACGAAGGTGACACGGAATATGGAGCATGAAGGGAAGGCGACACTTGTGGCGGTGGTTCTGGCGATGGTGGTGATTGAGCTAGGTAGGAAGTGTGAGTTTGTCATGGTGGTATGGGGAAATGATAGAGATGTAGTGTGGAAGGATGAGCGAAGGAATCAAAGGCGAAGGATTGTTTGCGCTGATTCCAATTTGTCATGATTTCAACTTTGTTAAGATGGCTAACAAACTGAACTAAATTGCAGAAGAAAGAAAAAACTTGCAGAAAAGGAAATGAACTGAAATGAAAACAGGAAATGAAAATTTATATCATCATTCGTTGCCTTCTTCCCTCACTGCTGCTGCTTTTATAGGCCTAACACTGCTGCTAATACAAATTGACCCAACGAACAGATAACAACAAATTGACCCAATAGAAAAACGACACGTGGCATAGCCAATTCTAATGCTAAACGACTGTGTTTTTGGGATTTCTACTCTTCATTACAGATGATTAGAGGGTTTACTAGAATGGGTTGCTTTGATTTTGCATTGTTAGTTTACTTTAAGATGCTGAGTTATGGGACTTTACCTGATAAGTACAGTTTTCCTCGTGTGATCAAAGCTTGTGGTGGTTTACATGTTGTAAAGTTGGGTGAATTGATTCACGACATGATCAAATTGATGGGTTTTGAACTGGATGTGTTTGTGAGTAGTTCACTGATTAAGTTTTATGCAGAGAATGATTGTATTATCATGCCCGTTGGTTGCTTGATAAAGTGCCTCAGAGAGATTGTGTTTTGTGGAATGTGATGCTTAATTATGGAGATTCAGTAAATGTTATTGGGTTGTTTAAGCAAATGAGATACAGTGAAATGACGCCCAATTCGGTGACATATGCATGTATTATTCTTTATTATTTGGATGATTTTGGAGTTAATTCAGTTATCATTTGGTGGAGAAGCACATGATGATGAAAATTGTTGTTAATTCATTAATGAAAAAATTAATTTTTTCAAGAAAGGAATAAAGCATTTGATGAAAATGCGTAAGCTAGATTACATTAACATGCTCAGCTGGTTGAATAAATTTAAATTATGGACAGGAGACGAGTGGACAACAGTTCTAAGATCGTAGGGGAACTTCATATACGCTAGTGGAAGTAGAAAAAATATGGAAATTATATGTTTTTTTGTCATCAGTCATACTATTCAAACATTTGCTAACTTTTTTGAGTTTATTGTGCAGCTATGATGGCTACTGAGGCATCTGCTAATGTTATCGATGGAAAATCAGTTGCAAAAGATATTAGAAATGAAATAGCTGCAGAAATATCCAGGATGAAGAATGCAATAGGTGTTGTCCCAGGGCTAGAAGTTATTCTCGTTGGAGATAGGAAAGACTCAGCCACATATGTACGCAATAAAAAGAAAGCATGTGAATATATAGGAATCAATTCATACAAAGTGTGTTTGACAAGAAGTGCTCAAGCATATGTCAAGCTTTAATGATGATCCTGTAGTTCATGGCATTCTTGTTCAGCTCCCTCTGTCATCTGCATGCTTTTAAATTTAAATCTCTCTCATTGTTTGGTGATTCACACAGCTTTGAACTATAACGATTGTAATATTGTGATTGGGATAATATATGCAACAAATGCATGAAAAGGTAAAGCAAAGGCAAAATTTTAACATTGATTCCGTCGGCTAATAGTTCTTGACATGATACAATCTTACTATAATTATTATTAATGAAAATCTTCTAATTAAAATAAGAAAAAACTAAGTACCCATTTATAAATATTTAATCATGGTTGCTTTGATTTGTTTGGCTTCCTTTTTATGACAGTATTCCTCTTCTATTTATCAGCTTGTTTAGAGTGTGCCATATTTCATGTTGGTTATTATGTTTTGTTGTTCTTGTCATAGACGTGCATAGTCCGCAAAGCATATATTTATTTATGTTGAAGCGACCACAACATTGTAAACTTAATTACTGGATTTTTATGAGTGTAGGTTAAGGAGATAGTATTCCTTGTTTAGAAATTTATAAACCTCTAAATGCATTGACGTGTTCAAAGTAATATTAGAACTTAACGATTAGTTACATGATATGAGATGGGATGCTTTGTATGCTCTTCTTTGTTTTCTGGAAATTTTAATCTGTTACGATTACTGTAGTACCAGTTTGTTCAATGATTACTGTAGTACATTTGTTCAGTGACTCAACTTGACTCAACACTCGAAACCAACTCAAACACATTTTATATACATTTTATGAATTTTATGAAGTTGTCAATCACTCAACTGCATGTTCATATTTGGCATAACAGATGTTACACTCGGTTATTTTTGTTTTAACGTTTAATAATCTTTTTTGTGAGCTAATGCATGCAACATGTTATGGGAAACTTCATATGTATAAGTATTTGCATTTTTGGCTGTTACTATGTCTTGCATACTTGGTTCCCTCGATTTTTGTTGCATGCTTTTGTAACTTTCCATCTAATACAGGGTTTGGCTCTGCTTTGAATATTGAAACACGCATTGTTGCTGCAGAGAGAAGAGAAACTCCTATATAAACCTACAGTAAACAAAAATTTATAAACCTCTATCACTTAGTATTGTGGTGGCACAGAGATTGGCCGTGGATTTGTTTCTGGTTCATTACTGCAGCCTCAAGCTTTGGCGGCTTTTAGCACACCCTGCTATAGGATGTAGTCTGTTTATTATTGGCAATGATGGAATTCTTTTGATAAGAATTGTTAACCTTGTATCCAGAAGAAAGTAAACCTTGTATCCAAGGCTTCTTGGCTCAAGTGGTAAAACAACTACTCAAAGGCTCTTGAGTCCAAGAGGTCGAGGGATCCATTCCTGCCAAAGGTAGGAATGTTAAGATTTCAGCTGAACTTAACAAAAAAAAAAAAAAAAAAAAAAAAAAAAAGAATAAAGTAAATTTTGTTTTTTTGATTTTCAATTAAATATAACTTATGAATCTTGAACCATAAATAATATGACTAAATCTCTATTAAATGAACATAGAAAAAGATTTACAGAGTTATTAGAGTTGGTACACATAGTTGTGTGTAGGACCTATAGCAATATATGTAAGATGAATGTATTCATTCATTATTCTTATTGATGATTTTAGATTTTGATAAATGTATTTGATGAAATATAAATCTAAATTATTTGAAATGTTCAAAGAATTTAAAAGTGAAATATAGAAACAAATGACCAAAAGTATTAATGATGACAAGTGTATTAATGGTATTCTCTCACAATGGACATAATGATGATTCATAATAAGTATTACTAATCTTTCAATATCTTTCTGGGGTTATACCCTAGAAACGATAACATATCTACTAAATAAGATACATTCTAAATTCATCCTTAAGACTCTATATAAGTTATAGATAGAGAAGAAACCAAATCTTAAGTATGTTAAAATTTGAGTTGTCCAACTTATGTCAAAAGGTTTGAAAGAATAAACTTGGGACAAAATTTGACAAGTTTATATTTGTGGTATATCCTAAAGAAAGTTTAGAGTAATACTTTTATAATCTTACTAATTAAAAGGTGTTTGTCGAAATACGTTGTCTTTTAGAAGAAAAAAAATGAGTTTATTTTTGAAGGAGTTAGTAGGAGTAAGATAAATCTTGACAGAGTTCAAGAACCACAAGACACTACAGATCAAGTGAAGGAATCTGTTCAAGTAGATAAACCTATTGTACCATAACTGAGTCATAAATATGAAATATTACTGAAGATACCTGAAAAGGTATGGATTCATCATATATGATAATGATGAGGTATGCGTTATAGTAGATGATGATCCAGTAATATACGATGATGTATGAGTAGTAGAGACTTAAGAGAAATTGTTAATTACCATGAAATTTAAAATAGGCCTTTTTAGAAAGATTAAAGTAGATGATAAGGTGGAGACCTATAAGATCTGACTAATAACAAAAGGTTTCAAACAATGTCAAGGAGTTGACTATGATGATTTTTTTTTACTAATAGTAATGCTTAAGTCCATTCGAATTTTACTTGTAGTTGCAGTTTAATCTACGAGATCTGTCAAATGGACGTATAGACGCCCTCCCTCAATATAGGATGTATGTATGATACATCCATAGTGATTTATCTCCAAATATGAAGTAAATCAAGGATGTTAGCTGCAACGGTCAAATTATAGATTGAAGAAAGCTTCTCAAAAATGGAACATTTGTTTTGATGTCTCAATCGAAAGAGTCTGATTTTATCAAAAATAAGAATGAACCAAGTGTGTACAAAATGGTTAGTGATAGCACCGTGAAATTCCTAGTATTATATAGTGATATACTACTGATACAGAATGACATACTAATGCTACAATAAGTAAAAATGTGGTCTAAACACTTCTTCATTAAGGACTTGGGAGAAGCATCCTACTATTGGGGATAAAGGTCTATAGAGATAGATTATAAAGGATGCTCGACTTGACTCAATGAACGTATATTGATTCGATGATATGAGCTAGACTTGATGTTGCTTATATATGATAAGTAATTATCAGTTCAATCCTAGATAAGAATATTTAAAAAAAGTTTCTAATGGTTGGTCTAATTAAAACTAGAGGGATTAATAAACTCGATTTTTCATACTACCGAGATAACAACAAAGCCGTTTTAGGTTATGTGATTACCTTAAATGGTGGTGTAGTGAGTTGAAAAAATTCCAAGCAGCAAAGAGTTGTTGATTTAGTGACAAAAACATAGTATATAGCTATAAGTGAAGCTGCAAAAGTGATTGTTCGGATGTACAAGTTTATTACAGAACTTGGAATGGTTCTTAGCATTAAAGGAGTTTAATTTGCCAAGGAACCAAGGACTTATTTGAAATCCAAATATATATTGCAATGCTTTCATATGATTTGGAAAATCATTGAAAGAGGAGATGACACCATAAAGATGGTAGACTCTCAGAACAACTTTACATATCAATTAACTAAAGCATTTACTAACCAATTTGTACAATCGCCACTTAGAGAATAATGGTATGAGATACCAAAGGACGATTGACTTTTGTACAAGTGAGAGATTGAAAGTAATATGCTTTTAAGCCAATCACATTTAATGTGATAATCATATACTTTGTAATCTTATTTGTTTATTAATAAAATTTTTATTTAAAGACAACTCTTTATTCATGATTAATTGGTTGAATTGATTAAATGAATAAACTCATAGTTTTGAGCAATGCTTTTAGAATCATAATATTAATTATGCTAATGAGATCTAAATTCTAAATAGCTCAAAACTAAAATATTTCTAATCGTAGGATCACTAAAATGGAGATTAGTAAATCCGGATAGATTAATACATACTATGATTGCTCTTATGAAGATGATGATTGATCTTATAATTATTTGTGTGAAGACACTAAAGCAAGTATGTAGGTGCATATTAGAGAATAAGTTCACTGAACGTGACTCGCTTAAGGAACACCTAATGGAGTTTTACTTGCATGTCAATAGGAGTTCCTAATATGATAGTAGTACAAATAATCCTTAGACTTGAGATCATCATAGAATCTTGTGTATGATGAGTTATACATTGACATATTCCTTAAGACTCTTAGGGTATAATAAATGGTATGCTCGAGTATAATAAGTTGTACACGGAGATATACGAATGATCAATAAAGGATCAACTACTTTCAGTAAAGGGAGATAATATTATCTGTAATTCAATAAATGACAACTCAGAAATCATTGACCAAGGTAAAATGAAAAATTAGAAAGGAGTTTATAATTTACATTAGAGTTGTACATTTGAAAATTGAAATACATATGATCAAATAAAATAAGACTTGACAGCAATTCCATGTCTTATATTTGATTGAGACATTGTATGGTAAAATGATTGAATTGTACGGTAACTATTTGTGTGACCCTGTAGGTTCTTTGTGATCAAATGTTAAAATTTATATTATCTAGAAAGTCGGTGATCGCTAAGGGGGCTTACCTGTATTGTGGAATAAATATTATTTAAATGAATTAAAAAATTTAATTTATTTATGTAAATAAGATTAGAATGGTTTTAATTTATTTTTTTTACAATCGGTTTAATATGGAGAACCTAAAGGGTTACACCGTAAAAAACTAATATTTATGTTAGAAGTATATGACATAATCGTAATAATAAATTAAGTATATTTAATTTATACTATGGTGATAAAATAAATTAAATAACTTAATATTTATAATTTAACATTTTAGAAATACTAATTATAAATTAATAAGATGAGTATTATTATTATTATTATTATTATTATTATTATTATTAAGAAGTACTCTCATAATAAATAATTTAGTTCCTAAATAGATTAGGGGTTAAATTAAAACCCTAATCTTAAAAAGTTTATGAGGGTTAACCAATATATATAAATAAGAGGAGTGTTATTATGGATTGGGTTAATACTATTTTTCACAAGTATTGGAGAATACTTCTAATAATTCTCTACATTTAAGAGTTAGAGAGGGAGAGAGAAAAAGAGAGAATTATGACTAGCCACCCATGATTTGAGAAACCAAAATCTAATTATTTAATTCATAGATGTCTTGGTGGATCACCTCTAAAGATTACACACTTGGCTAGTTAACATTGATCCATGAATTCTAATCGGTGAATTTGAAGATAGAATGCAAAGGATTAAAGGGAAGTGAACTCGTACCTGTTGAAGTTTTGGGTCTACAAAAGTATAACACTTTTATCATTCCTCAATTAATAATAGTCGTATAAGAAAGATCCTTAATAAGATGAGTATTATTATTATTATTATTAATAATAAGAATTACTCTCATAATAAATAATTAAGTTCCTAAATGGTTTAATAATTGTAATTATTATATTAAATTAATTTAGTACCTAAATAGATTAGGGGTTAAATTAAAATCCTAATCTTAAAGAGTTTATGAGGGTTGACCAATATTCTATAAATAAGAGGAGTGCTATTATGGATTGGGTTGATACTATTTTTCACAAGTATTGGAGAATACTTCTAATAATTCTCTACATCTAAGAGTTAGAGAGGGAGAGAGAGAAAGAGAGAATTAGGACTAGCCACCCATGGTTTGAGAAACCAAAATCTAATTATTTAATTCATAGATGTCTTGGTGGATCACCTCTAAAGGTTACACACTTGGGTAATTAACATTGATCCATGAATTCTAATCGGTGAATTTGAAGAAAGAATGCAAAGGATTAAAGGGACGTGAACTCGTACCTATTAAAGTTTTGGGTCTACAAAGGTATAACACTTTTATCCTTCCCCAATTAATAATAGTCGTATAAGAAAGATCCTAATTTTTGGTTTGTAAAATTTTTTAAATATGATTTATGCCTTGCTTCCATTGCGCTGTATAATTAGATTGTATGTATGCCATATTTTTTCAAACCAACACTACTTTCCAACAAGGTCTCCTTCACACTTGGTATAATTTTTCTAACTCTTTCTATTTTTATTTCTTCTATCTATATTTTCTCTCTTAGTTCAATCTCTATACTCTCCAACAGTTAGAAATTTTTTGTAAACTCTTCTATGTGTTGGTTAAATGCCATATTTATAGGCCAAACATAAACACACTTAACTTTCACCAAATCATCTAATATATAGACTAATAGAGGTTAATCCCACCTAATTACCAACATCCTACCATAATTTGGGGAAAAAGGAACTTGTCTTGGAGAAATAAAGAGAATCTTGGCAAACATCCAATTCACAAACTTCAAAGTGCAAAGCTCAAGGATTGCAAAATTCAAAAATACACAAGAATCAAAATTTGAGCAACACATTGACTAAGGAGGGGGTGTTTTCCTTTTTTTTTTTTTTTTTTTTTTTTCCTGTCATATATATATACACCAACCTCTAGCATTTGGGTCCCCCACTTTGGGCTAGTGTTTGGGCTGAACGAATTCAATTTGGTCTTAATTCCCAGGCTTCATTTCCTAATTCCCATTGGGCTCTCGTAAGACACATTACATAGTTATATATTGGGTTTAGTTAATTTTCAACATGGGCTGACTTATAACTTATCCATTTGCCATTATGAGTTTATACTATTTCCCCTCATGGATTAATAAGGTCATCCAACATTTAACTAGTCCATTAAGTATTTAACTAACATACTTGCATTTACTTATGAAAGTTAATACATCAATTACCTTAAGCTTCTACATTACCACACAAGGCTCATCTTTCGAGTTAGTTCATTCATAACATAAGCTCCAACATAATATCACAATTTAGTAATTTATATTAGCCTTCTTCCTTATTCCATGTTTAATTCAAGTTAATTAACTTTATCAATTATCCAAACATTCTTTTCTTCAAATATCACGTACATGTTTTCCTATATACTCATTTATTACACATAATAATTTCTAAATAATTTCATTTTAATTAATAATAATAGTACATGTTTTTCTTGGTCATTACATCATTTCCTCCTTATAAGAATTCTGTCCCCAGAATCACTAGCCTTTTCGGCATTTTGGTTCCTCCACACCATCTTGACCGAAGGTATTACCTTATTATTTAAAATTTGTTATTTCCAATCGATTATCCTTACAGGGATTTCTTTGTACGTCAGATCCTTTTCGACTTAAATAGACTCATAGGCTATCACATGCTTGTATGACCGCAACACTAACACATGGAAAATAATGTAAATATGTTCCAGTTCGGGAGGTAAAACTACCCAGATGAATAAAATAGATCAAATTATGAACTTCTTGCAAAATCTTCTCTTTTAATTATAGCACCGCTGATACCCATATTCGCTCCTCGAATCTTAAAATCCCTTCTTTATCAAGCCTGAACATGTTATCCCCATTCTTTGTCATCCCCTTCTTTAGTCGTTAACACTCCCCATCCTTCTCCTGCGCCTTCTTTAGCTCGCCTAGTAAGGTCGGTTGTGCTTTCGTCATAAACAATTTCTCCCATGTCTCATTTGGTCCTTCCACTTCTATCTCCATCATCATCATTTCTCTTATTAACTTCTCTTGAGCCATCAACATTGATACTTTTTCCTTACCTTTTCTGCTCAAAGCATCCACCACCACATTTGCCTTATAATGCCCCCAAATCCATGCACCTGCTGTAACGGACCTGGTGCATCATGATACAACTTCTATCTTCATACTTTTAATACTCAACCATAATATAATTAACAAAACCTCACTTTGATAAATTAAATACAAATATTTTCTTTTATTCCAAAATTTACAACTTTTATAATCTCTTATTATAATTTTTAGATCATATTTACAATGATTTACTCTATAACGCTTTAGAGTTATGTTTACCATGATTTAATATATTACATTGGTTATGAATATTCATGAACTCAACATTCAAATATGATATTCCTCCTGTACAATCTTCTTTCACTAATTATCAATGAATTCTAATATTTACAATCGTTTAACAGGTTTCTAACTTGTAATATTACAAGGTATAATCATTTCTCAAGGTTACACCAATATATGAGATCAATTCTAATAACAGAGTTTTATGAACGACTTGCTAAGGCTCGATCAATTTGTTCATTATTCGTTCCTTTATCTGCCACTCTTATCGGAACCTTCGAAATTCCCAATCAACTGCAAATGTTCATGTAAAGTAAGAATGAGCAACTACGTTGCTTAACAAGTTTAACAGATATTAATGTAACACATAAATCACATTTCAGATATGCTTCATCCTTTCATGCTTTGCATTTATATATGCTACATATTTCTCATGCTGTACAATTATTCACGCTCCATGCCATTCATGCTTTGCACTTACTCACATGCTTCAAAACTTTAATTCATAAAGTTCACATAGAACAATTTACTTAGAACAACAAATGGATATCGTCAATAACTATCACTTTATTACACGTAGTGCACATTTAAAATAAGTTCACATAGATTTCACATATCATAGAAAATTTACACGTAACACATAACGATGAGGTCTAAAAAACTTACCTTAACTCTGACGTCCCTTGTACGACCTACACAGTATGTAAGAATCGATAACACAACATTAGTTAAAACCCGACTCTTGTTTAATCTCATTTAACTCATCATTCTTGGTATTACCATAACGGCATACCACTTAGTTATCTATATAACTTTTAACCATTCCTATTTTAACAGTCCCATGTACTAATTTTAGTACACTTGTAGTTAACACATTTTACATTGGTTAATCATTTCGTAACTATGCTCGTACCTCTTAAATTATGCACATGACCTCACGTCATTAATTCTTTACACGTTGTTACGCTCATTCAAGACTTAATTTGTTATCTAGATTAGATTACTAATCTTCAATTCGTATTATGCTTGATATGTAATACCTTATATAGATTATTTATAACATCTTATTACATTTCAAGGTAAACTATTTAACCTAAATGTTTAACACTGTAACCATTTTCAACTTCCATTCAAAATTTCACTTGTTTCTAGATTTAACATTTAAATCTTTAATTGTTAAACAATTTGGATTTAACATTCCAATTAATGGTTAATTATATATTAGAATATAATTAACTATCATTTAAAGGCATTTGAATAATTCATTTTTAAAATAAAAACAAAGTTAATTTTCGGCACAAAGCGCCTCAGCGCTCTTTTTGTGCCTTATAACAGCACCACGACGTTGTCCCCTATCTTTAGACAAATTTTCAAACCAGTGCCCCAGCACTAGTTTTCTTCACTAACATAGTGCTCCGCGCTTATGTATAGAGTAAAATTCTACAATTTTCTGTAGAATTTGTCTTGAGCTTTCATGCTTCCAATTTAATGTTCCTTTTACCAAATAAGTTTAGTTAACTTACCAAGCATATGTATACATGCCATACTTTTAAAATCTCAAATTTATTTAATGTTTTAGATGAATTTCTTTTTGAAGCATTTAATCAAACACATGCTAGCATAGCTTAAAAGCTCAACTTTTAAGTAAATTCAAAGTGTAAAACACCTCCCCAATCATCAATCCCCACCTTATATCAACTAAACCTTTCATGGTTTCCACAATTTCAATCCTCCCACAACAAAATATTTTCATATACATAAACATACATATGGGAAACTAGTTTTAAGGCTTTAAAATTGTACCTTTGACGTTTTAATCTTTTCTTCCTCTTTTTCTTTGCTAGATGTTGAATCAAAGGCCATTGCTAGATCTTCATCTTCCTCCATCATGACCACCCAAAACGGCTTCTACCAATTTTTCACATTTTTGCTCTCAACTCTCTCTAATTTTAATAAGTAAAGGTGCTAGCAACTCCAAAATTTTCAGCAAAATGGCTTAGGGTTTCCCATTTATAGAAAAATAAGAACATGGGTAAAATGGTCATTAACCATGACTAGGAAAAGGGTAAATTGGTAATGTGCACATTCTCTAGAAAATTCTCAAGGGTATAATGGTCATAACAAATTTTCTATCAAATTACCTTATCATATGTATTTTATTACCACATTTTTCATTTCTCATTTCTATTCAATTCATAGACAAAAATCTATTCTTAGCTCAAGTCTTATAAAACTTGTTTCGACTCATCACTACCTGTTTATTTCAGGTATTAAATCTTCATCACCACCTCTTGTATACATAAACTTTATTTTATAATACATTCTAATACTATCACGACCCCACATCTGAGTGCTCGTCGCCCGAACTTGTTACTGACTCGTACTTCTCTTTACTCGTAACTTAACCAATGATCCTATAATCATAATAGTTGTACTAATCTATTACAGACAATTATTTAAAAATTTCTTTACTTTTATTCCCTGAATCATAACTTTCATATCAATCTCATCTTTTCTATAAGTATCAACTTATAGTTCATTCGTATGCATGGATCATATCATATATATCGGTCAATTTTTAACCTTAAGATTTAGACATTCTATATTTATATATATCCAAAGTTCACAGCATTAATAATATAATTGTTCTTGGAACAGAAGAATCTTACGATAAATGTTTGCATCTTTATCCGTGACAAGATTTATTTTCTTACAAAACTCCCCATATTATTTAATACCCTCACTTAGATATATATCTTTATAGAGATATCTCTTCATATCGATTTTTATTATTTATCTAAAATTCACAATATTAATAACATATTTGTACTTGGAACAGAGGAATCTTGCGATGAATTTGATTTCTTCATCGGTGCTAGATCTTTGTTCTTATAACACTCACAATGTTATTCAATATCATTATTCAGATATATAGTTCATTATCAACATTGTTTTAATATTTAACAATTCTAAGTTATATCAAATTTAAAGATATAATCCTCTTTAATGATAATATCATTGAATAATACTCGATTACATGTTTGCTTGTTCATATTACAAAAGTCGTAATGACTTAATTCATAAACAAACATAATAAATACATGTTCTCCAATCTAACGCCATTTCTTTACGGTTGTGATCTTCATATCATTTTTCTTAACTACAAATAAATGTTTATTCACAAGAATAAACACTACGACTCAGCAAGTCTAACAAATAACACATACACATTTATGATTCAACATTTACTTCATCATGCTTTTGACTTAACGGATAACATCTTAATAATCATGTTAATCAAAGTAACAATACTCATTTCATACATAATTAAATGTAATTTCATATTTCATAATTTATCTTAGAAGTTAACCAAACATATTCTTACATAGAACATGTACTACCAATTTGTATATAAAACACAAATTTCCTATAAATACTTCCACATAACAATTTAAAGCAAGAGTTAGAACTTGCCTATTCAATAATACAATTTACATTAACTTTTTCGTTCATTCGTACGACCTACAAGGTCTATGAGTTTAACATAACCATTAGTCCTATTATAACTTTATATAAATATAAGATATTGACTTCATAAGTTTATCTTGAATTTCAAGTCCCTAATGGTGTTTCGTTTAGCTTTACACTATCCAACATGAAAAATCGAAGTTCCGACTACACAAAACCTTAACAGACAAAAGTTAACTTTTCGAAAATCTGGTTTAGGCACTGGGCGCTAAACTTTAGGCTAATCTGGATGCTGGGGCTCTCAAAACAGAACACGAAATGCTAATTTTGGCTGCCCAAACCACTTTTACTTAACTAGACATAACTTCTTCATTTTTTAACATTTTGGGTGATTCTTGAGTCCATTCTCATCAGAATTTTGGCTACCCGAACCGCTTTTACTTAACTGGGCATAACTTCTTCATTTCTTAACATTTTGGGTGATTCTTAAGTCCATTCTCGTCAGAATTTCCCCCCTCTACAACTTTCTTTTAGATTTCAAAATAAGATTCCAACCACAAGGGGTCGTACAATGGCTCACAAGGATAGTATGAAAATTTGGTTCAGATATCCATGATCCGATTGGTAAAACATGATGTCACAAGCATTAATTTGCTAAGTTATCATATTTTATCACTCAATAATATGTAATAACATAAAAATAACAAAATCATAAACCTACTTATGTACAATTTCATAACTTTTACTCAAGAAAGAACATATCATACATCATAACAACTAGGATTTTTGATGTTTTCTTCTCTATACTAGTTTTGAGTTGAACATGATAACCACTAAGGATTATCATAATTTAACTCTAGACATAATTTGAATTTAAGCATTATAACTATTTGTAATATGCATATTTCGATTCTATACTTGAATGAAATTGAACATTACAACTACTATATATTACATCTTGAAGTACAAATTTTGACAACAATTTGTGCAAGGCTTATGTGACAACCCGAATTTTTTGAAAATTAAAAAAAAAAAAGAATTTTATAAATAAAACTCTTATTATGAGATATAACATGTTTAAGGAATAAAATATATATATGCTATATATATTTATGTTATTTTTGTGGGGAGTTGTTATTGTATATATTTATAAGTGAATATATTTGTGGGGTGTTGTTATTTTTGTGGGGAGTTGTTATTGTGTATATATATATATATATATATATATAGTTTATAGTTTGAGTTAACTATGTGATGAAATATTACGTGATGAAAATAAATTAATTGATATTAATTAATTGGGGGTAAGTTGAAATTATATTATGAAATAATATAATTTACATATTATGTCTTTAATGGGAATGAATTTTTTATGAATTAAATTTCATAAAATATATAGTTAATTCGTTTAAATAAAATAGTGAAATAATGTAGGTATTTTTATTTTAATAAAAATGAGGGAGTTAATTAAACTCAATATTTTAATGTCTTACATATAAATGTAGTATATTTATGTAATGACTTAATATATTATATTATGCTGAACAAATATAAATTCAAATATGAAATATGGGAATTAAGTCACTAAATTTTATTAGTGGATTATTATTGTTTTTGAATAAAGAAAGTTATTTTCTTATATTTAGTTAATAATAAAAATTGGGTTACAATGTAACATGAATAGGATATAATATTTAGTATTATATCAAATGAATGTGAATTAAAAATATGGGGTGAGGGACCAATATTTATTAAACAAATATTGGATTTTGAATTAATAAATTAAATTAATGTTTAATTTACAGTTCATGTATTAAATTAATGTATGTAATATTTAAATAAATATATTGGAACCAAAATAGTATATTAAATTAATTTAATATAAGTATGCTTAAGATATATATTAAATAAATTGTTTAAAAACAATTTATGGAATGAATGAGGTAATTAAATTTAATTGTACAAAAATTTGTTGTACAAGTTAATTGGGAAAATTAAAATAATCAATAAATGAAATATTAATTATTTTAATTAAGTCAATTCGTTACACAAAGAATGTTAAGATTAACGGTGGATTAAATCCATAATCAGTGGAAAGATTTTTATATATTATTAAAAATGCATAAATTACCAAATTGATTTTTTTTATTAATACATGTATTAAAATTATAATATATGTATTGATGTATAATGTATATATATAAATGCATATGCAATTTGTATAATATGTATCTATGTTTATAGTATGTAAATATGCTAAATACATAACATTTACATTCTGAACGTTATTAAAAATAAAAATAATACTAATAATGCTAAGGAGAATGTTGTGTATTGATAGTCTAACATAACAAGGCTCTTTGAGCGTTAGCATATAACACGTAGAAATTGAGTGGTGATGACTAAGCTAAGGTAAAGGGATTGTTCAGTAAAAATTCATTAGTTCTTTTATTAAACAAGTTCATTTCCTCTCTTACGTATCAAGAATCTTTATTCAGTTTAGCTTTTCTTCTCCCAAGCTATTATGTATTAGAGTTCTTTAGTTTATCAAATTCTTCACAAATGCCATCAAAACAAGAAGCAATATTAGTGGAGATTCTGCTACAAACTAAAATTAAAGAAGGATATGAGCAAAGTACAGTAAAGAGGGAGGCTGTCTAACCTTAATCAAAGATTGAATAAGGAAAGTCTCCATTTCAATCTTCTTCTAAAGGTAAAAATACTTTACCTCTAATTTTAAGAAATTAGTTTGTTCTAGTTTTTAAATACTGGAAATTTGTTGTGAGAGGTTTGGATTGTTGGAGAACCAAGAAGGGTTCTGAAGATATAAGATAGGATAGAGATGAAGTAGGTGTTTTCATGCTTGGTTTTCATAAAACTAAGTTTTTATATACATACATGTAATGTGTTTGATTAAATGCCACAATGTTGTAATTAAAACAAGAAACTAATTCATATTTTTTAAAGGCTAACATGCATGTACATAGTTGGTGAATCATTTGAATTTATTGGGCTTACAAATGATCAAATTTTGAAGCATGTTGGGAAGAAGAAAATCTGCAGATTTTGGAACAGACCAATTGGGCTGGGGCGCGGTCTGATTGCACCCCAGCGCAAAGCTCTCAGCCAAACTGCGTCGGGGTGCAGCTTTAAGGCAAAAAAGTTGCGCCAGGGCGCGGTCTGCTAGTTTTTGCTTTTAAATTTTATTTTAATTTCTGAGTTTTCCAAAATGATTTATGACAACATGGGATGATTATAAGGTGTGAAATAAATCTTATATAAAATGTGGAATCCAAAGTAGATTATAAATGAAATATTTAAAAGTTTATACAAAGTATTGTATAAAATATTTTGAAATATGTTCAAAGTAATCATTAACCTATATGAGGGAAAATTTCAGTAAGTAAAGCATAAGTTAAGGAAATCAAGTCTCAAATAAGATTGAAATTGAATTGATGAATATTTGATAACTTATTTATAAAATGTCTAGATTATACAATGGACGTAGATGATCGTGTAGCGATAAACTAATAATTGAGACAAGTTTTCTATATATAATTGTTACATGTAAAATTGTCATGCACTGTGCTATAATGTGAACACAATGAATATGATGTATGATGAACATGTATTAAATGTTACGTGATCAAATTTGAAAATGAGATGCATGTAGTAATTTCACAACATGAAATTTATAATGCATATATAGATGCATAAGTATTAGACACATTACACATAGTTACCATGTGACGTCCCCAAATCTGGGCCCACACAGCCCAAACTTGAGTCGTCAAAAGACTACAACAGAATTATTACAACAAAACAACACGTACAATAATACAGTGTATAATAATACACAACTAAGTCTTCACTATTATTGCCACACTATTTTACAACACGTGAAGACTATGATAGCTATTCCTCGGACCCTCACTCCATCCCCCGGCTAGACCCCGTTACGTTTTCATCTCCTGTTGAAAAACAATGGAACAAAAGAAAGGGTGAGCTCAAATAGCCCAGTAAGAAATATCATGACTAAGATAATGACGAATAAATTATCATTAGCCTTCAACAGTTGAGTTCTTGATAGAATACAATAGACTACAAGGTTTATATCAAAAACTACAGTTAAATTCTTAAACAATGTTCAGATCAATAATAGCAGCGGAATGAGCAATCTATTAAAAGAATAATGTAGACTAAAATGTCCACTCGCTTCTCTTTTTAGTAAAAATATCATCAACTTTTATCATCTGAAATACCATTAGTCAAGATAATACAACTTCACAGTTCCTGATCATAACCATGCAGATCAACAGTTCATCTTTGCACTACGGCCAAAGACATTCAATATAACACCAACGGTCATGATTATACCAGATTCAGCCTTTGGTCATAATCATACCAACCAACAGTTCATCTTTGCACTATGGGCCAAAGAGAACTTTCACCACGTGCCATAAAAGAGACCGAACAGATGTATCGCCTTTAACCTAGTATATCGCCTTTAATCTTTCATCTGTTCAACAATTATATCACATCTGTGCCCCCCGCCACAGATATTAACAACAACTTGATTCTTGATGATTAAAACAAATAACAGTGATACAAATGATGAACAGAAGAGCAGGATAAATAATAAGTATCAGAAGTTTACTTTGTGCAGATTCAAATAATGTCCAAATTGCCAACATGATGTGGAGTGAAAAAAAATGATATTCCAGATCCACAGTTCAGAATAACGGTTACAGTTCAATAGAAATGTTCAAGTAAAATAGGAAGGTTCAGTTGAAATAAAGAAGTTCATCTATTATGGAACAAACAATATTTTCAGGAATTATAGAAGCAATAGTTCCATAATAAATTTCGATTTAGGAGTATGAAAAAAAAATAATATCCCTTACCGTAGCAGGTTTGATTAACAAAAGGTGAAGGAAATTAATACAAAGGGTTATTCACCAACAGGCGATAATCCGCACCGTAAGGTTATTCCCACAATTTAATAAAAATTGAATACGAAGAGTCATTCACCAAACAGGCGATAATCCGCACCGTAAGGTTATTCTCAGAGATTAATAAGGAATGAATACGAAAGGTTATTCACCAACAGGCGATAATCCGCACCATAAGGTTATTCCCATAAATAAATACATGGAAATAAATGGCACATCTTATGAGTAAGAAAGAAACGATATTATTTTCGAGAATACAATAATGATAATCCCTTACCGTAGTAAGTTTAAATAATAGAATATGAAAGAAGATGATATTCCTTACTTTAACACGTGACTGAATGAGGTTGATTAACTTGAACAGTACACGTACACTTATAGATCTTCACAAATACTCAAGATGACTTAAGCACGCTTAGAGAGAATTTTCACAAGAAGTATTTAGAGAGAGAAAGAAAGAACAAGTAAGAAAGTTTATGAAAAATCCTTAAGTTAAGGCTTCTATTTATAGCCAAAAATCTTATCATATCCAAGATTTTTCAATTTAATCCAAACCGTTCATTTCATATCACCTAACTTTATATTATAAACAAATAACTTTATTAATTCAAATATTCAACAATAATTCACACTTTAATCTATATCATTCATTTCATAACACCTAACTTTATATTATAAACAAATTATTCAACAATAATTCACACTTTAATCTACACCATACATTTCATATCACCTAACTTTATATTATAAACAAATTATTCAACAATAATTTACACTTTAATCTACACCATACATTTCATATCACCTAACTTTATATTATAAACAAATTATTCAACAATAATTTACACTTTAATCTACACCATTCATTTCATATCACCTAACTTTATATTATAAACAAATTATTCAACAATAATTTACACTTTAATCTACACCATTCATTTCATATCACCTAACTTTATATTATAAACAAATAACTTTATCAATTCAATTATTCAACAATAATTCTCACTTATTCATTATTATGACTAATTGTTATAAATACAGTATAGTTAGCTTTCTGTGTTAGATATCAAGTCAATTAATTAATGAAATACAACTGTTTAAATAACACCGTAATAGAGATAACAATAATGAAGAAAGTATGTAAAAGAAAAATACGTTACTGTGTCATGACAATTATTGATTCAATAATGTGAATTACTGTGCATATGTTACTGTGACAATTATTAGGTTCAATAATTTTAAAAAACAGTGCAGCAACAATTATTGAATTGATAATATAAAATATTATGCAGTGACAATTATCGATGAAATGATGCGTAGCAGTTACGGTGTCAATTATCAGACCAATAATATGAGACACTATGCAATACCGTGTGTTACTGTAGAGTACCGTGTGCTACAGAAAATACCATAAACTACCGTATGCTACTATTCTTTTATCACTGGTATTTTAACAATTCCGTTGACTATTTTTATTTAAAAAGGTTATTTCTATCGTTTTCTATATCCGACAAATATTCCGTTGTGGGGTCCACCAATAATTTATTATTTCGGCGCCGTCGTACGACACGAATATTCCCCGACCAAACGAATATTCCCCGACAAAGTGAATATTGTCCGACAAAATATAATTTGCACATAACATCCTTAACTTTTAACTTTATCAATTTAACTACTTACTGTTTCAGAAGAAAAATTAAATATATGACGAAAAATTAAATTTTGTATTTCATAAAATTCGGGGTCTTACATACCATGTAGCCATGTATACTACGCGAAGCATGAAATGTGTTATCTGTTAGACTTGCTGAGCTGTCGCGCTCATTCTTGCAATTAATTTTGCAGTTATAGATTGAGGAGCCATGATAAAGGTCTGAAGCATATTTAAAAAGCAAAGGTTCTATGGTTTCTTTGTATTAGATGTACCAAGTCGGAATGACTAGTTGTATGACAATAAACTATATTGTAATAAATTATTTAATGCTGAATACTAGATATTTAAATTGAATTTGTGTTGTAAACTTTATATTGATTATTATAAGGAAATTTTATACAAATAAAATATTATATGAACTGTTGGATATTTTATGAACATAGCTTGCTATATGAAGATGAATATTAAAGGTAATTAAGTTTAATATTTATTTTGATATTGAATAATGTTATAAAAAGTTTTTAAAATTCACAAAGTTTATCATTTATATAACTGAATGATGACATAGGGTTAGATTGAGGTCGGATCATGTGCACTGAATTCGAGGTAAAAGAGACCCAGATTTGAGGGCATCACAGCTTCTTTACTCTTCAACAAGATTAATCTCACAATAGCTCTATCTAGCTTTGTTGCTCTCAAATAGCTTATGAAATGGTAAGGAATAATGAAGAGCAAGAGCTCTTATCTATAGGATTTTCAAGCTTAGGGTATAAAGGTCATTCGGTTTAACTCATCATCACATTGGCAAGTCACCATGGTGAATCACCAACTCAATAACTCTCCAATGAGTCACTATGCGAGTCACCTAGCTTGGTCACCAACATTGACTAGGTTAAGCCTAATTAACCTTACTTAACTTTGATAATCTTGCTTACATGGTTAAATAATTATAATTAACCCTCACTTTAGAACCCTTGGCTCACAAGAGGCCACACTTCTCTATTTTATGCTTGACAACACACTAAAGAAGCCATGTCTACTTTTGCTTCCAAAATTGCTAGCCAAAATACTTACTTACATATTATGTAAGTATTACATACTTTCATAACGACCATCATGTCCTCAAAATCTCTACACTTGTAATCAAACTATGTAAACCAAACTTGGTTAGCCCTTAATTTAGTTCTTTAAACTTAGTTACATCAAACCTAGTTTTTTTTTTCTAGTTTGATTCTAACTAAATTATCACATAACTTAGTTTATTACCAACTAATTTAGTTCATTTCTAACCAAACTAGTTAGTCATCTAGTTCAATCTTAACTAAACTAGTTAGCTTCTAGTTCGATTCCAACTAGCCACAATCATTGACTTTATTTTTCATACTTTGACTTCTCGTATTTCTATCGTAATTTTTTTGTATTATACTTATATTTTACTTGTATAAATTTTGTATGTTAAGTTTAACCTCTAGTCGTATACGGTTGTTTTTTCAAGTCGTATTTAGTCTTTATGATAGCTCAATGTATACTCGAGCAATCGTTCTTAGGTATTAGTTTCACACAAAACTAGGTTTTAAATTGACAACCTTTATATAGATATTTTCAGATCATATTTACTAGCTTTGAAATATTTGTGATATTACATTCAACCCAACTTAAAAGAATTTCATCCTCGAAATTACAGTATAATTATCTCTAATTATTTAATATCATATTTATAAGTTTTATAAATATTCAGGACATTACATTCACTCCACCTTATAAGAATTTCATACTTGAAATTACAATATAATTATTTCTAATCATTTAATATCATATTTATAAGTTTTATAAATATTTAGGATATTACAAATACCATGACATTTCCTACTTTCGCCCCTTCATTTCCCATTTCTAATAATTACCTCTTATCTCCATTAATTCATGACACGGTTTACATATTATCAAGTAATCGAATTCTTTAAAATTAAATATTATATCATTCTTCTTTTTAGTTATAGGACTTTATATATCACAACCTCATTCCTTCTTCATCATCCTCCAATTTCTTACTTTTCAACAATTTTATTCTTTTATATATTTAACTTATAATTTATTTGTCCATTGGATTACAAAATTACATTACTTTAATGATGGATCTACTAGCATTTCTACATAATTTTCTTAAAGCCTTTTTCCACAAAAGTCTCTTACATATTAAATCATAAACGTTCTTTCTAACACATACTTTTGATTAAAAATTTAATCATTTCTCTATACATTCCATCTTCCCAACCTAAATTTCACATCTTAGCCTTATCTTTACTCCAATAGATATCCTTTAGTTTCCTTATATAAGGATTATCGTACATTAACGTTGCATCATTCATATGTTTTAGCCTCATAATTATTCGGGTTATCACATTTACCCATCCTTCAAAGAATTTCGTCCTCAAAATTGCAGCGTACTTATCTCTGCTCACTTCATTCACAACAATTACGTTAACTTTTACATTCTCGCTCTAATAAATACTTTACTCTTTCTTTCTCCAAGGATTTCTCTTCAATCATTGTGTCATTCAATCATTTTTCTCTAGGTGTTTCACACGTTTTGCACATTTAGTTTTCATAGTATTGGAATATCTTTCAGGAGTCTTCATAATTCTTTAATAATTGTGAAGCAGTATAAATAACTAGGAAGCAAGAAAATTTCTTTAAGAGAAACTTTTCATATAATGCTAAGGGGTCATAAAAACCGTGAACTCTTAACCAAGTTTAATGGGTATTCCCATCGCAAACCTCATATAGAATGTTTAGTGGCCATTTAGACTATAAACATTCTCTGCTAGGCCTGTTTACAATCACAAAGATAGTAAACTACGTCTATTGGTACGCTACGTGATCAACCTATTGTACTCTTGTGTTGTGCACAACATATTTCGGGTTGAACCACGTTAACCAACTCGATACATTATTTTTTCAAGGTTGAACCACGTTAACCAACCAAAATACATCCCCTTTTCAGGGTTGTTCGCCTCAGCTTTAACACAAGATTCTGCATCAGAACAATTGGATTGGAAATTTCAATTAACTTTAAACGTTATCCTTTCTTGACAAAGAGGTCTAGCCGAAACAAATGACCTAGACTAGTATCATCAAATTGTTAATGAATCATGAACTCCAAAATTTTGAATCGTTTATGTAAACCAAAATCATTTTATGACTTCCATATACCGCATCGTTTAGTTGTGCGTTGATGACCCTCTATTGATCTTAGCCGCACCACCTTTCCATGCGTTGATGATTCCATCACATGTCATGCCACACCATGTTCAATGGAGTGTTGATGACTCTTTTAAAAAATGCATTTGATGTTTTCGAATCAATTTTGTTTAGTCGAAACAATTAGCATAGACATTCGAACGACGGAACTTTTTAGAAATTTGATAGTTCAAAAATTGAATTGAGCTTTTCAAAAGCACGTAAGTACGAATACAAACAATACAAGTATGATCTTTAAGACAATTGCACATAAGTGCAAGAATAAGCACGATCTCAAAAAGTTTGCACTTAAGTGTGAATACAATCACAATTTTAAGAAATTGCCACATAAGTGAGAATACAATCACAATTTTAAGGAATTTGCACATAAGTACGAATAAGATCACAACTTTAAGAAAATTTGAGATCTAACATATTTAGAAGTATTAGAATACGCACAATTTTTAATCATCTCCAGCTTTCTCAATCCTTCTCTACTCAAATCTCACTCTACCACTCATTTCCTAGCCCGCCATAAGCATTGTTTATTGAATTTATCACATATTTTGAGTTCAGAAACTTACCACAATAATATGAGTTTAGGAGATTTTCCTAGCAATATGTAGTCTACGAATAAATCAATGAAAATCCATATGTCGAGGAGCTCAAAAACTTACCATATGATTATGAGTCACAAACTTACTATGAGTATTGAGTTTTAAGAACTTTGCACAACTATTAGGTATACATATGGGAAAAGAATCACCTTCTTGTCATATATATATATATATATATATATATATATATATATATATATATATATCCAATAGCATGGCACATATTTCAGTGATTATCAATATAGTAGACTAAGTGGTTGTTAAACTAAGAACAAATCTCCTGCCCATACAAAGGTTTGTCCAACTTAGCTACTAACACGAGTCATCAATTGAAACCCAACAAATACTTAACTCCTTTACTTAACCTAAATTTTTCCTTACTCCATACCTTAATCATTAACAACTCTTTATGAGTACATCTTTAAATGTCTATTATAGATCGTTTTATGATCTCACAACATTCTTTTTCGCTTTTTAAAATCTTATCATAAGATATCTCTTATCATCTCTTTTCATTTACATTTCTCAAATCGGGTACTCTATGACCCTTTTTCTATTCATTCCTCATATATCTCTTCAAATCCTCTTTTGGATCTTCCACTATATTTTCTTATAACTTAAAATCTATGTTTTATCTTTTACTTAAATACGACTTTCCTAAATTCATCTTTTATTACTTAAACTCTATCCGAGTTTATCTCTTACCACTTTCATCATTCTCTCCCCGGTTATAGCCTAAGGTACTCTTACCTAAGATTTATAACCTAATAGCTTCGATACCAACTTGTAATGCCCCCAAATCCGTGCACCTGTTGCAGTGGATCTGGTGCATCATGATGTAACTTTTATCTTCATACTTTAAATATTCAACCATAATATACTTAACAAAACCTTTCTTTGATACCAATTAAATACAAACATTTCCTTTCATTCTAGAATTCGCAACCTTTATAATCTCTTATTGCAATTTTTAGATCATATTTACAAAGATCTACACTATAACACTTTAGAGTTATTTATACCATGATTTAATCTATTACATTGGTTATGAGTATTCATGAACTCAACATTTAAATTTGGCATTTCTCCTATACAAACTTTTTTCACTAATTATTAGTGAATTCTAATACTTACAATCGTCTAACAAGGTTTCTAACCTGTAATATTACAAGGTATCACTTCTCAAGGTTACACCAACATATGAGATCAATTCTAATAACGGAGTTTTATGAATGACATGCTAAACTCGATCACTCTGTTCATTATTCATTTCTTTATCTGCTACTCTTATCGGAACCTTCGAAATTCCTAATCAACAGCAAATGTTCATTTAAAGCAAGAATGAGCAACTACGTTGCTTAGCAAGTTTAACAGATATTATTGTAACACATAACTCACATTTCAGATATGCTTCATCCTTCTTATGCTTCGCATTTATACATTTTACATATTTCTCATGCTTTACATTTATTTATGTTTTCATTTACTCACAAACTTCAAAACTTTAACTCATAAAGTTCACATAGAACAATTTACTTAGATCATCAAATCGATATCGTCAATAATTATCACATTGTTATACGTAGTGCACATTTAGAACAAGTTCACACAGATTTCATATAACATAAAAAATGTACATGTAACACATAATGATGAGGTCTGAAAAACTTGCTTGTACCGGCGTTTTACCATTACGTTAACTTTGGCGTCCTTTATATGACCTACACGGTATGTAAGAATCGATAACGCAACATTAGGTAAAACTCGACTCTTGTTTAATCTTATTTGGAGACCCTATCCTTAGCTCAGCATTCTTGGTATTGCCATAACGGCATACCACTCAATTATTTATATAACTCTTAACTATTCCCATTTTAACGGTTCCATGTACTAATTTTAGTACACTAGTAGTTAACACATGTTACATTGGTTAATCATTCTGTAAATATGCTCATACCTCTTAAATTATGCACATGGCCTCACATCATTAATGTCTTTACACGTTGTTACCCTCATTCAAGACTTATTTCTTATCCAGATTAGAATACTAATCTTCAATTCGTATTACGCTTGAAGTATAATACCTTATATAGGTTATTTATAACATCTTATTATATTTGAAGTTGAATTATTCAACCTAAATGTTACGATGTAACCATTTTTAACTTCTGTTCAAAATTTCACTAGTTTCTAGATTTAACTTTCCAATTAATGGTTAATTATATATTAGAATATAATTAACTATCATTTAAAGGCATTTGAATAATCCATTTTTAGAAATAAAAAGAAAATTAAATTTTGGCACAGAGCGCCTTAGAGCTCTTTTTGTGCCTTATAACAGTGCCTCGGTGTTGTCCCCAGTACCTAGATAAATTTTTAGACCAACGACCTAACCTGGTTTTCTTCACTAACACAGAGCCCCAACACTTATGTCTAGAGCAGAATTTTATAGTTTTCTACAGAATTTGTCTCGAGCCTTCACGCTTCCAATTTAATGTTCATTTTACCAAATAAGTTTAGTTAACTTACCAAGCATATGTATACATGCCATACTTTTAAAATCTCAAATTTATTTCATGTTTTAGATACATTTCTCTGTGAAGTATTTAATCAAACACATGGTGGGCATAGCTTAAAAGCTCATTTTTTAAAGTAAATTCAAAGTGTAAAACACCTCCCCAATCATCAATCCCCACCATATATTAACTAAACCCTTCATGGTTCCTACAATTTCAATCCTCCCACAACAAAATATTTTCATATACATAAACATAAATATGGAAAACTAGTTTTAGGGCTTTAAAATTGTATCTTTGAAGCTTTAATCTCTTATTCCTCTTTTTCTTTGCTAGATGATGAATTAAAGGCCACATTTCTAGATCATCATCTTCCTCCATCATGGCCACTCAAAACGGCTTCTACCAATTTTCCACATTTTTGCTCTAGACTCTTTCTAATTTCACTAAGTAAAGTGGCTAGCAACTCCAAAATTTTTAGCAAAATGGCTTAGGGTTCCCCATTTATAGAAAAATAAGACCATGGGTAAAATGGTCATTAATCATGACTAGGCAAGGGTAAATTGGTAATGTGCACATTCTCTAGAAAATTCTCAAAGGCATAATGGTCATAACAAATTTTCTTTAAGGACTAAATGGTCATTTTGTCATTGGGACATAATGGTTATTAACAAATTTTTCTAAAGGCAAAATGGTCATTTCACTATGATTAGGAAATTTCCTTGAATTTTTTTACAAGGACACCATGTTCATTAATAACTTTTATCAAGGGCAGTTTAATCATTTCACCATTTTCTAGGAAACTTCCTAGAAATTTTTCTCTAGGACACAAGGGTCAGTAGTGAGTTTCTCTAGGGGCAATTTGGTCATTTTATCATTACTAGGAATCTTCTTAGCAACCTTCTCAGGGATATTTTGGTCATTACTAATTTTATTTAAGGGTAAAATTGTCATTTTACTAATCTTGGAGACACATTGGTTATTAACCATTCTTGGATACACATTGGTTATTAATCATTCTTGGGCATTTTAGTCTTTTCACTCAATCTCCTACATTTAACTCAAGTATGATTATTTCTTAACCATAGTCACTATATAATTATATACATGTATCATTCATCCAACATGTACATTTATAATTTTCTTGTGTGTGTGTGTGCGTGTCATCCTCTCAACACATATTTATTAACTTGACTTCCAAAATGAATTCTCATTAGGCATCTTGGTACAAACCTTTAATTAAATAACTTGGGTCATCCTAATTTAATTCATTGGACTTTCTTTGTTCAAAATTTTGACCCAATTAATTCTTCCATACCAACACATTTTAAACTTCTTATTGGACTTGTTTAATTTTCATATTTATCCAACATTTCTCATATCTCTTGAACTAATCCACAATTTAGCTAATAAATCTATTTACATGCTCTATAAGGTTTAAATTTCATGAATTGTATTGGGCCTCTTATATTGTCATTCAAGGTTTACTCATTAAATAGGTTATTTCTAATAATCCAAGTTTTAATTAACTTTTCTTCAATTAAATTAATTTTAATCATTTTCTTCCGCTTAGTCCAAATAATTTGAATTAATTAGCTTAAATTCTTACTTTCGAATAACTTTAACTCATTTATTGGACTTTTCTCCCTAGACGTATTGGAATTAGATCTACATATAACCCATATTCCCTAATTTCTACGCAACAATTTCGATGCACATATTCTACTAGAATCACTTTTTTATTAGCAATTTCTATATTGAGGGGGCACTCTAACTTTTCTCGGGGTAAATTTAAGCTCTGAGCAAACTCATCAAGCACAAATGAATAGGCAGCATCCGAATCAAATAATATAAAGACATTTATATTATTAATTGGGATAATACCTAACATGACGTCCCTCGATGCCATTGTATCTTGGACGGTTATGTTGAAGGTTCTTGTAGTCGGCCGGTTGGATTACACTGGTCCACCAATCATCAGCTTGTTGTTGCCTCCCTTGCTACCATTTCCACCATCTGGTCCCTTCTTCGGGCAATTCTTGATTTGATGCTTCACTGACCCACAAGAAAAACACCCTTTACTTTTCTTAGGATTGGGGCAGTTAGGAGAGATATGTCCCTCCTGCCCACAATTATAATAAACGCTTTTCCCTTTCAAGCATACCCCTTGATGGTTCTTCCCGCACTTTTCACAAGCTTCTCCCCTCTTCTTAAATTCCCCTGGTTTACCCCCCCCCCACCGATGAATTGTTGTTGTTGTTGCTACCATCCCATTTCCTCTTACTTGAATTGCTTCCACCTTTATTCTCTCCTCCATACTTTTATTTTTCTTCTCCTTGTTGTGCTGACTTAAGGCCTTACTCCCTCCTTTCGCAATGATGGCATTTTCTATTAATGTCCTAAATGAGTCAATTTGAAATACTGCATCCTTACTATACAATCACGGCTTCAAACCCTGCTCGAAGCGATGCGCCTTTCGCTCATCCATGTCCACCTAGTGTGGCGCAAATCGTGTGAGCTGGTTAAATTTGGCAGCGTACTGATGAAACGCCCCCCAAAATCCCCGCGCTTTCGATGCGGCGGACCTTGTGCGTTAATTTCATACATCTATTGACTTAACCAATGATCCCATAATCATATTGGTTAATTTAGTCTTATTTTAGACTATACATTAAAAATTTCTCTTAACTTTGTCCCTGGATCTTAACTTGATCTCAGTCTCATAAGTATACAAGTATCAACTTGTATTTCATCCGTATAAATGGATAAAACCATATATAACGGTTTAATTTTAATCTTAGGATTTAAATATTCTATATATGTCCACTTGTAACGGTCTCATTCGTACTACAAGTATCAATATACAAAGATATCTCTTCATATCAATAATCCTACTTATATGGTATTCAGAATAGTAATAACGAGTTATACCTGGGTCCGAGGAACCTTAACGATGGATTTGACCAGTCAACATCGCTTAGTTCTGTCTCAGATGTACAGCACTCACAAGTTATTTACCGATCCTCATCCAGATAAATAGATCATTATCAATACTATGTTAAATTTTAACAATTCTAGGTTATATCAAAATAAAGACATAACAACATTCTGATGATAATTATTTATATCATTCATTCAATATTCGGTTACATGTTTATTTGTTCGTATTACAACAGTCATTATGACATATATAAATACAATCAATTTACATAAAAACCTAATCTATGCTGCATCTTTAAGTTCATGATCTTCTTAACGTTCATCTTTAATCTGCAAATAAGGTTTTATTCGCAAGAATGAGCACGACGGCTCAGCAAGTCTAACATACAGCACATACACAGTTTATGCTTTCATATAAACTTTTAACATGCATTGACTGAACATAATTCTCCATTTAATATCACATATAACTCACGTTCCAACAATTTATATCACTTTGACACATAAAGTGTATAAATCATGTTCGTAAATCGTAAACATAAAACATAACAGTTAGAAGGCTTGTAAACATCAGTTAAAGACTTCAAATATCATCTATTGCATAATAACATGACATTACACATCTCATTTAACATTTTAACAATACTACACAAGTAGCACATAGCAAGAGTTAGAAGACTTGCCTTGAAACCATGTCAGGGTTTCTCGGGAAATCTTTGAACGCCTACAAAAAGGGTTACGCGACTCCGAACGTTAGTTTATCAAATTTTCCTTTTGAATAAGTCTTAGAATAACTTAACTAGACTATTTTCATTGGTGAAATTAATTGGAAACAAGTCCAACTCAAAAACTCACTTTTTAGTCACTTTTAAAAAATAGGCAGCATGTATGGCTGCTAGACCCCGGCTCGATCAAACGGCCACAACTTCTTCGTTTTAAAACATTTTTGAGTCGTTCAAAATTTCACGCGTTCGTAACTTACGTCTCTACAACTTTCATTCAGACCAAAGTTTGATATTCCTTACTGATTTACACATATTTCCCAGTAATGGGACTGATCTAAAACTGATTCATATTTCTGACCTCTTTTACAGTGACAGCCATAACTTTGTCATACGAAAACATTTTTGAGTGATTCTTGAGTCTAAATTGCTTAGAATTTCATGATCTATAACTTTCATTTAGGTGTCTAAGGCAGATTCAGAAATTAAATTTTCGGAAATTACCAAAAATATTCTGCTAGTATATTAAACTTAATTTTCTTTGATCCGATTGGTAAAACATGATACCTCAAGCATTAATTTGCTAAGATAACATGTTCTAACACTCTGTATCACTTCATAACATAAAAATAACAAAATCATAAACCTACTTATATAAGATTTTATGACTTTTTCTCAAGAACACGAAGAACGAATCGAAGAACACGAAGAACACGAAGAACACGAAGAACAAAGTTTCATCGTTCTTCGTTTCGACTACTAAAACTTGATGCCACAAGCATTATTTAGCAAGGCCATCATGTTTCATCATCCCATAACACTAAATTACCAAATCATAAACCTACTTATGTAGAAATTATGACTTTTGCTCAAGAACACACGAAGAACGAAAAATCGTACATGGTAACGACTTATGTTCTTGAGCTTTTGGATTTCATACTTGAAATAATTTGAGCATTATAACTGCTTACATATGTGATTATAACACTTTATAATTGACAAAATTTGGTCATTATAACGACGTGTTTACTTAATTATAACAATTTATAATAATACTCCAGAACATACGAAGAACACGGAGAACGGATAAACCGTACATGGATACGACGTATATTCTTGAACTTTAAACTATAAAATGAAATTTGACATAACAACGACTTGCTCAAGTCATAAGGAACACGGAGAACGAAAAATCGTACATGGCTACGACTTATGTTCTTGAGCCTCATCGATAAAATAAAACTTTAAGCATAATAACGATTAAGAATCGTACCTTTTATTATTGCAAGCTTTTAACTATTTCTTTGCAATCGATTCTTGTCTCACAAGAACTCTCTCTATATTTTCTCTTTATCTTTCAAAATGGTAAAGAACTAATGAACTTAAGCCTTCTATTTATAGGAAAACCAAGGGTCAGGGTAGTCTGGTCATTAGTTTAAAAGACCAAGGGTCTTTTAGTCTTTTCTCCCTAGCGCTTGCATCATCGCTTACATCACCCTTCTTCTTATTGGTCCATTCATTTTCACTTGGATTTAGTTCCAAACAAATCGTGCTAGTTCTTTTCCAGTTAGTGTAATCGTGCTAGTTCTCCCTAGTTTAGTTACACTAACTTAGTTACACATAAACTAGTTTGATTTCAACTAATTAATTAAATAGTACAATACATTAGTATTTATACGTATTTCTTCCGTATAATATATCGTATAATATTCGTATTCTACTGGTATGATACCTCGTATTATTTTCGTATTAATCTCGTATAATCTTTCGTATAATCCTCGTATTATACATTACAATATACATTTATTATTCTCGTATTCCTTCCGTATTCACTACGTATTCATCCCGTATACGTGAATAGTAATCTCCATAAATTATTTTGGGTAAAAATTTTGTTGGTCAAAATGCATCTACTGTCAATAAAAATGCTATTCAGGAATGTGAATTTTCAAAATTCAGAAGAAAAATTTCCAAATGAATAGTGTTTTACACGCTTTTCGAGTAAAACTTTTATTGGCTAATTAATATCTATACTTCATATAAATGCTATTTCGTGTAATACCATATATCAAAATATCGAAAAGAACAGTCAAAAAGACGACAAATGTTTTCTCGTAAATCGTGACATTTTTGTCTTTTTCTCTAGAACATTTTATTGATTCCCTGACATCTAAACCTCATATTAACACTATATCGTGAAATACAAGAAGTCCTACAGATGAAAGAAACAGTCACCCGAATGAAAAACGTCACCTCGTGAATAGTGCTTGTGCACGTTTTTCGAGAAAAACTTTTATTGACTGTTACGTGTTTTCAAATCATGGGAAGGTTGAATCTTGAAACAGAATGTCAATTTAACCTTCACATTTTGCTCAAGGGCCTAGGTTATTTTCTAGGGTTTAGACCCTAGGGTTTAGGGTTTAGGTTTTAACTTTTTTCCCAATTTAGGTTTTTGTCCTAAATTGACTTCTGATTTTTAATAAGTGTTAAGGTTAACTACTTGAACCAAAACACAAAATCCTACAAAGACAAAAATGTCACGATTTACGAGAAAATATTTGTCGTCTTTTTGACTGTTCTTTTCGATATTTTGATATATGGTATTACACGAAATAACATTTATATGAAGTATAGATATTAATTAGCCAATAAAAGTTTTACTCGAAAAGCGTGTAAAACACTATTCATTTGGAAATTTTTCTTCCGAATTTTGAAAATTCACATTCCTGAATAGCATTTTTATTGACAGTAGATGCATTTTGACCAACAAAATTTTTACCCAAAATAATTTATGGAGATTACTATTCACGTATACGGGATGAATACGTAGTGAATACGGAAGGAATACGAGAATAATAAATGTATATTGTAATGTATAATACGAGGATTATACGAAAGATTATACGAGATTAATACGAAAATAATACGAGGTATCATACCAGTAGAATACGAATATTATACGATATATTATACGGAAGAAATACGTATAAATACTAATGTATTGTACTATTTAATTAATTAGTTGAAATCAAACTAGTTTATGTGTAACTAAGTTAGTGTAACTAAACTAGGGAGAACTAGCACGATTACACTAACTGAAAAAGAACTAGCACGATTTGTTTGGAACTAAATCCAAGTGAAAATGAATGGACCAATAAGAAGAAGGGTGATGTAAGCGATGATGCAAGCGCTAGGGAGAAAAGACTAAAAGACCCTTGGTCTTTTAAACTAATGACCAGACTACCCTGACCCTTGGTTTTCCTATAAATAGAAGGCTTAAGTTCATTAGTTCTTTACCATTTTGAAAGATAAAGAGAAAATATAGAGAGAGTTCTTGTGAGACAAGAATCGATTGCAAAGAAATAGTTAAAAGCTTGCAATAATAAAAGGTACGATTCTTAATCGTTATTATGCTTAAAGTTTTATTTTATCGATGAGGCTCAAGAACATAAGTCGTAGCCATGTACGATTTTTCGTTCTCCGTGTTCCTTATGATTTGAGCAAGTCGTTGTTATGTCAAATTTCATTTCATAGTTTAAAGTTCAAGAATATACGTCGTATCCATGTACGGTTTATCCGTTCTCCGTGTTCTTCGTATGTTCTGGAGTATTATTATAAATTGTTATAATTAAGTAAACACGTCGTTATAATGACCAAATTTTGTCAATTATAAAGTGTTATAATCACATATGTAAGCAGTTATAATGCTCAAATTATTTCAAGTATGAAATCCAAAAGCTCAAGAACATAAGTCGTTACCATGTACGATTTTTCGTTCTTCGTGTTCTTCGTGTGTTCTTGAGCAAAAGTCATAATTTCTACATAAGTAGGTTTATGATTTGGTAATTTAGTGTTATGGGATGATGAAACATGATGGCCTTGCTAAATAATGCTTGTGGCATCAAGTTTTAGTAGTCGAAACGAAGAACGATGAAACTTTGTTCTTCGTGTTCTTCGTGTTCTTCGATTCGTTCTTCGTGTTCTTGAGAAAAAGTCATAAAATCTTATATAAGTAGGTTTATGATTTTGTTATTTTTATGTTATGAAGTGATACAGAGTGTTAGAACATGTTATCTTAGCAAATTAATGCTTGAGGTATCATGTTTTACCAATCGGATCAAAGAAAATTAAGTTTAATATACTAGCAGAATATTTTTGGTAATTTCCGAAAATTTAATTTCTGAATGTGCCTTAGACACCTAAATGAAAGTTATAGATCATGAAATTCTAAGCAATTTAGACTCAAGAATCACTCAAAAATGTTTTCGTATGACAAAGTTATGGCTGTCACTGTAAAAGAGGTCAGAAATATGAATCAGTTTTAGATCAGTCCCATTACTGGGCAATATGTGTAAATCAGTAAGGAATATCAAACTTTGGTCTGAATGAAAGTTGTAGAGACGTAAGTTATGAACGCGTGAAATTTTGAACGACTCAAAAATGTTTTAAAACGAAGAAGTTGTGGCCGTTTGATCGAGCCGGGGTCTAGCAGCCATACATGCTGCCTATTTTTTAAAAGTGACTAAAAAGTGAGTTTTTGAGTTGGACTTGTTTCCAATTAATTCCACCAATGAAAATAGTCTAGTTAAGTTATTCTAAGATTTATTCAAAAGGAAAATTTGATAAACTAACGTTCGGAGTCGCGTAACCCTTTTTGTAGGCGTTTAACGATTTCCCGAGAAACCCTGACATGGTTTCAAGGCAAGTCTTCTAACTCTTGCTATGTGCTACTTGTGTAGTATTGTTAAAATGTTAAATGAGATGTGTAATGTCATGTTATTATGCAATAGATGATATGTGAAGTCTTTAACTGATGTTTACAAGCCTTCTAACTGTTATGTTTTATGTTTACGATTTACGAACATGATTTATACACTTTGTGTGTCAAAGTGATATAAATTGTTGGAACGTGAGTTATATGTGATATTAAATGGAGAATTATGTTCAGTCAATGCATGTTAAAAGTTTATATGAAAGCATAAACTGCGTATGTGCTGTATGTTAGACTTGCTGAGCCGTCGTGCTCATTCTTGCGAATAAAACCTTATTTGCAGATTAAAGATGAACGTTAAGAAGATCATGAACTTAAAGATGCAGCATAGATTAGGTTTTCATGTAAATTGATTGTATTTGTATATGTCATAATGACTGTTGTAATACGAACAAATAAACATGTAACCGAATATTGAATGAATGATATAAATAATTATCATCAGAATGTTGTTATGTCTTTATTTTGATATAACCTAGAATTGTTAAAATTTAACATAGTATTGATAATGATCTATTTATCTGGATGAGGATCGGTAAATAACTTGTGAGTGCTGTACATCTGAGACAGAACTAAGCGATGTTGACTGGTCAAATCCATCGTTAAGGTTCCTCGGACCCAGGTATAACTCGTTATTACTATTCTGAATACCATATAAGTAGGATTATTGATATGAAGAGATATCTTTGTATATTGATACTTGTAGTACGAATGAGACCGTTAAAAGTGGACATATATAGAATATTTAAATCCTAAGATTAAAATTAAACCGTTATATATGGTTTTATCCATTTATACGGATGAAATACAAGTTGATACTTGTATACTTATGAGACTGAGATCAAGTTAAGATCCAGGGACAAAGTTAAGAGAAATTTTTAATGTATAGTCTAAAATAAGACTAAATTAACCAATATGATTATGGGATCATTGGTTAAGTCAATAGATGTATGAAATTAACGCACAAGGTCCGCCGCATCGAAAGCGCGGGGATTTTGGGGGGCGTTTCAGTTGGTATCAGAGCAGTGGATTATAGTTTCGAGGTAACAAGTACCTTGGAGTATAATCTGATGGTTTAAGAAGAAATGGACTTGTGAAGAGTCCATAGATAATTAAAAGATATGCATAAATCTTATTAAATCTTAATACATAAAAATTATTATGTGAAAAGGAATATAATGAAGAAAGATAAACTCTTTACGAGAATATCTTAAGTTAAATGGACTCAAAAGAGTTCTCAAAGCAAGCAATAAGATAAAATAATCTTATTAGTTTTTGTGTGAAACTATTTCATCAAAATGAAATGGCAAGTTTGGTATTATGTGTAATTGTACCTAAGAAATGAGATGAGTAAACTCATAAGGAATGTAAATGATGCAGGAATGAATTAAGAAAAGAAAGCGACTAAGATAGTTATAGAACGATTAGGGATTTCAATTGAAAACTCATTTTGGTAAAACTGAGTAGAACGACTCTCTTGTATGGGAAAGAGTTTAATATGTTTCAGAGAACCGATCTAACTACACTGTTGGTATGAATGATTCATGGTCAGTGTTCTCAAAGCGGGTTACACACTGAATGAAATCATTTGAGGATAGTGTTGATGAGATGGGGAACTGATTCATTAGTTCTTGGGTGGAGGAATAACTTAGTTTGCTATATTGATAAGTAAATTAAAATCTTGTGTCAAACTGTTCTTTGTGTATATTTTGAGAAGGTGATTCTTTTCTCATATGAATATTGACTAGTTAGTAGTTGTTACGTCATAACTATAGTTTTAAAAATATTTGTATGTTAGTTACTGAGCGAACGAACCCTTGTTATGAACTTGGGCTATGATATGTTAGTCGAACTGACTTGTGAGATGCGGCTACGATTTGTCTATTCAGTGCGATATTGATCAGTACCAATGTGCGCTGAGACATTTCAATCCCGTGTTGATGAGAAGGGGAACTAATATATTTGTTTGTACTTGGTTTAATACAACCAATCAGTTTACTATATTACTATATATTTGCAAAACTTGTGTTATGGTTAGAGAATAATGGAAAAGATAGAGGATTGATGGTATTTCAAAAATCTTCTAGCTATGCTAGATCTTCATGGTTATATTCGCACTTGTGTGCCTTTGAAAAGAGTGGTTCACTAGTTGAACTGGAAAATTTTGTTAGTTCTTCACTAGCTATGTTATTCATATGTCTATGCTAATTGTTTTGGCTAGACGGATTTAATGTGAAGAATAAAAATGATTTATTCATCAACATCTCATTTAGCCTGGCGTGAAGATGATACATGATGAGTCATCAACGCACTTTGCAAGGTGCGGTATACAGTCATAAAATTGCTTTTCAAAAAGTTTGAATGGTTTAAATATGAGTCAATGCCAATTGTTTCGGCTAGACACCTTTGGTTATGGAAAAAAAAGAACGGACGTAGGAATTCGATAGACGCAATAAACCGCGTCTTTAAAGATAATATGGTACGACAGGCTGATCACCTAAAGTACAACGTATGTGTGTTCTCGATCTTAATTGATTGTTACACAATGTGTGGTGTTCTCAATCTTAATTGATTGCTACACAAAGTATGAAGTGTTCTCAATCTTAATTGATTGCTACACAAGATATGGTTTTCCAGTCCGGATGATGATTTAAAAAAAATTATGGGTTATATAGTATTCATAGTTTTTGAATAAGGTAAAGGTCTTGATTAACTGCTGTATAAGTGAGAAGAATCCAAGATAAAGGAAGAATGAGACTGAATGTCGAGTATGAAAAGAGGTTTAAAACCTAGAGTTATGAAAGGAAATGTGTAGAGATAAGTGAACATTGTTCAAACCTAATCAAAGTATTGGAGGTTTAATGTGAGTAAAAGATGAATTTAGAAAATTCATATTGAAGAGTAAATTGGAGATGATTATATTATAATTTCGAGGACGAAATTCTGATAAGAATGAGAGAATGTAATATCCTGAATATTTATAGCACTTATAAATATGATATTAAATGACTAAAGTAATTGTAAAGTTAATTTCGAGGACGAAATTCCTGTAAGTTGGGTTGAATGTAATATCCCAAATATTTCAAAAGTGATCTAACAAGATCTAAGCTAGGTTGTCAATTCAAAACCTAAAGAAGGATTGCTCAAGCATACCTTGAGCTATCTGAAAGAATATATACGACTCGAAACTACGATCGTATACAACAAAGAGGTTAAATTCTTAACCTAAACTATGTGTTATGTGATTAGTAAAGCTTGAATTGAGCTTTTAAATGTGTTGTATGAAATATCTATGTGTAGGATTTTGTGTTTTGGTTCAAGTAGTTAACCTTAACACTTATTAAAAATCAGAAGTCAATTTAACCTTCACATTTTGCTCAAGGGCCTAGGTTATTTTCTAGGGTTTAGACCCTAGGGTTTAGGGTTTAGGTTTTAACTTTTTTCCCAATTTAGGTTTTTGTCCTAAATTGACTTCTGATTTTTAATAAGTGTTAAGGTTAACTACTTGAACCAAAACACAAAATCCTACACATAGATATTTCATACAACACATTTAAAAGCTCAATTCAAGCTTTACTAATCACATAACACATAGTTTAAGTTAAGAATTTAACCTCTTTGTTGTATACGATCGTAGTTTCGAGTCGTATATATTCTTTCAGATAGCTCAAGGTATGCTTGAGCAATCATTCTTTAGGTTTTGAATTGACAACCTAGCTTAGATCTTATTAGATCACTTTTGAAATATTTGGGATATTACAACTGAGCCACAGTCATGTCCCATTGTTTCAACTCCAAAAACCTCATTTCCATTTGGCTTGGCATGCTTTTTGGAAAATAGTTTTTGAAGAATAAGTCTTTAAACCTTTCCCACCACACGATTCCTTCCCCAGCCCATTGTTCGTTAGCTTCCCATCAATAATTCGCTTCACCTTTTATCATGTACATGGCAAATGTCATTTTTTGTTCCTCCGTTACCCGAGCAATAACAAATGCCTTCTTTATTTCCTTGACCCATGATTGGACCTCTATTAGGTCCACGGTACCTCTAAACTTGAGTGGCCACACACTCTTTAAGTCCTTAAAATTGACTGCAGGAGCCACTAACAGATTCACAAACTGCGGCATTGGGTCCATTTGACCCCTATCATTATTTACAGACTCTTATTGGGTTGATTGCGCTGGTTGGCTACATCTTGGCGGCATTTTCTATTTAATAAAACTCGTATTTATATTTCATCATTTACTTTAAATATTTACATGAAATGCAACACTTAATATTAACAAGACACATTTAATAAAAACGTTTATATTCATATGCTACTGATTAGTACATCATGCACTAGCATCTCATAGCATACAGTTATAAACGTTACCATCATCTATCCCATAATATAACAAAAGTTAGGGATTTATGATCATCCTACGCCATTATCAAAAACAAAAGTTGGGTTTAGACATACTATCTCATAGCTTACACAAAAGAGTATGGGATTTACATTACACCTTTCCCTATTATAAACAAAAGTAGGGACCATCATATAATATTAACATATATAATACCAACTACATATACTAAATCATCTATCGGAGCATGTCGCGCCTCACTGCATCATCATACTCCTGCTGCCCGATGTGAATCATCAAGTCACGACTCATAGTGTATCAAGTGTATCCATCCTCAACTGGGTAGTAATACACACTATCCATCCATTGTCCAAACGCATTCTTGAAAGCGTACCCTATCCTGTTTATCTTCCTCATTTTGACTCTCACCTTATCCTCTAGGTTACCAACTCACTCCATGGCATCATTCCACTACTCCTCAATTTGGACATGATCCATTACCTCCTCCTCTAACTGGGCTTGAATAGACTCCTTCTCAACCTGCAAACTCCTTATCTTATGATTTGCCTCCTCCATCTTACCTACTAACTCTACATTTTAAGCCAAAAGATGATGAACCAAGGCTCCCAACTGTGTCGCGGACTTCTGTCGCCTATGAATCTCCTCTTCCAGCTCCTGAACAAGGTCCTCTAACTTTAAGTTTATGTCTACCAACTATGTTATCAAACTATCCTCAAATGTGGTACCATCATAGGGTATCTCCTCTAAATCATCTACGGGCTCACTATCTACTGGGCCCTCCTTCTACTCCTCCAGACCAGTTTCTGACTCAGACTCATCCTCAGGCTATGGCTCTACTAATGGGAATACTGCTGCTATAGGCTCTACTACTAACGGTGTCTCTGACACCACATAAATATCCTGTGACTCATCCTATATGATGCGACTAGGCTCTCCTAACTCTGACATCCTACAATCACAAACAAGAAAATAAATTAAGTCAGCATCTCACAATAAAATATAATCATTATGTGAAATGAAAATATTTTATGATACCACTAACTCTCTTTGGCACTTCTACTAAATTCATCTCGTAAAACTCTACATGAGTTTTATCTCCTTCTATTCTAACTCTCTTTTATAAGATTATAGCCTAAGGATTCTCTTTTATAAGGTTGATAACCTACAACTCTGATACCAACCTGTGATGCCCCCAAATTCGGGGTATCTATACCTGAAATCTAGTGCTTACGATATAATTCATACATAACATAAATATTAACCCATGTCGGAATAACATAAATATTAACATTATTTAATAATACATAACATAACTAAACATTCCAAGTTCTAACAACCTTTACTATTACATTAACGTCTTAATACAAATTATCATTGTTCAAAAGATTAATATTTAACATAAGATTTAGCCTACACATTTAATATGAAGCAAGGGTGATCAACGAGTTGCTCAGCAAGTATTAAACAAATGAGAAATAATATTCATGATTAAGATTTTCATTTTTTTTCCGAGTCTTCAATAATAGCATGATAATTCATAAAAAGAATTGAATGAATTAGGAATAAATAGCTTCAACAAGTATGAACTGGATAATTTCATCACTGAGTGGTCATTGTGGACCACTAAACTCTTATGCTACGTTTGGATTGAGGCTACGTTTGAATTGAGGGAATGAAATGAATGAGGGAATAAAATAGAAAAGGGAATGAAATGATTTTTAAATATTCCATGTGCATGTTTGGTTGGTGTTAGGAATACATCAAAGAATGAAATAAATAATATGAAAATGACTTAAATACCCCCAAATGTTCAATTTTAATTTAAATTCAATTTATATTTAAAATTTGACTCATATTTCTCTAGATTTTTTTTTATAATTCAATATTTTTCTTCTTTTTTACACTTATAATTTTTCTATCTTTATTTATTTTTTATTTTTTTTCCCTCTATCTCTATTATTTTCATAACTTATAAACAACTATTAATAGGATTATAGAAAAATTAATTAAGCTCATAACTTAACATGACAATTTTTTTAATTCAATAATTAATTAAAGTCCTTAAACCAACCTATTAATTTTATTTTTATTTATGACAATTAAAGATATGTAGTGTAAAAATATAATACAAGTAACAAAATTAAATCAACTAGTATAGCACCCCACTCAATAATATAAAGTGATAATAAATCTAATAACATAACTAATAACTTCATCATTTAACAACCAACAAAATCATAAAATGTCTAATAAACTAGTAAAGTATTCTTAGCAAAAACCTAGTATCATCATTCAATAACCAATAACATAATAAAATGTCTAAGTAACTAGTATAACACCCCCACTCAATAAATCCTTAACAAAACCTTCTTTTCACTCATCGGGAAGGCTAACGAAGACCACCATCAACTCCTCGTGAGAATAGTAGCAACCCTCTCCATGGCAGATTCAAAATTAATATTTGTACTTGACTTTCTCCCTCTCTTCTTGGAACTAGAGGACTTGCTAGAGATTTCCTCACTGCAGGTTGGAGTCAAACCATCATCTCCATCATTTTTTTAGATCTCTTCATCTAACTCAATCATTTTTTCGCAACTGATATAACATCTTTCTCAGTTGCTCTATCCTTACCGAATATAGTACAAAAGTCTAAATAATTTAAAATTTTCTTATTCTGCTAGACTGCCACTTTGCTCTCTTCTTGTGCACCTAAAACAAGTTAAAGAAAATAACAATTAAAATAGCAAGCAATTGAATAAACAAAATTCAAAAACATACAAAAACACATACAACAAAAAAAATAACAAAAAATGCACATGAACGCATACTACGTTCATAAACTAATCAAAATGCACATGAACGCATATTGTGAAATTATTATAGTAATCATCTCGTGTTTGACTGTTCCATTTTCCAATTACATATGCTTATCTATGTTTTTAAGTGAATGGATTATGTTTGTACTTAAATTTGAATTGCAAATTTACCTACCACCCAAGTACGGAGCATACAACTCATTTACATGAATTACGCACATTACCATGTGTAACAAGAACATATTATAACAATTCAGATTAAAAGCACTCAAATTCTTGTCTTTTAATCACTTCACTCTTCCTAAACAAAATATTTAGTCATATTTTTTTCTACGGGTTGCTCTAAAACTGTCTATAAATATAAGAAAGAAGTGAATTTTCCCAGAAAATACAGGGGGGGAGGATACTTCAGTTTCTTGTACTCACTTTTTACTAATGAAATTTCTAGTGCAGAAGTTGGGGCTGTCCTCTAACTGAGCTCTATACCATCTCAATTCAAGCTAAACTTCAAATTATACATATACTTTTACAGACCTCGAAATTTCTACCCTTTTCAGACAAGTGAAGAATTTTATGTGAAAACACATGCATAACAGATCATTCTTCTCCATAACTAAATTGCAACACTAACACAAAAACAAATTTTGTTAATAGGTTTAGCTAAACAGAAAAATTCCCTACAATACTTGCTCCCTGATTGATGATTATATTTTGAACTTTTATATTAATAACAATATCCACCGTATCCATACAAGTGCAATATATTATATTTTGTTCGAAAATAATTCATATAAATACACAAGATAATAGTGAAATATGGTAACACTTTGGCTAGAAACAACAGGATAATAATGCCAATGGCTATACTAGAAGCAAAACCCTGTTACCTATATGTAGTTGTGTATTGAATGGTTTGTTTATAAATCAGCTCTTCCAGGGTATCTGGGGAATGGTATCACATCTCTGATATTGTCGAGCCCTGTGGCAAAGAGAAACATGCGCTTAAAGCCTAGACCAAACCCACTGTGTTTTACAGTCCCATAGCGTTGCTGGTCAAGGTACGAATCATATGGATCCAGTGACAGTCCCATCTCCAGTATCCTGAAGTACTCGTCTCATCAAATTTCCATATTTGATTCATCAATTGTTAAATTTCACATCAAAATAAATAAATCCATCAAGTACAATGCAGCTTGCAATCATAGGAACCGTACCTAACAAACTAGATAATGAAAAAAATAAGTACATTATAAAAACAGAATTCTACAAATCGCAAGGTCTACCTCCCCTCCACCCAGGTCTACATATATATATATTCATATATATACTATATAAATTGTATAGTAGATGTAAAGATTCTACATATAAATTGAATATTATGGGTAATGTGGGATTTCTCGAACCTCTATTTTTTCTCTCACTCCAATACTTTCCCGAGTTTGTTTTTCTCTAATTCATTCTACTTCTAGAGAAAGAAATAGACAAGTCACAACACTGTTCCTTGATTTTCTCTACAGTAGTACTTACTACTAATTGATGATAAAATTATATAAAGTCAAAATTAAATTCATAATAATTTTATGATAATAAAAAAACTATAGAAAGAAGTTAATTTTCTGATTGGGGCTGTTTCAAATATCCACAATCAGTGAGAAGTCCACATAGAAGGAGAAATAAATACATAATTCATAGAACACATAGATGTTCAAACGGATATGTGAATCAAAACAGATATTTATAAAATTTCAACAGAACACGTAAAAGGAGAAAAAAATACATAACATCCAGATGCAGGACATAACTCATCCAAACGCAAATTTCTAACACTGCAAATTAACGGAACTCGTCCTGCTCTCCGTTTATATATATATGTACATATCAATTATCAAAAATCATACAAAAATATAGAGAGATTTGGAAGATATTTGATTCAATTCAAAGCTTTGAAAGGATTTTGAAATTACATGAGAAATAGAAAGAATAGAAATTCGATTATGCTAACTTGGAGCAAAAAAATTATGATGAAATCAATTTTTGAATTGATTATCTACCGATCTTAGCCATGGATTGATCTCTCACCTTCTCTCCCCTCGCCGCTCTCCTCCTCTCGGCGTTCCCAATAGACAAAATAATCGATCGACAATGGTGAAACCCTATATCATTACAGTGGTATTACCGTTAATTGACCAAAATTAGTAGATGGAATGATTTATTCAGGAACTACCCTCCAGGAATGAAATTTCTTGTTTTAAGGTTATTACCATTCCGTTAGGAATACACCATTCCAGCAGCAATAAGCAAACCAAAAAACTCATTCTTCATTCACTGGAATAACTCATTCCATTCTCCCTCCTATTCCACCAATATAAACGTAGCATTATGAGGATTAATAGTATTTAACTGAATGCCTCCGAGTACATACAATCACAGAGATTGTAAATACTGACAATAGGTACATGAGATGATTAGCCTCGTCATACCTTATATTATGCATAACGTTTAAACATAGAGTGCGAGTTGGTCTTATGACATATAATAATTTCTCTTTTATAAGGGTTGTTCATCTCAATATAAGAGTTTGCACTAAGACAATTGGTTTGGATAACTTTTTACAACATGATTAATTTAGCAATTTCTTTCATCGTTTGTCTAGCCGGTTCAAATGGTATAGATTTATTTTGCAAAACAACCTAGGAATAATCATGACTTTTATTATTACTACCTTGATGTCTGAATAATATTTAGAAGGTATATAAATATGAATAATTGCATTTAGATTCAACACAAAACATTTATCAAGGATTGTTGTATTTAAAGCACTTGCATAGATCAATAAGAGTGTACAAGTTAAAGAAACTTGCATGTTTCGTCGTCTCTAATTGGCTCTACGGTATCGTCCTTTAGATGACCTATGTCAATTTGACACCCTAATTAGACACCATCAGACTTCATAATGCTATTTTAACTAGACTCACACATTGGTGTAAACTTATTTCATTTATCATCATCTTCAAATCCTACAAATAAAATAATTGTTTATTATTATTTTATTTGTTTACTCTTTTTATTTCATTTTATCTTCACAAATAAATTAATTTTATTTTTTTACTCTTTTTATTTCATTTTATCAAATAAAATATTTATTATTATTATTTTATTTGTTTACTTTTTTATTTTGTTTTATCTTCACAAATAAAATAATTATTATTTTATTTGTTTACTCTTTTTGTTTCATTTTATCTTCACAATTAAAATAATTATTATCTTATTTGTTTACTCTTTTCATTTCACAATTTATTTGTTTACTCTTAAAATAATTTTATTATTATTTTATTTGTTCACGCTTTAATTATTCATTTATTTCAATTTAACCTAATCATTATATTTTCTTAACATGATCATAAAATGACGATAACACCCTTCGTTAGTCCCAGTCATCCATTTTATTGCAAATTAGTCGGAAAAATTACATTATATAATTTTTCAATTTATCTTTAATTACTTTCCTTAATTTTCTTTACTTAAATTATTTATTAAAACTACTTAAATACCTTATTATTTTTATTCCTTCTGGAAACACTTAGGCTATGTTTGTTTGCAAAATACATACTTGGGATTGGACTATTTGTATTAATTTAAAGTTATTTCCGACTTTTTTATCCCATGATGAGGGATTAATAGTCCTTTAAATAGTCATTGGACTATTTTTTATCATTCTTAAGGCTATTTATGAGGGATTATATAATCCCATGATGAATTTGGGATTAATAGTCCCTCTCATTTTAAGCTATTAAATGATTTTATGAGACTAATATTTTAACGTGAAAGGATTAATAATCCCTCATCATGGGATAAAAAAGTCGGAAATAGTTTTAAATTAATACAAATAATCTTATCCCAAGTATATATTTTGTAAACAAACATAGCCTTAGTACATTTTATTTCATGCATAAAATATTTTTTTCTTAATTTTTCAACTTTATTTACTATTTTTAAAAGGGTCGTATAAGCTGAAAACTACAACATTTTTCAAATTTTGAAATTTTATCCAAAAATTTTGAAATTTACATGTAACTTCCTTATATCAGTTTGAACTTCCAATAAAAAAATTCATAATTTTCTGAGTTGTTTAGTTCCAGATTTTATAGTCCAAAGCTTTAATTCTTAAAAATTCGTCGGGCCATATCTCCTTTATCATAAGTCAGATTGAGCTCATTTTTAGATTGGAACTTCCTTATACTATGTACTTTTAGGATACAAAAGGGCCAAAATTTTGGTATAAGTTAATTGGCCCAAACAGGCTCGAAATTTTTCTGTAGTTTAGGTTTTCGATTTCTCGCAGTTTGGACAGTTTCAGTTGAAAAATCACCATAAATGAAAATTTTAATATTTTTCATTCGTTCCACTTAGGTTAGTTAGAATACTCATAGATCTAATACCCAAAACTTATGAATCGCAAAAATAGTAGAACCACATAAAGTTATGATTGTCCAAAGTTTTAGTTTCATTTTAGGGTTTTCCTAATAAAAACTTATATATTTTCTTTCCATCTTGAGTTCTTATGTATTTTAGCACATAATAATATATAATCTCCATCAAAATCACCTTATACCTTCGGAATCCACCATGATTCCCACAACACATAACCTCCCACAACCAAGCATGGTATAACTTCTATATAACCATATATATTAACAAAACTAGAATATTCAAGTTAGGTTATTTTTATACATTCTTGATGCTTTCTTTCTCTTAGGTATGAACTTGGTAAGGTTCTCCACAATGGCTTACTTCTCCTTCTTTGCTTCTACTCTCCACCAAGGTCTCCTTCACTTAGTATATTTATCATCGCTTTTTTGATCTACAAGTAGAGTTTTGAAAGTAATTCCTTTTTTTAGACATGTATCTGATCTAACTTTTTCAACGAATATATCAACTTCGCGGGCACGAAGATTTTCAATAAGGTTATCAAGTGGATTGGTAGTTAGATCTTGCATTTCCTTAATGGTTATGACCTTTATTTTCCAGGCGGATGGAAGGGCTTTGACAATTCTTCTATTTTTCTCATTTGTTGTAAAAAAAAACATTCCAAGTTGTTCCAGTTCATCATTGATTCTAGAAAAATGAGTTTTCATATCAATGATTTTTTCACCTTCTTTCAGCTTGAAATTTTCATACTCTTGGATTAGAGCATCTTTTTTGGTTTCTTTAATATGATTGGTTCATTCGCAGGTTACAATCAATTTTTTTCCAGATTTCTTTAGCATTTTTACAATTGCTAACTCTTTTGCACTATTTTTCAATAAATGCACTGGTCAGCATCATTTCAGCTTTGGATACTATGTTCATAGCATTTTCATCGACAGTAATGAACTCATCAACATGTTTTTCAACAGTCTTCTCTCCTACAATTTTATAGGAACTTTTACACCTTTTTCTATTCCTTGTGATTTTGCATAGATCTTGAATCTGTTTTTTCAGGTGACAAAATTTTTGCCATCAAATAATGGGGGTTTGGACATTGATAGTCATTCTCTGCAACTAGTAGCATTTATGTAGGCCATAGATGACTCCACTCTTTGATATACTTGTAGTTACTCAAGAAACAAGTTAAAAGGCACTATTTTGATACCAATTCAAAGTCCGATAATAATCTAGAAGGAGGGTTGAATAGGTTATTACTGTTTAAAAATTTATCTTAGGCCTTTTTAAATTTTTAATTAATTAATTTGTAGTGCGATAATGGGCTTTTATACCTATTTATTATATATTTTAGGGCTTAATTGTTTGTTAGTTTTTAAGCATTTTAATTAATTTTAGGTAATTTAGTTAATTTTATGTGTTTTTATTATTTTTATTAATTTTATATTATTTTTATTTAAATTTTATAATTATTTTGTAGGAAAATCAAGCTGAGTGGCAAATGGGCAAATATGGTGAAACTAGTGACCGGTGGCATTTTCATAAATAAGTAAATCTAGTCGTTGGGCGCGCTTTGCGCACATGGAGTTGGGAGACTGCATCTGTGCGATGCCATTTGGCAAAGAAACAAAAGAGTGGCTTGGCCACACGCTGCGCGGAAGGGGTTTAGTAGCGAAAAGAAGCGCGCAATGCGTGAAGCCTGACTAAGGGAAATCACATGGTGTGATGCCATTTCGGCTGGGCAGTGGTGTTGCAAGTGTGCATGCACACGGGTGGTTGAGCTGTTAACTAGATCAACATCGCATTTGGGCAATGCAAAAATTGTACCAGATCGAGATTTTCAGCCTTTTTGAGTTTTAATTGGATTTTAATTCCACATTAGCTTAGGATTATTATTATACTCCTATAAATATACTATGTAGCTCTTATATTCATAACATTAACATAGTTTAGAATATATTAGAATAGTATTAACATAATTAAGAGCAAATATTCAACGCGAAGGAATAGAGAATTAAAGGCGGAGCTTGGGGATTAAAGACCGTGGTCCGAATGACAGACGGATGTCAACACAGATTTAATTTCTTTTCTTTCTCTTTTATTTTTATAATTTTGAGATGTTGAATTATTTGTGGATAATTTATTATTTAGTTATGAGTTAATTTAATATTGAGATTGCAATTGAACCCAATGTGTAGTTTAATTTAATTTGTTTTCTTTTTAATTATTGATGATTATATATGAGTTGTTTATCATATTTAGTGCGTTCATATATAATTATTTAGCGCAATAATTAATGGGATAATTTATATGAAATTAAAAGTAGATTATAGGTTTAGATTCAGATTCAGATATGATAACATGTGAATTTGTTTAATCTTTCTAGGAAGAGTAACATAATAGTGTATAGGATGAAGATACATATATGTCACATGTAACTTTGTTGAAAGTTGGATCTTAATGAGTTTATTTCAAGTTATTTTGCATAGCAATATAGCGACTTAATTGGAATAAATCTTTTATTAATTATTGAAGAAGGTTAATAAATAGTTAAGCATTCTCAGTTAACAATTTTATATAATTAATTAATTAAAAAGAGAGTAAAGAGATTTAAATGAGGCATTGAGAGAAATTGTAATCTTGACTATTTTTAATTTGATTTAATCAGTTTTATTAGTTTAATTTAGTTAGTAATTTTAATTAGATTATTTTATAATTAAATTGAGATTGTTTAAATATAATTAATTTGATATTAAATTAGTGTTTGGTAATAATTATTTTTAATTTTATGTGGGTTCGACACTAGACTTTATCACTTTATTACTTGTGGGTCGCGTATACTTACGTGTAAATTCCTATTTAAATTTAGGCAAATAAGTTTTTGGCACCGTTGCCAGGAAATTAATTTAATAATTATTGCCAATATTAATTTTAGTCAAATTAATTTTAATTTAAACTTGTATATTTTTATTTATTTTATTTTATTTTTCTTTTCAGGTACAATGGCTATAATGAATTATCAATGGTATTTTAAGATGATGGATCCATTACGGGCGGCAATACTTGAGTCATTGGTCAATCAATTTTCGATGCTTGAAAGCCAAGTTGACGTGCTTGAGAGGCAGTCCATTCAAAATACTCACCATCAGCAGCCTAGTTACACCCCAAATTACTATCATCCGGGTTGGCAGAAGTATCTGAATCATTTATGGAATAATAATGATCAAGCACATTATTTTGCTCCAAATTCATCATACCCATCAGAATTTTCATATCAATCTCAATCTTACGAATTTTTGTATCAACAACCTTCATCGCAGGAAGAGAAAAAATCAAATTTAGATTTTTTTTTGCAAGGTTTATGGAGTCTTCTGAGAGGAGTACTAAAAGTATTAAAGAATTATTGCGAAGGGGTGAGATGGAGATTTAAAGGAAAGGGGATGAGATTCGAATGGAACTACTTGCCAATTTAGTCAACAATTACCTTCACAATATGTTACCTTGCAATCTAGAGATAAATCTTGAGGAGGAAGGTAAAGAGTTATGCAAGACAGATGTATTAGAAAATAGCAAGGAGTCACGCGTGGCTGAAAAAGTAAATCTAAAGAGGCCTCGCTCGGATGAGAAAGGTGATGATGTGATTAAAAATAAAAGGAGCAAGGTTTGGGAAGAGGAAGAGAATGATGAGGATGATCAAGTCTTGAATTCGAAAGGTAGTAAGAAAAATCCGATTGTGCCTTCTATGTAACAAATTCAGAATTCATAGGAGTACTATCAGGTTGACTTTGTTGAAGACCTTGATTACTTGGATGAATTCGGTTGTCCGCAATTTTGGAAGAATGCCATGAAAATCAAAGAAAAGACAATGAGGAGGCATGAAAAGATAATTTTTGCGATTGAGCTTGATTAAGAAAAAGGGAGTAGTCAGGCTGAGATTTTAAAACAAGCTCTTATTAGAAGGCAACTCAAGTTTTAGTTTTAGTTTTTTTCTTTTTATTTTGAGTATATATTCTTTTTAGTAATAAATTTTAGTTATTTATTTTATTTTTGTTTTGTTCTAGGTTTATTCAGTACAGTCCAAACTTAGCAGATGAGGAGAAAATGCTACATATTTAGGTGAGTCTTTTGTTTTTAATTTTCTTTATTTTATACATTGAGGACAATGTCTGTTTTAAGTTTGGAGGTGTGGGTAAATTTTGAAATAAAATTTGTTTAATGTTTTTTTAAGTTTTATTTTAGTTTAAATTTTGGAAATTTTTAGATAAATTCACTGCAAACCCTCACGAAACATTACTCATCCACTTGGATAACCATGGGGTTTAAAGGCTTATTGCACATGCTAAGTGCAATCGTGTTTCCTAGAAAAATGGGATAACTTAATTTTAGGATTAAGTCACTTGGGCAATGAAAATTTTGAATTAATTTTTTTGTCAACGATAAAAAATTTATTTTTATTTAATAACTTTTAAAAAATTGATAGATTTTTGTTAGTTTGAGTTTTGGCATATTGTTGGTTATTATTTTATTTGAGATCCTTTAAATTTTTATGCACATATTCATTTGTTTAAGTTAGTTTTTAACTTAAGTGAAGTTTATTTGGTTAAATGCCCATGATAGGTATTTTTGAATTCTATATTTTTATTTGATTATAACTTGAAGCGAAATTGTGGTAAAATATAATTTAGGAGAGATGATTTAGGTAAATTTTTTGGGATTATTAAAATTAATTTATCTTGTGGTGAAAAAAATAGTTAAGAAAGTTATGTGCGTAATAAGATAGAGCCTAAAACGCACTCGTGGGCATAAAAAAAGAGTGAGATTCAGCATAAAATATACTCACATATGATTCATGAAGAAAAAATTATAATATATTTGGAAATGAATGTTGTGAATAAAAAAAATTATGATCCTAGTATACGTAATGTGATTTTTTTATTTTTATTTTTATCATTTAGTTTATATTTGCCTTTATTAGTGAATAGTGATATGAAAAGTGAGTTATAGAGTTTTACTTTGTAATTCTTTTATGGTGTAATATCTTTTATGAGACATTTAATTACATAAATTTATTTGAGTTTAAATTAGTTTGATACATTTGGATTCAGACACACACACGAAGGGTCTTGAGTTGAGTAAGATTAATAAATATGTTAAAATTTTTGGCTTTGCATAATTTTAAAATTTTCTTTAAGTTATCATTTTTGAAATTGTGAAGGCTAATATTGAAATTCATGTTAATTCATTGCTTGAGTAATTTTGGTTTATTTAGTAGAATCTTAGTTATAATTTTTATTTCTTATTTTGTTTGAGGGCAAGCAAATAGTTAAGTTTGGGGTATTTGATAATAGATTTTTATACCTATTTATTATATATTTTTAGGCTTAATTATTTGTTAGTTTTTAAGCATTTTAATTGATTTTAGGCAATTTCATTAATTTTATGTGTTTTTATTATTTTTATATAATTTTTATTATTATTTTGTAGGAAAATCAAGAGGAGTGGCAAATTGGCAAATAAGGTGAAACTAGTAAGCAGTGACATTTTTGTAAATAAGCAAATCTAGTCGCTGGGCTCGTTTTGCGTGCATGGAGTTGGGAGACTGCATCTGTGCGATGCCGTTTGGCAAAGAAATGGAAGAGTGGCTTGGTCGTGCACTACCCGGAAGGGGTTCAGCAGCGAAGAGAAGCACGCAATGCGCGAAACCTAGCTAGGGGAAATCACATGGTGCGATGCCATTTCAGCTGGGCAGTGGTGTTGTAGGCGTGCATGTGCGCGGTTGGTTAAGCGTTTATTGACTAGGTCAACGTCGCGTTTGGCCGACGCGAAAATTATACCAGATCGAGATTTTCAGCCTTTTTGAGTTTTAAGTGGATTTTAATTCCACATTAGCTTAGGATTATTATTGTACTCCTATAAATACACTATGTAACTCTTATATTCAGAACATTAACATACATTAGAATACATTAACATAATTTAGAATATATTGGAATAGTATTAACATAGTTAAGAGCAAATATTCAACGCAAGGAATTAGAGAATTAAAGGCAGAGCTTGGGGATTGAAGACTGTGGTCCGAGTGACAGACGGATGTCAACACAGATTTGATTTCTTTTCTTTCTCTTTTATTTTCGTAATTTTGAGATGTTGAATTATTTGTGGATAATTTATTATTTAGTTATGAGTTAATTTATTATTGAGATTGTAATTGAACCCAATGTGTAGTTTAATTTAATTTAATTTATTTTTAATTATTGATGATTATGTATGAGTTGTTTTATCATATTTAATGCATTCATGTATAATTATTTAGCACAATAATTAATGGGATAATCTATATGAAATTAAAAGTGGATTATAGGTTTAGATTTGGATATAATAACATGTGGATTTGTTTATTCTTTTTAGGAAGAGTAACATAATAGTGTATATAATGAAGATACCTATATGCCACATGTAATTTTGTTGAGAGTTGGATCTTAATGAGTTTATTTCAAGTTATTTTGCATAGTAATATAACAACTTAATTGGAATAAATCTTTTCATTAATTATTTAAAAAGGTTAATAAATAGTTAAGCATTTTCAGTTAACAAATTTATATAATTAATTAATTAAAAAGGGAGTGAAGAGATTTAAATGAAATATTGGGAAAATTTGTGATTTTGACTATTTTTAATTTGATTTAATCATTTTTATTAGTTTAATTTAGTTAGTAATTTTAATTAGTTTATTTTATAATTAAATTGAGTTTGTTTAAATAGAATTAATTTGATATTAAATTAGTGTTTGGTAATAATTATTTTTAATTTTATGTGGGTTCGACACTCGACTTTATCACTTTATTATTTGTGAGCCGCGTATTTTTGCGTGTAAATTTCTATTTAAATTTAGGCAAACACAGTGTTAGAAATTAATATGTCAGACAATAAAAATTCAATCACATAATACACAGATAGTTATTTGGTTCACAACATACAGCTTGGGTATGTTGCTACGTCCAGTCTTAAGCTCCTCTCAAGGACTTGAGATCTTATTACTATCAGTAATAAACACTTCTTCAATAAGTGGAAAAGTCTTTACAAAGTTTTTCAGATCAACTTTCAACTATACATATATCTACTTTTCTTGGATAGCAGCTCCTCACTCCATTCTCAAATGTAGTTGTACCTGTTTTTCGAGTCTAGCTCTACTTTACAATCTGGTTTTGAAACAAGAAGTTTATTTCTCACCTTACAAGTACACTATAGACTCAACTACTCGTTGACCTCTCTAAGACTTTGATCTTGGTCAAAGAATTACTCTCTTTTTTCTCACAGATTTAAAGACAACTAACTCACTTAACATTTTGTTTTACAATTTGGTCTTCAAACAAGAAGTTTGTCGCTCACCTCACAAGTACACTAGAGACTCAACTACTCGTTGACCTATCTAAGACTCTGGTCTTGGTTAAAGGATCGCTATCTTTTTCTCACGAAAATATAAAACCAATAAACCAACATTTTTCAATAAAATATGTTTTTGAAGTATACTTTTTAAATAAGCAAGTATATAATTTCAATGCAAATTTTATAAAGGTTTACTTTTCCTTTATAAATAATAAAAGTTCTTCTTAAATTAAGCATATATAAATTTAAGTTTGGATATAAAAACTTAAATAACTTTAATAATAAATGATATGCTTATGTGTACGTAAATATAATCAGCTATATTCATGATATACAAGTTTAAATAACTTTTATATTATGCAACAAGAATTTATGAATAAATGAATTTAAGTTCAAATACTTATGATGGTAGATATCAAGTATAATAAATAAAGAAAGTAAATAATACATGATATATATATATAACAAAAAAATTTATTTAACTCAAAGATATATATAATAATATATTTGATGTGACGCCCCCAAATCTGGGTCCCTTGAACCACAGATTCAGTGTTCATGTTATTATTCTACCATGTCATCACAACCATTCATTTTGAATAATAAAACATAATCTACATCAATATATAACTATTCTCAGGTTCTACATACCTTTATACATATATCACATTCACATTCAACATATTACAAAAGTATAATAATTACAAAGGACTTCTAGCTACACATCTATTGTTTACTAGCCTTTCCTTTTCCTTTATCTATTTTCGATCCCTCGGCCTGTTCTGGTTTAGCTGAAATATCACGTTAAAAGCAAGAGTGAGCATAAAATAGCTTAGCAAGTACATAAACATATAATTACATGATATTTCTGAATAAGAAAATGAAATATGATATAATAAAGCTGAAACATTACAGTTCTGAAAATGAACTGGACAAATATAACATAAGTTGTGCATGATTAACTTAGAGCATGAATTATGCTTGCTATATGGTCACAAGACCAAGAACTCGTTAAGAACAATATCAATTATAAGACTGATACTGCCTCGGTCAGTCATTAAACTGCATTTTTAACTTTAGATGTGTACTCTAGGTGATCAGCCTATCGTACTTTTATATTGTGCACAACATAAACATCCAACGACGCAACCATGTCACTTTATCTTTAAACTTTATTCCCCTTTTATTTTAGGGTTGTTCTATTACAACATGTCATGGATTCCTCACCATAGCAATATGGATCGGAGGACATATCAACAAATATTTGACTTCAATATGAATCATCACATGGGTCTAGCCAAAATTAAGACTGGCCTCAACCTTTTCAAAGTCGTTCAAAGATGAATGAACTTTAAAATGCTTTCATGAATGTATACATGAATAACCGTTCAAAGAATTATAATGAAAGTTCAGATAGAACACTTGTCTTTATCTTCTTTTTTTTCTCAATTGGTAAAATATTATCCCATTTATAACTTATATGACCATAATGTTGGTTTATGGATTAGTTACATATACTTGCACGCCATAACTTGCTATATAAGTTACCCTATAGCTTTACATAATCTTAACATGTAACACATTATTCATTTCTTCCTTAACATCTCCCATATTGGTCATTCTTATCAAATTAGGGCTTACATACATATTTCTATCATTTAATATTAAAACATTTCATTTTGAACTTAAATAAAAAAAAACAAAAATTTCTTTGCTGGAACAGTACATCTCGCCCCGGCGAGATGTTTAGCCTTGGAGATCTCACTGGCTACGAGATCTCTCGGACAAACTGTGCCCCGACGTCCCCTGAATTCGTCCCGGCGAGCTTCTTCACAGAGAACTGCGCCCCGGTGCAGTTTCTAGTTTAAATAATTGCGCCTCAGCGTAGTACTAGTTTTTCTAAAAAAAATCTTTCAAAAATTCGTGTTATTTTTTGCCCCATTTTGTAAAAATTGATTCCAACACCACATATAACATGTATTTGACATGCATGGGCCTTCAAAACATTTATAAGTTTTCAAATGAATTCATTTTTCTAATAAATTCGTTTTAAGTGCCGGCGAACGTTTTGAAACGTTTAAAATCCTCAATTGTCGCCATAGACACCAATTGACTTCCAAATTGACTCTAACACATGTATTTACATGAAACTTAAGTGTTTAACATCATTTAATCTTCATTTATGCAAAATGGCCAAAAATTACCCTTGTATGGGATTTTTACCAAAATACCGTAACTTGCAACTTGAGCTATCTTTAAATTCTTAATTCTACACTTCATATACATGAATATATATGCATTTAGCAACTTTGTATGCTTGTATAACTTCTACATACAACTTCCAATGCACTTTACAGATTATGGTTTGGTTTATATACAAAACATAACCTAATATTACGCCTTTCCATATCAAGTCATGCTTTTTTTTCATAAATGGACTTATCATGCTATCTACTATGAAATTTCTCATATATTCAATATGATCAACAATTTGAACTAGCTTTCCATCAAACTAACAACATATAACACATAAAAATACTTAAATCATGATTCCTAGCTTGGTTTATTTCATGAATAGTGCACCACCTTTGTTCTAGCACATATGAGCTTAGGGTTTCATTCAAAACTAAACATAAAGCACATAGACTCATAAAAATTCACATACTCAACACATAAAGGCAAAGATACATGCATGGCTTCTTTTACTTTTGCATTTAAGCACATAAACATGAAGTTTCAACACAAAACCTATCATTACCTTCTTATTGCTCTCCTTCTCCTTGTTATAAACCTTGCTAGAGTTATATTCTCCACTTTAATAGCTTACAACCTTCTTTTCTTGATCACTTTTTACTTGAAATCCTTGAGCTTGCTTCAAACCCTAGCTTATCTCTCTTTTTCTCTTATGCTCTCACATTTGGAACTTGGAAGATGAAGAATACTAGCTTTGATACTTGAAATATACACGCATATGTGTTATTTAAATTTTTCAACAACTAACCATGCATGGAGTTGACTTAACTCATGCATGGTTAAGGCTAAACAAGTCATTTCTCAACATCCTTTAATGGCATTTTGGACAATTCTCACCATAAGGATACCAATGTCATTTTTCAAGTTGTCAAGGGTAGCATGGTCATTCTTCAAAATCCTAGAGAATTTAATTTTCCATAAATCCATACTTGCTTAATTTCAATCCATTTCAAGTCCTTTTTTATCCGAATTTATTTCATTATACTTGAATTTTATTCCTCAATCGAATAACCCATAAAGAATTTGTCCCAAAATATTTGTCACACTTCAAACTATTTAATTTCCATTAATAATTTACTAATATACAATGTTCGCAATTTGCATATCATTACATTCTTCCCTCCTTATAAGGATTCCGTCCCCAGAATCACCATTGCAAAGTCACATGAACAAGTTTGGATATTCTTTCTTCATTTTCTCTTCTAACTCTCATGTTGCCTCATCCACTTTGTGGTTTCTCCACACTACCTTTTCAGAAGGTATCACTTTGTCTCTAAGTATCTGCTCTTTCCTGTCAATGATCTAAGTAGGAGTCTCCTCATACATTAAATCTTTTTCAATCTGGATAGGCTCATACTCGATCACGTGCTTGTAGTCTGGTTTGTACTGCCTCAGCACCGACACATGAAATACATTGTGTATGTGTTCTTATTCTGGAGGTAACGCCACAGCATATGCTACCTCTCCTATTCTTCTTAGCACTTTAAACGGTCCAATGAACCTTGGACTCAACTTTTCCTTCTTTCCAAATCTATTTTTTCCTTTCCAGGGAGATACCTTTAAAAATACATAGGACCCTACTTCAAAGTCTCTCTTCTAACGATACAAATCTACATACTTGTTCTGTCGGTCTTGAGCTGCTATGAGTCTCGATCTTCTTACTTTGACTATTTCTGTGGTTTGCTGTACTATTTTGGGTCCCAACAATTTACGTTCTCCCACCTCGTCCCAACAGAGAGGTGTTCTGCACTTCTTTCCATACAATGCCTCATAAGGCGGCATACCAATGCTTGAATGATTGATGTTGTTATATGCAAATTCTACTAATGGCAAATGGTCGTCCCAATTGCCTTTGAAATCCATTACGCATGCTATCAGTATATCTTCTAACGTCTAGATCGTCTGTTCACTTTGTCTATCCATTTGAGGATGATATGTTGTGCTCAACCTCAATTGCATACCCATTCGCTCTTGAAAACTCTTCTAAAAATTTGACATAAATCGCTGATCTCGATCTGAAACAATTGATACTGGAACGCCATGTCTTGACACAATCTCCTTTACATAAAGCTTCGCTAGTTGATCAAAGTTAAACTTGATATTGATTGACAAGAAGTGTGTAGACTTTGTCAGTCGATCCACTATCACCCATATTGCATCATAGCCTTTCTGTGTAGTTGGAAGTCTCACTACAAAATCCATTGTAACATACTCTCACTTCCATTCTGGAATTTCTAGCGGTTGTAGCAGTCCACTAGGTCTTTGATATTTTGCCTTAACTCTTTGACAAGTTAGGCATCTATTTACGCATTCTGCTACGTCTTTCTTCATGTTGGGCCACCAAAAGTGCTATCGAAGATCTTGTTCATCTTTGTACTACCTCGATAAACTGAATATCGTGAACTATGCACTTCTTGTAGAATTTCTTCTTTCAATTCAGATACCATTGGCACCCAAACCCTTCCTTCAAACCTCAATAATCCTTTTTCGTCCAATTTAAACTTAGTTTCTTCTCCATCCAAAATCCATTTTTTTATCCTTCCATATTCTTCATCTTGCACTTAAGTGTCTTTTACTTTATCCAATAACATTGGGTGAGCTTCCATAACATTCAATTTTTCTTTCGACTCCATCGAATACTTTACCTCTATCTCCATTCTTTCCATTTCTTTAATCAACTCATTTTGGGCAGTTAGCATTTCTAACCTTTCTCAACCCTTCCTACTTAAGGCATCAGCTACAACATTTGCTTTTCCTGGATGGTATAGAATCTCGCAATCATAATCTTTAATTAGTTCTAACCATCTTATTTGCCTCATATTCAAGTCTTTCTGAGTAAAAATACACTTCAGACTTTTGTGATCTGTGTATATTTCATATTTTTCCACGTATAGACAATGCCTCCATATCTTCAAAGCAAACACCACTGCTGTTAATTCTAAATCATGGGTAGGATACCCTTTTTCATAGTCTTTTAACTATCTTGACGCATACGCTATGACTTTGATGTGTTGCATTAACACACAACCAAGTCCTTTATGTGATGCGTCATTGTACACTACAAATCCTCCCGTATCATCAGGCAGTGACAACACAGGTGCTTCACTTAATCTCTTCTTGAGTTCTAGAAAACTCTGTTCGCATTTATCTAACCATACAAACTTCACAGCTTTCCTTATTAAATTAGTTAGAGGCCCCGACAACTTTGAGAAATCCTTAATAAATCTTCTATAATATCTTGCCAAACCAAGAAAACTCTGCACCTCTGTAGGTGTCATTGGTTGTTCCCAATTAATTATTGATTCTACCTTGGCTAGGTCTATTGATATTCCTTTACCACGGGTATCTGATCCATTTTTGACTCCACTCTTTGTGTATCAACCACATGAGTTAAATATCTCATACATCCTTTCCTTAACAACTTTTTGGCCTGCATCATCGTCAAGCAATAAGATTGTCGTGGCGACTTACTACCATAAAACACTACCTTAGACATGGTAGGAGTCTGAAGGTTCACACAATTCTTTTGGCAGTCAATTACTGCTTTATGGCTATGCAACCAATCCATTCCCAATATCGCATCTAATTCTCCTAAATTAAGTTAATTGTTAACTCATGCCCTCTTATCATCAAATAGCAATCCCGATGAATAGTTTCCACTTGGATTACTTCCTTATTCGCTACCTCTATATTCAACACATTTTCCAACTTTATTTGGGGTAAGTTCAATTTCTTTGCAAATTCATCAAAAAGAAAGGAGCAGGTAGCACCCGAATCAAATAATACGTATGCATTTATATTATTGATAGGAATGATACCTGACACCACATCTTTTGAAGATACCGCATCCTGTTCCATCATGTTAAATGTGCGGGCTGTCAGTCTTCCTGGCTGAGTAGGTCCGACAATTGCAAGCTTCCCGCTACCTGTACTTCTGCCTTTGCTTGCCCCATCAGCTTTCTTCTTAAGGCAATCTTTAATCTAATGCCTCATTTCTCCACAATTAAAGCACCCCTTGTTCACCCTTAGAACTGGACAATTTGGTGCGATATGTCCTTCCTGACTGCACTTATAACAAATGTTCTTTCCTTTTAGACATACACATGAGTGCCCCTTTCCACAATTGGCACATGGCTCCATCTTCTTCTTTGGTTCTCCTAGCTTGTTACCAGTTGTATTACTGTTACTGTTCCATTTTCGATTGTTGGTGTTACTTCCTCCACTGCTTCCTCCTTTATTAGACTCATCAATTCTCTTGCCATGTTGTTCCTACTTGTACTTGGCTAAGGCATCACTGCCCCCTTATGCTAAAATGACCTTCTCCATCACTCCTGCAAAAGTCCCAATATGAAACATAGAGACTCTGCTATAAATTCATGGCTTCAAACCACGTTCAAAGCGTCTTGCTTTTCTTTGTTCTATGTCCACTTGGTGTGGTGCAAACCTTTCCAACTCGTTGAATTTAGCCTCATACTCGACCATAGTCATATTTCCTTGTTTTATTTCTAAAAATTGTACCTCCATCATATCTTGTGTAACTGGAGGAAAGTAGGCTTCCAAAAATATTTCTTTAAATCTTTCCCAGGGTGCAACTCTCGTTCCCAATCTTTCTTTATTGGCAACCCACCAATAGTTAGCTTCTCCTTTCAACATGAATGTAGCAAATGCAGTCTTTTGTTCTTCTACCACGTTTGCAACATCAAATACCTTTTCCATGTCGATCACCCAGTTCTAGGCCTCCACTAGGTTCATTGTCCCTTTGAACTCTGGGGGTCCTACTACTTTAAAATCTTTAAATGTATCAATTCTGGCAGTTACCGGTTGGTCACCTATGGGGTTAGCATTCCTGTATTGAAAAACTCTCATCAACAAGTCTACAAACTGTTGCATGGGATTCACTGGCTCTTCTGGAGCATTTACAGACTCCTCTGGTGGAGGTTGCACATTTGGTCTACGTCTAGGCGGCATTTTTGTTTAACAATTTTTGTAACAATCATTACATTTATCATTCACATAATACATTCTTGCGTTAACTTAAACACATAATCATTACAAAACATTTAATAACCTAGTTTATATTCATATGCAATTCAATTAGTGCTAGGCACCTTACATCCAACTTAGCATATTGCTATAAACTTTCTATCCCGTCAAATAACAAAGTTCGGGACTCACATTTCATATTCTATATGACAACTCAAGACTTCCCTCCTTAAGACAAAAGAGGTTACATGACATCTTATACTCCTTTTTATAATAAAAGTTTGGGGATTTATATACATACACACATCTAACTTTACATTTATAACTCTGAACATTTATTACATTATCCTACGAAAGCATCCCACACTGAACTCCATCATGGTATTCCTCGTCCATTATGGTTATCATCTTCCACCTAGTCAAGGTGTCCTTATTCTGGTTATACTCCACCGGTAATAATGCACCCTATCTTGTGCCCTTCCAAATGTTGTGCGAAATGCATAGCTCATGTCATCCATCATTACTCCCATACTATCGATCTTAGCTTTCTTAGCCCTGACTTCTTCTTCCACCAAATTTATCCTTCGTACTGCTTTAACCCTGGCATGTTTGTACCTGGCTATCTCAGCAATTGCATCCCTCAACTTTGCCTCCACGACTTCCTTGTCATTTTTTAGTTCATGTACCTTCTGTTCTTCTTGTCTCAAGTTATCCGCCAGCTCCACGTTCCTACTAACCAACACTTGAACTGCATTCTCATTTTGATCTACAACTGTCTGTCGTTCAGCTCCTTGAGTCTCCAATTCCAATATATTGTCTACAAACTCATTATTCTACAGTATTAAACCATTCACCCATTCTTGGTCTGCTTCTCTTTGCTCAGATGATGCATTATCCGGCAATGCCCTATTCGAGTCTCCCTCCAACTCATTTGGATCTTCCTCATGTTCATTATTATTAACTGGTACTACTACAATAACTGGTACAATAGTCATTACGTCAATCTGAATGTCTCTGGGCTCCTCTTCTATTGCCCGACTAGATTCTCCAATCTATGGCATGCTATAAAATCACAAGAACCATTATTTTAGTTCAATGCAATTTTCCTTACCTCTATATCACATATCACATATTGTAAAAATTTTAACCTTAATTATTTCCACCATTCACCTCTTACAACTCAAAATGAGTTTCACTATATTCCTTAAGGTCATATTCATAAGGTTTTCCCCCTAAGGTTTATAACCTATCAGCTCTAATACCAACCTGTGACGCCCCCAAATATGGGTCCCTTGAACCACAGATTCAGTGCTCACATTATTATTCTACCCTGTCATCACAACCATTCATTTTGAATAATAAAACATAATCTACATCAATATATAACTATTCCCAGGTTCTACATACATTTATACATACATCACATTCACATTCAACATATTACAAAAGTATAATAATTACAAAGGACTTCTAGCTATACATCTATTGTTTGCTAGCCTTTCCTTTTTAATTTATTTATTCCCGATCCCTCGATCTGTTCTAGTTTAGCTGAAATATCACGTTAAAAGCAAGAGTGAGCATAAAATAGCTCAGCAAGTACATAAACATATAATGACATGATATTTCTGAATAAGAAAATGAAATCTGATATAATAAAGCTGAAACATTACAGTTCTGAAAATGAATTGGACAAATATAACATAAGTTGTGCATGATTAACTTGGAGCATGAATTCTGCTTGTTATATGATCATAAGACCAAGAACTCGTTAAGAACAATATCAATTATAAGACTAATACTGCCCCGATCAGTCATTAAACTGCATTTTTAACGTTAGATGTGTACTCTAGGTGATCAGCCTATCGTACTTTTATATTGTGCACAACATAACCACGTCACTTTATCTTTAAACTTTATTCCCCTTTTATTTTAGGGTTGTTCTATTACAGCATGTCATGGATTCCTCACCATAGCAATATGGATCGGAGGACATATCAACAAATATTTGACTTTAATATGAATCATCACATGGGTCTAGCCGAAATCAAGATTGGCCTCAACCTTTTCAAAGTCGTTCAAAGATGAATGAACTTTACAATGCTTTCATGAATGTATACATGAATAACTGTTCAAAGAATTATAATGAAAGTTCAGATAGAACACTTGCCTTTATCTCCTTTTTCCTCAATTGGTAAAATATTATCCTGTTTATAACCTACATGACCATAATGTTGGTTCATGCATTAATTACATATACATGCATAGCATAACTTGCTATATAAGTTACCCTATAGCTTTATATAATCTTAACACGTAACACATTGTTCATTTATGCCTTAACATCTCCCATATTTGTCATTTTTTTTCAAATTATGGCTTACATACATATTTCTATCATTTAATATTAAAATATTTTATTTTTTAACTTAAATAAAAAAATAAAAATTTCTTGGCTGGAACAGTACATCTTGCCCCGGCGAGATGTTTAGCCTTGGAGATCTGTGACGCCCCCAAATCTAGGCCCACACAGCCCAAACTTGAGTCGTCAAAAGACTGCAACAAAATTATTACAACAAAGCACAACGTACAACAATACAGTGTATAATAATACACAACTAAGTCTTCACTATTATTGCCACACTATTTTACAACACGTGAAGACTAGGATAGCTATTCCTCGGACTCTCACTCCATCCCCCGGCTAGACCCCGTTATGTTTTCATCTCCTGTTGAAAAACAATGGAACAAAAGAAAGGGTGAGCTCAAATAGCCCAGTAAGAAATATCATGACTAAGATAATGACGAATAAATTATCATTAGCCTTCAACAGTTGAGTTCTTGATAGAATACAATAGACTACAAGGTTTATATCAAAAACTGTAGTTAAATTCTTAAACAATGTTCAGATCAATAATAGCAGCGGAATGAGCAATCTATTAGAAGAATAATGCAGACTATAATGTCCACTCGCTTCTCTTTTTAGTAAAAATATCATCAACTTTTATCATCTGAAATACCATTAGTCAAGATAATACAACTTCACAGTTCCTGGTCATAATCATGCAGATTAACAGTTCATCTTTGCACTACGGGCCAAAGACATTCAATATAACACCAACGGTCATGATTATACCAGATTCAGCCTTTGGTCATAATCATATCAACCAACAGTTCATCTTTGCACTACGGGCCAAAGAGAACATTCACCACGTGCCATAAAAGACACCGAACAGATGTATCGCCTTTAACCTAGTATATCGCCTTTAACCTATCATCTGTTCAACAATTATATCACATCTGTGCCCCCGGCCACAGATATTCACAACAGCTTGATTCTTGATGATTAATACAAATAACAGTGATACAAATGATGAACAGAAGAACAGGATAAACAATAAGTATCGGAAGTTTACTTTGTGCATATTCAAATAATGTCCAAATTGCCAACATGATGTGGAGTGAAATTTAAAAATGATATTCAAGATCCACAGTTCAGAATAACGATTACAGTTCAATAGAAATGTTCAGAAAATAGGAAGGTTCAGTTGAAATAATGAAGTTCAACTATTATGGAACATATAATATTTTCAGGAATTATAGAAGCAATAGTTCCATAAGAAGTTTCGATTTAGGTGTATGAAAGAAAATAATATCTCTTACCGTAGCAGGTTTGATTAACAAAAGGTGAAGGGAATTAATATCCCTTACCATAGTAAGTTTGAATAATGGAAGATGAAAAGGATGGTATCCCTTATGAGTATAAAGGAAAATGATATCACTTACGACTATGGAATAAAAGTGTCATGTGATAATTCGTGTAGACAAATTATTTCCACACGAGACAAATAAAAAGGGTTATTCACCCACAGGCGATAATCCGCGCCGTAAGGTTATTCCCATCAATTTGAATACGAAGAGTTATTCACCAAACAGGCAATAATCCGCACCGTAAGGTTATTCTCAAAGATTAATAAGGAATGAATACAAAAGGTTATTCACCAACAGGCGGTAAACCGCGCCGTAAGGTTATTCCCACAATTTAATACATGGAAGTAAATGGCACAAGAAAGAAATGATATTATTTTCGAGAATAAAAGAATGATAATCCCTTCCAGTAAGAAAGAAAATAATATCTATTTATGGTGATGAAAAGAATGATACCCCTTACCGTAGTAATTTAGAATATGAAAGAAGATGATATTCCTTACCACAGTAAATTTAAGAGTGTGAAAAGAATAATATTCCTTACCTTAACACGTGACTGGATATTGATTTAAATGAGCTTGATCAACCTATATATTTATAATATAAATTAGTAATTACCACATATAAATTTCAAAGTGTATGATAACTCGTATATTATGAACTATCAAAATTATATATATTTAACATAATTTTTGTAGTATAATATAATAACTTTAGAATAGTTTTTAAAATAATATTTTAAAATAAATCTTTCAAAGAAAGCTTTTAAAAATGAATCTTCTAATAGAAGAGTCTTCTAAAGGAAGATTTGTGAATACCGTGAAATATAGGAATTTATGAAATTACTACTCTTTAATAAAAGACTTACTTGAAAAATTTATGCACTCCTTTTGGCTTTCAAACTCTCAAAATAACCTTACTATTCTCAGAGAAAACTCATAAAATTCTTATAGAAAATTTTTATGTTTTAGGTGTGATTTTTCTATTCAGCTGAGCAAGCTATTTATAGGAGAAAATAGGATACTATGCATTGGTAGGTGGGTGGCGTACTGCATGCCAGTGCTGAAATTTTCAGCAGCTGCGGCAGCAGCCCACGTTTCTGTTTTCTCCCAGCACATTTTCAAATTTGGTTTTCCTCAGGTGGGTCCCACAGAGGGCCCACATGTTTTCTTACTATTCACGTTACTATTTCAAATAGTAAAATTAAATTTTTTTATTTTATTTTATTTTATTTGTTTATTTATTTATTCTTCCTACGGGTCCTGCATATAAAATAATACTACAACAATAATTTAACAATAATGTAATAAACACGTTACAGATTATTATTAATTTAATAATATAATTTACTGTATATTTGCAACTGTGAGATTTATTAGGTTCAATAATTTTAAAATACAGTGCACCAACAATTATTGACTCAATGATATAAAATACCGTGTAATGACAATTATTGAATCAATAATGCAAAATACTGTGTAGCAACAATTATTGAATTGATAACATAAAATATTATGCAACGACAATTATTGATGAAATGGTGTGCAACAGTTACGGTGTCAATTATCAGATCAATAATACGAGACATTGTGCAATACCGTGTGCTACTGTAGAATACCGTGTGCCACAATAAAATACCATAAATTACCGTATGCTACTATTCTTTTATCACCGGTATTTTAACAGTTAACACCGTTGACTATTTTTATTTAAAAAGGTTACTTCTGTCATTTTCTATAGCCGACAATTATTCCGTTGTGGGCTCCACCAATAATTAGTTATTTCGGCGCCGTCGTACGGCCCGAATATTCCCTGACAAAACGAATATTCCCCGACAAAAAGAATATTGTCCGACAAAATAAAATTTGCACATAACATCCTTAACTTTCAATTTTGTCAATTTAACCATTTACTGTTTCAGGAAAAATATATATGAAGAAAAATTAAATTTTGTATTTCATAAATTCGGGGTCTTACAACCTCCCCTCCTTATGAAATTTCGTCCCCGAAATTGACGTACCTGGCATTTCGAAGAGGTATGGATACCTAGACTTCATTTCAGATTCTAGCTCCCAGGTCATTTCCTCAATATCTTGGTTCCTCCATAAAACATTAACTTGAGGTATAACCTTTGAGCGTAAGATCTGCTCCTTCTTATCTAGGATCTTAACAGGTACCTCCTCATACGTTAAATCTTCTGCTATAACGTCTGGTTCTAACTCAATGACGTGGTTTGGGTCCTTCACATATTTACGTAACATAGATATGTGAAAAACGTTATGGATGCGAGACATACTTGGTGGTAGGGCTAGTCTGTAGGCTACGGATCCTACTCGATCGAGGATTTCAAATGGGCCAATAAATCGAGGGTTGAGCTTTCCTCTCTTTCCGAATCTCGTAACCCCTTTTCATGGAGAAACACGTAAGAATACATGATCTCCGATGTTGAAACTTTCGTCTCTCCGATGAAGATCAGCATAACTCTTTTGTCGTTCTTGCGCTGTCTGTATTCGTTGTCGGATCATTTGGATCTTTTCTGTTGTCAAGCGTACCAACTCGGGTCCCAACAATTTTGCTTCTCCTACCTCATTCCAACATACTGGAGAGCGACACTTGCGTCCATATAAAGCCTCGAATGGAGCCATACCTATACTTGCTTGGTAACTGTTGTTGTAGGAAAATTCCACCAATGGCAAGTACTTATCCCAACTTCCTTTGAAATCTAGTACGCAAAGTCTTAAAAGATCTTCGAGGGTCTGAATCGTCCTTTCCGATTGTCCGTCCGTTTGAGGATGGTATACAGAACTGAATCGTAGCTCGGTGCCCATAGCTTTTTGTAGACTGATCCAAAAGCGTGAAGTGAATCTAGGATCTCGATCAGAAACTATGGAAACTGACATGCCATGCAATCTCACAATCTCATTTATGTACATACCGGCAAGACGTTCAAGTGAAAAGTTTTCTCGTATAAGCAAGAAATGAGCGGATTTGGTCAATCTATCTACGATGACCCAATTGCATCTAAGCCTTGAGAAACTTTGGGAAGACCCGTCACGAAGTCCATATTGATGTGTTCCCACTTCCATTCGGGAACTTCAAGTGGTTGTAATGGACCTTTAGGTACTTGATGTTCTGCCTTGACACGTTGACAAATTAGGCACCTTGAGATAAACTCTGCAATCTCTCTTTTCATATTGTTCCACCAAAATGTATGTCGAAGATCTCGATACATCTTGGTACCTCCTGGGTGGATTGCAAACGGCGTGTTGTGTGCCTCCATCATGATTTTATGCTTTAATTCAGGATCGTTAGGAACACAGAGTCGAGAGTTGACTCGAAGTATTCCTTTCTCGTCAATTATTTCTTCGGGAATGGCACCTTCTTGTACTTTCTTCATCATGTTCATCAGTTCCGGATCGGTAGTTTGCGCAGCTTTAATTTTATCGATTAAAGCCGGTTCTACTCGCACGTGAGCAATCTTCGAGTGGGTCCCTGGTGTCTTTAGCTCTATCTCCATCTTTTGCAAGTCGTACAAAATACGCTTTTGTGTTGTCAGCAGTGCACTTGTACTCGCATAAGATTTTCTGCTCAAAGCGTCAGCTACAACGTTCGCCTTTCCCGGGTGATACTGGATTGTGTGATCATAATCCTTCAACAGCTCAAGCCAACGTCGTTGTCGCATGTTGAGTTCCTTCTGGGTGAAGAAATACTTGAGACTTTTATGATCCGTATAGATATCCACTTTCTCTCCGTACAAGTAGTGTCTCCAGATCTTCAACGCGAAAACGACTGCTGCCAACTCTAGATCATGAGTAGGGTAATTTCTCTCATAATCTTTGAGTTGTCGAGAGGCATAGGCTATAACCTTTCCATGTTGCATAAGGACACAGCCTAGACCTTTGCCTGAAGCATCGCTGTATATGACAAATTCTCCCGATCCTGATGGAATGGTCAGAACAGGAGCTGAAACAAGTCTCCTCTTAAGCTCTTGAAAACTTTTCTCGCATTGCTCGCTCCATATGAATTTTGTGCTTTTCCGAGTAAGCTGAGTTAATGGAGTGGCGATTCGAGAAAATCCTTCTACGAATCTCCGATAATAACCAGCTAGGCCCAGAAAACTTCGGACTTCGGTTACTGTCTTGGGTTGTTCCCAATTTAGTACCGTTTCAATCTTCGCAGGATCGACTGATATTCCTTGACTAGAAATCACATGCCCAAGAAATGTGACCTCCTCAAGCCAGAACTCACATTTCTTCAACTTGGCATATAATTTATTCTCACGGAGCTTTTGGAGTATCAATCTCAGGTGTTGTTCATGATCCTCGCGACCCTTGGAGTATATGAGGATGTCATCAATAAAGACAACCACAAAATGATCCAAATATTCCTTGAATATTCGGTTCATCATGTCCATGAAAGCTGCAAGAGCATTGGTTAGTCCAAAAGGCATAACTAAAAACTCATAATGCCCATAACGAGTTCTGAAAGCAGTCTTTGGAATGTCCTCAGCTTTAACCTTTAACTGATGATATCCAGAATGGAGATCAATCTTTGAGAAATGTTGAGCACCCTGCAACTGATCAAACATGTCATCAATTCGAGGTAACGGATACCTGTTTTTGATGGTGACATGGTTCAATTCTCGGTAGTCAATGCACAATCTCATACTCCCGTCTTTCTTCTTCACAAATAGAACAGGAGCACCCCAAGGTGATGCACTCGGACGAATGAAACCGGTATTCAACAATTCTTGTAGTTGGACCTTTAACTCTTGAAGTTCAATGGGAGCCATTCGGTATGGGGCTTTGGAAATGGGCTTGGTACCGGGTTCAAGATCAATACAAAATTCAATTTCACGGTTTGGGGGTAAGCCAGGAAGTTCTTCAGGAAAAACGTCAGGAAACTCATTAACAGTGGGAATATCATTCAAGTTTGACGTATTTTTGTTCAAATCAGTGACATGAGCTAAAAAGGCTTGACATCCGTTTTTCAATAAACGAATGGCTTTATGGCTAGAAATAACAGTTATAGATTTCAATGGTTTAGTTGCTTGAATTTGCATGACAGGTTGATTAGGAATATGAAAACTAATAATCTTATGAAAACAATCAATTTTAGCATGATGGGTAGTCAACCAATCAATTCCTAAAATCACATAAAATTCATGCATTTCCAAAGAAATAAGGTCAACATGTAATGTGAGGTTGTTGATTTGAACTAGGCAAGATTTATAGACAGTAGATGTAATGGTCATTTCTCCTAATGGGGTTTCAACTGATAAGTCAAAGTCCAAATTTTCAGGAGTTAAGTTTAAACGCTGAGCACATGCAGGTGAGATAAAAGAATGGGTAGAGCCAGTATCTAACAAAGCGTAGACTTCACGAGAATTTATGAATAGCTTACCGGTTATCACCTCGTTCGAGTTTCGTGCCATTTGGGATGTCACAACAAAAGCTCTCCCTTGAACTACAGATTTTCCCTTATCCGCGCTAGCTTTTGGTATCATCATTGCAGCTGGACTCGATTTTGTGGCAGGACAAAACCGCGCAAGATGACCCTCTTTCCCACAACTGTAGCACTTTTTGGACTGCTGTGTACAGTTTGGGCTGATGTGACCTTCCTGACCACACCTATAACATCTCACTGGTGGTAGATCTTCTCCCCTTGAAACTGGGGTCGGTGCTGGTGCTGGTGCTGGTACTGGTGCTGGTGCCCTTCCATAATTATTATGGAATCTCTTTCTTTTGAAATTGTTCCCACTGGATTCTCCTCTTCTGTTATTTGATGTGGAATTACCACCGAAGTGTTGGTTACCTCCTCGATGGTTCTCGTTCCTGTGGTTGTTGTCATTCCTTTCTCTATGCTGATCATTAACTCTTGGCTGCAATGTTTCATCTGTCTGCTCCACCCTTTGAGCCCTATCCACAACATCTGAATACAAACTGAATTTATGAGAGCTAAGTTGTTGACGAATTTTGAGTCTCAAACCTCTTAGGAACATCTGACTCATTCGTGCTTCGTCATCCACTAGATGGGTGGCAAAACGAGATAACTCGGCGAACTTAGCTTCATATTGGGAGACTGTCATGTTTCCCTGCTCCAGCTTAATGAATTCCACCTCTTTCATATGGCGGATGCTTTCTGGGAAATACTTCTCGTTAAACAGTTCTTCGAATTCTGTCCAAGACATTTCGAGTGCTGAAGGTTGGATACGTTTTACTGCTTCCCACCAATGATCCGCCTCACCTCATAACATAAAAGTGGAAAATGGCACCTTCTGATCATCAGCGCATTGTAAGACATCAAGTATTTTTGTCGTCTGCTTTAGCCATGCCTCCGCTTTGAGTGGGTCAGGCTTCCCGTGGAATTCAGGTGGTCCCAATTCTTTAAATTGCTTGACAGTGACTATCCTCAAATTACCAGCGTTTCTACCGTTATTATTGATTGGATTTCCTCTTGTTTGATTCTGTATGAACTGCATGAAATTCCTAAAGAATCCATCGTTCATCATGTTATCAGGAACATTATTTCCTGAGTTGGCAGGAGGATTGTTTGGGGCCTCCTGATTCTCGGCTACATTTGCTTCGAGTATTCCATAGTTAACCTCTTGATTTCCAGATGCCATACTTAACTGTGGTCACAAAATAAATGTTAGTTTAGACAAACTGACTCATCACTTCATGTCCCTATATTCAAATCAACTCATTAGATAATAAAATCTAATTTAGGTGAGACACACTAGTGACTGATTATATTCGTCTCTCCCCTCCTAGTTCTACCCCAGATCTCCATTAAAGACCATATCCCTAAGCTCTGATACCAACTGTGACGCCCCCAAATCTAGGTCCACCCAGCCCAAACTTGAGTCGTCAAAAGACTGCAACAAAATTATTACAACAAAGCACAACGTACAACAATACAGTGTATAATAATACACAACTAAGTCTTCACTATTATTGCCACACTATTTTACAGCACGTGAAGACTAGGATAGCTATTCCTCGGACTCTCACTCCATCCCCCGGCTAGACCCCGTTACGTTTTCATCTCCTGTTGAAAAACAATTGAACAAAAGAAAGGGTGAGCTCAAATAGCCCAGTAAGAAATATCATGACTAAGATAATGACGAATAAATTATCATTAGCCTTCAACAGTTGAGTTCTTGATAGAATACAATAGACTACAAGGTTTATATCAAAAACTGTTGTTAAATTCTTAAACAATGTTCAGATCAATAATAGCAGCGGAATGAGCAATCTATTAGAAGAATAATGCAGACTATAATGTCCACTCGCTTCTCTTTTTAGTAAAAATATCATCAACTTTTATCATCTGAAATACCATTAGTCAAGATAATACAACTTCACAGTTCCTGGTCATAATCATGCAGATTAACAGTTCATCTTTGCACTACGGGCCAAAGACATTCAATATAACACCAACGGTCATGATTATACCAGATTCAGCCTTTGGTCATAATCAGACCAACCAACAGTTCATCTTTGCACTACGGGCCAAAGAGAACATTCACCACGTGCCATAAAAGACACCGAACAGATGTATCGCCTTTAACCTAGTATATCGCCTTTAACCTATCATCTGTTCAACAATTATATCACATCTGTGCCCCCGGCCACAGATATTCACAACAGCTTGATTCTTGATGATTAATACAAATAACAGTGATACAAATGATGAACAGAAGAACAGGATAAACAATAAGTATCGGAAGTTTACTTTGTGCAGATTCAAATAATGTCCAAATTGCCAACATGATGTGGAGTGAAATTTAAAAATGATATTCAAGATCCACAGTTCAGAATAACGATTACAGTTCAATAGAAATGTTCAGAAAATAGGAAGGTTCAGTTGAAATAATGAAGTTCAACTATTATGGAACATATAATATTTTCAGGAATTATAGAAGCAATAATTCCATAATAAGTTTCGATTGAGGTGTATGAAAGAAAATAATATCTCTTACCGTAGCAGGTTTGATTAACAAAAGGTGAAGGGAATTAATATCCCTTACTATAGTAAGTTTGAATAATGGAAGATGAAAAGGATGGTATCCCTTATGAGTATAAAGGAAAATGATATCACTTACGAATATGGAATAAAAGTGTCATGTGATAATTCGTGTAGACAAATTATTTCCACACGAGACAAATAAAAAGGGTTATTCACCCACAGGCGATAATCTGCGCCGTAAGGTTATTCCCATCAATTTGAATACGAATAGTTATTCACCAAACAGGCGATAATCCGCGCCGTAAGGTTATTCCCATCAATTTGAATACGAAGAGTTATTCACCAAACAGGCGATAATCCGCACCGTAAGGTTATTCTCAAAGATTAATAAGGAATGAATACAAAAGGTTATTCACCAACAGGCGGTAAACCGCGCCGTAAGGTTATTCCCACAATTTAATACATGGAAGTAAATGGCACAAGAAAGAAATGATATTATTTTCGAGAATAAAAGAATGATAATCCCTTCCAGTAAGAAAGAAAATAATATCTATTTATGGTGATGAAAAGAATGATACCCCTTACCGTAGTAATTTAGAATATGAAAGAAGATGATATTCCTTACCACAGTAAATTTAAGAGTATGAAAAGAATAGTATTCCTTACCTTAACACGTGACTGGATATTGATTTAAATGAGGTTGATCAACCTATATATTTATAATATAAATTAGTAATTACCACATATAAATTTCAAAGTGTATGATAACTCGTATATTATTAACTATCAAAATTATATATATTTAACATAATTTTTGTAGTATAATATAATAACTTTAGAATAGTTTTTAAAATAATATTTCAAAATAAATCTTCCAAAGAAAGCTTTTAAAAATGAATCTTCTAATAGAAGAGTCTTCTAAAGGAAGATTTGTGAATACCGTGAAATATAGGAATTTATGAAATTACTACTCTTTAATAAAAGACTTACTTGAAAAATTTATGCACTCCTTTTGGCTTTCAAACTCTCAAAATAACCTTACTATTCTCAGAGAAAACTCATAAAATTCTTATAGAAAATTTTTATGTTTTAGGTGTGATTTTTCTATTCAGCTGAGCAAGCTATTTATAGGAGAAAATAGGATACTATGCATTGGTAGGTGGGTGGCGTACTGCACGCCAGTGTTGAAAATTTCAGCAGCTGCGGTAGCAGCCCACGTTTCTGTTTTCTCCCAGCACATTTTCAAATTTGGTTTTCCTCAGGTGGGTCCCATAGAGGGCCCACATGTTTTCTTACTATTCACGTTACTATTTCAAATAGTAAAATTAAAATTTTTTATTTTATTTTATTTTATTTTTTTATTTATTTATTCTTCCTACGGGTCCTGCATATAAAATAATACTACAACAATAATTTAACAATAATGTAATAAACACGTTACAGATTATTATTAATTTAATAATATAATTTACTGTATATTTGCAACTGTGAGATTTATTAGGTTCAATAATTTTAAAATACAGTGCACCAACAATTATTGACTCAATGATATAAAATACCGTGTAATGACAATTATTGAATCAATAATGCAAAATACTGTGTAGCAACGATTATTGAATTGATAACATAAAATATTATGCAACGACAATTATTGATGAAATGGTGTGCAACAGTTACGGTGTCAATTATCAGATCAATAATACGAGACATTGTGCAATACTGTGTGCTACTGTAGAATACCGTGTGCCACAATAAAATACCATAAATTACCGTATGCTACTATTCTTTTATCACCGGTATTTTAACAGTTAACACCGTTGACTATTTTTATTTAAAAAGGTTACTTCTGTCGTTTTCTATATCCGACAATTATTCCGTTGTGGGCTCCACCAATAATTAGTTATTTCGGCGCCGTCGTACGGCCCGAATATTCCCTGACAAAACGAATATTCCCCGACAAAAAGAATATTGTCCGACAAAATAAAATTTGCACATAACATCCTTAACTTTCAATTTTGCCAATTTAACCATTTACTGTTTCAGGAAAAATATATATGAAGAAAAATTAAATTTTGTATTTCATAAATTCGGGGTCTTACAAGATATCACTGGCCGCGAGATCTTCTCGGACAAACCGTGCCCCGACGCCCCCTGAATTCGCCCCGATGAGCTTCTTTATAGATAACTGCGCCCCGGCGCAGTTTCTAGTTCAAATAACTACGCCCCGGCGTAGTACTAGTTTTTCTGGAAAAAAAATTTCTTTCAAAGATCCTTGCTATTTTTGGCCCCTTTTAGTAAAAATTGATTCAAACACCACATATAACATGTATTTCACATGCATGGGCCTTCAAAACATTTATAAGTTTTCAAACTAATTCATTTTTCTAAGAAATTCGTTTTAGGTGCTGGGGAACGTTTTAAAACGTTTAAATTTCTCAATTGTCGCCATAGACACCAATTGACTTTCAAATTGACTCTAACACATGTATTTACATGAAACTTGAGTATTTAGCTTCATTTAATCTTCATTTATGTAAAATGGCCAAAAATTACCCTTGTATGGGATTTTTACCAAAATTCCATAACTTGCAACTTGAGCTATCTTTAAATTCTCAATTCTACACTTCATATACAAGACCATATATGCATTTAGCAACTTTGTATGCTTGTATAAATTCTACATACAACTTCCAATGCACTTTACAGATTATGGTTTGGTTTATATACAAAACATAACCTAATATTGCGCCTTTCCATATCAAGTCATGCTTTACTTTCATAAATGGACTTATCATGCTATCTACTATGAAATTTCTCATGTATTCAACATGATCAACACTTTGAACTAGCTTTCCATCAAACTAACAACATATAACACATAAAAATACTTAAATCATGATTCCTAGCTTGGATTATTTCATGAATAGTGCATCACCTTTGTTCTAGCACATATGAGCTTAGGGTTTCATTCAACACTAAACATGAAGCACATAGACTCACAAAAATTAACATACTCAACACATAAAGGCAAAGATACATGCATGGCTTCTTTTACTTTTGCATTTAAGCACATAAACATGAAGTTTCAACACAAAACTTATCACTACCTTCTTGTTGCTCTCCTTCTCCTTGTTATAAACCATGCTAGAGTTATATTCTCCACTTTAATAGCTTACAACATCCCTTTCTTGATCACTTTTTACTTGAAATCCTTGATCTTGCTTTAAACCCTAGCTTATCTCTCGCTTTCTCTTATGCTCTCACGTTTGGAACTTGGAAGATGAAGAATACTAGCTTTGATACTTGAAATATACACGCATATGTGTTATTCAAATTTTCCAACAACTAACCATACATGGAGTTGACTTAACTCATGCATGGTTAGGGCTAAACAGGTCATTTCTCAACATCCTTTAATGGCATTTTGGACAATTCTCACTATAAGGATACCAAGGTCATTTTCCAAGTTGTCAAGGGTAGCATTGTCATTCTTCAAAATCCTAGAGAATATAATTTTCCATAAATCCATACTTGCTTAATTTCAATCCATTTTAAGTCATTTTTTATCCGAATTTATTTTATTATACTTGAATTTTATTCCTCAATCAAATAACCCATAAAGAATTTGTCCCAAAATATTTGTCACACTTCAAACTATTTAATTTCCATTAATAATTTACTAATTTACAATGTTCGTAATTTGCAAATCATTACATTTGATCTATGATGTGAACACATTAAATAAGTGTGATGACCCAAATCCGAGTTCTATAACTTCGGGTTTGGTTCTCACTATTTCAAAATATAATAGCAATTAAATATATAATCTTCATTAATCTAACGAAAAATACATATTGTTCCTTACAAAAAGGTAATACAATCCCAAGGTCTTTAAACTTAACATTCATCAGATCTATCTTAAGGGATTACAAAATATTTACAAAGGTAATTATGTATTAATCAATTAATTAATATGCAATAATTTAATCTAAGCTTTGACTTTTCCATTGCCTTTGTTCTTTTTAGAGCATTCGGACTTTGCTGAAAAATAAATCATGATATAGCAAGGATGAACATAGCTTGCTCAATAAGTTTAAGAACAGATAATACAAGATATATCATGATTGAATAGGAAATAACATCAAGGGTTTCAACAATAGATAATAATTGTGAAAGAACAAGAATCAATTTTTAATGTAAAAAAAATGATTGAATCTTTACTGATGAGTAGCCTCAAGGACCATGAACTACTGCTTAAGGTAAGTTAGATATATATCTGACACCTTGATAGTTTGGTACTCGAGAGGATTAATCTCTTGTACCCTATGTATATGCATAATACTCAGACATCTTGCGCAAAGGTCGGTTGCCCAAATATAATCCCCTTATCTAGGGTTGTTCGTTCTCAGTCTTACTATAAGAATTTGCACCAACCAATGGTTTGGATAAACTCTTAAAATATTCTAGTTAATGAATTTATACATGTAGTGTATAGCCGAAACAATTAGCTTAGACATTATTAAACAGTTCTTGAATTAATGAACTATAATCCTTGTAAATGCACTATGTGCAAATACCATAATAATATATATGTGAAATAATTTTAAATAATTAAACCAAATAAAGCTCTTGCAAAATTAAATATATGTTTAGTTGTGAAAACTTGCTCATTAATAATTTGAGTAAGGTTAGAGAACTTGCCTCGTTTGTCAATCATTTTTTACCAATTCAAGTTAATATCCTTTGAATGGACCTAAGAATTTATCAAGTTGATCTTTCAATTAGTACTATATATAGGTTAATATAATGACATTTGTATATCTTAACTTACCTATACTTAATCACATAATTAAATAATTAAGATATATTAAACACTTAAGAAATATTATCATTATTTGATAATATTTTAATCACATAAAACCTATATTAATCATTTAATATAGTTTAAACTTCTATCTAATATTATTAATCATTTAATAATATTTTATTTATTTTATAATATTATTAATTATTTAATAATATTTTATTCATTTCCTAATATTATTAATTATTTAATAATATTTTATTTATTTTCTAATATTATTAATTATTTAATAATATTCTATTAACTTTATAATATTATTAATCATTTAAAAATATTTTATTTATTTTCTAATATTATTAATCATTTAATAATATTTTATTAACTTTATAATATTATTAATACTTTAATAATATTTTATTTATTTTCTAATATTATTAATTATTTAATAATATTTTACTAACTTTATAATATTATTAATCATTTAATAATATTTTATTTATTTTTTGATATTATTAATTATTTAATAATCTTTTATTTATTTATTTTTATTATTAATGTTTAAATATATTCATTCATTTTTAACTTGTTAAATTAACTCTCTATAATATTTAAATCACATTAATTGGATCTAATAATAATAAAATATTTTTCAAACATTTTTCAACTTTTTGACCCGAATCGACCCAACTCGACCCAGCGACACGACCCAGTTCAAAAAACAATTGTTTTCCTGGAAAAGGCATTATGCCCCGGCATAGTACTGCAGAATGAAATTCTAACTTTTTTCAGATTTTTCAATTTTGACACTTTTGATTCAAACTTGAATAAAATAAAATCTACAAGTCCAAATGACCTCAAATTGCTATCGATGGACTCGTATCTTCTTAAACTACAATATTTCATCATTGAGTCAAATTTTTGGAAAAGTTTTAGTTATGAAAAATAGACACAAAATGGGTTGTTTGTACATTAGGTTTTTAAATGCGATAAAAGCCATAACTTCTTCATTTTTTCATATTTTTGAGATATTCAAGTTGGGTTTTCTTTATAACTCATACATATAACTTTATAGCCATAGAAATCCAATATCCAACTAGTATATTTTAAACTACCACAATAAATAACACATAGCTAACTAGGGTTTTACCGGTAAAATATTATATGAACTTTTCTTCCACTTATTTGCATACCACACATATAAATACATGTATTAAACATAGTAAACCATGAAACTACCTATATATCATAGCTTTAGACTTATAGAGCATCAACATAAGTTTTTGAATCATTAGCAATATATTTTGATCATAGAAATGAAAAGATAAAGGTGTAGAGCACTTTTAAACATTTTTGACGTAGATGCTCTTCTTCTTCTTGAGAGGAACTTGGCTAGTGACTCCACCTTGACTATCCTATATTCAAAAAGTGCAGGCCAAAATGGCTCTTTTTGAGCAATTTTTTGGTTTATTTGTATTGCCTATTTAATCATATATTTAACTAGGTGATTGACTATGGTTGTTGGAGTAGTTGAACCACTTAGTCCTTGAGAAGATTTTTTAATCAACCAAGAGTTGCAAGTCACCCCCTTGTGGGGCCCCCAAGTGCAGGCCAAAATGGTTCTTTTTGAGCAATTTTTTGGTTTATTTTTATTGTCTATTTAATCATACACACACACACGCACACACACACACACACACACATATATATATAGGGAGGCAATTCATAACAAATATTTGCTATGAATAAAAATTGGACAAACATCATCTAACCCATTTATTTTAACAACCAATGACTGAGATTAAAAGAGGAAAAAACGTCCTCACTAGTAATACTAGCGGACGGATTAATCTCAAAATTTTGACCATTTTATCCCTCAATGCAAGGATCAATTAGGAAAAAAAAATAACAAATCCGCTAGTATAACCAGCGGAAGGATAGCAACCTCAATAACAAGTCAAGCACTAGCGTAAGTCGCCTACACACAAGTCAACCACATACAATTTATATAATATTAAATTGAACGATCTATTGTATTACTACCTAACTATATTCAGATTATACATGGTACGAGCTGGCAATACGGTAACTATGGATCAAATTTTAATTTCAATTAATCACAAAATTTGATTTCACTATTGGTAATGTCCTAATTTTATTTGTACTATTGATAATGTTCCAAATCTGATTAGAAACATAATAATCCAAATCCTTTTTTGATGCTGAATATAATTGGGTTTAAAAAGAAAACTATAAAAAGCTATCTAATTCTCACCACAAATTCAATCCAAATTATTTTTAGCAATTTTTATAGAGATGAATTTTAATAGATAAATATTATCTCTACACTTTTAGTAGATGAATTTTCAAGGTTTTTTTTTTTCTTCTGGAACACTATTCCTCAATTTAATACCTTAATTGAAACTAAAATTAACTTCTTATAGTAGCAAGTCTCAATCTCAAGGTAGGCAAGGATTTGGTAGCCTTGTAATTTACAATTACAAAGAGAGCATGTACTTTGTACAGAACATTAGTTTCCAGTTACTTGTAATTATAAGAATTAGAATTTTTTTATAGATATACAACTCAATATCTGTTCTTTATACTCAATCAATTGCTAATTTGCTTCATTATTGTTATAGACGCCACTTTTTGCACTACCCCCTAAGGTAAGGAGCTTGATCATAACAGCTACTGATTATTATTATTACTCATGTAAATACACAATCTATCATTGTCATATATATTTACACATGAAAATTCTTGTAGATGAAGTGAGACAATAATTTTGCAGCGGCAAAGCATAGTACTGCCACGGTGAGCAGTATTCTATATCGCGGAGATCATGCCCTGCTTGGTTGCAGCAACAATCCCAATTGAAGAAATTGAGATAATCTGCAGTGCCGCCTCAATTGCATTGACGCCATTATACGCAACACTGCAACTTAGCAACTGTAGCAATTCACTACGTGGGACCAATACCTGAGACAATATATGAAGAAATTTTGACAAACTTCAGTTCTCTACTTAACTGGGCAAAGTTTGGCAGTAATGGTTGCAGTTGACTACATGAATCATGTTTCTTGAATGTGGTTTCTGAAGGGTCATATTTTTTACTAAAACCAAGAAATGCAATTCCTGATACAACAATACTTATGAATTATAGAAACTCCTTTGCTGCTAAAAATAGTTTGGATTGAATTTGTGATGAGAATTAGATAGCTTTTTATAGCTTTCTTTTTAACCCGAATTATATTCAGCATCAAAAAAGGATTTGGATTATTACATTTCTAATCAGATTTGGAACATTATCAATAGTACAAATAAGATTAGGACATTACCAATAGTGAACTCAGATTTTATGATTAATTGAAATTAAATTTTGATCCATAGTTACCATATTACCAGTTCGTACCATGTATAATCTGAATATAGTTAGCTAGTAATACAATGGATCATTCAATTTAATATTATATAAATTGTATATGGTTGACTTGTGTGTACGCGACTTACATTGGTGCTTGACTTGTTATTGAGGTTGCTACCCTTCCGCTAGTTATACTAGCGGATTTGTTATTTTTTTTCTAATTGATCCTTGCATGCATTGAGGGAGAAAATTGTCAGAATTTTGATATTAATCCGTCCGCTAGTATTATTAGTGGACAGCGTTTTTGCCTTTTTTAATCTTAGCTATTGGTTATTAAAATAAATAGGGTGTTTGTCCAATTTTATTCATAACAAATATTTGGTATAGATTGCCTCTCATATATATATATATATATATATATATATATATATATATATATATATTGAGCAATCTTTGATTTTCATTTGGGCCTCACATTGAACTCTAGAATTTAATCTATTGGGCTCATCATTTAATTTGTTTGAACTCAATTTATTCATTCCATTGGGCTAACATTTATTAACACATGCTACATTTAATTAAAGTATGCATTTGGCTAGTTTAATTATATCATAGATCAACGTTTAAAAAATTACATGGATTACTAGATTAATTTTATTGAACTTAGTTTAATAAATCATTCGGACTTAAAATATACTCCAAATAGACTTGATTTAATAATTTATTTTACCACCTTGCTATATTACAAGATAAATATTCACATACATAGGTATATTCCCTCAAATATATAATGCACAATTAATTATGTAAGACCCCGAATTTTATGAAATACAAAATTTAATTTTTCGTTATATATTTAATTTTTCTTCTGAAACAGTAAGTAGTTAAATTGATAGAGTTAAAAGTTAAGGATGTTATGTGCAAATTATATTTTGTCGGACAATATTCACTTTGTCGGGGAATATTCGTTTGGTCGGGGAATATTCGTGCCGTACGACGGCGCCGAAATAATAAATTATTGGTGGACCCCACAACGGAATATTTGTCGGATATAGAAAACGATAGAAATAACCTTTTTAAATAAAAATAGTCAACGGAATTGTTAAAATACCAGTGATAAAAGAATAGTAGCATACGGTAGTTTATGGTATTTTCTGTAGCACACGGTACTCTACAGTAACACACGGTATTGCATAGTGTCTCATATTATTGGTCTGATAATTGACACCGTAACTGCTACGCATCATTTCATCGATAATTGTCACTGCATAATATTTTATATTATCAATTCAATAATTGTTGCTGCACTGTTTTTTTTAAATTATTGAACCTAATAATTGTCACAGTAACATATGCACAGTAATTCACATTATTGAATCAATAATTGTCATGCCACAGTAACGTATTTTTCTTTTACATACTTTCTGCATTATTGTTATCTCTATTACGGTGTTATTTAAACAGTTGTATTTCATTAATTAATTGACTTGATATCTAACACAGAAAGCTAACTATACTGTATTTATAACAATTAGTCATAATAATGAATAAGTGAGAATTATTGTTGAATAATTGAATTGATAAAGTTATTTGTTTATAATATAAAGTTAGGTGATATGAAATGAATGGTGTAGATTAAAGTGTAAATTATTGTTGAATAATTTGTTTATAATATAAAGTTAGGTGATATGAAATGAATGGTGTAGATTAAAGTGTAAATTATTGTTGAATAATTTGTTTATAATATAAAGTTAGGTGATATGAAATGTATGGTGTAGATTAAAGTGGGAATTATTGTTGAATAATTTGTTTATAATATAAAGTTAGGTGATATGAAATGAATGGTATAGATTAAAGTGTGAATTATTGTTGAATAATTGAATTAATAAAGTTATTTGTTTATAATATAAAGTTAGGTGATATGAAATGAACGGTTTGGATTAAATTGGAAAATCTTGGATATGATAAGATTTTTGGCTATAAATAGAAGCCTTAACTTAAGGATTTTTCATAAACTTTCTTACTTGTTCTTTCTTTCTCTCTCTAAATACTTCTTGTGAAAGTTCTCTCTAAGTGTACTTAAGTCATCTTGAGTATTTGTGAAGATCTATAAGTGTACGTGTACTGTTCAAGTTAATCAACCTCATTCAGTCACGTATTAATGTAAGGAATATCATCTTCTTTCATATTCTATTATTTAAACTTACTACGGTAAGGGATTATCATTATTGTATTCTCGAAAATAATATCGTTTCTTTCTTACTCATAAGATGTGCTATTTATTTCCATGTATTAATTTATGGGAATAACCTTACGGCGCGGATTATCGCCTGTTGGTGAATAACCTTTCGTATTCATTCCTTATTAATCTCTGAGAATAACCTTACGGTGCGGATTATCGCCTGTTTGGTGAATGACTCTTCGTATTCAATTTCTATTAAATTGTGGGAATAACCTTACGGTGCGGATTATCGTCTGTTGGTGAATAACCCTTTGTATTAATTTCCTTCACCTTTTGTTAATCAAACCTGCTACGGTAAGGGATATTATTTTCTTTCATACTCCTAAATCAAAATTTATTATGGAACTATTGCTTCTATAATTCCTGAAAATATTGTTTGTTCCATAATAGATGAACTTCATTATTTCAACTGAACCTTCCTATTTTACGTGAACCTTTCTATTGAACTGTAACCGTTATTCTGAACTGTGGATCTTGAATATCATTTTTTTTCACTCCACATCATGTTGGCAATTTGGACATTATTTGAATATGCACAAAGTAAACTTCTGATACTTATTGTTTATCCTGTTCTTCTGTTCATCATTTGTATCACTGTTATTTGTATTAATCATCAAGAATCAAGCTGTTGTGAATATCTGTGGCCGGGGGCACAGATGTGGTATAATTGTTGAACAGATGATAGGTTAAAGGCGATATACTAGGTTAAAGGCGATACATCTGTTCGGTGTCTTTTATGGCACGTGGTGAATGTTCTCTTTGGCCCGTAGTGCAAAGATGAACTGTTGATCTGCATGATTATGATCAGGAACTGTGAATTGTATTATCTTGACTAATGGTATTTCAGATGATAAAAGTTGATGATGTTTTTCCTAAAAAGAGAACCGAGTGGACATTATAGTCTGCATTATTCTTCTAAAAGATTGCTCATTCCGCTGCTATTATTGATCTGAACGTTGTTTAAGAATTTAACTGCAGTTTTTGATATAAACCTTGTAGTCTATTGTATTCTATCAAGAACTCAACTGTTGAAGGCTAATGATAATTTATTCGTCATTATCTTAGTCATGATATTTCTTACTGGGCTATTTGAGCTCACCCTTTCTTTTGTTCCATTGTTTTTCAACAGGAGATGAAAACGTAATGAGGTCTAGCCGGGGAATGGAGTGAGGGTCCGAGGATTAGCTATCATAGTCTTCACATGTTGTAAAATAGTGTGGCAATAATAGTGAAGACTTAGTTGTGTATTATTATACATTGTATTGTTGTACGTTGTGCTTTGTTATAATAATTTTGTTGTAGTCTTTTGACGACTCAAGTTTGGGCTATGTGGGCCCAGATTTGGGGGCGTCACAAATTAGTACTAAAATTTTAATCCATTGATAATTATTTAATAATTACAATTACAATGACACGTAGAATTCGTGGTTATTGTATTCTCTCCCCCTTATAAGAATTTCGTCCTTGGAATTACAAATTTAAAATTACTAAAAAAAATCGGATAGTTATTCCTCATCTTTTCTTCAAGTTCTCACGTAGCTTCCTCAGCGTTGTGGTTCCTCCAAAGTACTTTAATAGAATTTATAACCTTATTTCATAATTTCTGTTCTTTCCTATCTAATATATGGATAGGAATTTCTTCATATGATAAGTCTTTCTCAACTTATATCGGCTCATAGGATATGATGTGTTTGTAATCAGGTTTATATGGCCGCAATACTGACACGTGAAACACATTATGAATATGCTCCAGTTCGGGAGGTAAAGCTACCTCGTACGCCACTTCACCCACTTTCTTTAATATTTCAAATGGTCCTATAAACCTCAGACTCAGTTTTCCCTTCTTCCCAAATCTGATCTTCCCTTTCCAGGGAGATACTTTCATAAACACAAAACTTCCTACTTCAAAATCTCACTTTTGTCAATGCAGATCAGCATACTTTTTCTGGCGGTCCTGAGCTGCTACTAGCCGAGCTCTTATTACTCTAATAATTTTCACGGTTTATTGAACCAATTTCGGCCCCAACAGTCGATGTTCTCCTACTTCATCCCAACATAAAGGTGTTCTACATGTCCTCCCATATAAAGCTTCATAAGGCGGCATACCTATGCTCGCATGATAAATATTATTATATACAAACTCAACTAAAGGTAAATGGTCCTCAACCTACCATTGAAATCCATCACACAGGCTCTGAGCATATCTTATAATGTCTGAATCGTTCTCTTGCTTTGCCCATCAGTCTGTGGATGATACGCTGTACTCATTCTTAACTGCGTCCCCATTCTTTCCTGAAGACTTCTCCAAAATTTTAATGTGAAACGCGGATCTTTGTCTGACACAATTAATACCGGCACTCCATGTCTTGAAACTATCTCTTTTATGTACAGTTTGGCCAACTGATCCAAACTGAACTTAATCTTGATCGACAAAAAGTGCGCTGACTTTATTAGTCTATCCACAATCACCCATATTACGTTGTATCCCTTCTATGTTGCTGGAAGTCCCACCACAAAATCTATTGTGACATGCTCCCATTTTCATTTAGGAATCTCTAACGGTTGTAATAATTCACTTGGTCTCTGATGTTATGCCTTTACCCTCTGACAAGTTAGGCATCAGCTGACACATTCTGCAACCACCATTTTCATATTCGGCCACCAAAAATGCTGACGTAGATCTTGATACATCTTAGTACTACCAGGATGTATCAAGTATCTCATACTGTAAGCTTCTTGCAAAATCTCTTCTCGTAATTCAGGTACTAATGGTACCCAAACACGATTTTCAAACCTTAGCAATCCTTTTCTATCCACTTTGAACTTGACATCTTCCTTATCGGTCATCCTCTTTCTTATCATGTCACATTCTTCATCTTTGTCCTGAGCCTTATTCATCTTATCTAACAAGATTGGACTTGCTTCCATCCCTATCGCCTCGTTTGGATTTTTCACCTTCAACTCCATTCGAGCCATTTCTTTTATCAGTTCTTCTTGGTCTACCAAAACAAACAACTTCTCTCTGCCCTTTCTACCTAGAGCATCCGCTACTACGTTGGCTTTGCTGGGATGATATAGAATTTCATAATCATAATCATTGATCAATTCTAACCGTCTCCTCTGCCTCATGTTCAACTCCTTCTGTGTGAAAATATACTTCAAACTTTTATAATCTGTGAATATCTCACATTTTTTCCCATAAAAATAATGTCTCCAAATTTTAAGGGCAAATACTACCGCTATTAAGTCCAAGTTATGGGTAGAGTATCCCTTCTGATAATCTTTTAATTTCCTTGATGCATACGCAATGACCTTGTCGTTCTGCATAAGCACACATTTTAGTCCCTTGTGTGATGCATCACTATAGACCGTAAATCCTCCCGTATCGTCTGGTAAAGTCAACACAAGTGCTTCACTAAGTCCTTTCTTTAACTTATGAAAACTCTATTCACACTTCTCCATCCATACATATTTTATTGTCTCCCTTGTCAAATTTGTCAACGGCGTTGCTATCTTTGAAAAATCTTTGATAAACCTTCGATAATACCCCGCTAACCCTAAGAAATTCCTAATCTCTGTCGACGTCCTTGGTTGTTCCCAATTCATCACCGCTTTCACTTTTGCAAGATCCACTGAAACTCCCTCCTTGTCAATAACATGACCTAGAAATTGAACTCTTTCCAACCAGAATTTGCACTTCAAAAATTTGGTATATAACTGTTCCTTCCTTAATATCTTCAACACTAATCTTAGATGTTCAGCATGCTCCTCTCCAGTTTTGGAATAAACCAAAATATCATCAATGAACACCACTATAAATTTATCCAAGTATTGCTTGAATATTCTGTTCATCATGTCCATAAATGTGGTTGTCGCATTTGTTAGTCCAACCAGAAACTTATAATGGTTGTATCGAGTTCTGAATATCGTCTTAGGTATATCCTCCTTCTTTACTTTTAACTGATGATAATCAGTCCTTAAGTCAATCTTTAAAAAGTACTTCGCCTCTTTTAGTTGATCAAATAGATCATTAATTCTTGGCAAGGGGAACTTGTTCTTAATCGTTACTTTGTTCAACTCCCTGTAGTCCATACAAAGTCTCACCGATCCATCTTTCTTCTTTACAAACAGCACAGGTGCTCCCTATGGAGAAACACTCGGCTGAATGTACTTCCTATCTAGCAGTTCTTGTAACTAAATCATCAACTCCCTCATCTTTACTGGAGTCATCCTATATGGTGCATTTGATATCGATGCTATCCCTAGTACTAAATCAATCACGAATTCTATTTCCCTATCTGGCGGAAGACCTGGCAGTTCATCCGAAAAAATATCCATGAACTCCTTAACTACTGGTATTTATTCCATCTCAGGATTCACCATTTGTGTATCCACCATATGTGCCAGATATCCTACACATCATTTCTTCAACAGCTTATTGGCCTGCATCATCGTTAGACAACAAGATTGTCTTGACAACTTGCTGCCGTAAAATACGACCTTAGACTTATTTGGTGTCATAAGGTGTATACATTTCTTCTTACAATCAATTACCGCTCCGTTGTTAAACAACAAATCCATTCCGAATATAACATCAAACTCCCCCAAATGCATCGGAATTAAGTTCAAACTCAACTTCTGACCCCTAATTTATACACAACAGTTCCTATGTATACAAATGTGGCTGGCGCATTTGTTAGTCCAAATTACATTACCAGAAACTCATAATGGTTGTATCGAGTTCTGAATGCCGTCTTGGGTATATCCTCTTTCCTTACTTTTGATTGATGATAACCAATCCTTAAGTCAATCTTTAAAAAGTACTTCGCCTCTTTTAGTTGATCAAATAGATCATTAATTCTTGGCAAGGGGAACTTGTTCTTAATCGTTACTTTGTTCAACTCCCTGTAGTCCATACAAAGTCTCACCGATCCATCTTTCTTCTTTACAAACAGCACAGGTGCTCCCTATGGAGAAACACTCGGTTGAATGTACTTCCTATCTAGCAGTTCTTGTAACTAAATCATCAACTCCCTCATCTTTACTGGAGCCATCCTATATGGTGCATTTGATATAGATGCTATCCCTAGTACTAAATCAATCACGAATTCTATCTCCCTATCTGGCAGAAGACCTGACAGTTCATCCGAAAAAATATCCACGAACTCCTTAACTACTAGTATTTGTTCCATCTCAGGATTCACTATTTATGTATCCACCATATGTACCAGATATCCTACACATCATTTCTTCAACAGCTTATTGGCCTGCATCATCGTCAGACAACAAGATTGTCTTGACGACTTACTGCCGTAAAATACGACCTTAGACTTATTTGGTGTCTTAAGGTGTATACATTTCTTCTTACAATCAATTACCGCTCCATGGTTAAACAACAAATCCATTCTGAATATAATGTCAAACTCCCCCAAACGCATCAGAATTAAGTTCACACTCAACTTCTGACCCTTGATTTCTACACAACAGTTCCTATGTATATACTCTGCATGAATCACTTCTTTATTTACAACTTCTATATTCATAGGGTTTTCTAACTTTTCTCTAGGCAATTTTAACCGTCTAGCGAAATCATCAAACACAAATGAACAGGTAGCACCCGAATCAAACAATACATAAGCATTTATATTATTGATCATAATAATACCTGACACCACGTCTTTAGATTCCACAGCGTCTTGCAACGTCATGTTAAAAGTCCGTGCTGTCGGCTTGTTTTGTTTCACCGACCCTTCAATGGTAAGCTTATTGTTGTTTCCCTTATATCCACTCCCTCCGTCACTCTTCCTCTTCGGACAATCTTTGGTCTAATGGTATGCAGCTCCACATAAGAAACAACCTCCCTTCTTAGGTTTTAGACAATTAGGAGTAATATGCCCTTCTTGCCCATAATTGTAACAGACGTTCTTACCCTTCATGCATTCCCCTAAATGATTCTTCCCGCATTTACTGCATTTGTTCCCTTTCTTCTGATCGCTTCCCAAGGGTGTCCCCGAACTATTGTTGTTCCACTGTTATTATTCTTATTTCCACCCTCACTTCTCTTTTTGTTCCTTTCTTGATTATACTTAGATAACGCCTTGTTTCTTCCTTCAGCTATGATTGATTTCTCCAATAGAGTTGAGAATGAATCAATCTGTAACATTTCCACCTTGTTGAATATCCAAGGTTTCAAACCATTCTCAAATCTCCTGGCCTTGCGTTCCTCCATGTCTACCTGATGCGAAGTGAACCTGGCCAACTCATTAAATTTTGCCGCATACTCAGGTACCAACATATTCTTTTGCTTTAGTTCCATAAATCTAACCTCTATTCTATTTTTCATACTTTTTGGAAAGTAGTTCTCATCAAATATCATCTTAAATCTTTCCCATGACACCACACCTTCTCCAGCCCTATTCTGATTAGCTTCCTACCAGAAATTGGCCTCCCCCTTCATCATGTAGGTAGCAAAAATAGTCTTTTGCTCCTCTGCCACTCTTGAAATAACAAACGTCTTTTCTATCTCCTTTATCTATGGCTCGGCTTTGATTGGGTCTGTCGTTCCCCTAAATTTTGGCAGTCCGACTGCTTTAAAGTCTTTGAAATTTGCCAACTGATTCAGCAGTGGTGGCGGATTTCCTACTACTAGATGTCGATTATGCATCACCTCTGCCAGCATATCGACAAAGTTCTGCATTGGGTCTACTTTGTGTCTACCCTCATCGTTATTAACTGACTCTTCTCCTCCTTGATTTCTTGGTGGTTGTCTACGTGACACCATTGTCTGATTAAAGAAACAAGAAAACTTCTAAGTTATTATTATTTCTAAATCTTATTCTTTTATCTTTTAAACGTTAATTATTATATGCAAAGATTTCAACTAATTAAAATACATAATCATAAAACATAACTTCATTTATATTCATATGCCAAAATAATACTGCAAAGCACCTTACATCACCAGCATACTGCTATAAATGCCTTTATCCCTGAAAGGCTGCAAAAGATGGGATCTAACATAAACATATCCCACAACTTCCTAGAGTTGAGATTTACAAACATATTAACCCTCTATCAAAACAAAAGTTGGGTTCTGCTACATCTATATACATACAACATCATAAAATAACTAATACTAATGATTGTGCATCCCCCGACGAACCGCGTTATCATACTCCTCATCCCTTATGGCCATCACCAAGCTCCTACTGACAGTGTGCATGGACTAGCCCTCCTCAGCTGGGTAGTAGTGCACCCTGCTCTAAAATCTGTCGAATGAAGAGCGATAGACATAACTGATCCTATCGATCTTCACCCTCTTCTCGCGGACCTTATCCTCTAATTCCAACATCTGTCCCTCTAGATCTCCATCTCGATCCTCTCTTCTATTGCCTCCTACTAGTGGGTCTTGATGGCCTCTTTCTTTATCGGTACTTGCTGAACCTTTAGGTCAACCTCTGCTAATCTAGCGTCAATCGCTGCTAACTTAGCCTGTAGCTCGGCATCCTGATCAACCATCTGATGGGCTAGCAACCCAATGTGCTCCACAAAGTCCTCATAATCAAATGAAGAGCAATAGACATAACTGAGCCTATCGATCTTCACCCTCTTCTCGCAGACCTCGTCCTCCAGCTCTAGCATCTGCCAATGTGATGCATCTCTCTGAGCCTCCATCTCAATCCTATCCTCTATCGCCTCCTGCCAATGGGCCCAGATGGCCTGTTTCTCTGCATGTACTTACTGAACCTTTAGCTCAACCTCTGTTAACCTAGCCTCAGTCACCGCTAACTTAGCATGTAGGTCGACGTCCTAATCAACTAACTAATGGGTTAGCAACCTAAAGTGCTCCACCGAGTCCTCATAACCTTGTACCTGCTCCTCCAGTCCTGCTATTTGCTCCTTCAGCTCCATGTTATCGCCAGAGAACTGATAAGATACTACCTTATACTGATCCTCCAAATGCTAGTGGGTTAGATTCTCCTCCTCTAAATGCTGGACTCTTGCCTCCAACTCCTCGTTCCTCATAGTCAGCCCCTCGATGATATCACTGACAGTAGTGCACATGCCATCAGCGTACTTTGTTGACTCCTCCTCCTCAGACTCTGACTCAGCCTCATCCTCACCGTAGGGCCTCATCACCCCACTTCTAAGTGGCACCTCTCTATCCCCCATCTCTGGATCAGACTCTGGATCCTCTATCAGTGCAGCCACCAGCGGCTGTGCAATATCCATGTGAATATCAATGAAATCCTCCTCAGCTGTGTGACTAGACTGTCCAATCTTAGGCATCCTACGATCACACAAATAACACGACATCAATATTACAATAAAATATATTCATTGATGAAATGAAAGTATATTTAATTGTGTTACTCCTCATCTCGATGAATTTCCTCAATTCATCTCCTATAACTCTAAATGAGTTGACACTTCTAAGGTTATATCCTAAAGTTTCATAACCTAAAGTTCTATAATCCTACAGCTCTGATACCAACCTGTGACGACCCCAAATCCAGGTTCCATAACCTCGGGTTTGGTTCTCACTATTTCAAAACATAATAACAACTAAATATATAGTCTTCATTAATCTAGTGAAAAATACATACTGTTCCTTACAAAAAGGTTATACAACCCCAAGGTCTTCAACCTTAACATTCATCAGATCTATCTTAAGGGATTACAAAAGATTTACAAAGGTAATTACGTATTAATCAATTAATTAACATGCAATAATCTAATCTAAGCTTTGACTTTTTTCTTGCCTTTGTCCTTTTTAGAGCATTCGGGCTTTGCTGAAAAATAAGTCATGATATAGTAAGGATGAGCAACTAGCATGCTCAACAAGTTTAAGAACAGATAATACAAGATATATCATGGTTGAATGGGAAATAACATAAAGGGTTTCAACAATAGATAATAATTGTGAAAGAACAAGAATCAATTTTCAATGTAAAAGAAATGATTGAATCTTTACTACTGAGTGGCCTCAAGGACCATGAATTACTGCTTAAGGTAAGTTAGATATATATCTGACACCTTGATAGTTTGGTATTGTAGCGCACCGAGATCCCATCTTCCTTAATTCTATCCAATTATATCTGGATTACATAAATATTAACTTAAAACCATATTACCTAGAATCTTGTGTGTTAAAACTTAACATTTAACCTTTAAAATCATTCATTTGACCATAATGCGGTCTATTTTTTTTTTTTAAAAAAAAACTTATTTAACTTATATGTCTCAGGATTACAACGCTCACTTAACATTCATTAGCACTTAGGTCAAACATTTATAAATTGTGACCCATAGTCTATTACCATTTCATAATCATATATATTTTATGATTTAGCATAACCTGTAAATAAAATTTCGTCATGAACATTTCATACATGGCCCTATTTACTTATACCTGTTTTGTACCTGTTCCTATTCATATATACTGGTTTACATACATCTATATCTTATATGCGAGTTTTATTATATGTAGACTCGATTAACATCATTATTACAGTCATCTTTTCTCAATATATAACTTAACCAACTATTACATAACTTGGACATAAATAACTTCACATTCGTATGCTTTACATATACATTTTACCATTTATATATATCAAATTTTTCTTCCCGCTTATTCATACATTCATATTCCTTTACCTTCACTTAACCGGAGCATCCGGTCTTCACGTACTTTACTTGAAATGTTAATTTATAGCAAGGGTAAGCATGCAGCTCAGCAAGTAATTCAGATAACACCTTTCATACTCACAGTTCATAATATGCGTTATGCATCCTTTACCTTAACATGATAAGCTTAATGTCACGTAATTCATTTAGCAATTAAACCACATAGTTGCACATAGAGAACATTTCAACTCTATTACTATCACATAGTTCACATAGAACATCTATTACACTTAAGTCTGAAAAACTTGTCTGTTAGCATTTATTTTACTTAACCTTTATAGCATCGCTTGGCCTTTTTATCCTTTCTTGCCTCAGTTTACTACATCAAGCACCATTTGTCAACATAAAATCTATGCACATCATTAAAGGATCATAAACTTTCTATAACTTAACAAACATAATCCATAATTACACGACCATTCGTCTCAATCATTCCTCAATTGATGTATTATACCTTATATAGGTTAATAATACATCCTAACTCGTTAACGACATTTTTCATAACTCATATCATGATTTGGCTTAGCTTTAGGCATATTACCTTATGTCATTAATCATTTCATTGTACCTTGACACCCTTAATATTGGTCATTCTTTAACTATCTAGGATTTACATAACCTATCTTTATCATTCCATGTCAAAACATAACTTTTTGGAAGCTTAAATTTTTTTCAAGTGTACAAACATTTCACCCCTGAGCCTTCAGAGCTCGTTGGTCGCGAAGTCCTCTTGACCCATGAACAGTACACTGCGCCTCGGCGCAGTGTTCAGTGTTAAACACTGCGCTGGCTGCGCAGTCCTGTAGAAACAGAATCCTAATTTTTGTTGCTGCTTTGGTGATTTTTAACTCCTTCACCATACATCCAATTAAGTTCAAATTTGGACCATAGCTAGGTCTTACTACCTAGTATTTTATAAAAAAATTACTTGCCTCATTTGGCTTCTCGAAATCAGTGATACGTTAGCCTGTAGGAGGGTTGTTCAACACATTTTCTGACTTAGAAAATTTTCTAACTTTCAAAACTCAACTTTTCCAACTTTGTGATTTTTGGCCATTTGCTTCCAAAATTCATTCTAACACTTGACATAGTTCATATATGTCATATATGACATGTCTAAATCTTTAAAATCATAAAACTTTGCACGATGCGAGATTTGTCCGTAAAAATCCGTTTAGGGTCGAAACGATCGTTTTCGATCATTCGAAGCTCGTTTTCATTCAAATTTCCATCCGTTGATTACCAAATCAACGTAAACACGTGTAACAACACAAAACCAAGTTGTTTGACTTCATTTCAACTTTAATTCCTCAAAATTGCCAAAAATCACACTTTGACGGCATTTTGTCAACTTTTACTAACTTTTCAAATTCAAAAACTTAAACTCACTTGACAACTTAAACTCAACACACCACATAGGCTACTGCATATATATTTTACCACTTTGTATACTCACATAGATTCCATACGCATCTTCTAATGCACTTTACAGATTACGATTTGAACCACATGCAAATAATAGCCTAGTATTGTAACTTTTCCTTAACAAAACATACTTTTAAACAATTTATGATTCTTTGAAGCTATCTAACATGAAATTATGCATGCTTTATACATGATTAATCCTTTTCATCTAGTTTTGCATCACTTCTTGTTGGGTTTTTGACATAGTGAAAGCAGCGGAATTTAAAAATTTTGCGAAACCTTAAAACATGATCCATGCGAAAACAAATTAATAAGAGGTTTAGAGTTTGTTTTACCGATTATGTAAGCTTGAATGGAGACGCTGGTGAATTTTGAAGTAGCCTCAAATCCTCAACGCAATCCAACGACTGCATCTCTACGGTATATCCACGAACGCTCCGCGAATCGTCCCACAATCTGCAGCAAAAGGAACCGCGATACTAGCCACCAAAATCAGGATTTCTGAATTATTTTTCTCTCTAGCCTATTTCTGAAAGCGGCTAGGGTTTTAGTTTTTGTTCCTTACGTGATTTAGACTACTGATATATCATATATATAGTAGTTAATAGGAATTAACCATAACCTAAAAATAAAATCCAAATTTATATATATTATATCTTAATTAAGTCTAACTTAATTAATATACATATATATAAATTATCCTATTAATTTAAATTCGTAATTTTAAATACTATCAATCATATTGACATATTTAAATACTTATAATTTAAATTAATTCCTTGTTTTAAATACGTTCTAAGTGTGTAACCCTATAGGTTATTATTATGTTGGAAATAATTTTAAAATCATATTATAAAATTATAAACAGTGAGCGGCATCTAGTAATGCATCACTGCTACCCAAATAATAATAAGATCGGTGATTCGATGCAACCTTTTTGTGACCAATGTTTTAATGCAATTTAATCCTTTTGACCTTGACATCCTAGATTAAACTCGAGGCATGGAAAGTGTCATACTCTTCATAATTTAATCTGAGTTTTCTTGATCAATGAGTAGACTATATGAAACAAATTACTATTTGAGCATGGTCATGCATTTCATAGCCCTACTCAATCAAGAGGCCTATGGATATCACCCCTACTATATAGGAGGGCTAAATTTCATCTAGATCACTCATATTCCTCACACAATTCATGATGTACCCAATAATCACCTTTATTGTCCACCCTATTAAAGGTGACATTTGATGATATCAAAGTACATAAATTCTCGTGTAATAATATAGTGATCTCAGGTCAGAGGATCATTACATCATTGTCACTATGAGAATTTCTTATGACACTTTGCATAATGCTCCACGTAGAATTCTCATGGTGGGTCAGTCTAGTACATTGTTCTCTAACATGTACCTATGCATTGACTCAAATATCTCATATATTTATGACCAATGAAATTTGGCCATCAGTCAATCCACACACTAGTCTCAATGCATCATTGTTGTCCCATTAATAATGATACTCGACTAGGGACATTTAAGAGCAATGATACTAATTGTAATTATATAATCTTATGTTCAAGTCATATACTTGAAACTATATAGTTCGTATCACTATTCTAAGAACTTTTATTATGCTAACATTTATATAACGCAGTAAATGAAATCATAATAAAATAATCCATTTATTCAATCAAATATAATATCAAAAATGTTAAGCAATTACATCAAATAATTAGCCTCTAGGGCATCAACTCTAATAATCTCCCACTTGCACTAGAGTCAATCACTCATGTATCTAATACCCATGGAACTAGTGTGACCTTCGTGCTTCTGCTGCGACAAAGCCTTGGTCAGTAGATCTGCAACATTATTATGTGTTGGCACTCTGCATATATGTACATCTCCTCTATTAATGATTTCACGGATGAGATGGTACCGCCTAAGTACATGATTGGATCGTTGGTGAGATCTGGGTTCCTTAGCCTGTGCAATGGCTTCATCATTATCACAGTATAGCTCAACTAGATCAACAATGGTTGGAACAACACCAAGTTCAGTGACGAACTTTTTAATCCATACAGCCTCCTTGGCCGCACTAGAAGCAGCAATATACTCAGCCTATGTTGTAGAATCGGCTACTGTCTCTTGCTTCGAACTTTTTCAGCTAACAGCACCACCATTAAGGCAAAACACAAAACCTGACTAAGACTTATAGTCATATATGTCAGTCTAAAAACTAGCATCTATGTAACTCTTTAATGCCAATTCGTCTTCACCTCCATATACCAAGAATGAATCCTTAGTCCTTTTCAGGTACTTGAGGATATTCTTCACTGCTGTCCAGTGACCTTCACCTGGATTTGACTGGTATCTGCTCGTCATGCTCAAAGCATACGAGACATCCGGATGAGTACATATCATTACATACATGATAGATCTAATTATCGAAGCATAAGAGATATTTCTCATACATTCCTCATCATCTTGTGATTTAGGACATTGGGCCTTTGAGATCTTTACACCATGAGTCACAGGTAAGTGTCCTCTTTTTGCCTCTTGCATGTTGAACTGTTTCAGCACTTTATCAATATATGTACTTTGACTTAGGTCGAGCATTTTTCTTGATATATCTCGATAGATCTTGATACCTAAAATGTAGGTTGCATCGCCCAAATCTTTCATAGAAATATATTTTCCTAACCATGTTTTTACAGCCTGTAAGGAAGGAACGTCATTCCCAATAATTAATATGTCATCTATATATAATACTAGGAATACAATGTGACTCCCACTAACCTTCTTATATACACAAGGTTCATCTTCATTTTTTATAAAGCCAAACTTTTTGACTGCTTCATTAAATCGAAGATTCCAACTCCGAGAGGCTTACTTCAGTCCATAAATGGATCATTGTAGCTTACATACCTTTCTAGCATCCTTTGGAGTGACAAAACCCTCAGGTTATGTCATGTACACATCCTCATGGAGATTTTTGTTAAGGAAAGCAGTTTTGGCATCCATCTGCCAGATTTCATAATCATAAAAGGCTGTAATAGCAAGTAAGATCCTGATGGATTTAACCATTGCCACTGGAGAGAAGGTTTCATCATAGTCAACACCTTGAACTTGTTTGAAACCTTTTGCTACCAGTCGGCCTTTATAGGTTTGTACATTACCATCCATGTCAGTTTTCTTCTTGAAAACCCATTTGCACCCGATTGGTTTTACCCCTTCGGGTAGATCAACCAAAGTCCATACTTGGTTAGTATACATGGAGTCCATCTCAGATTTCATGGCTTCAAGCCATCTCTCAGAATCCGGTCCATTCATAGCTTCTTGGTAGGAAGCAGGCTAATCCTGATCTATGAGCATCACATCGCCGTTTTGAGTCACAAGAAATCCATAATATCTCTCAGGCTCTTGGCGTGTCCTATTAGATCTACGAATGCCTTGTGTAATTTGAGCAGGTTAACTCTCCACAATATCTTGTGGTTCCTACTCATGTTCTAACTTAGGTTCAATGATATTTTATGGTTCTCAAATTTCTTCGAGTTCTACTTTCCTCCCACTGTTTCCTTTAGAGACAAATTCTCTTTCTAGAAAAATATCAGTTGAAGCAACAACCACTTTGTTCTCAGAAGGTTTGTAGAAATAATACCCTTTTGTCTCCTTAGGGTATCCCACAAAATTACATTTGTCAGATTTAGGTCCGAGCTTGTCAGAAGCCAGACATTTTACAAATGCTTCGCAACCCCAAATCTTCATGAACGACATACTAGGACGTTTCTCAGTCCACATCTCATATGGTGTCTTTTGAACCGTCTTTGTAGGAACACGGTTAAGTGTGAATGCAGCTGTCTCTAGGGCATGACCCCAGAAGCCTATTGGAAGATCTGCATGACTCATCATTGATCGTACCATGTCCGACAAGGTGCGATTCCTCATCTCAGACACACCATTCCATTGTGGTGTTCCAGGTGGAGTGAGTTGTGATATAATACCACACTCTTTTAGAAGGTCATCAAAATCTTGGCTTAGGTATTCACCACCTCGATCGAATCAAAGGGCTTTTATGCTTTTGCCAAATTGGTTTTGAACTTCATTATTGAATTCCTTGAACTTTTCTAAGGATTCGGATTTGTGTCTCATAAGATACACATATCCATATCTATTAAAGTCATCAGTAAATGTAATGAAGTAATAGAACCTACCTTTTGCTAACGAACTCATAGGTCCACATACATGACTATGTATAAGTCCCAATATATCACTAGCCCGTTCACTGTGACTAGTGAAAGGGGCTTTAGTCATCTTGCCTAATAAACAAGACTCGCATTTCTCATATGATTCAAAATCAAATGAATCCAAAAACCCATCTTTATGGAGTTGGGATGTAACGTCCCGAGATCCCGACCTTCCTGAATTCTATCCATTTATATATAGATTACATAAGCATTGACTTTAAACCATATTAACCGGAATCTCGTGCGTTAAAACTTAACCTTTGTCTTTGAAACCATTCAGTTTGACCATAAATGCGGTCCATATATATATATATATATATATCTTTTTTAACTTACAATTATTACCTGTCTCAGGATCTCAACCTTCAATCTCCTTGTGCTAGACTTAGATCAAATACAACAAGTGATGACCTAGTCTATTACAATTTCATGATCATATATATATTCATGATTTATATAACCTGTAATAAAATTTTTGTCATAAACCATTTATACATGGCCCTGTTTAACTATACCAATACTGTATTTGATCCTGTTCATATATGTACCTGTTCACGTATATCTATATCTTACACATCTTGTTCCATACATCTGTACCATATGTGTGAGTTTTATTACATGTAGACTCGACTAACATCATTATTACAATCACTTTTTCTCAATATATAACTTAATCAACTATTACATAACTTACGCATAAACCAATTTACATTCGTATACTTTACATATACCTTTCATCATTTACATATATCAATTTTGCTTCCCGCATATCCATACATTTCGATTCCTTTACCTTAGCTTAACCGAAACATCCGGCCTTCACGTACTTTACCTGAAATGTTAGTTTATAGCAAGAATAAGCAAAAAGCTCAGCAAGTTAATCAGTTAACACTTTTCATGCTTACAGTTTATATCAATGTGTCATGCGTCATTTACTTTATCATGCTATGCTTAATATCACATAATTCATTTAACAGTTAGATCACGTAATGGCACGGAGTGCACATCTCAATTGTCACATAGTTCACGTAGTACAATTAGTACACTTAAGTCTGAAGAACTTGTCTGATTAGCTTTTATTATACTTAACCTTAACCGCCTCGCTGGGTCTTGCTATTCTTCATTACGTTGGTTTACTACTTCGAGCGCCATCTGTAAACATTACACTATATGCATCATTATAAGATCATAAACTGAATATCACTTTTCAAACTTAATCCATAATTACTTAACCATTCGTCTTTAATCATTTCACATATGATGTATTATACCTTATGTAGGTTAATAATACATCCTAGCTTGTTTCCGACCTTTTACATAACCCTTAACATGATTTGGCTTAGCTTTAGGCATGTTATGTTATGTCATTCATCATATCATTATACATTAACATCCTTTAATTTGACCATTATTAGCTATTCTAGGGCTTACATAACATATTCTTATCATTCCATATCAAAATATAGCTTTTTGGAAGTTTAAAAAATTTCAAAAACAGAGCAACTTCGCCTTGGCGCCGCCAGAGCTCACTGACCGCGAAATTGGCTCAGCTGTGAATAGTACATTTGGCCCCCAACGCAATGTTTAGTACAAAACATTGCGCCGGGGCGCAATGTTCAGAAATAGAATTCTAATTTTTACACTACCTTTGTCGATTTTTAACTCCTTCATCTTACATCCAAACAAGCTCAAATTTAGATCACATCTAGACCTTACTACCTAGTATTTTATAAAAATATTACTTGCCTCATTTGACTTCTCAAAAATAGAGATACGCTATCCCCTAGGAGGGCTGTTCAACACATTTCCAACACTTACAAAAAATTTCAACTCAAAACCAACTTTTTACCAACTTTGTGAATTTTGGCCATAAGCTTTAAAACTCAATTCTAACACTTGACAAAGTTCACATAGGTCATATATGACATGTCCAGGCCTTTGAATCAACTTAACTTCGCACGAGGCGAGTTTTGTCCATAAAAAATCCGTTTAGGGTCGAAACGATCGATTTCGATCGTTCGAAACTCATTTTCATTCAAATTCTCATCCGTTGATTCCCAAATCAAACTAAACATGTGTAATAACATAAATTTAGGTCATTTAACTTCATTTTTCTTTTAATTCTTCAAAATTGCCAAAAATCACCCTTAAGGTTGAATTTTCAATAAAATTTCCAAACTTTTCATTTTCAACACTTACGCTATTCTTGGCCCCTTGTTGCAATACTTGATCCTAACTCATCATTTACCATATATAACACATATTTGACTTGTATGGGACTTCAAAATATTTAAAACTTTTCATATGACTTCATTTTTCTAAAAGGTTCGTTTTGGTCGTCGGCGAACGTTTAAAAACTCTAATTGTCGCCATATGAACCGAATGACTTTCAAATCATTTCAAACACATATATTAATATCAAACTTAGGTTTTTGGCCTCGTTTGATCACCAATCATACAAAATAGCCAAAATCATATATTAATGGCAATTTTGCCAACTTCCCAAAACTCAACTCTTGAACCTCCTTTACATTCTCAACTCTAGTCATCAAATACCACAACACTTGCTCAATTAACAACTTTATATAATCACATAACTTCTATATGTACAATCTAATGCACTTTATAGATCATAACGTAGTCTATACACAAAGTATAGCCTAATATTCAACTTTTCATACCAAGATATGTTTCTCAACCATTTAAGCATCTTATATGCTATCTAACAAAATAATATAAATGAATTCAACATGTTCAACACTCTAAACTAGATTTTCATCAAATCATCAACATAAAACACATACCCAACCAACAAATAATACATGATCCTCCATGAATCATGCTCTATAGCTTTGAACTTAGACACAAATAGTTCACCATCTTAATTCTTCAACTCATGAGCTTAGGGTATCATTAATTATCGAACACATAACATGTAACTTCACATAATCTTTACATTTAGCCACTAATCCATGCATGGCTACCTTTAAACTAACATTTAATCTCATAAACATCAAATTTAACACTTGAACATGTTTATACCTTCTATGAACTTGACTTCCTTCTAACATCCAAGCTTGTTAGAGCCTTGTTCTTCACTTTGATGGTACTTTGCTTCCTTAGAAACACTTTTCCAGCAATCTCTCGTGATTTTTCTTTAAACCCTAGCCTTGCTCTCTCTTTTCTCTCTTTACCTTCGAACTTGCTAGAAACTTGGTTGATAAAATGAACTTAGCTAGCTGGAAATTATACATATATGATATATTTTGCTCTAACAACTAACCATTTTGATTAGTTTTAACTCATGCATGGTTAAAGGGTTACTTTGGACAATTCACATGAATTTTCGATGGCATTATGGACAATTCCCACAAAAGGACACCAATGTAATTCTTTAACTTGTCAAGGACATTCATGGTCTTTAAACCACCTTAGGACTCATTTGTCATTAATCAAGTTACTAAGGGCACTTTGGACTTTACTCACAAAATCTAGAGAAAATAAATCCCATATAAATCATATTTTGCTTAATTTTGAATCAATTCAATTCCATTTTGATCCAAACTTGTTCTATGATACTTGAATTTTATTCCTCATCAATTTAATCCATACTTGGCTTGTCCCATAATACTTGTCACACTTTAAAACATTAATTCCGTCAATTACATAATCCTCAATTAATCATTATGCTCAATTCCATATGGATATAATCTTAATTTGCTATAACCCATTTCGGTTCCATATTCAATCAATTCCACTTTCCAGTATCTCAATATAATCAAATTGCTTACTTTTCCATAAACTGCTTCCTCGATAAGCGAACCTCAATCGGATTACCAAAATTTATCTTCATTTATCCTTATTTGCTCATATAACCACTTTACAATATTTCGCTTATTTACTTGGCACATAATTGCCAATTTAACCATTATTGCATACAACATTCTTTCTACTCAATCTCGGGAGTATTACATCTTATACTTACCCATCGTATTAATGTTAATTTCATTTCATTCAATAAATATCAATTCCTTTAACATTTTCCAAATATTCACATCTCAAACCTTTAATATTCCTTCAATCCCCAATAAACGAATTAGGGTAAATTGTTCATCCTTTCTGCGCACACTTACTTATCTTACCTTGTTATTCCTGCAAACTAGCCTCACCAGGCCTATTCATTTAACTCGTTCTTAATTCTCATAACCAAACATCAATTTACAAGTATATATATATATATATATATATATATATATATATATATATATATATATATATATATATCTCTTTCTTCATATTCTATAATCTTTAGCTTTTCTTGCTCTATCTACTCAAATAATCATATACACATCTTCAACCTACCACATAGGTCACATAAAGCACATTGATCACATAATATATTATATTAAATCGTTCTTATACTTTCTGTCATCCAATACGAGATTTTAACTATTAACCTATACTTAATTTATCATAATCATCATTTGGAATTCTCATAAAATCTTGGGGTGTCACATGGGATATGCGTTTTGTTGGTTTGTAATATTCATAGACGCAATCAAATTGCATAATTCAAGATCGACCTTTATGCACAACTATTAATTAATAATGAAAAAGTTAGAGATATACCCTTGTAGAACTCAAAGCTTCAACGGGTACAAGTTCACCTCCAAATCTTTCGCGTTCTCCTTGAATTTCACCGATTGGATTCCAATGATCAACGTTAGCCACCCAAGTGTTTGGCCTCTAGAGGTGATCCACCAAGGAATAATAATAATTCAAGAAGTGGGTGATGGCAAACCCTAATTTTTTCTCTCTAGAGAATATGTGAGTACTCTCCCAAAACTTATGGAAGTGTATGTGTGTAACCTTAATCCATAATGAGACTTCTCTTATTTATAGATTTAGTAAAGCCTCCTAACACCTTTAGGAATAGGGTTTTTAATTAAACTCCTAATCTAATTAGGATCTTAATTAATTTAATATAATAATTATAATCCTTAAACTATTTAGGAACTTAATTATCAATTATGAGAGTACTCTTATTAATTAATTCCTAAACCATTTAGGAACTAAATAATAATGATAATAGTAATAATAATAATAATAATAATAAGACTCCTCTTATTAATTTATAATTAGTATTTCCAAAATACTAAATAATAAATATTAAGCTATTTAATTTATCCTATCCACATAGTATAAATTAAATATAGTTAATTCATTATTACAATTATGCCATTTACTTCTTAAATAATTATTTTCCTTTTGCGGTGTGACCCTTTAGGTTCTCCATATTAAACCGGTTATAGAATAAATTAATTAGAACTATTCTAATCTTATTTATATAAATAAATTAAACTATTTAATTCATTTAAATAAATAATATTTATTCCATAATAAGGGTAAGCTCTCTTAGCGATCAACGACTTTCCAGATAATATAGATTTCAACATTTAATCACAAAAGAACCTATTCAACGAATAGTTACCGTACAATTCAATCCTTCTACCTCACAACGTCCCAATCAAATATAAGACATGGTATAACTGTCAAGTCTTATTTTATTTGATTATATGCATTTCGATCCTTAAATGAATAACTCTAATTAATGTAAATTAGAAACTACTTTCTAATTTTCATTCTGCCTTGGCCAAGGACTACTGAGTTGTCATTTATCGAATTGCATAGGACATTCTCTTCTTTTACTAGAAGTGGTAGATTCTTTGTTAATCATTCACCTATCTCCATGTATGACTTATTATATCCGATCATACCCTTTGATACACCCAAAGGTTTTAAGGAATATGTCAAAACATAATTCATCATACACAAGATACTATGATGATCTCAAGTCCAAGGATCACTTGTACTACTATCACAAAAGGAACTCCTATTGACAGGCAAGTAAGACTCCATTAAGTGTTCCTTGAGCGAGTCACGTTCAGTGAACTTATTCTCTAATAAGCACCTACATACTTGCTTTAGTGTCTCTACACAAATGATTATGAGATCAATCATCCTCTTCATATGAGCAAGCATAATATGTACCAATCTATCCGGGTCTATTAATCCCCTTTTTAGTGATCCAACGATTAGAAACAATTTTAGTTTTGAGCTATCTTGAATTTAGATCTCATTAGCATGATCCTCATCATGATTCTAAAAATATTGCTCAAAAACTATGGGTTTATCCATTTGATTAATTCAAGTAATTAATCATGAATAAAGAAATGTCTTGATTCTTTTATTAATAAACGAACAAGATTACAAAGTATATGCTTATCACATCAAATGTGATTGGCTTGAGGGCATACTACTTTCACGTTTCTCATTTATATGGCCTAAACGACAATGCCAGAGATATGTCGGATTTGAATCATTTGATTTAAATCATTTTGTATTTATGTTATAGATAGGCATTTCTAAATCAAGAATATAAAGACCATTAAACAATTGTGCAACACCATAACATATTTCATTTAAGTAAAACGAACAATTATTGTTCTTTATCAAAAATGAAAAACCTTTCTTGTCCAAACAAGAAACAAAAATAATGTTTTTGCTCATAGCAGGCACATAGTAACAATCCTCTAATTCTAATACTAGCCCAGTGGGCAAAGGTAAATGATAAATTCCTACGGCTAGTGCAACAACTTTTGCTCCATTCCCAACTCGTAGGTCAATCTCACATTTTGCCAAAATCCTACTCCTTCAGAGTTCCTGCACATTAACACAAATGTGAGAACCACATCCAGTATCCAATACCCATGATGTAGAAGTGGACAAATTGACTTCTATAACATATATACCTGAATCAGAAGTCGTACTTCCTTTTTTTTTCTTCAGTTCTTCCATATATGCATGACAATTCCTTTTCCAGTGTCCAGGTTTTCCACAGAAGTGACAATCACCTTCTTTAGTTACCCCACCTTTAGGTTTTAAAGCCTGTTTGTTTTTGAAATTGGGTTTGGCACCAGATTTAGATCCTATCTTCTTTTTGTCTTTCCCTTTTCCCTTAGCATTCCCCTTTTGCACCATCATTATGGGATCGGGTCCTGCCTTTTTCATGTTGTTCTCGGCAGTTCTTAACATGCTCAACAACTCAGTAAGTGGTTTCGTAATTTCATTCATGAGGTAATTCATGATAAATTGCAAGTAGTTGCTGTTCAAAAATTGCAAAACTAGATCAGTTTGGGCTTCCGCAGTAATCGGAAAACCCAACCTAGCAAGATACTCAATATACCCAATCATTTTCAGAACATGTGGACCAACTGGATCACGTTCACCCATCTTGCAGTGGTACAACGCGTTGCTTATATCATACCTCTCCTGTGAAGCATGCCCTGCAAACAATTTCTTGAGATGCTCGATCATCTCATAAGCATCCATTAACTCATGTTGCTTCTGAAGCTCAGAGTTCATAGTTGCTAGCATGAGACAACTCACGTCCAGAGCATCATCTTGATGCTTCTTGTAAGCATTATGCTCTGCACGTGGTGCAGTGTTAGCTGGTGCTGCAGGAATGGGCCCATCAAGGACATAAAGCTTGCGCTCTTGTTTGAGGGCAATCCTCAAGTTCCTATGTCAGTCTAGGAAATTAATTCCATTCAGCTTTTCCTTCTCAAGGACTGATCGTAGTTAAAGACTATTTGTGTTGTTGTTTGTCATTGATATCTACAATTTATAAGTGCAAAAATAATAAGTCAAATTGCAGAGTTTTGATATTATGTAATTGATATTAGTACATTCCAAAATATACCTCCCACTATTTTAATCAAATTAATAGCCCTCACCATTAATTCGGAAAGCATTTTCTATTAAATCTTTCTAGTTAGCTAAGATCCATATTTCATTACGCCTTAAGTTAGTTTTGGCTAATCTCTTAAAACATAATTATTTAGGTAGACAACCATTTGTCAATTATATCATATATAACTCTTAGAAAGTTTGGTGAACAACATTTGTTCTAGTCCATCTAATGGTACCTGCCAAACTTTATGCCTCTAAGTCCACAATCCTATTGAGATAACGTAGTTAAGTCGGGCCCAATGATATTAACATTTTGGATATCACAATTATCATATCGCATCTTACCAAGATAAATGGGGTACTTTGCTTTGGCAAACCTATATTCATCGATCAAGGTCTTGATGAGTGTTATTCATTGGAAGGCATCTGATTTAGACTTAATAATTTTATGAGGGATTTTATTAATTAATTTAGATCTCACCAATTTTAATCTTATTAAGCATGCACGTTATTTATCATAGCATATCGTATACAAGCATAAATAAAGTGCAAAAATTAAACGTGTCACAGTTATGGCCCAACCCTATGTCAATCCTTTCAAGCTAATGAAAAGATTGAAGGTCAGTCTAAGGTGGTAAAAGGTCTTCAAAATAGTAGCTTCGTTGGACCTTCCTCGTACACGTGTGTCTCCTTTCCATCATCATCTTGTCATCTTGATTACACTTGTACATTACTTGTTATAAAGAAACCTCGAGTTACATTCAAGGGGATTTAGATGAGAAGAGAATAATACATTAGAATTTATAGAAAGGCACGACATGCAAGTTGTATTTCAAAAACCAAAAACCATTAATCCTATAGGTCAAAAGAGCCATAACTGTGCACCATGCATATCACAATAAGCACATAACACAATTTATATCATTTAAATAAAACTATAAATAATATTTGGGGTCACGACCATCGTGCGCTACGACCGGGGGGGGGGGGGGGGGTCCTCTAATAATATTTTATTCATTTTCTAATATTATTAATTATTTAATAATATTTTATTAACTTTATAATATTATTAATCTTTTAATAATATTTTATTTATTTTCTAATATTATTAATCATTTAATAATATTTTATTAACTTTATAATATTATTAATCATTTAATAATATTTTATTTATTTTCTAATATTATTAATTATTTAATAATATTTTATTCATATATTTATATTATTAATATTTAATAATATTCATTCATTTTTAGCTTGTTAAATTAACTCTCTATAATGTTTAAATCACATTAATTTGATCCAATAATAATAAAATATTTTTTTAACTCTCTAACCCGAACCAAACCGACCCGACCCGACCTGGCAAAATCAACCTAACCCGACCCAGTTCGGAAAACAATTATTTTCCTGGAAAAGGCACTGCGCCTCGACATAGTACTGCAGAATAAAATTCTAACTTTTTTCAAATTTTTCAATTTTGACACTTTTGATTCAAACTTAAATAAAATGAAATCTACAAGTCCAAATGACCTCAAATTGGTATCGATGGACTCGTATCTTCTTAAACTACAATATTCTATCATTGGATCTAATTTGTGGAAAAGTTTTAGTTATGAAAAATAGCCACAAAGTGGGCTATTTGTACATTAGGTTTTTAAAATGACATGTTTTGCGGTAAAAGTCATAACTTCTTTATTTTTCCATATTTTTGAGATATTCAAGTTGGGTTTTCTTTATAACTCATACATATAACTTTCTAGTCATAAAAATCTAATATCTAACTTGTATATTTCAAACTACCACAATAAATAACACATAGCTAACTAGGGTTTCACCGGTAAAATATTATATGAACTTTTCTTCCACTTATTTGCATACCACACATATAAATACATGTATTAAATATACTAAACCTTGAATCTATATATATATCATAGCTTTAGACTTATAGAGCATGAAAATAAATTTTTGAACCGTTAGAAACATATTTTGACCATAGAAATGAAAAGATAAAGGTGTAGAGCACTTTTAAACCTTTTTGAGTTAGATGCTCTTCTTCTTCTTGAGAGAAACTTGGCTAGTGACTCCACCTTGACTATCCTCTAACAATTTTCTTGGTGTATGCTTAAGCTTACAATAGTTCTCTCACTTTTCTCTCTAAGAAGCTCTCTCTTTTCTCTCTTGGTGTTCTAGCAAAATGACTAATAACATAACCAATTGGTGAAACACTCTATTTATAGCAAATTGGTAATCCTTCATTAACTCCTTAATCAACTATCATTGGTGACATTAGAAGCTAATTTGTGCTTACTATTTGATGGATTGACTAGTTAATTGACTAGATGATTGACTAGGGTTGTTAGAGTAGTTAAACCACTTAGTCCTTAAGAAGATTTTTCAAGCAATCAAGACCTACAAACCACCCCCTTGTGGGGCCCCCAAGTGCCGGCCAAAATGGCTTGTTTTGAGCCATTTTTGGTTTATTTTTATTGTCTATTTAATCATACACACACACACACACACACACACACACACACACACACATATATATATATTGACCAATCTTTGACTTCCTTTTGAGCTCCACATTGAACTCTAGAATTTAATCTATTGGGCTCAATTTATTCATTCCATTAGGCTAACATTTACTAACACGTGCTACATTTAATTAAAGTATGCATTGGGCTAGTTTAATTATATCATGGATCAATGTTTAATTAATTACATGGACTACTAGGTTAATTTTATTGAACCTAGTTTAATAAATTATTTGGACTTATAATATACTCCAATTAGACTTACTTTAATAATTTATTTTACCACATTGCTATATTACAAGATAAATATTCATATACATAAGTATATTCCTTCAAATATATAATGCACAAGTAATTAATACTAAAATTTTAATTCATTGATAGTTATTTAATAATTTACAATTACAATGACACGTAGAATTCGTGGTTATTACAATAAGGCCACTTAGGACTTTGAACTCTTGTTCAACCGATTCCCTCACTTAAGAAGAATATCTCCGTTATAGTCCTGGTTTTTAAGTACTGAACAAATTTATAGTTTCATAACTGATATTTATATAAATATTTTTGATAGATCACTTAAGACTTTAAGTCCTCGTTCGGCTAATTCCCTCACTTAAGAGGAATATCTCTGCTATAGTCTCCGTGTTTAAGTACTAATCTATTTTACGATATTTATATAAACATACTATATCAATAAAAGGCCACTTTAGACTTTGAGCACTCGTTCAGTTGATTCTCTCACTTAAGAGTAATATCTCCACTATAGTCTCAGTGTTTAAGTACTGACTTTTTGTATGATATACATAGATGACATATATATGTGTGTGTGTGTGTGTGTGTGTGTGTGTGTGTGTGTAGCAATTTATATTTGTATATTTATAAATATAAACAATTATGAGATAATTCAAATAATGCAATTTAATAACTTATCTCAAATACTTTGACCAATTTTTCTCTTGCTTAAGAACTTTTAGAGAGAGAAACTATACGCAAGGAATTTGTTTTCTTTCTTTTGTAAATTGGCAAATGAAAATGAATGAGAAAGTCTCTTATTTATAGAGTTTTGAAACTTGGGGTAAAAAGGTAATTTAATAACTCATTTAAAAACCAAGGGCCAGGATATGTTGGTTTAAAAATCAAGGGCCATGATGATTTTATATCACACGGATTGCCACAAAAAAAACTTCCGGCACATGCTTCGAATTTAAGGCATTTAACCTTCTTAAAGTACCTCAAATGTTAGAAACCTCTCTGAATAAGTGATAAAAAAAAATTGTAAACATCCCTCCACGTTGACTACCTTTCAAATTATGCTGACAACTTTCAATTTCAAAGGCATCATACTTTAGGATGTAGTACCACATGGGACCACGGATGAGACCAATTAATTTAGCCACCATTTTTCATTTATAAACCATGCATTAAATGTAAGATAGCTAGTTTTTTTCCGGATAAGGCCCCAACAGATTTCGGATGAAACATTTTAAAAAATGTTTTGGCCTTTTGTTTTTTTAAGCTTCTTTTGGTTTAAAATAATTTTAATATATGATAAAAAATAATTTAATAAATAGGAGATTCCTTGCCTTAGGAAGTATTGATTTATGAACAAATATTTTTAACACTTGATATTAAATTATCAAGGTTAGAAAAATATTAATTCAAAAAGTTTAGAAAATATTTTTGGTCAAAGAAAATAAGATAATTAAAATAATTATAATATTAACGTATGGAAAGGATTCTAATTTTAATTAACATATTTACTAATTTATTATCATCAAAATAAATAGACTAAAAGTTAAAGACCCGTTAAAGATGATAGAGAGTTGGCCAACCAACAGAAAGAAATCATGTCAAAGAGAGAGAAACGATCAAAACAGAAAGACAAAAAAGGGATCAGTCGATACACTAAAGGAGTATAAGGAGATAAAGGTCGATCTACAGAAGACCATAGATGGGATCAATTTGCTGAACAGAGATATCATCAACCCAAAGTCATTCTATAGTTTGGAGGAGCGATCAAGAAATTATTACAGCTATATAAGAGCCAGGGTAAAACAGAAATATGCAGAGAGCTCAGGAAGAGAAAAGATTAACGGAATCATTCAGCTGTTAAGTTCTTCAAAAGAGAGTTTAACGTCAACTTAGCAGCATCTCAAACATCTACATCAACAACAACAACAAAAGTGACTCCCCTGATTCAGAAGAATCAGCCCTATGATGGGAAGAAGACTTTGTGTCCTATAGAATAAGACGAGTCTAGGTGACTCGTCTGATTCTTAGTGAATTAGACCCTGTATGGGAAAGACTTAGTGTCTTATGGAGAAAGACGAGACTTAGTAGATCGCCTGATTCTAACTAAATCAGACCCTTAGTGGGAGGACTTTGAGTGCATTAGAAAGAACTTATTGTCCCAGTTGTAAGGATTTTGTGTCCATTTATCCTTAGTAGATCATCTCTGTTCATCGAAGTGGAAAAGAGGACTATGAGTAATTTAGGCTCCGAGCCTTTTAAAAATCCTTGCGTCTCATTGTCTCAATATCTTTTTACCTCCTTTATCTTTCATATATCTGTTATGAATGTTATATATGCCTAAGATATTTTTCCATTAGCAAACTATATACAGAATTGTGTGTTTGTAGATTAATGATCAGAAAGAGGTTTTTATCAAATAACTAATTCCGATGCGCAATTAATTACATAAATATTTGGTAAATACGCTTAAACAAAAAAGTTATACAGTAATGTATAAAGATCTATTCAACCCCCTTCTAGATCACTTTCTTGTACCTATGGAAAATAATAGATTCATCCCGCCATGCTCCTAATCATATGCAATCTAAGCTGCCATCTCCTTTAATCTTCTCCCTATCTCATCATGCTGCAATCGAAGAGCCTCCAGGTCATGTACGTGAGCTTATCGTCCGACATTCATAGCCTCTTGACATGCTACTTTGATTGCATTAACTTCGCAGGAACCCATAATAATATGGGCTCAACTTCTGTTCAGACTATCCCTCAAGTTTAGTTGAGACTGGGAATGGAATGGGTGAACTGAGTGCATAGAGTGAACAGAGTGTACATAAAGCTTGGGATATTCAATATGTGGAACCTTGTCCCTTTAGCTCTGTTGATGGCTTGGTTGATGGTGACTAGGACTTATATTGCCACTCCTTACACCTCTATTGCGTGTTCTAGCCATTTTTAAATGGTGTTTTGTATAAGTTGGAGACTATATTTCACTTAGATTGTTCACCCAAGTATCTTTTTTAAATGCTTAAAAACCAACCACAGCTAGAAAAACTTTTCTCGATGTGTTTTAGCTAACAACCAAGTGAGAACAAGTGAAGATGAATTATCTCAGTTTTGGTTGTTAGAACCCAGGGTTTTAACATTAGAATGCCTTCCTTCTAGCGCCAATGATGATGACCTAGTCATTAAGGGTTGTCTCCAACTGTGGGCCTTAGTTCGCTCAAACTTGCATAAATGTCCACACTTTTGTCAACGGCAAGTGCCACACTGGGACGCCTCCAATGTAGGTGGTCAGTGAATAAGGCCAAGAAATAGGTTATCAATTAATTTGGGTTTCAAGTGTAAAAATGTATATATATCTCTTACTTACCCCTTGAGACCTCCTTTTGAAGTTCCTTTATTCTCATCCCTTCAGCCTATCAAATCAAACACATGGGCAACAGGTTTAGTGGGAGACATCTCATCACCTGATAACTGCATTGCTCAAGAAACGATTGTGTGGCTCAGTTAGAGAGTAAACCTTTGGCTTCTCCAACACCCTTCACTCGAATGGGCCATAGTCTGGCTGTTCATGAACCTGAACCTATTTGATGTGGACCATGTCATTTGGACATATATCTTAATAGACCCATATATAATATTTCCTTCGTCCATAAGATCATTAATAATTTTTTGAAAGTCAGTTTAAAATATTTATAAATATAGGTCGACAAATTTATGACGAAATTGAATTACAACTTACGTAAACTTTAATAAGCAATAAGATAAAATAAATTAAAGAATTCACATACGTAGGAATTTACAATCGGCATAAATTTGTCAGTCATTTTATAAAACTTTTTACAAATTCAAAATTAAGGTGATTTATTTAAAATTATAAAACAATAAAAAAATTAATTAATAATACTTTTTAAATAGTTTACAATATTTACCATATATCAATTTTGAGTTAAAAACGTATCAAAATGATTTTCATAAAAAAATTAACAATGGTCATATTTTTTGAAACGGAGAAGTATTTACTCACAATTTATAATTAATAATATTTTTTAGATAGTTTACAATATTCACCGTATGTATCGATTTTGAGTTAAAAATGTATCAAATTGATTTTTTTTTTTTTTTTAAATTAACAATGGTCATATTTTTTTAAACAAAGAAGTATTTACTCACAGACCCATTAATAGGTGGCACAAAAGAAGCATGTCAACCCTAGAAGAGCACAAATCCAAGCACAGCATGAAAAGTAAGCAATAAGAGGCTTAAAAGTACACCAGCAGTAAAATACCATATAAATCCAACAAAAACTAAGATGTGCAAAAGCTGGTATGAAGCTAAATAATGAAATTTAAAATGCCCAGCCAAGTATCCCAACCCAAGTCTAAGATTTCAACAAGCTCATCCTGGTATGAAGCTAAACAATGAAATTTAAAATGCCCAGCCAAGGATCCCAACCCAAGTCTATACGATTTCAACCGGTGCATCCTCGATATTGTGAAAAAAATCGTGCTTTAAAATATCAAAGTGTTACTTCAATTAAACTGAGAAAATAAGTCAGGTCAATTCGAACTTTGACTTGCCAAATTCGAACTTGTTTAAAATGAGTCCAGCTAATCCAAATTTTGACTTACCAAATTCAAATTTGTTTAAAAACTAAACGAGCCGAGTTGAGTCAAACTTTGACTTACCAAACTCGAGCTAGTTTAAAAGTTAAATGAGTCGGATCGAGTTTTAAACAAGCCTATGAGGTTGAGTCAAATTTTGACTTACCAAACTCGAGCTAGTTTAACGATTCAAATCGAGTTTTAAACGAGCCTCTGAGATTTATTGTACAGACTCGCTCCTTTAGTAAATGAGTCGAGCTAGAGCCAGATTAAAAAGGGCCAAGCTTATTCGAGCTCAACTCTGGGCTCATTTAACTTCGTTTATTTAAAAAAAATGCTAAAGGAGCCAGATTTACTCAAGTTGAACCTATAAATGAGTAAAACTCAAGCTGGACAATAAATTTTTCGAGATAGACTCTTTTAACTAAAAGGACAAAGGAACTCATTCGAGCTTAGTCAAGCCGGTCTGCCAGCTAGTTAATCAATAAAACTCCCACCCCACTGATTTATGTATCAAACTGATATACAAGTCGCAGATATAAACTTTTCCCAAAAGCATATCCTCATAATCTAAACCATAACCTGCACGAAATTTTTCTTTAATAAATATCTTAATATTCAGTACCCTGAATTTCAAAGTGAACTTTTTTTCAGCAATGAACCACAATGCAAGTATTATGGAATACAAGGAATTATGTAACCTTGGCTAGTTGAAGGAAAACTTCACAAGCAAATTGCCACTTAGAAATCTGATATAAAATTTATTCATTTATTTATTTATTTATTTGGGTATACAATCTTTTATATATAATGAAAAAACAGACCCAAATACAAAATCAATGCGACAGAACTGTTCTATTTTACAATGCAGTATGAATTATGAGCGCATCGTGGCCAAACGAGTTAAGGTGTTTGGCAACAGATCATGTGAATTGCAGCTGCCACAGACCCATATTGGTCATAAGTTCAAATATCGGGTTAACTGCAGGGACACTTTAGCAACAGTGCAAGCCAAAACAAAGAAAGCCAATACATTTAACACAACTTCAAAACCAACAAGCAAATGTTCGTGAGTAAACTAGTGAAAATATAAGCAAAGAAAGTCGGGAAAGAGAATCAGCTCTATCATCAACGTAAAGTATGCCACTATACACTTTAGATATACTCAGGTAAAAGTTGTTCAACTTTTTACAGACCATTTTTACTATCACCGAGTTCAAAATGATAGGATTCGAGGATGGCACATGTTCAGTGAGTCACGGATTACAATGAACAATCATTTCTTACGAGACAATGCTGCAGCAACTCCACCAGCCAGAAGTCCAACAGCAGTGGCAGCAATGCCTATGCCTATCACTCCATCTGCATGTGGATTATTTAAAAAGAAAAAAATTGTTATTTGTTTCTGTAACTCAGTCAAATGAAAATCTGAGCATGACTAATGGTTGATACCTTTTGTGATATGATCTTCAATTGCTTTTTTGAGACTCAAGGCCTGCCTCCAATCCGGTGCAATCTACAAAACCACACCCAATGGTGGAAACTTTAGAAACAAAGCTGATATGAAAAACAGAATGCATTCTCCTCGTACACTTCAAAAGAAAAGTGATTCAAAAATAAACTGTGGCAACTTACCACAATAGGACAATTCAAAGCACACATCATTTTATTTATTTATTTTTATTTTTTTGATAAAAGAAGAAATTTTATTAATAGAAAAGAAAGAATACAATAAAAGGGAGAACAAGAAGTCCACCCTCAACGGACTAAAAAACAAATATAAAAAAGGAGAACTTAAAAAAGTGCAGTCTTCCAATTTCTATACAAATCAGTCACAAAAGATACCTCTAAAGGATCCCATAAAAGAAGCTCAAAGAGAAGCAAGAAAAATAATCCCATTACACTCATTCCAAATTAGATCTAAAGTTCAGATAGACAGGGTAAAAATAGCAACTTTCTCTAAACAGTCTAACATTACACTAATTCCAAATTTCCCAAAAAATAGAAAAAAGGCATGCTTCCATAAAATTTTGGCATCACTTGCATTTCCAAATCCTCGAAAACAAATTAGCAACATAAAACAGGACATGCCTGCTCCTCTCCTAACACTCCAAAGAGAGGAGCTCCACAAGCCCCACGCAAAAATAAATGAGCACGAATCTCATTACTTTGACTACACATAAATAAATGTCCAGATATAGAACTTTGTAAGGCCTGCGCTTTTGATAGAGATCATTAGTATTCAATCTTTATAAACCAGAGACCACACAAAAGTCTTGAATTTGGAAGGGACCTTAACTTTCCAAAGCCAATGTAAAAGGATTAGGAACAATAGACAGGGTAAAAAAAGAGAAGCAACTCTTATAAGAAAAGGAACCAATTAGATCTAACGTTCAGATATGCTTATTAGAGGAGGATAAATGAACCGAATCAAGCAAAATAAGTAGAGGTTTCATTTCAATAATCTGCAAATCGATGAGATTCCTGAATAAATGAAAATCACAAGAAAAAAAATTTCCTTCACGTTTTATGAAATTAGAAATGGAAGCATCATGCAATGAAGAAATACGATACAGCCGATCAAAAAAAAGAGAGACAATTATTTCCCAACCAAGAATCCTCCCAAAAATGAATCTGATGACAATCCGCAACCTCGTATCTCAAATGACAAATAAAAGTAGAATAACTTTGGAAGATGAATTTCTAAAGACTTGCATGAGTAACATAAACCTCAAACCTGGTATCCCACCCATTAAAATGCATCCCGAACTTGCTCTTCATAACCTTATGCCAAAGGGAATGAGATTTCTAAGGAAATCTCCAAAGTCATTTACCAACTAGAGCAACCACAATTACTTAGAAAGGCACTGTTTTCCACCCAACCAAATGATCCTTCCGCTCATCACTAGCTCCCAACCAAAGAAAGTCCCATATTAACTTTTAACTGCTCTAGTATAAACATATTCTATATCGCTTCATGAGTCTTTAATCACTTTTCAGAGCATTATATCTAATTGAAAATGTCGCTCTATTTTTTTCACGTCACTTTTTATAAGCAGATATATAAATCTCCACTTGTTAAGTTGAATTATTCTCTTTTATTTTATAGATTAAAGCTGTGAATCTAAATTTTTATTTTTTCTTATTACTACTATATAAAGATTACTGAAATAATATCTTATACATCAATTTAGAGTATTTTTGCTACTGTTAAACATTAAAATTTATTTTTAGTCTATAGTGATCCTTCCACTCATCACTAGCTCCCAACCAAAGAAAGTCCCATATTAACTTTTAACTTCTCTAAGGTGTCAACTACACTAACTAAGATCCTAAACAAAGAAAGATAATAAAGAGATACTAGAAAAACAAGCCTGAATCAAAGCAATTCGGTCACCTAAAGAAAAATATGTACCTTTCCACCTATCTAAACGTTGAACCACTCTCAACAACAGTCCCAAAAGGAGATTGACCTAGGATTCCCACGAAGAGGAATCCCAAGATAAGTAAGCGGGAAGGTCTTAATATTACAACCAGCCATAAACGAATAGGTTAAAAGCTCCACCATAACCATATTAATCTTTGCTAAACTACACTTGGACAAATTAATCCACATACCAGAAATAACCTCAAAAACGTGAAAAATTGTAAACATGTTTTTAAATCCTTGGATCCCCTCCAAAAGAAAAAGAATAGTATCACCAATACATTGGACATTAGAAATCCTCACCTCGGGCCCCACTGCAAACCCACAAGAATACCACTCCTCTCCCCGACTAATCATCCTACTCAAAACATCAACAACTAAAATAAATAAAAGAGGAGACAAAGGGCCCTGCCTCAAACCTTGTAAAACCTTGAATCAAGATTTGGGCTCCCCCGTTCACAATCACAGAAAAATGTGAAGAGACAAAAAACTTTTTCATCCAAGAACGCCACCCAACTCCAAACCCTTTCCTCTCCAATGCCTTATCCAAGAAACCCCAGCTAACCATATCATAAGCTTTCATAAAATCTAACAACTTTAAGCACAAGACCCTTTCTCTCCTCCTATGAACATCCTCCAAAATCTCATTAGCGACTATAGTGGCATCAATAATTTGCCTACCACCATAGTTGTCAGAATCTTACGATACGTGATACGCATCTTACGATACGATACGATACAAAGACAATTTGATACGTATCGCAAGGTGAATCTAAAATGATACCGTATCTTACGATTCGATATGATTCTTATGATACGATACAATGTACGATATTTTTTAAAAGCAACTAACTTGAAAAAAAAATCATGTATATCAAAAAGACTAAAAACAAAACTTTAATTTAAGCCTTCTAACATTTCAATTGAAAATATTTTCTAATATAAACATATTCTATATCGGTTCATGAGTCTTTAATCACTTTTTAGAGCATTATATCTAATTGAAAATGTCGCTCTATTTTTTTCATGTCACTTTTTATAAGCAGATATATAAATCTCCATTTGTTAAGTTAAATTATTCTCTTTTATTTTATAGATTAAAGTTGTGAATCTAAATTTTTACTTTTTCTTATTACTACTCTATAAAGATTACTAAAATAATATCTAATAATTCGATTTATAGTATTTTTGCCACTGTTTAATTTTATAATTTATTTTTAGTCTAGTATATATTTACTTGACTGCTTTTATATAAAGTCAATCTTGTGTTTTATATTTTTAAATATATATTACTATATTTTTTATTTTGTTTTTGTATCTTACGACACGATTCACGATACAATACATGATACAGAGATTTTTGATTCACGATAAGATTCACGATTTGACAACTATGCCTACCACCCACAAAAGCACTATGAGAATCCGAAATTATGTCCCTAACAACATTACCCAATCTTCTAGAAAGAACTTTAGTATGAATGTTATACACTAGTCACAAGACTAATAGGCCTAAAATCCATCACCTTTACGGAACAATCCTTCTTTGGAACTAGGGTAATAAAGGTAGAATTAATGTTTTTCCCGATAACACTAGTCACAAAAAACTCCTAAAAAACTCTAATGAGACCATCTTTCACCACTTCCCAGTTTGTATTATAGTACGCCATCATAAATCCATCAAGACCAAGAGCCTTCTCTCTATCCATCTAAAAAATAGCCCTCTTAATTTCCTCGTAAATGGCCTTTCCAGCCAAGAACTCTTCTCTACCACAATATAACTCCAATCTAAACCCTCTACTATAGGCCTCTCCTCAACCTCGAAAAAATCAATAATTCCATCAGCAATTAATCAATATTCCTCACTATCTCACCCGATTCAAGCCCTATCTCCCTTATAAAATTTCAACGATTTCTTCCACTAGCAATCTTGTGAAACAATCTGGAATTACAATTCCATCATTCACCCAATTTATCCCAACTTTCTGCCTCCAACTAATTTCCTCGCGCAAAATCACCTCCTCAAACTCATTACGCAACTAAACTCGTTTACCAATTAAATCCTCAGAAAGAGCATTACTCTCCTCAATTCTTTCGATCTCCTCTACCTCTTTCAAATTTTCTTTCTTCCCAACTCTCACATCCCCAAACACTTCCTTATTCCACTCTTTTAACTTACACTTGACATACCCCAACTTTTTCCTAAAAACAATCTCTCTCCAACCTATACACGCACTCTCACTCCACCACAGCTTAATCAACTTGGCAAAATTGGGATGAGAAATCCACATTCTCAAAACAAAAAGGAGTTGGACCCCAGTTGAAGCGACTAGATTCTAAGCACACTGAAAAATGATCATAAACTATTTGCGGAAGGACCTCTTGCCCCAACTCAGGAAAAGCATCCTCCCAATCATTACAAAACAAAAATCGATCAATACGAGTAGCATTTGTACGATTACAAGAAACCTACCAAGTGAATTGAGCATTAGAAAGAGCAATATCTCTCATAACGCACTTTCTAATAAAATTATCAAACCCCTAGTACTCTTAGTAATTCTTGATCCTCCAAACTTCTCAGACGAAACTCTAATAATATTAAATGCCCCACCAATACACCAACGAGAAGAACAAAGACCATAAAGATCATAAAGCTCCTCCCAAAAATCTCGTCTATCTCTAGGCTGATTAGGCCCATAGACAGAAAAAAAAGCCACCGAGGCACATGCCCTCTAATCTCTAAATGAATAGATACCGAATAAGTACCCAAAACAAACTCAAGACATGTCGCACATCGAGTATCCCAAATGACAAGTATACCTCCAAAAACTCCACAAGATGGAAGAAAGACCCAATCTTGAAACTTGGAATCCCAATTCCCAAATATTCCTAATCATCATTTCCATAACCGCCTCCAATTTAGACTCTTGAAGAAAGACTACATCAGGGGCAGCCTTAAAAAACAACTCCAAAATGTTTGAACTAAACTACGGTATATTAGTTATTATTTCATTAATGGAGACGGTGAAATTATGGCATCTCAATATGTAGCAAAAAGGGTAAAAAGCCAATATAAAACTTCAAGAAACAATCAAAATTGAAAAACACAGATCAGACCTCCAAACAATGCTCAACAAGTTGCCTGCTCCTAGAATAATCTCCACTTCTGTAATATCCAACAGCTAGAAGATACATCTTTTCTCTCATTTGCAGTTGGCTGTTAGTGCCACCCAGAGAAGCTGCCAGAAATAAGCTTGATTACAAGATCGTACAATATTTGGCCACCCATGATGGGAAGCTAGAATAAAAAAGAACGTCAACAAGCTTTAGATCCATTTCAAACCTTCGAGCATTGCAATCCCACGTTGAACATCTTCTGGACGTTTTGAGTGAACAAGAGCCCATGACAACCTCATAATGCATTCGCTTTTAAGTTCATCAGAAGAACCTTTCTCAGCCTCGGCAACCTCACGCTCACAACCCTGTAGATGTATTTGAGATCAAAAGTCAGAGAAACAATTAGACAATATCAATTAATACAAATAAAAATTGACAGAGTAAGTAGAGGTGTGGTTCTCAGTGAAGTCCCATAAAACTAAAAACAAGTACAAGTGTGAAATGGAATGATACCGCTAAGTTTAAACTTTGGATTCCTTTTCATATCATTTTCTGAAAATAAACAAGGTTAAGTTCTGGAGCATATACAAAACAGGACTTTTTGTTTTTGTTACAAATTTATTAGGAAGAAAGAAAAAGCCAACAACATCGGTCAACAACTAACAAGCATGCAACATGGCTAAACTATTTATAAACTTACCTAGTTATACTGCTATACAAAAGGTTAGCTAATTTAAATGGAAATGTAAGCCATAAAACCTGCATATATATTTTTCTGTAGTACATTCGACAAACAATTTAACTCCATTTGGCATGGAATAATAGCAATTCACTCTTTCTTGCACAGAAAAATTAAATCTTAAAGTACATATTGGCTGACTATCTTAGCAGTATAGATAACCATACAAGGTAACATATAAAGAAACAATACTGAAGTGTTCTCAAAACAATTATAAATATTAGCTTGTAAAATTAAGATGAGTAGATGAGGAAAAAATAACCATCTAGTATACATGTCTAAATCAAAAAATAAATATACAGGATTTGTCCGGTGCAATTTTACATGATAATCATCAATTAGGTACTTTGTAAAGGGAACTGATATTTCCGCGTGTTTTTGATATTTCCACATGGTCCTCTCTCACATGAGCAAAAAGTAAGTCCCACCTTCATATGAGAGGAAACCATATGGAAATATCAAAAACCCATGTGGAAATAGTGTTCCCCGTTTGTAAAAATCAAAATAGAAGCCAGTAGCTAGATAAATATATGATCAACTCTAAGTTATTGGTTTTGAAATTGACATGATAATCCTAAGATCATTCATACTGGAAACTATATATATATATATAATAATAAAACGTAGACAATAACATATTCTTTGTAGGAGTCCTAATCCTCCCTCTCTACTCTATTTTCTATTTAATATAACTTGTTCTTTTATCTTTAAAAAAATGTAGACAAAAATTACAATTTATGACCGCATAAAATCATTCTTTTTCTTGGGGAGGGTCCAAAGGAGCAGGGGTAGCAATAGGGAGGGGATTAACGTTTATATGCCAGATTACAATTATGTACAAATATGTATTTATCATGATTCTGAATACCTTTTTTTCTTATATATATATATATATATATATAATACTTAATCAAATAGTAAGAACCAAGTAATTATGGAAGTTAAGAGGTGATAGTATAAGTCCTGTGGGACATATTACTTTTCTATTCTTTCTCCTTTTTTTTCATGTGCAAAGAGAAAGAAGACCACGAGAATGGAGTTAAACTTCAGAGAGAGAAAGATTACCCAGGAAAAAGGTAACAGCAGAATATCAAACGGAATATAAATTAGAGGGATGTTCTTGAAGGTAGCAAATGGAAAAATAGGGTGGCATTTTGCCTGTTTCACAGAATTTGAAATCCACGACTTTGTCAGATGACGATGTTGCCACCGCAACCCAGATATTGGCCTCATATTTTGTTATCGAGACTTGAAAATAGGCTGTAAATGGACTCCGAAATACTCAATATTCACTCCAAGTATTAGATAATCGTATCCAGCAAAAGCAGATATTATTCAATCTCAAATTATAATGTCAAAGCGGATATTATCCACATACCCATCCATTGAAAACGGATATGGTTATGAATATAGGCACATCCATATTTGCTAATATCTGAAGATCGGATGGATCAGAAATTGAAAACAATATATATGGAACATCCACCGAAGGAGATGAGGGGCTTTGTTTTTTTCAAGAACAAAGAAAGTGTGATTTGAAGTGGAGGACAAAGTGTGATGAGGTGCTTTGTTGGGAGGACAATGTTGCCAACAAATCTAGGTATCAATTTCATATTGTGATGCCCTACAAAAAGCAAGGATTCGGGTTCGAGAATTCAGGTTTGCCATAAGGTAATTCAGCAATTCGGCAGTTTGGCAAATCTCAAAAATGGGAATTCGGGGATTCGGCAAATATTTACATTTTGAATAGAATTTTTATGTACATATATATAAACACGTACATTCAAATTTCAATACCAATTAATTTAATTCATGATACAATGTAAAAGGATTTTAAAAAATAAAAAGCTAATCTACTAACACTGTCTAGGAATTCAGAAAATATATACCAATTAATTCCTATACTAATTTTGTTAAATAGTATTTGTATAGAAAGCATTATATTAATTAGTATAGTATATAGTATTAGAAGATTTTCAATTCTTACCATTAAAAAAATATACATAAGTATTCCCTAGAAGAATCCATGAAAATGGAATTGGGGGGATTCACAAGGATTCAAGAATTCGCTAACCTAGAGAAGAATCCTTGCTTCTTAGATGACTCTAAGACTTGGAGGTAGGTTGTAAAAGAAGTCTGAAGTATACAATAACCATCCAAAATATTCGATAGCTATATTCGATCAAAGCAAATATTATCAGATATCTGGTCAAATTGGATATTGTTAGTATGTGACGAATACTAGTGTAGACACATTTGTATCCATTAATAACTGTTTTTGCTATAAATAAATATAATATAATATAATATTATCATATCATAGTATATAAACAAAACCAAAAAATACAATGATAACATAAAATATTCGATTTAAATATTCATCTGATACGATACATAGTACAATATTTGATTTAAATATTCATCAAATATGATACATATACTATGTCAATTAAAATTTTCAAATACAAATACAACTTAGTCCGTATACGATATTATTCGTTTATAATTGTACCTCTAAGCAAAACTGACCAAGATATGAAATGATACAACTCATAAGCTAGATTTCCCTAAGACCATTCCTGGCACAATTGATTTGAAATGCGACTTAACATATCGGTAGCTGCCAATAACGAAGGGATACCATTATGAAACAATGATGGTTTAAACCCTAATAGAAACGAGTACAAATCTTTGGTCACACTCTATCTCATCCTTTGTCCTAACCATGTATAGACATATTCCTCATCCACTTATTTAGTGTTAATATAACCATTATGTTATTAGTAAATAAGGAATATACAGTAGTGATTCAAAGGATGGGACATAAGGGGGGATAGAATGTTTAGACTCAATAGAAACATTATTCAATGCCATAGTGTGCATTGTACATTATGATGCGGAAAAGAAGAAGAAAATACAAAAAATTATTATTAATTTTGTATTGTTATTTAAGAATAAATATTGAATTAATAGTGAATTATTAATGTAATTATTTAGTAGGATATTCTAGGAAAGTTTTATTATCGTAGTAGATTTTAATTAGGAGATTGTTTTCTTTTTCAAATTAGGGTTTTTACTTAATTCCCAAGTATTGGGCTTTTTATTTAAGCATTGTAATACCTCATTATTTTTCAAATTATGAAATATGAATTGATGTGAAATTAAAGTTTTGTACTTGTGTGTGCTTCTTTACCGATTCTTTGTGGGGATAGGTATCTTAATCATTCTTTCCACCTTGTCCTACATCATTTTGGTATCAGAGCCAAAAATCATTATATCTTTTGATTTTAACCAACTCCTTCCTAACCTAATTTTCTGGCCTCCATAATTGTTGAAGTTCACTAAAGAATCGACACCAATATCCGAGGTGAAAACGTCGTCTAAAACTTTTTCAATTTTTTCTTACAAAAAAAAAGCTACAATCCACCACAGTTCTAATACAATCCCGCTACTATGCTGGAAAATTACATTTTAGTACCTCAAGGTTTCTATAATTTTCTATTTTAGCCCCCAAAGTTTCATAAATTTTCAAAGTACCAATGAACTTTGAACTTTTTTCATAGTCCCTGTACTTTCAATTTTTACATTTTAGCCCCCTAAAATTTTACTAGTTTTCAATTTAGTCCCTGTGAAAAAAAAATACTTACATGCAATGTCTTCCAAAGTTTGATAATCCAGATTTTCTTTGGGCTAACATAATGCAACTTGAGTATCGAATCTTTGTCACATGCGATCACTTTAAAAGGTCTTGTGTTCCATATAGTACCGAGTATTGGGAATTATGCGATGAGCTTGCACTATCAGAAGCAAGTCTTGCCGATTTCAAATCACATTACAAGTACATAACTGCATGCTATCATCCATATTTTGTTCAAGCGCGAGAAAATATTCATCCTGCTTGTGTTTGTGCAACTACAGTAACGCATTCAAAAGAGAAGACCCACAAAGTAAGTTCTTTCAAGACAATTGATAAATGTATCCTGATGAGTGGGATTTATACCTACAAATCGGACACTCTTGGACTTCTTATTTTGTTGTCTTTAAGTAATTTTAATGCATTTTATTTGTTTTTTATGTTATTTTGTAGGAAAAGGCAAATGAGGGGTAATTCTAGAATTTTTGGACAAGTAGTGGCATTTTTGTAATTTTCAGCAAGTCCAGTGTCGGGGAGCTACAACCAGTACAATTTCCAGCGCCGAGGCACTGGGGTTCAGATTCTATTGGGCTTGTAGGCGAATTTCGACAGCAAGTTGGTTTCAAAGAGGACTTTAATTCTTCAAAGCTAGGTTTTCAAGGAGCATTATAAATAGAGACCTAAGGGCTAACAAAAAAGGGACTTTTTAGCACGTAGATTAAAGTTCACAATTAGAGGACTTGGAGGATCAAGGAGCCACTCAAGGAGGTCAAGACGGAAGATTGGAGAGTGAAGAAATTTCATTTAGAGTTTCTCTTTTCTTCTTCTTTTCTCAGTTTTGTAATCTAAGATGATGACTTATTTGATTTTTCTAGTTTTTGATTTCATTATGAACAAATTCTTATATTAAGGCTACAATTAAACCTTTTACTAGCATGAATTGATTATCTATTATTTTCCATTAATTGATTCATATTTATTAGAGTTGTCTATCATGTTTCATGCATAACTGATTGATTGTTTGGCCAGCAATTAGTGGGATACCTTAGATAAATTCAGAAGATGAAATCTAGGGTTAGATCTGAAAGTGATAGCATGTACTCTTAGTTATTTGTGAATTAAATATTCACAAATAACTAGGATTATGTATAAAATAGGAATATATTTTTACACTGCATGTGACTTGTTTAGGAATTCCATGAGTTTCTTTATCTTATTTCGCATAGGAATATAACAAAATAACTTAAAATGAATATTGTTATATGATCATTGGAAAAAGATCTAATAAATACTCATGAATTCCTGTTAACAACTCTGTGGTTTAATAAATTGGAAATATAAAGAATAGGTTCTTGTGATGTAGTTGGGGATATTATAGTCTTAAGCCTTAAATATACGGTATTCAATCTGTGTTAAATTTCAGTTTAGTTTTAATTTAATTTTAATCATATTCAAAAATTTGGGTTTGTTTAAATAGGATCAAATTGACATAAAATTAGTAATTGGAATTTATTAGGCATAGATCTCTGTGGGTTCGAAACTCTATATTTACTCTACATTACTTGTTGATCGCATATATTTGTGCTTATTTGTCAATATATAAACTGAACAAGTTTTTGGCACTGTTACCGAGGATCTGTGTTTAATAATTATTTCAATATTAGTTGCAATCAATTTGGTTTTAATTTAAACGTTTTTTTTTTTACTTCTTGTTTTCTTTTGCTTTTGCAAGCTTTCATCCGTGCGAGTATGCCATTGCAAGTCATTGATCTTAGACTCAAGTGTGCACCAAGTGTTGGCTTACCTATCTTGGTTAACACAAATTACGTAGTCACCGCAACCGCAAATTCCGCTAGCGTATGTAAAACTACGTTTTCCCGGAATTAAAACTAGGTACTTCTAATTGGTGTATTCACACAAGGTCTAAAGGTCAGGAGCCAGTGCCGTACGAGGACGAGATCGAATGGAGGTTCCGAAATTTGAGACTATTTTGTGAGGAAACAAAGACACAAAGCACCATGGCTGAAGACGAGCAAAAATCGCTAAGGGATTATGCACCGCCTTTGGTGACAGAAATTCAATCCAACATACAGAGGCCGGCCATAAATGCTAACAACTTCGAAATCAAGTCAGGGACCATTCAAATGCTGCAAAATACAATTCAGTTTGGGGGGCTTCCAAATGACGACCCTAATGAGCACCTCATAAGCTTCCTGTAAATCTGCGACACCTTCAAGTTCCATGGGGTTACAGAAAAGGCTATCAGATCAAGACTTTTCCCTTTCACACTCCTTGACAAGGCGAAAAGTTGGCTACACTCCTTGCCGCCTGACTCGATTATAACATGGGTAGATCTAGCCCAAAAACTTTTGGCCAAGTTTTTCCCACCAGCTAAAATTGCAAGGATGAGGAATGACATCACCTCATTCACCCAACATGACTCGGAGACATTATAAGAGGCTTGGGAAAGATTTAAAGACCTACTTCGGAAGTGCCCGCATCACGGAATCCCTAAGTGGCTGCAGGTGCAAACATTTTACAACGGGTTGTTCAGTTCCACAAGGACAAGCATTGATGCAGCAACTGGGGGAGCTTTGATGGGAAAGAACTTTGATGAGGCATACCAGCTATTAGAAACCATGGCTGCCAATAACTACCAGTGGCCAACGGCAAGAATCAATCAACAGAAGGCAGCAGGAATCTTTGAGGTGGATGCAGTCACGTCCTTAACTGCACAGGTGGCTGCGTTGGCGAAGAAGATGGATTCATGGGGACCACAATCAAAGCAAACAGTGGCAGTTGTGTGTGAACTCTGTGCAGGCAATCATGCTAGCTAAAAGGAGAACAACTATGAAAGGAGTACACCATCAGTGCAGAGTCAACACAGTATGTGGGAAGTTAGAACAGACAGTAACCGCAGAACAATCAGAACAGCTATAACCCTGGGTTTAGGAACCATCCCAATTTCTCTTGGAGTAACAATCAGGCTCAGAATCCGGCTCCAAGGCAAGCCCATCCACCGAGTTTTCAAAATCAAGTCACTCATCAAGCAGAAAAGCAGCTGACCGAGCCTAGAGGATGCACTGGCAAAATTCATCACTGCAACTGAAAGGAGAATGAGTGATCAAGACAGGTTGTTAAATCAAGTGGATTTGAATGTGAAGAGCCAAGCAGTATCGATCAGAAATTTGGATAATCAGATGGGCCAGTTAGTTCATGCCTTGCCCTCAAGGAGCGCTGCGTAGTGATACAAAAGTTAATCCAAAGAGGGACGAAAAGGAGCACTGCAAAGCCATAACTTTATGAAGTGGGAAAGAGCTGCCAATGCTTAGAGATGGAAATGCATATCAGAAACCCTTGGAAGGTAAAGAGGCTAACAAAGAGAAGATCGAGGTGGAGGAAGTTGAAGTGAACAAGTCGAATGGAGGTGAGCAAGGTATCATTGTGCCTCCCGTACCCTTTTCGCAGAGACTCCAAAAATCGAAGTTAGACAAACAATTCTCAAAGTTTCTTGACTTGTTTAAAAAGCTCCATATTAACATGCCATTTGCCAACGCTTTGGAGCAAATGCCAAGCTACGTCAAGTTTATGAAAGAGATATTGTCTAAGAAGAGGAAGTTGGGAGAATTTGAGACCGTGGCATTGACAGAAGAATGTAGCGCTATCTTACAAAAAAAGTTAGCACTGAAGTTGAAAGATCCGGATAGCTTCACAATCCCATGTACAATTGGAAATCAATTCTTCAGAAGGGCACGTTGTGACTTGGGGGCTAGCAACAATCTGATGCCTCTTTCAATTTACAAGCAGTTGGGATTAAAGGAAGTCAAGCCCACTAATGTCATGTTGCAGCTTATAGACAGATCATTGACATATCCAAGGGGCATTGTAGAAGACATCCTGGTGAAAGTTAACAAATTCATTTTTCCGGCCAATTTCATAGTGTTGGATTTTGAAGAAGACAAGGAGACCTCAATCATACTTGGACACCCATTTTTAGCCGCAGGAAGGACATTGATAGATGTGCAGAAGGGTGAACTGACGATGAGGGGTGTTCAAGATCAAGAAGTCACCTTCAGTGTTTTCAAGGCGATGAAGTTCCTTAAGGAGGCGGAGGATTGTCTTCAAGGGGATTTGATTGAGGATGCAGTTGCTAAAGTGTTCAATGGAAATTGTTTATTGGACCCACTTGAAGCGGCGTTAGTTAATTTGAATGCTACAGATTTGCCGGAGCCTATGGAGTTTGTGAAGTTGTTGGATGCATCACCCGTATTTCAAAAATTCAAGAAGTAGTATGAGATGTTAGACCAGAATGAAAATGTTAAAGAGGCGAGCGAAGTCTTCATTAGAGGAGCCACTAGTCTTATAACTCAAACCCCTCCCCAACCATTTGAGATACGCCTACTTGGGAGATTCCAACACATTGCCAATCATCATCTCTACTTCACTAGATGACTCCCAAGAAGATAAGTTGTTAAGGGTTTTGCGAGAATATAAGATGGCAATCGGGTGGACCATTAGCAAACATCAAAGGGAAAAGTCCATCCATATGCATGCATAAGATACTGCTTGAGGAGGAAGCTAAGCCGATCATCGAACCACAGCGGAGACTGAACCCAATTATGAAGGAGGTAGTGAATAAGGAAATAATTAAATGGTTGGACGCCGGCATAATCTACCCAATTTTAGGCAGTCCATGGGTTAGCCCGGTGCAATGTGTGCCGAAGAAAGGAGGAATGACGGTGGTTGCAAATGAAAATAATGAACTCATTCCTACAAGGACAGTGACCCATTAGAGAGTGTGTATGGATTACCGCAAGTTGAACAAGGCGACTCGCAAGGATCACTTTCCATTGCCCTTCATCGACCAAATGTTGGATAGGTTGGCAGGTCATCAATTTTACTGTCTACTTAATCGGTACTCGGGCTACAACCAGATTGCAATAGCCCCGGAAGACCAAGAGAAGACCACATTTACATGTCCATATGGAACCTTCGCGTTTCGAAAAAAGTCTTTCGGTCTTTGTAATGCACCAGCCACTTTTCAGAGGTTCATGATGACTATCTTCTTGAACATGGTTAAACAAAATTTGGAAGTGTTTAGGGATGATTTTTCGGTTTTCAGCGACAGTTTCGACTTATGTCCAAATTCTTTGATTTTGGTATTGAAAAGGTGCATGGAGACTAACTTGGTACTTAATTGGGAGAAGTGTCATTTTATGGTGCGAGAAGGAATAATTTTGGGCCATAAGTTTTCAGCATCTGGTATTGAGGTGGATAAAGCAAAGATTGAAATGATCGAGAACCTACCTCCACCCATAACAATGAAAGGAATATAAAGTTTTCTTGGCCATGCGGGATTTTACAAACGCTTTATTAAGGATTTCTCAAAACCCTTGTGTACCCTCCTTGAGAAAGATGTCCCGTTCAGAATTAATCAGGCATGTCTTGTTGCCTTTGAAATATTAAAGAAGAAATTAATATCTGCTCCAGTGATAGTTGCTCCGAAGTGGACTTTGTCCTTCGAATTAATGTGATGTCAGCGATTTTGCGATTGGCGTTGTACTTGGCCAACATAAAGACAGTTTTTCACACCATCTATTATGCGAGCAAAACACTCTCGGATACGCAACTGAACTGCCCCATGACTGAAAAGGAATTATTGGTTGCGGTGTTTGCATTCAACAAATTTAGAGCTTATCTGATTGGAATGAAGGTTGTAATCTTTTCTGATCACTCCACAATCAAGTACCTCATTGCGAAAAAGGATGCAAAGCCACGATTGATCCGGTGGGTACTTTTGTTGCAAGAATTTGATCTTGAAATCCAAGACAGAAAGGGCACGAAAAATCAGGCAACCAATCATCTCTCATGACTCGAAAACTCAAGACAGCCAAAAAGGAGATGGGTTGATAATTAATGAGTCGTTTCTGGACGAGTAATTGTTTCTAATCACACGTCAATTACATTGTAAGCCATGTACTCCCTCTAGACTTGAGTTCCCAACAAAGGAAAAAGTTCATTCACGACGTAAAGCAGTATCTATGGATTAACCATTCTTGTTCAAAAATTGTGCGAATCAGATGTTACGACGGTGTTTTCCTAGGAAAGAGGTGGAAAGCATACTGACGCATTGCCATTCATCAGACTATGGGGGTCATTATGAGGGAGATAGAACGGCAGCAAAAGTCTTACAATCAGGATTCTATTGGCCGACGTATTCAAAGACGCCCATCTTTTCACATCAAGTTGTGATCGATGTCAAAGGGTCGGCAATATTTCGAAACAGCATGAGATGCCTGTTAACAATATCCTAGAAGTGGAGATTTTTGACGTATGGGGCATTAACTTCATGGGCCTATTCCCTTCATCTTTTAACAATCAATATATTTTGGTGGCGATGGACTATGTGTCAAAATGGGTTGAAGCAGTTGTACTGCCAACGAATGATGCTAAGGTGGTTCTGAATTTTTTGCAAAAAAAACATATTCACCCAGTTTGGTACTCCAAAAGCAATAATTAGCGACGAAGGAACACATTTCTACAATAAGTACTTTACAACCCTTCTCGCTAAACACGGAGTCGCACACAAAATCGCCACGGCCTATCACCCCCAAACAAGTGGTCAGGTCGAGGTGTCTAACAGAGAAGTAAAACAGATATTGGAGAAAGTGGTCAATCCATCTCGAAAAAATTGGGTGAGAAAATTGGATGATGCTCTATGGGCATATCGGATGGCGTATAAAACTCCAATAGGGATGTCACCGTATAGAATGGTCTATGGTAACGTGTGTCATCTAGCGGTGGAGTTGGAGCATAATGCCTATTGGACTGTTCGCAAGTTGAACTTTGATATGCAAGCATTGGGGGAAAAGAGATTGTTACAATTGAACGAGATGGACGAATTCCGTCATCTAACGTATAAGAATGCCAAGCTCTATAAGAAAAAAGTCAAAAGGTGGCATGATAAACGTATTATTGAACGAAATTTTGAACCAGGGCAAGCCGTTTTGTTATTCAATTCCAGACTGAAGCTCTTACCGAGGAAGCTAAAGTCGAGGTGGTCGGGACCATTTATTGTTACCTCTGTATTCCCACATGGGGCAATCGAGGTCGAGGAACCCAATTCTAAGCGCACATTCAAGGTCAACGGTCAAAGATTGAAGCATTATTGGGGTGGTGATGTCGAGCAGTATCGTACCTCGATCAATCTGGCTTATCCATGATTCTACAAAGGGTAGTCGGACTGACGACTAAACCAAGCGCTGTTGGGAGGCAACCCAATCTTTCAGTCATTTTTTGTTCATTTTAATTAAATTCAATTCCTAGGATATTTAAATTTTTAGTTCTTGATCTAGTTTATGATAACCCTCGTTAGTATACTAACCATTGTTCAATTGACATTTCAGAGCTAAATGGATTAACCAAAGTCAAGGCTAGCACTGCAAGTTTGAAAGGAAGAAATAGGAAAAAAATCACCCAGAGGCAACTGACGAGCAGCGCCCCGGTGCCGAGTCTCAATTTTTGTTTTTAAAAGATGCGTCCCAGGTAACACTTCAATACCTTTCTTCCATTCCTTATCCCGTTCGAACTATCTCTCTACGTAAACCCTATCCCCCCTTCCAATCTTTCCACAAATCAAACTTCTAAAAAGATTCCAAGTAGCACAAATTGAACAAGTATTGCCCATCATCAATTAGCATCTCAATTTCTCTCTCCATTCACGGTAAGGCTACAATCAATTGATTTTGCATACAAGATAAATTGAGGTTGAAGTTTTGATGCAAATTAGTTGTGTTGCCATCTTTAAATTGTTTGGGACTTGATGTGAACATTATTGGGTAAAATTTATTGCATGATAGATATTTCACTATTGAAGTTTAAAGCACTGCCCACCAAGTGTTTGACGAAAAGTCTCTGAGAAGGAACATATGCTTTTTGATTCAATTTTGTACTTATTTTGCATTGGCGAATTACACGTGTTTTTGGGTTATAATTTGATTCCAATATGGTTTAACTAGCATAATTATTAGTTGTGAATCAAGTTTGGGGGAGTTAATCATTGTGCTAAATTTAGTTATTATTCGAGCTAACTTCAATTGTGGAGCATATTTTGTTATTGATTCAAATGAGGTTTGTTCGATTTGACTCTTCACTGTTTACAGGTAACAAATATGTCGTCTAAACGCAGGTGTTAAGGATCATCTTCAACATCATCAAAGCCATATGACAAAACAAAGTTCGTTAGTACAGAGGCTTCAGAGAGGTACAGCAGAATGGCTAACAAAACAGTTATTCCGGAATGTGGACTACGACCCGATCAAAACCAGGATGGAGAAATTGCAATCATGATAGCAAAAGGAGATTGGTTCGACTTCACACACCAACCTGATACGGCAGTTATTCCAATTGTAAAGGAATTTTATGCAAACGCAAAAGAACATTATCACTATGGAGTACAGGTTCGGGGAAAGACACTTTCGTTTGCCAGAACTGACATTAACGAGTACTACAATTTGCCTAGTTATGGTCAGATTAATCAATACACTGCATTTTTGAGTAAAAAGCGAGATTATGAGCAGATAATATCAGAGCTATGTCGGCCAGTCACAACATGGAAACTTAAAGAAAGGGGTGCGGTGACTTTTTTACAGTCCAAGCTAAGCCGCTATGAAAAGACATGGTACGCCTTCTTATGCGCCAAATTGATGCCGTCTACACATGTGAGTGACGTGACCAAGGAAAGAGCAGTCTTCTGCTGCATGGAAAGCAAATTGATGTGCGATTAGTCATTCGACAATCAATCAATCGAGCCTTGGAAGGAGGAACGATGGGTGGATTACCACACCCATCCCTGATATGTGGTTTATGTCAGGCAAGTGTAAAGTGGGGAAGCGATGAATTACTGATGCAACCAATGTCGCTGCTTGATTATGCCAGGATTGCACGTTACAAGGTTTGGGCTGGAGGCGAGTCACCCGCGTGGTCTTGGATTCATCATGGTTCCTTCTTCATCGCAAACCGAGGCGGGTCCTTCTGCATCCGAGCCAAACGTTCCGCTGGATGAGTTAGTTTCTGAGGTTCTAGCTTTACAGCGGTCTTCAAAACGACAAGAAAGGAAGATTGATTTTCTAATTCAAAGTGTGGTGTGTTCTACTCAGAGGATGGATGCACGGTGACGCAGATGTTTGCCAGACTTCATCATGGACCAGATCCGATCCAGTTTACAGACCCACCAGCAATGCCTGCGTACCCCCCAGATTTAATGGATGAGGAGGAAGAGATTGATCACAACGATTGACCAGATCAAGGAAGTCCTCAGTTCTCAATTTCTTTATTCTTTGCACGATCAGGACATTGCGCCATTTAAGTTTGGGGGCATGTCTTGCAATACAGTCTTAGGTTGCATGCATGTAATTACTTTAGCATATCATTTTCTTACCAATTTGAAAAAGAAAAAGAAAAGAGAGCATATAGAGAATCTTTGCATCTAGGATCATGCATTGAATTTTGATTGTGTCATGCATGTTAGAGTAGCTTGAGCAATGTTTCGATGTTAATGGCAAAAGTATGGCCTATGAAGATAATTTGGTTAATTCGTTAATGACTGGAATGAAATGGATAATGATTGTTAGTCTAAATTTTCATTGTTGTTAGTATTAACATTGCTTGAAACCCTGGACATATATACGCACATACTCAGTGTTGAATTGGTCGGAGTTTAGGATAGGTTGATTGAATTAGATGCCTGTAAGGATAAGTGAACCTCGATTACTTGTTTGAGCACATTAACATAAAAATTAATATAATTATTGCTTCAATATCAATAACATGATGGATAAAAGTATAGCTTGACTAGATTGTTTTTGTGGCCGTAGTTACTCGAACAAGTAAGCCATTTGGAGTGTCTTACACTTAGTGCCCTAAAACCAACAGGTTTGGGAGTCACTAGTGGAAAGTCCACTACAAGGGTAATTATGAATAGCCTAATAGAAACAAGCATTGCACACGCCAAGATAATAATATACGAGATGGAGCGTAAGATGCACTCATGAAAAAATAATAATAATAAAAAATAATATAATAATAATACATGTGTGAGAATAAGTATGTGGAGGAGCATTGTGATTTTACTGTTGACCATCTTTTATGGCATTGAGGTCGTTGACTTATCCGACTGTGATTGGTTTAATACATTGAATTCACACACACGAAAGGGGTTGATAATACTGTGATACTAATGATATGTTAAGATGTGGATGACACATGATATTGAAATCTTGCTTGAGTTGTTACTGATGAATCTCTGAGACTGGTATTTTAATCATTATATTGAAGCATTGCTCGAATTGTATTAGTTGAGTTTGCATATTGAGTTAGTTTTTATTTTAGTTCTGTTTGTGTTTTGTTGCTCGAGGACAATCAATTGCTCAAGTTTGGAAGTATTTGATGAGTGAGATTTATACCTACGAATCGGATACTCTTGGACTTAGTATTTCGTTGTCTTTAAGTAATTTTAGTGCATTTTATTTGTTTTTTATGTTATTTTGTAGGAAAAGACAAAGGAGGGGTAATTCTGAAATTTTTGGACAAGTAGTGGCATTTTCGTAACTTTCAGTAAGTCTAGCGCCAGGGCGCTACAACCAGTACAATTTCCAGCACCGGGACGCTGGGGTGCAGATTCTATTGGGCTTGTAAATGAATTTCAGCAGCAAGTTGGTTTTAAAGAGGACTTTAATTCTTCAGAGCTATGTTTTCAAGGAGCATTATAAATAGAGACCTAAGGGCTAACAAAAAAGGACTTTTTAGCACGTAGATTAACGCTCACAATTGGAGACTTGAAGGATCAAGGAGCCACTCAAGGATGTCAAGACGGAAGATTGGAGAGTGAAAAATTTTCCTTTAGAGTTTCTCTTTTCTTCTTCTTTTCTCAGTTTTGTAATCTAAGATGATGACTTATTTAATGTTTCTAGTTTTTGATTTCATTATGAACTAATTCTTATATTAAGGCTACAATTGAACCTTTTGCTAGCATGAATTGATTATCAATTGTTCTCCATTTATTGATTCATATAGAGTTGTCTATCATGTTTCATGCATAATTGATTGATTGTTTGGCCAACAATTAGTGGAATACCCTAAATGAATTTGGAAGATGAAATCTAGGGTTAGATCTGAATGTGATAGCATGTATTCTTATTTATTTGTGAATTAAATAACTAGGGTTGTGTATAGAATAGGAATATATTTATACACTGCATGTGACTTGTTTGGGAATTGGAATTTAATGAGTTTGTTTCTCTTATTTTGCATAAGAATATAGAAAAATAAATGAAATGAATATTGTTAAATGATCATTGGAAAAATATCTAATAAATACTTATGAATTCCTGTTAACAACTCTCTGTGGTTTAATAAATTGGAAATATAAAGAATTGGTTCTTGTGATGTAGTTGGAGATATTGTAGTCTTAAGCCTTAAATATCTGGTATTCAATATGTGTTAAATTTCAGTTTAGTTTTAATTTAATTTTAATCATATTCAAAAATTTAGGTTTGTTTAAATAGGATCAAATTGACATAAAATTAGTAATTGGAATTTATTAGGCATAGATCTCTGTGGGTTCAACACTCTATATTTACTCTATATTATTTGTTGATCACATATACTTGTGCGTATTTGTCAATATATAAACTGGACAACATATCACAACACTTAATCGTGCCAATAACCAATATAAATTTGGTGAGTATAAAGAAGAGCAGGTACTCTCACATATTGATGCTTGTGAGAAACATGAAACGGAAGATAAGTGTGTTGAACACATTACCGATTTAGAGATGATTTGCATGGAAGAAATTGAGGTTAAGTTTGACCCTAAATGCGAAACGATCAAGGAAGATAAAGTTGAGGTCAACCGTGTTGATTTTCTTTTTCCGATTGATATATTAGAGTCTCAAGGTATTTCAAATTTCTATATTATGTCGATGTTGTTTCCAAAAATTGTGCTAATGACATTGAACGCTCGGATGCGCATGTTTTGTTGGAATGTATCTCATGGGATATGGTTTATTAATCTTCGATATTTCAAAACTCGAGGACGAGTTTTTTTTCAAAGGAGAGGAGAATGATGCGGAGATGAAGAAAAAAATAAATAAAAAAATTATTATTAATTTTGTATTGTTATTTAAGAATAAATATTGGATTAAAAGTGAATTATTAATGTAATTATTCAATAAGATATTCTAGGAGAGTTTTATACTTAATACTCAAGTATTGGAATTTCTATTTAAGCATTGTATTACCTCATTATTTTTCAGATTATAAAATATGAAATGATTTGAGATTAAAGTTTTGTGTTTGCGGGTGTTTCTTTACCGATTATGTATGGGGATAGGTATCATATTCCTTCTTTTCACCTTGTCCTACATCACATTAGTAAATATTTGTATTCGTTTTAGTTTTACTATAGTGATGGAAGTTATAGTCTATGATTTCAAATGAGCCGTCTGCCAAATCTATGATTCAACGTCACCAAGATAGGGATTCCCAATGAGTTCTAGTTACAAATTTTTAGAAGACTTACTTTTCCTTCTATTATTATCCTGTAATTTTAACATACCCAATTTACTAGTCACAAGTAAAATGCCTTATATCAGCCCCATACGTTACCCTATCAAGCTTAAATCAATCCTAGCTCATGAACTATTAATGTCTTAGTTTTATATCAAAACCTGCAAACTACTAGGTCGTGCAAAAAAAATTCAGACTCCCCATTATCCTAATTACATGACGATATTAAAGATTAAATTCTTTATGGTATAAAGAATCAAATGAAAATCTGCACATTCCACCTTTTCACATACTAAATCTAGATTTTGGTTAGTTATCTTTAAACTAAATGACAGTTTATAAGAAAGTTTAGATTTATAAGCAAATGAATTTGATAAATATTTCTTTTTCAGACTTAACTTCAAATGATGAGCTCTTATCTGCCATTTCATAGTTATCTTCTGGATACATTTTCAGAAATCTTCCTCCAAGTGAAAAAAGTGTAATTTAAGTGTTGTCTAGCCAAGTGGATGGACATATTAGCCCCCATCTTACAAAGTTATTCTGTTTGAACCTTATCTTTCAACTAAAGTAAACATATTATGTATGTTATTGTAAAGTTTGGGATATCCACGTATTATTTCTATAATGGTTACCACAACAACTTGTGAGGCTAAGAATCAAAAAACTTCAGAAGTTCTAGTACTTTTCCCATCTCTTAACCGATTCTTTTCCTTCCCTCTTCTACTTCATTTCCTTTTGTTGTCCCCTTTGCGTTTCCTATTCCTTATTGTTTCATAACCAAATCGAGCTACAAGTGCAAAGTAACCTACACATTTCCGTAAGAAACCTTGAATAGCATCAATTATGTTTCCTCAAACTATATGAACTTAAATGTCCAAAAAGATAAGATTACTATATATTTTTCAATCTAAAACGTTCCTTACCAACAACATTAAGAACAGTAAAACCCATAACCATCTGAGTTCTATGACAATCTCTATCTGGATTTAAATTGTCATTTCTTTCATATTTCTTAAGCAATTCAATGGAAATACACACTTAACCCAAAAATATGACAGTTTGAAAAGCAAAAACACTAGCTGGAAGACTGCACATGTAAATGCCTTGATATTTAAAATAGTAGCTTAACATCTCAACTAGCAAGACACAATTCCAATTCTATGACATAAATTGCATGAAACCAAACATAGATCAAGAAATCCTAAACAGCCATAAAGCAATATTCCAACATTCTAGCTGCTACAGCAACCTCAACCTGTATACCAAATTTCATAACTTTCTATACATAGCATAACTCAAAAAACAGTAAGATCACAACAAAATAAGCAAAAACAAGTACTCTTTCTGTTCCAAAATATAACATCATTATTGAGTTCTTTAAGTCAACTTAAAATATTTTCAAATTCAAAATTAACATGAATTCCTTTAATTTTAGGCAATACAATGACAAATAATATAAACTATCTAAAAAGTAGTACTCAATGTAAGATTTGTTGTTTCATTATTTTTTATGAATTATCTCAATTTTGAGTTTAAAAATGTTTCAAATTACTTTGAAAAGTCAATAATGATCATAGAATTAGGAAACGAGGTAGTACAATTTTTAAATTAGAGGGGAAAAAATCGACCTAATACCCCATCCAAGCTCAAGTGTTAATTACAAAAATACTAAAATTATGCCAATATTTGCCACAAAAAAAGGAAGAAAATTACGCATAAAACTAGCAAACAAACATGGAGATTAAAGAAAGGAAACCCTAATTTATTGGACTAGAACGGAGAAATGGATACTTACAACGACGATGTCGGAGTCGCACCACGGTAGCTGATCACCGCCGGCGAAAAATGTGCTCACCTTGTCGAAGAATTTGCCAACTTTGGCTTCCATTTGATATAATTGGAGAACAGATTTGAGGAATAGTTACAAAGATCAGAAAAGCCGCAGGTGATATATATAATAAAGGGGGTTAAAGAACAACACCGATGAGAGGGTACGAGTCAGCACAACAAATAGGAGTCCCAAACAAAACTTAGCGGTTAAGACTTGAAAGGAGAATTGTTATTTTCGAGATATTAATTTTTTTTGTTATTTTTACGAAGTATAACTCATTTAAATATGAATTTCACTTATTATTTATGTTTATAAATTATAAAAATATTAATTTTTCTTTTAAAATTATCAGTGCTCTTAAAAAATACTTGAATACTATTGATAGTGTAATATCCCAGATATTTGAAAGAATTAGAAATAAGATTTCTAATAGTTAATAAATGTTAGAGTTTGATAACCTAGTTGTGGAGATTAGGATTGTGAAAACTGGATTAAATTAAAAAAAAAATTTATTTGTTTAATCTATGAGCTAGCAAGAACCAATAAGGTTCAATAAGTGTGACATGGACTTTTAGGAATAAGGTCCTATGATGTATATGAAAAGAATAAAATTTGATTAGAAAATATTTCTAAAAGAAGAAATATGCCGAGAAATCGTTACGTAAGTTCATTGATAAAAATGTTCAGTTAATTTTGAACATTGCAAATGATTATGAATCAAGTAAACTAATTAATATAATTAGTCATTAATAAAACTTGCGTAGGATATTTAATATATTATTTAATAAATCCAAAATATTTGGATAATTAGTGTACTAACCTAGAGAGATATTTAATATCAAGAAATTGATAAGTGAGGAAATTAATTAATTATTCAATTAAATTTGAATAAAGTTTTGATAACAAAATGGGTAAATTAATTAATGTGATTATTAATTAATGTGTAGCGAGAATAATATTTGAAGTCCCAAATTAATATTTCAATTAAAATAAATAATTAGTGGACTAACTCAATTAAATATTTAACAAGTCTAATTAATTGTTTAATTAAGAATTTGTGATTTTAGTGTGGTTAATTAAATAAATTAGCCCAATAAATTAATTAAAGGGAGCCCAATTGGGAGTCCAATTTAATTATTTTCCAAGCCCAAACTAAAGTGTATTGGGAGCCCAAATGTTGGTCCAAAGAGGATTTAAGTGGTGACCCATTATATATATATAAGTATATATATATATAATTATGCATCAATTTGGAAAATAAAGGAAAAATAAATTATATATATAGATATATATAGGGCTGCTGGCAGCAGCCTATAAAGGCCCTAGTAGGCTTGCTTGGCTCTAGAAAAATATTAAAGAAATCCTAGAAAACATGGCCCCTAGATCCCTCCTCATTTTGTGGGTCTTTGTTTGTGTTTAATTAGGCTAATGTAGTCAAAGCTTGCTTAATTAAGGAGATAAACTAAATTAGCCTTCTTCTATAAATATAACACTCCCCAACTCTTTTGAAGGGTTAGAAAAATTGTAGAAATCAGATTTTAGAGATAGGAAGAGAGGAAGCCAAGAGAGAAAGAGTGAGAGAGCAAAGTTCCTCCATTTTCTTCCTTTCTTGTGAGCTTAGTACCACAAATATACCAAGAACCCCCATACTAGAGGCTTACGGCAGCATCAAGGGAAGGTATGGATGTCATCTAGCTTCATAAATCACTTCGGAAAGCAAAGAAATCGAGCATCCAAGAGCAAGAGGTATAAAACGTCCTAAAACCCTAGTTTTGGAACTCCTTTCGTACTTTATGTAATTTTTATGGAGGAAACCAAAATTTCAAGATTTTAATGTATAGATATATGCTAGACATGTGTACATAGGGTTTCATGTGGTTAGATCAAGTATTTTTATGCATCTATGACAAAGAATTTGGCCAAAGTCTTCAAAATAATTTTTACCGACGAAAACAACGTAACATAAAACGTAGCAGCCCCTTACCGGAATTACTGTGCACGATCCGTAACTCGGATTCATGATCCGTCAATTTTGGGTGATAGATACATAAAATATGAAGATTCTCCAAGTTGAATGACTAAAATCCGATTTAAAATGAGCAAGATATGGATTTTCTACCAAAACACCCCACTGTTTTTAGGGCTGTGCACAACAGTCCGGTTTGGAGCCAATTTCAGTAAGCAAAACAAATCCAAATTTGATGTTTGATAACAGAAAACTGTAGTTCGAGAAGATACGAACGTAACGATATAAAGTAGAGCTCCATCGGAGTTGTAGATTTCATTTTATTCAAGTTTTAGCCGGAGACCCCAAGGCTGGAAAATCAGAAAAACAATCTGCCTATTTTTGAGAAAAAACCGGCCGGTTCGGTTTTTTCCGGTTTTTCATAATTTCTAGGTGGGGACGGTTCAGGCATTTTTAGGCCGGTTCTTGAGTTGGTTCCAAAAGAGAAAATGCTTGAAATTTTATAAAGAATATTATAAAATTTTTAAATCTGAAATTTTATGTCATTTGGTAATTTTTATAATTATTAAATGATTAAAGCTAACTAATTACATGAAAAAGTGTTACAATTATTTTTAAATGCTGGAAAAATGTTAATCACCCTACTTACTTATTATTCAAGTTGTATTAAATAGTAAGTAAGGTTAAATAAAAGAGAAAGTATTTTTAATACTTTTTAAGGTGATAATGTACACTAGTTGGATGTTAATTAACTAATAATTGAAGAAAATTATTATTAAATTATTATTAAATAATAAATGTGATATTTAAATTATATCATATTATTTAATGAAGGAAAATAATTATTTATTATTTAGTTGATAATTAAATTGTAAATAAAGGAAGTAACTATGTAATTATTATTTAATTGATATTAAATAGTAATTAATTTATGAGAAAGTGTATAAACTAATTATTTATTATTTAGTTAAGAGTAAATAATAAATAAAGATAATTAATGAATTAATTATTATTTAATTAACATTGAATAATAATTAAAGAGGGCTAATTGCTTACTATTTAATATATTAAATAGTAATCAAATGATGTTGGAGTTAATAGTATAAGTGTTTATTATTTAATTAATATTAAATAATGAGTATGGATAGTTAATTAATTAATTATTATTTAATTCATATTAAATAATAATTAAATGGTAATTAAGTGGAATAAATTATTAATTAATCAAAAAAAGATTATTAAGTAATTAAAATATATTGATAATATTATTGATTAACTATTAAATGATAATAGTTAAGAATTAAATCATTATTCAATAATTAATAATGATATGAAATTAATTTAAAGATTAATAATATTGTTTAGCATTTAATTAACTATTAAATAATAATAGTTAAGAGTTAAACCATTATTAAATAAATAATAATGATAAATAAAGATTTAAAATATTATTAAAGAATTAATAATATTGTTTAACAAATAATTAACTATTGAATAATAATAGTTAAGGGTTGAATCATTATTAAATAATTACTAATGATACGCGAGGATTTTAAATATTATTAAGTGATTAATAATATTGATGAACAATTAAATTATTATTAAAATTATTAATAATAATGAGAGGTCAATTAAAATATTATTAAAGGGTAATAATACTAGCAATCAATTAAATTATTACTAAAAGATTAATAATAATGATTAAGGTAAACTATTATTAAAAAGGAATTAATAATATTAATGATTATTTAATGTGTTATTTAACAATTAAATAACATTATAAATTATTATTAATTGATAGTAAGATTTAAAATATTTTTCGAGATGGATAATATTATGTTAAGTTGTCAAGTTAAATTATGTGATTCAGTTAAACAAATGGTATGATCCATTAGTGACTAATTAGTTGTTCGACCTAAACAGAAATAAGGTCCAAACATTAATGCAGTGACATTAATAAATGTCAGAACTGCATAATTTTGAACAAAAGATTTATGGTGTTGAATATGAAACACTGAGTCAAGTTAAAGAGAGACTAAAATATGAAATTAATCCTATTAAATAAAGGGGACGATAAGAAGAAATAAATATCTTTAAAATAAAATTTAGTATTGAGTCAAACTTTGACTGATATTGTGCACCGTTAATCTCACATACCGTGTAGGTGGTGCAAGGAACGTGAAAGATTAACGTAAGCTGGTTATGCAAGTTCAGGCAAGTTTTTCAGAACGTGTTGCATTATGTGCACGATTTAGAATATTATAAAATTATTATGTGTGCATATGTTATTATGTGCAATAATGTGTTAATGTGCCTTTGGGATACAAGTTGAAATAAATTGTTGATATGCAGTAGCTGATTATGATGATTGTTCTATATTGAACTGTATGAAATTATAAATGACATGCATGAATAACATGAATCATAGAGTAAATGCAAAACATGATATGCATGAGATACGTAGTCATTGCAAAACATGAGATGCATGAAGCATGATGAAATATGTTTATGTGTTATGTGAAACTGTTAGACTTGCTGAGCCGTCGTGCTCACTCTTGCTTAAAACAAAACATTACAGAAAAGCTTGAGGAAGCTGATTACTCTGGTAGAGGTGAAGATGAAGATTGGCTAATGAGTCAACGAGATCGAAACGTAGGTGCTTTTATAGTAAAACCCTGCGATAAAATAAATTATCTCTGTGGGTATTACTTGTGAAGATATTTATGTCTTAATTGTGCTATAGATTAGCAAACTTAAATGTTGGGAAAACATGTATGGATTATTTTAAATCATTTTCAGATGTTGTTCTTTATGTATAGGGGTAACAGGTTGATATGTTAGGTCATTATTAATATGATCAGAAAGTAAAATAAAAATGTTTAAAGATTGCGATTCTGGAATAGAATGAGATTGTAATAGTTCTAAAATAAACTAGTTTCATCAATTATATTATTGAGATATATTGTGGATTTAAGTACAAGGTTGTACGTCTAACGAGCGGGATTCGGCGTGGCCAGCACGTGGATTTTCGGGGCGTTACAGTTGGTATCAGAGCTGATAGGTTATAGTTCTTAGGTAGCAGTACCTTAGGCTATAATCGTGAGACTATATTGAAGGCAATGAAAGAATAAACTCATAGGGAGTTTAAGCAAGAATAGTTGAATATATGAAATTTATAAAGAAGAAAATAAGGTATATTTGAGGAGATTCAAAAGATGATCTTCATGGATGTATTCAAAATGAATGAAAAAGAATCAGAGAACACTTGGTTCAAGAATTTAAAAAGGGAAGGATCGTACAGTAAAATGATCAGAGAAGAGTGAGAAGATGGTAGAATTAAACGATCCTAGAATCAATGAGAAATTGAATAGTGAAATCAATTATAAAATAAGATCATGGTGATCATAGTAAAATCATGGAATGACAGATGGTCTGTTAAATGATTAAGAGGATGTGTAAGTAGCATGATGCTATAAGAAGGAATATATTATGAAATAGTGAGAGGTGAACTCGTAAAGCGTTGTATGTGATAGGGTATGAATTGACAAAATTCATATCAAGTTAAGAGAAGTTAGAGGTTGTGGGTTTTTAATTGAGGACTCATGTTAGTGGCTGAGTTGTACAATTCCTTGTATGGGCGGGGAATTTGTGCTTGGTTTAGAACCACTTTGCTTCCTATATTGATATAGTGGTTGAGTTGAACAGTTCTTTGTATGGGCAGAGAATTTGTTCTTGGTTTAACGACCGCTTAACTTCCTATATTGATTAGTGGCTGAGTTGACCGATTTCTTGTATGGGCAGGAGATTGTGTTTGGTTTGACGACCACTTGGCTTCCTATAGTGATAATCAATTGAAACCTGGTGTCGCGATATTCGCTATATGTGTGATGAGAAGGTGATTCTTTTCTCATGTGTATAACGGATAGGTAGAGGATGTTAAGATAAGTTCGTGTTCTAAGAACTGACACGTATGGTAAGTTCGTGACTCATAGTCATGTGGTGGAGCCCCTCAGCGAATGGGCGATTTTGGCCTGACTAGGATAAACTCCTCCAACCATATGATTGTGGTAAGTTCCTGAGCCCAAATACGTGGTAAGTTTGATGAACAGTGAGTGTGGGTAGAGTTAAGTAGCAAGATTTAAGCTATAATAGATATAGTTATTAAGCTGGAAAAGATGGGGAGAAAATTGGTAAATATTTGAGGTTTTAGGGTATTCCAAATCTTCTAGCTATGCTAGACTTTGAAAATTTTAAAATCGTGCTTATGTGCTTTTAAAAATACAAAAGTTTTCTGGTTATCATCAACACAATAATTTGAGGTGTGAAATGTCACATCTTTACTATTGTGGTATGATAAAAACAAAAGTAATTTTTCAAATATTTTGAAACGTTCAAAGAAGAGTCTATGCTACTTGATTCAGCTAGACAAAATTGATTTTAAAATATCAAAATGTATTTACAAAACCATCTTACGCCATTGAAGCCATGGTGTGGAGATGAAGTATGGCGGAATCCTCAACGTATCTTCTGTGAAGGTGTGGTATCATGAAGTCATAGTGATGACGGAATCCTCAACGCACTGTGCCAAAGATGCAGTATCATGAAGTCATAAAATGATTTTTCATTTTCAATTAAAATAGTTTAAAAAGTTCTAGAGTTTATGAACGATTTAATTGTGGTAGTCTAGGCCATTTGATTCGGTAGACAACTTTTAATCTAAAGTGATGAACTTCAAAGTTTTATTGCACGAGTGTGCTCTTGCAAAGTTTAAAGTTCCGATTAATATTCGAACTATTATTAGTCTAAGCCAATTGATTCGGCTAGACAATGATTGAGGTATATTTACAAAATTCAAGTATTTTCGAGAATTTATGCCAAACCAAATTATTTTGGTGCGGAATTTTGTAGTAAGTCTGAGGTGAACAACCCTATAATGGGGGATATGTCAGAGCCATGAATAAAGAACCCACGAGGGGGCGCCCAAGAGTGGTGGCAAGCTGATATAAATAAAATATGGGTTGGTAAATCCAGAGAGTTCAACCCTGAGTGAAGTCGTTGTGCACAACGCCAACGTACGATAGATTGATCACCTAGCGTACAAAATAATTGTGGAATGTTTTAAGTCTTTGTGATTGATAAACATTCTCGCAGATGTTCACGGTCTTTATGACCCCTCAGCATAGTATGAAAGTTTTAATGAATATTTTGATTGTCAATTTATTCTTTTGTAAGATATTGATTTTCAATTTATTATTCTGCAAGATATTTCCGATTTTCTGGATATTGAATAAAAAGAGGGTGTGAGCTTCTTAGAGGAAGATAAGAATGAAGGGGTTAGTATGAAAACCTAGTTATGATGGAAGTAAATGTTTAAAGATGAGTATGCTGTAATTTCGAGGACGAAATTTTTTGAAGAAGGGGTGAATGTAATATCCCAGATATTTGAAAGAATTAGAAATAAGATTTCTAATAGTTAATAAATGTTAGAGTTTGATAACCTAGTTGTGGAGATTAGGATTGTGAAAACTGGATTAAATTAAAAAAAAAATTATTTGTTTAATCTATGAGCTAGCAAGAACCAATAAGGTTCAATAAGTGTGACATGGACTTTTAGGAATAAGGTCCTATGATGTATATGAAAAGAATAAAATTTGATTAGAAAATATTTCTAAAAGAAGAAATATGCCGAGAAATCGTTACGTAAGTTCATTGATAAAAATGTTCAGTTAATTTTGAACATTGCAAATGATTATGAATCAAGTAAACTAATTAATATAATTAGTCATTAATAAAACTTGCGTAGGATATTTAATATATTATTTAATAAATCCAAAATATTTGGATAATTAGTGTACTAACCTAGAGAGATATTTAATATCAAGAAATTGATAAGTGAGGAAATTAATTAATTATTCAATTAAATTTGAATAAAGTTTTGATAACAAAATGGGTAAATTAATTAATGTGATTATTAATTAATGTGTAGCGAGAATAATATTTGAAGTCCCAAATTAATATTTCAATTAAAATAAATAATTAGTGGACTAACTCAATTAAATATTTAACAAGTCTAATTAATTGTTTAATTAAGAATTTGTGATTTTAGTGTGGTTAATTAAATAAATTAGCCCAATAAATTAATTAAAGGGAGCCCAATTGGGAGTCCAATTTAATTATTTTCCAAGCCCAAACTAAAGTGTATTGGGAGCCCAAATGTTGGTCCAAAGAGGATTTAAGTGGTGACCCATTATATATATATAAGTATATATATATATAATTATGCATCAATTTGGAAAATAAAGGAAAAATAAATTATATATATAGATATATATAGGGCTGCTGGCAGCAGCCTATAAAGGCCCTAGTAGGCTTGCTTGGCTCTAGAAAAATATTAAAGAAATCCTAGAAAACATGGCCCCTAGATCCCTCCTCATTTTGTGGGTCTTTGTTTGTGTTTAATTAGGCTAATGTAGTCAAAGCTTGCTTAATTAAGGAGATAAACTAAATTAGCCTTCTTCTATAAATATAACACTCCCCAACTCTTTTGAAGGGTTAGAAAAATTGTAGAAATCAGATTTTAGAGATAGGAAGAGAGGAAGCCAAGAGAGAAAGAGTGAGAGAGCAAAGTTCCTCCATTTTCTTCCTTTCTTGTGAGCTTAGTACCACAAATATACCAAGAACCCCCATACTAGAGGCTTACGGCAGCATCAAGGGAAGGTATGGATGTCATCTAGCTTCATAAATCACTTCGGAAAGCAAAGAAATCGAGCATCCAAGAGCAAGAGGTATAAAACGTCCTAAAACCCTAGTTTTGGAACTCCTTTCGTACTTTATGTAATTTTTATGGAGGAAACCAAAATTTCAAGATTTTAATGTATAGATATATGCTAGACATGTGTACATAGGGTTTCATGTGGTTAGATCAAGTATTTTTATGCATCTATGACAAAGAATTTGGCCAAAGTCTTCAAAATAATTTTTACCGACGAAAACAACGTAACATAAAACGTAGCAGCCCCTTACCGGAATTACTGTGCACGATCCGTAACTCGGATTCATGATCCGTCAATTTTGGGTGATAGATACATAAAATATGAAGATTCTCCAAGTTGAATGACTAAAATCCGATTTAAAATGAGCAAGATATGGATTTTCTACCAAAACACCCCACTGTTTTTAGGGCTGTGCACAACAGTCCGGTTTGGAGCCAATTTCAGTAAGCAAAACAAATCCAAATTTGATGTTTGATAACAGAAAACTGTAGTTCGAGAAGATACGAACGTAACGATATAAAGTAGAGCTCCATCGGAGTTGTAGATTTCATTTTATTCAAGTTTTAGCCGGAGACCCCAAGGCTGGAAAATCAGAAAAACAATCTGCCTATTTTTGAGAAAAAACCGGCCGGTTCGGTTTTTTCCGGTTTTTCATAATTTCTAGGTGGGGACGGTTCATGCATTTTTAGGCCGGTTCTTGAGTTGGTTCCAAAAGAGAAAATGCTTGAAATTTTATAAAGAATATTATAAAATTTTTAAATCTGAAATTTTATGTCATTTGGTAATTTTTATAATTATTAAATGATTAAAGCTAACTAATTACATGAAAAAGTGTTACAATTATTTTTAAATGCTGGAAAAATGTTAATCACCCTACTTACTTATTATTCAAGTTGTATTAAATAGTAAGTAAGGTTAAATAAAAGAGAAAGTATTTTTAATACTTTTTAAGGTGATAATGTACACTAGTTGGATGTTAATTAACTAATAATTGAAGAAAATTATTATTAAATTATTATTAAATAATAAATGTGATATTTAAATTATATCATATTATTTAATGAAGGAAAATAATTATTTATTATTTAGTTGATAATTAAATTGTAAATAAAGGAAGTAACTATGTAATTATTATTTAATTGATATTAAATAGTAATTAATTTATGAGAAAGTGTATAAACTAATTATTTATTATTTAGTTAAGAGTAAATAATAAATAAAGATAATTAATGAATTAATTATTATTTAATTAACATTGAATAATAATTAAAGAGGGCTAATTGCTTACTATTTAATATATTAAATAGTAATCAAATGATGTTGGAGTTAATAGTATAAGTGTTTATTATTTAATTAATATTAAATAATGAGTATGGATAGTTAATTAATTAATTATTATTTAATTCATATTAAATAATAATTAAATGGTAATTAAGTGGAATAAATTATTAATTAATCAAAAGAAGATTATTAAGTAATTAAAATATATTGATAATATTATTGATTAACTATTAAATGATAATAGTTAATAATTAAATCATTATTCAATAATTAATAATGATATGAAATTAATTTAAAGATTAATAATATTGTTTAGCATTTAATTAACTATTAAATAATAATAGTTAAGAGTTAAACCATTATTAAATAAATAATAATGATAAATAAAGATTTAAAATATTATTAAAGAATTAATAATATTGTTTAACAAATAATTAACTATTGAATAATAATAGTTAAGGGTTGAATCATTATTAAATAATTACTAATGATACGCGAGGATTTTAAATATTATTAAGTGATTAATAATATTGATGAACAATTAAATTATTATTAAAATTATTAATAATAATGAGAGGTCAATTAAAATATTATTAAAGGGTAATAATACTAGCAATCAATTAAATTATTACTAAAAGATTAATAATAATGATTAAGGTAAACTATTATTAAAAAGGAATTAATAATATTAATGATTATTTAATGTGTTATTTAACAATTAAATAACATTATAAATTATTATTAATTGATAGTAAGATTTAAAATATTTTTCGAGATGGATAATATTATGTTAAGTTGTCAAGTTAAATTATGTGATTCAGTTAAACAAATGGTATGATCCATTAGTGACTAATTAGTTGTTCGACCTAAACAGAAATAAGGTCCAAACATTAATGCAGTGACATTAATAAATGTCAGAACTGCATAATTTTGAACAAAAGATTTATGGTGTTGAATATGAAACACTGAGTCAAGTTAAAGAGAGACTAAAATATGAAATTAATCCTATTAAATAAAGGGGACGATAAGAAGAAATAAATATCTTTAAAATAAAATTTAGTATTGAGTCAAACTTTGACTGATATTGTGCACCGTTAATCTCACATACCGTGTAGGTGGTGCAAGGAACGTGAAAGATTAACGTAAGCTGGTTATGCAAGTTCAGGCAAGTTTTTCAGAACGTGTTGCATTATGTGCACGATTTAGAATATTATAAAATTATTATGTGTGCATATGTTATTATGTGCAATAATGTGTTAATGTGCCTTTGGGATACAAGTTGAAATAAATTGTTGATATGCAGTAGCTGATTATGATGATTGTTCTATATTGAACTGTATGAAATTATAAATGACATGCATGAATAACATGAATCATAGAGTAAATGCAAAACATGATATGCATGAGATACGTAGTCATTGCAAAACATGAGATGCATGAAGCATGATGAAATATGTTTATGTGTTATGTGAAACTGTTAGACTTGCTGAGCCGTCGTGCTCACTCTTGCTTAAAACAAAACATTACAGAAAAGCTTGAGGAAGCTGATTACTCTGGTAGAGGTGAAGATGAAGATTGGCTAATGAGTCAACGAGATCGAAACGTAGGTGCTTTTATAGTAAAACCCTGCGATAAAATAAATTATCTCTGTGGGTATTACTTGTGAAGATATTTATGTCTTAATTGTGCTATAGATTAGCAAACTTAAATGTTGGGAAAACATGTATGGATTATTTTAAATCATTTTCAGATGTTGTTCTTTATGTATAGGGGTAACAGATTGATATGTTAGGTCATTATTAATATGATCAGAAAGTGAAATAAAAATGTTTAAAGATTGCGATTCTGGAATAGAATGAGATTGTAATAGTTCTAAAATAAACTAGTTTCATCAATTATATTATTGAGATATATTGTGGATTTAAGTACAAGGTTGTACGTCTAACGAGCGGGATTCGGCGTGGCCAGCACGTGGATTTCCGGGGCGTTACAGATAGTCCCAATTTTACTTAGAAATTGCATTTTCATCTCTAAACAAAAAAAAATAGTAATTTGAGAACTTTTATTTTTAGTGATCAAGGTATGTTTGAAACATAAAAGATAGAAGAATTAAAAATCATATATATATATATATATATACACACACACCATCCATACATTATATTGTAATTATTTTCCCCCTAGATATTAGATTAAAATTATATTAGGTTTATACCAACTAGCTTATAATATTTAACAAGTAGTCTTAATGTCTTCTCTTTCTAGCCAAAAATCTAAACATTTGTTTTAGATTGGGGAGGGGTGAGGATTTTCTTAGTTTTGTTAAGACTCTTCCCTATATGTATATATATTTTTTGGCTCTTTAATGCTTGGTAATAATATTTTTTCGTTCTTTTGGAGTTTGTTTTGTCTGAGATGATTTTTTTTGTTGGACAATTTTATTAAGAAAATAATATTTTTACATATATTTTTTATATTTTCACATATGTTCCTCTCACGTGAAGAGCCTAGTTCATCCTCTTGTGAGAGGAGATCATATGAAAATATAAAAATACATGAGAAATTCCTCTTTTATTATTATCTCTTGTGAGATCTTACTTTATTCATATCATAGTTTTTTTTCTCATTTGTGAGTATTTTTTTCAATACAAAAATTGACGACGATAGATTTTTCTTAAATTTGGGTTTGGGGTTATTGAGACAGCTTGTCTTTGTTGTTGCTCATATTGAAAAACTGCTCAGATTTACATATTCTATTGTTATCTATAGAATGTGTTGGGTACCCCTATTTTATTGGTAAAATATAAATAAAAGGGGAAAGTCTAAAATGTCATTTAAATTACTAGAGCCTACAAATATTTATTAAGGGCATCGTAGATCTTATTACATGACCAATACAGCGACGCTACGTGTCAAATAAGAATGAGCAATTGAATAAATTGAAGCAGCTAATCACTTAATTTCCACTACCAGGGATTTCAGGGAGCTAGAGGATTATGGGTATGGGAGTTATGCCAGTTACCAGGAGATGGAGAATTATAAAGAGGCCATGTTCCAAATCAGAAACAAACAACAATCAACAGAACAATCAAACAACAAGAAGACAAATCAACTCTCTTAAGAGTCTTTATCATAGTGTTAGGATTAGCTACTCGCTATGTGCTCAATAGGCTAGTTTAGGAGGTAGGATTTAGTGTAATTATAATTCTGTAACAATTTTCAGTCCTGTGTTATTAGAATTGTGTAATATTACTTGAATAACAATTTTCAGTCTCGTGTTACTAAAATTGTGTTATAGCATTTGAAATGTTATTATTTACTTGCACAAAAACTCTCTGCGTTCTAAAAAGTCCTTAAGTCTAAGGTACGGAACATACAGCTGCTTGGTTCTTAATGAACAATTTTGATTTTTGAATTGTTTATTGTCTGAAATAATTTTTTAACATTATCATTAAACTAATATTTAGTTTTTTGCCCACATGTTGAATTGGCATGCCTGGTTGGACCAATAATTGAAATCGCTACAGAAAATGGTGTGCCGCCATAATGATGATAACATCCCAGAAGACAAGGAAGTTCCTGTATATAACCTAAAAAATCAAGTAAGTGGTCCTCCTAAAACTCATCCATATGATCTAATACAAGAAATATATGACTTAAGAAGGGAATGCATGGATGTTATTAATAAAAATTGATCAAATTTTAAACATATTACAAGGACGGATGAATGTACAGTCAATGTCATCAACAGATGACAAAAACATATTTATGCAACCTAATACTGTAGTTCCTGACCGTTCGTCAAGTTTATGGACACCCCCACTAGTGTATGTGACCCAGTCATAGTGGATACATACCCACCCCAACCCAATATTCTCAAATCCACATATGGACTTGGTGAATCTAGTAGTTCTAATAAAAAGGCCTTACCTTAAGGTAACTAAAGTAAATGTTGATCCTTTAGGGCCAAGAAAAGACTCTGAACCAAGGGTTGAACCTATGACTGATTATAAAAGACTTGTTAACAATCCTTTATTTGAAGAACAAACATATGTTCACCCAGACATGCCTTAGGCTAGAAAATCACATAAGGCCAAATATGAACATAGGACCTACTGACAACGCAAATATACCTGACAATCGGGTAGTAGAGGTTGTTAGGGACATCTATGGGCCTAACATGAGGTTTTCTATAAGATTAACATATAGGAAGCCATATCTTGAATGGATGGCCTAGTGTATGAATTCCCTAAAGACTTCTTTGGTTCACTTTGCAATCTCAAAGTGACCAAGTCCTCTTCTCTACAATATTGGACAGTCTATTATATTACATATCTTAACTCTATGAAATGCATCAACCTAACAAGTTTGATCCCTAAATCCTTTTACAAAAGATTTTCTTTCATAAGAACTGTATAATACTGCTTGTTTATTATAAATATTCACTAAGTTATTTTTTTCATCGTAAAATCTATAAGATTAAACATAAATGCACTAATAGTCACTTTAAAACCTCCTCTTATGACAACTCATGAAACTTTGAGTAAGGCTGCTGAAATGTACTTTGACTAGTCAAAAAGAGAATATGTTGAAGCTATAGTAAAGGAAGGGATTTCAATAGAAGAATGGATGGAAAAGGAAGCTAAGAAAAATAAGAAGGAAGTAAAAGAATGGCACAAGAGAGATGCCATCCTTAAAGGATTGAAAAAATCAAAGAAAGACAAATAAAAATTAATAGTTGTTGAAGAAACAAAACTGATCGTAGAGTCTCACTCTCCGATTATAGAGCTACATCTTGAAAAGATGGTTGGGAAGGTCACTAAACTTGATCTAACTGAGGGGGAAATGGTTGTGAAGACCCCTATGCCTAAACCAAAATAACAAGTAAGGAGACTTAAGAAGATGACTCAAAAGAAGTCAAACAAAAAGAGAATTATGAAGAAAAAGACAAAGAAGGCTGAGAAAAGGGATGAGCCAGTAATTGAGGGGGAGGCTAAAAAAGAAAGTCCTCATCAAGTCTCAGCTAACCCCTAAGATGTTTCTATTAATTTTAAGAGGATAATTAAAGTAATTCTAATAGATGACATAGAAAGTTCAGCTGAGGAAATTCCAAACTCAGAAAATGTTTAAGAGAGAATTAAAGATGAATCTCATAGAATGGATGACTCACTCTACTGTCTCTTGCTAGTTCTACCTCTTCTTTAAGCTCAAGCGCTAAAAGATTATAGTTGAATCTTATGGACTTACAAGCATTTCATAAACATCAGAACTTTTGCTCAACATTACCCTCATATATGTAACTTTGGAAGATCACCAATGGGATTGAAGTTGAATCTACTTCTACTAGATCTTCTCAAAGACTTACTTTATCAACCCTCTTATGATGCATAAGGCTATAGCTATAGGCTCGCCAATGATAAAGAAGTTGAGGAAAGCTTACGCTATGAAAGCGTTTGTAGGCTCCAACATTACGAATGTTGAACATCAATTTATAGAAGCTGATGGTGTGCAAAACGTAAGGTTCCCAATCCTCTCATTCTTATTTTCTTCTAACCCATCTAATCCCACGATCGTAGAGTCAAAAACTTTATAGTTATAGACCAAGCCCAAATACATTCCTCACCTGTAAATAATATCTTTTCTTCACCTCAAAGAACTCCAGAACATATTTACTCCAGATCATCATCTCTGACTTACTATCCGATCATAAAGCCTTCTAACTCTCTGATCACAGAGTATCCACATATAAACATTTCCTCATCCTCTCACATTTATACTGATACACCATTTACCTGTTGGTTTGCAAAAACATGACATATTTATAATAAAATTATATAAGCGCAATGGAAGCAAATAAATCATATTTTAAAAATTTTCTACAAACCAATAACCAAGATTTTTCTTATGCGACTATTATTAATTGAGGAAGAATAAAATATTTATACATTCGTAGAACCAAGCTTCCACATGTACAAGTTCAACACTCTTTAATCTTTCGCGTTCTTCTTCAAATTTATCGATTAGATTCCATGGATCAATGTCAGCTCCCCAAGTGTGAAGTCTCTAGAGGTGATCCATCAAGAGATCTATGCATTAAAGAAGTGGGTTTTGATTTTTCCAAACCATGGATGGCTAGCCCTAATTCTCCCTCCCCCTCTCTCTCTCTCTCTCTCTCTCGCTCTCTAACTCCTTAGATATAGAGAATTATGAAGTACTCTCTCTATTCTCTTGTGAAAGAGTATGTAACCTTAATCTATGATAAGACTCCTCTTATTTATAGATATAGTCAACCCTCCTAAACTATTTAGAATTAGAGTTTTAATTTAATTCTCAATCTAATTAGAAAATAAATAAATTAATTATAATTCCTAAATCATTTAGGAACTTAATTATTTAATATGAGAGTACTTCTTATTAATTAATTACTAAACTATTTAGTAACTTAATTAATTATTACAATTCTTAAACTATTTAGGAACTAAATAATAATAATAATAATAATAATAATAATAATAATAATAATAATAATAATAATAATAATAATAATAATAATAATAATAATCCTCTTATTAATTTATAATTAGTATTTCTAAAATACTAAACTATAAATATTGAGCTATTTAATTTATTCTATCACCATAGTATAAATTAAATATACTTAACTTATTATTACGATTATGCTATCAACTTCTAAAATAAATATTACTTTTTTGCAGTGTGACCCTTTAGGTTCTCCATATTAAATCGGTTGTAGAATAAATTAACTAGAACTTTTTAAATCTTATTTATATAAATAAATTAAATCATTTAATTTATTAATAAATAATATTTATTCTTACAATAAGAGTAAGTCCCCTTAGCGATTAATTAACATTCCAGCTAATATAGATTTCAACATTTGATCGTAAAAGAATCTTTCAGTGAATAGTTATCATACAACTCAATCCTTCTACCATACAATGTCTCAATCAAATATAAGACATGAAGTTTCTGTCAAATGTTATTTATTTGATCATATACATTTCAATTTACAAATGCGCAACTTTAATTAATGTAAATTAGAAACTCATTTCTAATTCCTTTCAACCCTGGTCAGGAATTTATGAGTTGTCACTTATTGATTCGCATAGGATATTCTCTCCCTTTACTGAAAGTGGTAGATCATTTGTTGATCATTCACTTATCTCCATGTGTACTTTATTATACCCAAGCATATCCTATAATATACCAACAAGCCTTAGGAATATGTCAAAGTATAACTCAGTACACACAAGATACTATGACGATCTCAAGTCCAAAGATTACTTGTACGACTATCACATAAGGAACTCCTATTGACAGATAACTAAAATCCATTAGGTGTTCCTTGAGCGAGTCATGTTCAGTGAACTTATTATCTAATAAGCACCTATATACTTGAGATCAATCATCCTTTTTTTAAGAGCAAGAATAGTATGTACCAATCTATCTGGATCTACTAATCCCCTTTTTACTGATCCAACGATTATGAACTATTTTAGTTTTGAGTTATCTTGAATTTAGATCTCATTAGCATGATCGTCATCATGGTTCTAAAAGCATTGCTTTAAAACTATGAGTTTATCCATTTAATTAATTCACTCAATTAATCATGAATAATGGAATGCCTTGATACTTTTATTAATAAATCGAATAAGATTACAAAGTATATGTGTATCACATCAAATGTAATTGACTTGAGGACATATTACTTTCACTACCTCACATACACAAATACTGTTAGTGCACTTGAGTTAAATGCATTTGATTTAATGATAACAAAAGATATGATAACAGATATTAATATATTTGTTGTGAACAAGTAATTTTGTACAGTCCTTATGAATGAGAATATGTTGTAAATTTATTATAAGATGACTTAGGGATCAAACTTGTTAGATTGATCCAAATCATAAAAACAGAGCTTGTAATAGACTAGATAAAGTTGTGGAGCAGAAGGCCTATTCACTTTGAGATCGCAAAGTAAGTTAAAGAAGTCTAGCAAAATCATAAAGCTGACTACAAGATCACAGAACAAAGTTGAAGATCAAAGAGAAATCGTTAAGTAGAATAATTCACAGATTAAAATGAAGAAGTTAAGCGTAGAACAGAATAAATAGCCACTCCAAGATCTCAGAACGCAAAATGAAAAACGTATAGTGACAAGCAGATCAGAAGGAACTTCAAAGAAAGAAGAATCATTAAGCAGATTGAACAGACACTTCAAGATTATAAGAACTTGGTCATTGTAGAATTCAGAAAGGAAACAAGATCAAAATAGGAGGGAAGAGAGATTGCAAAGATTCAATAAAGATCATCCAACAAAAGAGAATCGTAGAGTTCAACAAAGTGGCCATGAATATTAAATTCAAACAGATCAAGATCATAGAGTAAAGTCAAAAAGCTCAAGATCACGAAACTCAAGATCGTAAAGTAAAGAAGCAAGATCGTAGAGCTACATTAGATAGTAGAACTACATCAGATCATAGAGTTACATTAGATAGTTGAGTTACTTAAAATTGAAGAGCTATGATAGTACTATATCACATAGTTTAGATCATAGATGTAATATCCCAGATATTTCACAAGATTTTTAAATAAGGTCTTAATGATAAAATAAAGGTTGAGGTTAAAATCTAGATTTGGAGAAGTAAAAGTTGTAGAAAGTGAGTAAACATTTTACTCAAACCTTTGTGTTAGGATTGAAATGTGAGTGAATATAGGTTTTTAAATTTTAAAACCTAGAATTTGATTATTATGTATTATACTTAGAGGTATATTAATAATAAGGTAGTATAATATCTTTAAAGTTTGATAAATGTATTTGACTACAAGAGTTTATGTAAGAAGTTTTTAATATGATGTATGAGGAAATTTATTAAGGGAATAAATTTCAACTGGTGAGATATTTTTAAGTTAACGTGAAGGTGTATATGTATAGATACGTATATACTTGGAGGTGCGTTAATTATATTTTAGTCGATCGTGATAAATGATTAACAGAATTAATCATCAAGAATACTGTAAAGCTTAATATATTAAATTAAGTAAGCGTTTGAGAGTTAAACCTTGAATGGTTAATTAAGAGAACCCAAATTAGTAAATTGGGAAGAGACAAGTTGGGTATTGTAGTGACAATTAAGTTTAAACCCAACCTAGTGGCCAAGTGTTAGAAATTAAAGAATAGTCCAAAATGGATTAAGTTTACGGCGAGTCAAATTAATATATATGACAAGCCATACGAATATTGTGAACAAGCCCAAACAATTAATAATTGTAAGACTTGTATGTGTGGCTAAATTAATTAAGATGGCAGTCGAAGATTAAGAATGAACCATGTGGGGTTGTGATTTTGTGGAACAGTGGTGTGAAGAGAATGAGGTAAAGTATACATGATATCATGAGTACACTTAAATGTGTGGAAATAAGGTAACAAATGAAAATATCAAGAAATGATCAAAGTGGTCAAATAGTCAAAGTTTAACTAAAAGAAAATGAAAGAGACTCAAGAAAACTCAAATTGAGAGTTCGGAAGAGAATTTGAAGACCCGGACTGCACCGTTGAGTTCAGAACATCGAATTTAGCAAAGAAAGATAGATAGTAAACACAATTTGCTGCCGGGGTTGACTTTTGGTCAAAGTCAACCGTTTGACTTGTAAAGTTGAAAAGTCAAAGTTTGAGGTTGGAGAAGAATTTTGAGAAATGGACCTTACCGTTGCGACGGGGACGTTGAATTTAGTAAGTATAGACTGTAAACACGATATGTGTTTCGGTTGACTTTTTAGTCAAAGTTAGTTGTTTGACTCTTTAGGGAAAAAAGGTCAAACTTGAAGTTCAGAAGTGAATTTGAAGAAACGGATGTTACCATGACGACGGGAACGTCAAAATTAGTAGGAATTGACTGTAATATTGAAAATTTGATTTTTCGGGTCAAATAATCGAAGAGCGAGTCAGATAATTAAAAATGGAGCCCAAAAGATAAATTTAATCTCCAGATTTGTAAGTGGCCAGCTGGATTATCAGATTTAATGAGTGGATTTATTTGAGCTACTTATGCCTTATCCAATGTAATCTAAATTAACCAATCATGGCTCAACACCCCTCTTTATCTCTTATCTTCATATATCACTTAATTGAGACTAAACCCACTTCATTTTTACCAAAAAGAAATCAGCAACTTTGAGATATAAAGAGAGAGAGACTCACGGGATGGGGGAGAAAAAGAGAAGGAAAAGGAAATAGAAGATTAAACCAAAGAGAAAGGAAAGCTATGAAGGTATAATGTTTAAACCCTTGTGTAATATTTAAATTCCTTAGGTATATGTTGGATTTTGGTAAAATTAATGGTTGTAGATCATGATTTATCTTGTGGGTAATGGTATAACTGTAAGACCCCGAATTTATGAAATACAAAATTTAATTTTTCTTCATATATATTTTTCCTGAAACAGTAAATGGTTAAATTGACAAAATTGAAAGTTAAGGATGTTATGTGCAAATTTTATTTTGTCGGACAATATTCTTTTTGTCGGGGAATATTCGTTTTGTCGGGGAATATTCGGGCCGTACGACGGCGCCGAAATAACAAATTATTTGTGGACCCCACAACGGAATAATTGTCGGATATAGAAAACGACAGAAGTAACCTTTTTAAATAAAAATAGTCAACGGTGTTAACTGTTAAAATACCGGCGATAAAAGAATAGTAGCATACGGTAATTTATGGTATTTTATTGTGGCACACGGTATTCTACAGTAGCACACGGTATTGCACATTGTCTCATATTATTGACACCGTAACTGTTACGCATCATTTCATCAATAATTGTCACTGCATAATATTTTATATTATCAATTCAATTATTGTTGCTACACAGTATTTTGCATTATTGATTCAATAATTGTCATTACACTGTATTTCATATCATCGAGTCAATAATTGTTGGTGCACTGTAGTTTAAAATTATTGAATCTAATAATTGTCACAGTAGAAAATATACTGTAATTTATATTATTAAATTAATAAAAATATGTAACGTGTTTCTTACATTATTATGGTAACATTATTTTATATGTTGGACTCACAGGAAGAATAAATAAATAAATAAATAAATAAAATAATTAATTTTACTATTTGAAATAGTAACGTGAATAGTGACGTGAATAGTAACGTGAATAGTAAGTGAATAGTAAGAAACATGTGGGACCCACTGTGGGGCCCACATGAAATGTGAGAAATGTGTTTGCTGGGAATGGGTTGGTGGAGGCTGCGCAGCAGCCTCTGCTGAAATTTTTTTCTGTTCACCTACCACGCATAGTGCCTTATTTTCTCCTATAAATAGCTTGTTCAGCTAAATAGAAAAATCACACCTAAAACATAAAATTTTTCTATAAGAATTTTATGAGTTTTCTCTGAGAATAGTAAGGTTATTTTGAGAGTTTGAAAGCCAAAAGGAGTGCAGGAATTTTTCAAGTAAGTCTTTTATTAAAGAGTAGTAATTTTATAAATTCCTATTTTTCACGGTATTCACAAATCTTCCTTTAGAAGACTCTTCTTTAAGAAGATTCATTTTTAAAAGCTTTCTTTGGAAGATTTATTTTGGAATATTATTTTTAAAACTATTTAAAAGTAGTTATATTATACTACAAAAATTATGTTAAATATATATAATTTTGATAATTCATATTATACGAGTTATCATACACTTTGAAATTTATATGTGGAAATTACTAATTTTATTATAAAAATATAGGTTGATCAACCTCATTTAAATCAATATCCAGTCACGTGTTAAGGTAAGGAATATCATTCTTTTCACACTCTTAAATTTATTACGGTAAGGGGTATCACTCTTTTCATCATCATAAATGGATATTATTTTCTTTCTTACTTGAAGGGATTATCATTCTTTGATTCTCGAAAATAATATCGTTTCTTTCTTGTGCCATTTACTTCCATGTATTAAATTGTGGGAATAACCTTACGGCGCGGTTTACCGCCTGTTGGTGAATAACCTTTTGTATTCATTCCTTATTAATCTTTGAGAATAACCTTACGGTGCGGATTATCGCCTGTTTGGTGAATAACTCTTCGTATTCAAATTGATGGAAATAACCTTACGGCGCGGATTATCGCCTGTTTGGTGAATAACTATTCGTATTCAAATTGATGGGAATAACCTTACGGTGCGGATTATCGCCTGTTGGTGAATAACCCTTTTTATTTGTCTCGTGTGGAAATAAATTGTCTACACGAATTATCACATGACACTTTTATTCCATATTCGTAAGTGATATCATTTTCCTTTATACTCATAAGGGATACCATCTTTTTCATCTTCCATTATTCAAACTTACTATGGTAAGGGATATTAATTTCCTTCACCTTTTGTTAATCAAACCTGCTACGGTAAGGGATATTATTTTCTTTCATACTCCTAAATCGAAACTTATTATGGAACTATTGCTTCTATAATTCCTGAAAATATTATATGTTCCATAATAGTTGAACTTCATTATTTCAACTGAACCTTCCTATTTACGTGAACCTTTCTATTGAACTGTAACCGTTATTCTGAACTGTGGATCTTGAATATCATTTTTAAATTTCACTCCACATCATGTTGGCAATTTGGACATTATTTGAATCTGCACAAAGTAAACTTCTGATACTTATTGTTTATCCTGTTCTTCTGTTCATCATTTGTATCACTGTTATTTGTATTAATCATCAAAAATCAAGCTGTTGTGAATATCTGTGGCCGGGGGCACAGATGTGATATAATTGTTGAACAGATGATAGGTTAAAGGCGATATACTAGGTTAAAGGCGATACATCTGTTCGGTGTCTTTTATGGCACGTGGTGAATGTTCTCTTTGGCCCGTAGTGCAAAGATGAACTGTTGGTTGGTATGATTATGACCAAAGGCTGAATCTGGTATAATCATGACCGTTGGTGCTTTATTGAATATCTTTGGCCCGTAGTGCAAAGATGAACTGTTGATTGGTATGATTATTACCAAAGGCTGAATCTGGTATAATCATGACCGTTGGTGTTATATTAAATGTCTTTGGCCCGTAGTGCAAATATGAACTGTTGATCTGCATGATTATGATCAGGAACTGTGAATTTTTATTATCATGACTAATGGTATTTCAGATGATAAAAGTTGATGATATTTTTACAAAAAAGAGAAGCGAGTGGACATTATAGTCTGCATTATTCTTCTAATAGATTGCTCATTCCGCTGCTATTATTGATCTGAACGTTGTTTAAGAATTTAACTACAGTTTTTGATATAAACCTTGTAGTCTATTGTATTCTATCAAGAACTCAACTGTTGAAGGCTAATGATAATTTATTCGTCATTATCTTAGTCATGATATTTCTTACTGGGCTATTTGAGCTCACCCTTTCTTTTGTTCCATTACAGGAGATGAAAACGTAACAGGGTCTAGCCGGGGAATGGAGTGAGAGTCTGAGGAATAGCTGTCGTAGTCTTCACGTGTTGTAAAATAGTGTGGCAATAATAGTGAAGACTTAGTTGTGTATTATTATACACTGTATTGTTGTACGTTGTGCTTTGTTGTAATATTTTTGTTGTAGTCTTTTGACGACTCAAGTTTGGGCTGTGTGGGCCTAGATTTGGGGGCGTCACAGTTGGTATCAGAGCTTAGGGATATGGTCTTTAATGGAGATCTGGGGTTAGAACTAGGAGGGGAGAGACGAATAGAATCAGTCACTAGTGTGTCCTACCTAAATTAGATTTTATTATCTAATGAGTTGATTTGAATATAGGGACATGAAGTGATGAGTCAGTTTATTTGAACTAACATTTATTTTGTGACCACAGTTTAGTATGGCATCTGAAAATCAAGAGGTTAACTACGAAATACCCGAAGCGAATGTAGCCGAAAATCAAGAAGCCACAAACAATCCTCCTGCCAACTCAGGAAATAATATTCCTGATAACATGATGAATGATGGATTCTTTAGGAATTTCATGCAGTTCATGCAGAATCAGGCAAGAGGAAATCCAGTTAACAATAACGGTAGAAACGCTGGTAATTTGAGGATGATCACTGTCAAGCAATTTAAAGAATTAGGACCACCTGAATTCCACGGGAAGCCTGACCCACTCAAAGCGGAGGCATGGCTGAAGCAGACGACAAAAATACTTGATGTCCTACAATGCGCTGATGATCAGAAGGTGCCCTTTGCTACCTTTATGTTTCGAGGTGAGGCGGATCACTGGTGGGAAGCGGTAAAACGTATCCACCCTTCAGCACTTGAGATGTCTTGGACAGAATTCCAAGAGCTATTTAATGAAAAGTACTTCCCAGAAAGCATCCGCCATATGAAGGAAGTGGAATTCATTAAGCTGGAGCAGGGAAACATGACAGTTTCTCACTATGAAGCTAAGTTTGCTGAACTGTCTCGTTTTGCGACTCATCTAGTAGATGACGAAGCACGAATGAGTCGGATGTTCTTACGTGGTCTAAGATTCGAAATCCGTCAACAACTTAGCTCTCATAAATTTAATTTGTATTCAGATGTTGTTGATAGGGCTCAAAGGGTGGAGCAAACAGATGAAAAATTACAGCCAAGAGTCAATGATCAGAGAAATGATAACAACCACAGGAACGAGAACCATCGAGGAGGTAACCAACACTTCGGTGGTAATTCCACATCAAATAACAGAAGAGGAGAATCCAGTGGGAACAATTTCAAAAGAAAGAGATTCCATAATAATTATGGAAGGGCACCAGTACCAGCACCAGTACCGACCCCAGTTTCAAGGGGAGAAGATCGACCACCAGTGAGATGCTATAGGTGTGGTCAGGAAGGTCACATCAGCCCAAACTGTACACTGCAGTCCAAAAAGTGCTACAGTTGTGGGAAAGAGGGTCATCTTGCGCGATTTTGTCCTGCCACAAAATCAAGTCCAGCTGCAGTGATGATACCAAAAGCTAGCGCGGATAAGGGAAAATCTGTAGTTCAAGGGAGAGCTTTTGTTGTGACATCCCAAATGGCACGAAACTCGAACGAGGTGATAACCAGTAAGCTATTCATAAATTCTCGTGAAGTCTACGCTTTGTTAGATACTGGTTCTACCCATTCTTTTATCTCACCTGCATGTGCTCAGCGTTTAAACTTAACTCCTGAAAATTTGGACTTTGACTTATCAGTTGAAACCCCATTAGGAGAAATGACCATTACATCTACTGTCTATAAATCTTGCCTAGTTCAAATCAACAACCTCACATTACCTGTTGACCTTATTTCTTTGGAGATGCATGAATTTGATGTAATTTTAGGAATTGATTGGTTGACTACCCATCATGCTAAAATTGATTGTTTTCATAAGATTATTAGTTTTCATATTCCTAATCAACCTGTCATGCAAATTCAAGCAACTAAACCATTGAAATCTATAACTGTTATTTCTAGCCATAAAGCCATTCGTTTATTGAAAAACGGATGTCAAGCCTTTTTAGCTCATGTCACTGATTTGAACAAAAATACGTCAAACTTGAATGATATTCCCATTGTTAATAAGTTTCCTGACGTTTTTCCGGAGGAACTTCCTGGTTTACCCCCAAACCGTGAAATTGAATTTTGTATTGATCTTGAACCTGGTACCAAGCCCATTTCCAAAACTCCATACCGAATGGCTCCCATTGAACTTCAAGAGTTAAAAGTCCAACTACAGGAATTGTTGGATACTGGTTTCATTCGTCCGAGTGCATCACCTTGGGGTGCTCCTGTTCTATTTGTGAAGAAGAAAGACGGGAGTATGAGATTGTGCATTGACTACCGAGAATTGAACCATGTCACCATCAAAAACAGGTATCCGTTACCTCGAATTGATGACATGTTTGATCAATTACAAGGTGCTCAACATTTCTCAAAGATTGATCTCCGTTCTGGATATCATCAGTTAAAGGTTAAAGCTGAGGACATTCCAAAGACTGCTTTCAGAACTCGTTATGGGCATTATGAGTTTTTAGTCATGCCTTTTGGACTAACCAATGCTCCTGCAGCTTTCATGGACATGATGAACCGAATATTCAAGGAATATTTGGATCATTTTGTGGTTGTCTTTATTGATGACATCCTCATATACTCCAAAAGTCGTGAGGATCATGAACAACACCTGAGATTGATACTCCAGAAGCTCCGTGAGAACAAATTATATGCCAAGTTGAAGAAATGTGAGTTCTGGCTTGAGGAGATCACGTTTCTTGGGCATGTGATTTCTAGTCAAGGAATATCAGTCGATCCTGCGAAGATTGAAACGGTACTAAATTGGGAACAACCCAAGACAGTAACCGAAGTCCGAAGTTTTCTGGGCCTAGCTGGTTATTATCGGAGATTCGTAGAAGGATTTTCTCGAATCGCCACTCCATTAACTCAGCTTACTCGGAAAAGCACAAAATTCATATGGAGCGAGCAATGCGAGAAAAGTTTTCAAGAGCTTAAGAGGAGACTTGTTTCAGCTCCTGTTCTGACCATTCCATCAGGATCGGGAGAATTTGTCATATACAGCGATGCTTCAGGCAAAGGTCTAGGCTGTGTCCTTATGCAACATGGAAAGGTTATAGCCTATGCCTCTCGACAACTCAAAGATTATGAGAAAAATTACCCTACTCATGATCTAGAGTTGGCAGCAGTCGTTTTCGCGTTGAAGATCTGGAGACACTACTTGTACGGAGAGAAAGTGGATATCTATACGGATCATAAAAGTCTCAAGTATTTCTTCACCCAGAAGGAACTCAACATGCGACAACGACGTTGGCTTGAGCTGTTGAAGGATTATGATCACACAATCCAGTATCACCCGGGAAAGGCGAACGTTGTAGCTGACGCTTTGAGCAGAAAATCTTATGCGAGTACAAGTGCACTGCTGACAACACAAAAGCGTATTTTGTACGACTTGCAAAAGATGGAGATGGAGCTAAAGACACCAGGGACCCACTCGAAGATTGCTCACGTGCGAGTAGAACCAGCTTTAATCGAGAAAATTAAAGCTGCTCAAGCTACCGATCCGGAACTGATAAACATGATAAAGAAAGTACAAGAAGGTAGCATTCCCGAAGCAAGAATCGACGAGAAAGGAATACTTCGAGTCAACTCTCGACTCTGTGTTCCTAACGATCCTGAATTAAAGCATAAAATCATGATGGAGGCACACAACACGCCATTTGCAATCCACCCAGGAGGTACCAAGATGTATCGAGATCTTCGACATACATTTTGGTGGAACAATATGAAAAGGGAGATTGCAGAGTTTATCTCAAGGTGCTTAACTTGTCAACGTGTCAAGGCAGAGCATCAAGTACCTAAGGGTCCTTTACAACCACTTGAGGTTCCCGAATGGAAGTGGGAACACATCAATATGGATTTCGTGACGGGTCTTCCTAAAGTTTCTCAAGGCTTAGATGCAATTTGGGTCATCGTAGATAGATTGACCAAATCCGCTCATTTCTTGCCTATACGAGAAAACTTTTCACTTGAACGTCTTGCCGGTATGTACATAAATGAGATCGTGAGATTGCATGGCATGCCAGTTTCCATAGTTTCTGATCGAGATCCTAGATTCACTTCACGCTTTTGGATCAGTCTACAAAAAGCTATGGGCACTGAACTACGTTTTAGTTCTGCATACCATCCTCAAACGGACGGACAATCGGAAAGGACGATCCAGACCCTCGAAGATCTTTTGAGACTTTGCGTACTAGATTTCAAAGCAAGTTGGGATAAGTACTTGCCATTGGTGGAATTTTCCTACAACAACAGTTACCAAGCAAGTATAGGTATGGCTCCATTCGAGGCTTTGTATGGACGCAAGTGTCGCTCTCCAGTATGTTGGAATGAGGTAGGAGAAGCAAAACTGTTGGGACCCGAGTTGGTACGCTTGACGACCGAAAAGATCCAAATGATCCGACAACGAATACAGACAGCACAAGAACGACAAAAGAGTTATGCCGATCTTCATCGGAGAGATGAGAGATTCAACGTCGGAGATCATGTATTCTTACGTGTTTCTCCATGGAAAGGAGTTACGAGATTCGGAAAGAGAGGAAAGCTCAACCCTCGATTTATTGGCCCATTTGAAATCCTCGATCGAGTAGGATCCATAGCCTACAGACTAGCCCTACCACCAAGTATGTCTCGCATCCATAACGTTTTTCACATATCTATGTTACGTAAATATGTGAAGGACCCAAACCACGTCATTGAGTTAGAACCAGACGTTATAGCAGAAGATTTAACGTATGAGGAATTACCTGTTAAGATCCTAGATAAGAAGGAGCAGATCTTACGCTCAAAGGTTATACCTCAAGTTAAGGTTTTATGGAGGAACCAAGATATTGAGGAAATGACCTGGGAGCTAGAATCTGAGATGAAGTTTAGGTATCCATACCTCTTCGAAATGCCAGGTACGTCAATTTCGGGGACGAAATTTCATAAGGAGGGGAGGTTGTAAGACCCCGAATTTATGAAATACAAAATTTAATTTTTCTTCATATATATTTTTCCTGAAACAGTAAATGGTTAAATTGACAAAATTGAAAGTTAAGGATGTTATGTGCAAATTTTATTTTGTCGGACAATATTCTTTTTGTCGGGGAATATTCGTTTTGTCGGGGAATATTCGGGCCGTACGACGGCGCCGAAATAACAAATTATTTGTGGACCCCACAACGGAATAATTGTCGGATATAGAAAACGACAGAAGTAACCTTTTTAAATAAAAATAGTCAACGGTGTTAACTGTTAAAATACCGGCGATAAAAGAATAGTAGCATACGGTAATTTATGGTATTTTATTGTGGCACACGGTATTCTACAGTAGCACACGGTATTGCACATTGTCTCATATTATTGACACCGTAACTGTTACGCATCATTTCATCAATAATTGTCACTGCATAATATTTTATATTATCAATTCAATTATTGTTGCTACACAGTATTTTGCATTATTGATTCAATAATTGTCATTACACTGTATTTCATATCATCGAGTCAATAATTGTTGGTGCACTGTAGTTTAAAATTATTGAATCTAATAATTGTCACAGTAGAAAATATACTGTAATTTATATTATTAAATTAATAAAAATATGTAACGTGTTTCTTACATTATTATGGTAACATTATTTTATATGTTGGACTCACAGGAAGAATAAATAAATAAATAAATAAATAAAATAATTAATTTTACTATTTGAAATAGTAACGTGAATAGTGACGTGAATAGTAACGTGAATAGTAAGTGAATAGTAAGAAACATGTGGGACCCACTGTGGGGCCCACATGAAATGTGAGAAATGTGTTTGCTGGGAATGGGTTGGTGGAGGCTGCGCAGCAGCCTCTGCTGAAATTTTTTTCTGTTCACCTACCACGCATAGTGCCTTATTTTCTCCTATAAATAGCTTGTTCAGCTAAATAGAAAAATCACACCTAAAACATAAAATTTTTCTATAAGAATTTTATGAGTTTTCTCTGAGAATAGTAAGGTTATTTTGAGAGTTTGAAAGCCAAAAGGAGTGCAGGAATTTTTCAAGTAAGTCTTTTATTAAAGAGTAGTAATTTTATAAATTCCTATTTTTCACGGTATTCACAAATCTTCCTTTAGAAGACTCTTCTTTAAGAAGATTCATTTTTAAAAGCTTTCTTTGGAAGATTTATTTTGGAATATTATTTTTAAAACTATTTAAAAGTAGTTATATTATACTACAAAAATTATGTTAAATATATATAATTTTGATAATTCATATTATACGAGTTATCATACACTTTGAAATTTATATGTGGAAATTACTAATTTTATTATAAAAATATAGGTTGATCAACCTCATTTAAATCAATATCCAGTCACGTGTTAAGGTAAGGAATATCATTCTTTTCACACTCTTAAATTTATTACGGTAAGGGGTATCACTCTTTTCATCATCATAAATGGATATTATTTTCTTTCTTACTTGAAGGGATTATCATTCTTTGATTCTCGAAAATAATATCGTTTCTTTCTTGTGCCATTTACTTCCATGTATTAAATTGTGGGAATAACCTTACGGCGTGGTTTACCGCCTGTTGGTGAATAACCTTTTGTATTCATTCCTTATTAATCTTTGAGAATAACCTTACGGTGCGGATTATCGCCTGTTTGGTGAATAACTCTTCGTATTCAAATTGATGGAAATAACCTTACGGCGCGGATTATCGCCTGTTTGGTGAATAACTATTCGTATTCAAATTGATGGGAATAACCTTACGGTGCGGATTATCGCCTGTTGGTGAATAACCCTTTTTATTTGTCTCGTGTGGAAATAAATTGTCTACACGAATTATCACATGACACTTTTATTCCATATTCGTAAGTGATATCATTTTCCTTTATACTCATAAGGGATACCATCTTTTTCATCTTCCATTATTCAAACTTACTATGGTAAGGGATATTAATTTCCTTCACCTTTTGTTAATCAAACCTGCTACGGTAAAGGATATTATTTTCTTTCATACTCCTAAATCGAAACTTATTATGGAACTATTGCTTCTATAATTCCTGAAAATATTATATGTTCCATAATAGTTGAACTTCATTATTTCAACTGAACCTTCCTATTTACGTGAACCTTTCTATTGAACTGTAACCGTTATTCTGAACTGTGGATCTTGAATATCATTTTTAAATTTCACTCCACATCATGTTGGCAATTTGGACATTATTTGAATCTGCACAAAGTAAACTTCTGATACTTATTGTTTATCCTGTTCTTCTGTTCATCATTTGTATCACTGTTATTTGTATTAATCATCAAAAATCAAGCTGTTGTGAATATCTGTGGCCGGGGGCACAGATGTGATATAATTGTTGAACAGATGATAGGTTAAAGGCGATATACTAGGTTAAAGGCGATACATCTGTTCGGTGTCTTTTATGGCACGTGGTGAATGTTCTCTTTGGCCCGTAGTGCAAAGATGAACTGTTGGTTGGTATGATTATGACCAAAGGCTGAATCTGGTATAATCATGACCGTTGGTGCTTTATTGAATATCTTTGGCCCGTAGTGCAAAGATGAACTGTTGATTGGTATGATTATTACCAAAGGCTGAATCTGGTATAATCATGACCGTTGGTGTTATATTAAATGTCTTTGGCCCGTAGTGCAAATATGAACTGTTGATCTGCATGATTATGATCAGGAACTGTGAATTTTTATTATCATGACTAATGGTATTTCAGATGATAAAAGTTGATGATATTTTTACAAAAAAGAGAAGCGAGTGGACATTATAGTCTGCATTATTCTTCTAATAGATTGCTCATTCCGCTGCTATTATTGATCTGAACGTTGTTTAAGAATTTAACTACAGTTTTTGATATAAACCTTGTAGTCTATTGTATTCTATCAAGAACTCAACTGTTGAAGGCTAATGATAATTTATTCGTCATTATCTTAGTCATGATATTTCTTACTGGGCTATTTGAGCTCACCCTTTCTTTTGTTCCATTACAGGAGATGAAAACGTAACAGGGTCTAGCCGGGGAATGGAGTGAGAGTCTGAGGAATAGCTGTCGTAGTCTTCACGTGTTGTAAAATAGTGTGGCAATAATAGTGAAGACTTAGTTGTGTATTATTATACACTGTATTGTTGTACGTTGTGCTTTGTTGTAATATTTTTGTTGTAGTCTTTTGACGACTCAAGTTTGGGCTGTGTGGGCCTAGATTTGGGGGCGTCACAATAACCATAGATTTAAATGAATCTATTAGATGATTCATGGATTAATTGAAAGTGAAAGTAAAGTCGAAGAACAATTCGCAGAAAATGGGTTTTTGTTGCTGTTGGTTGAGGATTTTTATGAAATCGAGTTTTTGGAGTTAAAGAGTGGGTGATATATCAAATAAAGGTATGGAAGTAAGATACACGTAGAAATTTTTAAATCACAGAAATTCTTTGTCATTTGTGTGTAGTGACTGTTTTAAGAAGACTGGGTCGGACGGAAATAGACTGTCCAGTGATTGCAGCGAAATTTGAGGTTGTAAAATTTATATAAAATCATGTTTGTCGAATTTGAAGTTGGTGTAAACTGTGAAGTTGTAGATTTGGAAGTTATCTAGAAGTACCCAAAATATTTAACCATTTTACGAAGTATTGTATTTTTGAAAGAATTAATTGTGTGAGACTATCCAGCAAATGAAACTATTTGGACAGGTTGGGTAAACTCTTAGATCTATGTTGTTTGGTGAATGGGATGAAGTCAAGGTCTCAATAAGAATTAAAGTAGACTTCATAAGCTTTAATTTGATGTAAAGTTGATCAAAATTGGACTTGTAACGACGAAGTTATGATTAATTTAAAAACAGTGTTCGTAAACATTGAATCTGTTTATAAACAGACAGGGTATACCTGTATGCTTTAGTATAAATTCATGAATGTAAGTTCTGTGAATAAACATATAGTGTGTACTTGTCTGCTTAAGCGCCTGTTTAGTTTAAAATCATGAAATAGACAGGGTAGAATTGTCTGCTTAAGTGTCTGCTTAGTGTGTGTTATTAAAAATAAGATTTTGTAAGTAAGCAGACATGTACTACTGTTTGCTTTGGAGTGTCTGTTTTAGTTTTGGGAGTAAACAAACATGTAAATGTTGTCTGTGTGAGTGTCTGCTTTAGTGATATGAAGGAACAGACATGTAAGGTTGTCTATTTTGGTTGTTTGGTTTAATTTATCATTAAGAAGCATAAGAGTTAGGTCCTGTTTTGGACCATAGAGTAGTTGTTGCTCATTGTGCGGTTAAGTTAAGCAGAACCTAGTTGGGTATTAACCAAACTAACGTTTGAGGTAATTAGTTGAACTTATAAATGACTTAAAAACTAGTAAAGTAAACTAGTAAGAAGTCATGATTGAGAAATAATTAAAAAGAAATAGTTGAACATATTATGTTAACGACTAATGTGTAAACCAATATTATGAAAAATGTAGGTCGTGCAAGAAACGTAGGGCATTAGCATAAGCCGGATGAGCGATCCAGGCAAGTCTTTTAGAACTTACTCCTATATGTTACATGTTTTTATATGTGAACATGAGTTAATGTGGCTTTGTGCAATAACGTGTTATAAATGATTGATGTGCAGTTAATGGTAATAGGGTAAATCCTATACATGAAAAGCATGAAGCATAGAGTTAAATGCAAAGCATGATATGCATAAAATATGTATAAATTACAAAGCATATGCTGCATGAAGCATGATAAAATATCGTTATGTGCTATGTGATACCTGTTGGACTTGCTGAGCCGTCATGCTCATTCTTGCATAAACTAATATTTTCAGCGAAGTACGGGAAGGCTAGATGCTTTGATAAAGCTAAAGAGTAAGGATGACTCAATGCTTAGATGCAAATGGAGAATATTTTATTGAATTACCAAATTGGGCAATTTGATAAATATGTTAGAGTAATGTAAACCTAATAAAGTATAGAATTGTTTGACACTTATATTATTGGTGTTAAACTTTGTCATCTGAAATGTGTTTTATATTGTGCAAACCTGTTGAGGTAGCCATATTGATCTGTAATAGTAAAAGTTATAAAACTTGTAATAGTTCGTATAACTTGTGATTAAGAGATAAGAGCATCGTATATAACGAACTGAAAAGACAAGAGAAGTTTTTTGTAAATCGGACAAACTTAAAGTCATTTGATGAGGTATTAGTTACTCATAACTTTATAATTAAACAAATCATAATATATATGATTTTGTGAGTTAAGAAAAGATGTAAAGATTAAAATTCTGAAACGAATTAAAATTGTGAGTTAATAAGTTACTTAATTAGCATTGGTTGCTAATCTTTAAGATAGAGTGTTGTATTCCTATAAAAGTTAATACATTGGATTTACGTAAAGATATTTTGTAATAATTTAAATTACTTAATGTCTTTAAGATATATTTATGGAGTTACATGTTGGCATTCGAGGTTTAGAATAAAGACCAAGAAAAAACAAGAAAAGCTTAATGACCAACATGATTGAAGTTTTAAAATTTGAGGTGAACATTGCCATCGGGTTTGATTATGGATATCAAGGTAATGTAATTATGGAGTGAGATTTTAATATCCCTTTGATGTAAAATTTGTTGGATACTTATTTGGTTGTAATATCCTTGGTTAGAGACCAGATATTTATAATAAAAGATGAACCTACATTAGTCGAGTGCAAATATTATTGAACTCGATCAGATAATAAAAGTCAAGATATTGTTTTAATGGCTTATTGTTGGAGTGTGAGTTTTTGTGTACTCACAGTTATTGTGGTAATTTAAATCATGAGGTTTAAAATCTTATGATCAAGAAAATTAATGTAAAGATTTCGATTAGGAAAAAACAAGGAAGATTGTAATAGTTTTTAAATAAACTAGTTTTATTAATTATTTTATTGAGTTTTAACAACATTAAATTATATAATGTTGTGGTTATTATGAGAAGGTCGTGCTTAACGACCGGGGATCGTTCGTTGCCAGAGTGCGGGGATTTTCGGGGCGTTACAATAGAGCTACAACAGTACTATTGAAAGTAATATGCCCTCAAGCCAATCACATTTGATGTGATAAGCATATACTTTGTAATCTTGTTCATTTATTAATAAAAGTATCAAGGCATTTATTTATTCATGATTAATTACTTGAATTAATCAAATGGATAAACCCATAGTTTTCGAGCAATGCTTTTAGAACCATGATGAGGATCATGCTAATGAGATCTAAATTCAAGATAGCTCAAAACTAAAATTGTTCCTAATCGTTGGATCACTAAAAAGGGGATTAGTAGATCCGGATAGATTGGTACATACTATGCTTGCTCTTATGAAGAGGATGATTGATCTCATAATCATTTGTGTAGAGACACTAAAACAAGTATGTAGGTGCTTATTAGAGAATAAGTTCACTGAACGTGACTCGCTCAAGGAACACCTAATAGAGTTTTACTCGTCTGTCAATAGGAGTTCCTTATGTGATAGTCGTACAAGTGATCCTTAGACTTGAGATCATCTTAGTATCTTGTGTGTACTAAGTTATACTTTGACATATTCCTTAAGACCTATTGGTATATCAAAGGATGTGATTGTGTATAATAAGGTACACATGGAGATAGATGAATGATCAACAAAGGATCTACCACTTCCAGTAAAGGGAGAGAATGTCCTATGCGATTCAATAAGTGACAACTCAGAAATTCCTGGCCAGGGTTGCATGGAATTAGAAAGGAGTTTCTAATTTACATTAACTAGAGTTGTGTATTTGTGAATTGAAATACATATAATCAAATAAATAAGACTTGACAGAAATTCCGTGTCTTATATTTGATTGGGACATTGTATGGTAGAATGATTGAATTGTACGGTAACTATTTGCTGAAATGTTATTTTACGATTAAATGTTGAAATCTATATTATCTGGAAAGTCGACTAATCGCTAAGGGGGCTTACCCTTATTGTGGAATAATTATTTATTCTGAATTAAAGAGTTAATTCGTAATAAATGAATTAGAATTGTTCTAATTTATTTATTATACAACCGGTTTAATATGGAGAACCTAAAGGGTCACACCGCAAAAGAGTAATATTTATTTTAGAAATGGATGGCATAATTGTAATAATAAATTAAGTATATTTAATTTATACTATGGTGATAGAATAAATTAAATAGCTTAATATTTATAATTTAGTATTTTAGAAATACTAATTATAAATTAATAAGAGGAGTCTTATTATTATTATTATTACTATTATTATTATTACTAGTATTATTATTTATTTCCTAAATGATTTAGGAATTAATTAATAAGTAGTAATATTATTATTAAATAATTAAGTTCCTAAATAGTTTAGGAATTATAATTATAATAATTAATTAAGTTACTAAATGGTTTAGTAATTAATTAATAAGAAGTACTCTCATTATTAAATAATTAAGTTCCTAAATGATTTAGGAATTGTAATTAATTAATTTAGTTCCTAATTAAATTGGGAATTAAATTAAAACCCTAATCCTAAATAGTTTAGGAGGGTTGATTAAATCTATAAATAAGAGGAGTCTTATCATAAATCAAGGTTACACACTCTTTCATTAGAGAGGGAGAGTACTCCATAATTCTCTATATCTAAGAGTTAGAGAGAGAGAGAGAGAGAATTAGGGCTAGCCACCCATGGTTTGGAGAAATCAAGATCCACTTCTTTAATTCATAGATCTCTTGGTGGATCACCTCTAGAGGCTTCACACTTAGGGAGCTAACATTGATTCGTGGAATCTAATCGGTAAATTTGAAGAAGAACGTGAAGGATTAAAGGGAGATGAACTTGTACCCGTGGAAGCTTGGTTCTACAAAGGTATAAATTCTTTTATCCTTCCTCAATTAATAATAGTCGCATAAGAAAGATCCGGGTTATTGGTTTGTACAAAAAATTTTAAAATCTGATTTTTATTGCTTCCGTTGCGCTTATATAATTTGATTATATGTATGCCATATTTTTTCAAACCAACAAATATACCCTAGGGTTTAGATCATAGAGCTGAAAGTAGTATGCCCTCAAGCCAATCACATTTGATGTGATAAAGCATGTACTTTGTAATCTTATTCGTTTATTAATTAAAGAATTATTTTAAGGTATTTATTTATCTATGATTAATTTTTTGAATTAATTAATTTGATAAACCCATAGTTTTGAAGCAATATTTTTAGAATCATGAAGAGTTCATGCTAATGAGATCTAAATTCAAGATAACTCAAAACTAAAATGTTCCTAATCGTGAGATCACTAATATGGGGTTAGTGAATCCAGACAGATTAGTACATACTATGATTGCTCTGTTGAAGATAATGATTGATCTTATAATCATTTGTATGGAGACACTAAAGCAAATATGTAGGTGCTTATTAGAAAATAAGTTCACTGAACGTGACTCACTTAAGGAATATCTAATGGAGTTTTACATGTCTGTCAAATAAAGTTTCTAATGTGATAGTAGTACAAGTGATTATTAGACTTGGGATCATCATAGTATCTTGTGTATGATGAGCTATACTTCGTCATATTCCTTAAGACTATTTGGATATAACAAAGGATACGCTCGGGTATAATAAGTTGTACATGGAGGTAGGTGAATGATTAACAAAAAATCTACCACTTCTAGTAAAAGAAGAGAATGTCATATGTGATTCAATAAATGATAACTTAGTAGTCCTTAGCCAGGCGGAATGAAAATTAGAAAAGAATTTTCAATTTACATTAATCGGAATTGTGCATTTGAGGATTGAAAAATATATAATCAAATAAATAAGACTTGACAGAAATTTTATATCTTATATTTTATTGGAATATTATGTAGTATAATGATTGAATTGTACGGTAACTATTCATGAAATAATTTTTTTGTGATCAAATGTTAAAATTCATATTATCCGGAAAGTCGTGAATTGCTAAGGGGTTTATCCTTATTGTAGAATAAATATATTTATTTATTTTAAATTAAATTAAATGAGTTTAATTCATAATAAATAATATTAGAATTGTTGTAATTTATTTATTCTACAACAGGTATAATATTGAACCTAAAAGGTCATATCGCAAAAGAGAAATATTTATTTTAGAAGTAAGTGGCGTAATGGTAATAATAAATTAAGTGTATTTAATTTATACTATGGTAATAAAATAAATTAAATAACTTAATATTTATAATTAAATATTTTAAAAATACTAATTATAAATTAATAAGAGGAGTCTTATTATTATTATTATTATTATTATTATTATTATTATTATTATTATTATTATTATTATTATTATTATTATTATTATTATTATTATTATTATTATTATTATTATTATTATTATTATTATTATTATTATTGTTACTAATAATTATTTAGTTATTAACAGGTTTAGGAATTAAATTAATTAGTAGTACTCTTATTATAAATAATTAAGTTCCTAATTGGATTATGAATTGTAATTATTATAAAATTTTAGTTCCTAATTATATTGGGTGTTAAATTAAAACCCTACTACTAAAGAGTTTAAGAGGGTTGAGCAAGTCTATAAATAAGAGCAGTTTTATTATAAATGGAGTTAATATACAATTGCAAGTATTAGAGAATACTTCATAATTATCTACATCTAATGAGTTAGAGAGAGAGAGTATACGAGCCAGTCACCCAAGATCTAGTAAAATTTAAATTACATCTTAAATTCATATTATTTTTGGTGGATCACTGTGACGACCCTGAATCTGGGTCCCTCGAACGTCAGATTCGGTTTAACACAAGTACAACCTTTTTTTTATTGTTCATGAATTACAACAATATTATAATTGCTAAATAATCATTTATTTACAATTTTACAACATCTCTTTATATTCCAGAATCGAAATCTTTAAACATTCCTAGTATGTCTCAATATCATATATGATACGACATTCTATTACAATCAATTTGAGTATTTAACACTCGTATTACATACCAACTAATTCTTATACTACACAATCATTTTACCTGTCCAATTCGAACTGATATCTACAATGGTCGTGCTAGACCTTCAGTGAATGTAATATACATTCCTGTTTCTTGATCTTTAACAAAAACTTCGAATAACTTGCACTATCGGAAAATGTTGGTTTTACGCAAGAGTGAGCACGACGGCTCAGCAAGTTTAATAGTTACACATAACACCTTGCATGCTTCACATATTTAAACATACCTTGCATTTTAAAATGTAAGTCATGCTTTTCATCATTTTATGAATGCTTCATACTTCTTATGTATCACATATAATACATATCTAGCATATATCAAGTCATGCTTCTTATTCTGTACATACTTCGCATATAATCATATTTCATGCGTTTCACATAACACAAATATCATTAATATATTCGCATATCAATAATTTAATAACACATTGTAGCATAGCAATGCACATAGGAGCAACTTCTGAAAAACTTGTCCGGTTCGCTTTTACCATTTACGTTTATTTACATCATTCGTTAAACCTACAATTTATATATAAGATTGACATAATCATTAGATACAATGACTATTAATTAGTCTTTATATAAGACTCTAACTTCAATTATTAACTCTTAAGATGTCCGATAAACGAACTCTTAAGTTCCGGACAAAAATCCTAGCCTTACCTAGTTGGACATATCGGGTACACTTAACCAACTTATGCATTCGTTACACATTCTTCGTACGACCCACTTTTAATAAGTTGTCTAAATTAGTCACAAACAGACTATTTACTTTGGTTTAATTCAATTAAAACTTTCTTCTTTTACATAACTTAATGATTCAGACATTTAATAATGTACTAAATGTAATGACCACGAATTTCATTAGACATTGTAATTATAATTAATATATAATTAGCAATGAATTTGAAATTTTGTACTAATTAATGGCATGCATTAGATAATTAAATAGATGTACTTATGCATGTGTATATTTATTTAAAGAATGAAAGTAAGGTGTATATTTAATTAAAACAAATCTAATTGGATTATATTTTTAAGTTCAAATGAGTATTAAACTAGGTCAAAGATATTAACCTAGTAGCCCATGTAATTGATTTAATTACTAGCCCATATAATTAATTAAACGAGCCCAATGCTTATTTTAATTAAAGGTAGCATAATTATTTAAATGCTAGCCCAATGTGTTAATTAAATTGAGCCCAAACCAATTGAATGGGTGAGCCCAATATATTTAATTCCTAAGTCCAACATGGAGCCCAATAGGAAGTCAAAATTGGTCAACAATTAAACACATGTATATATATAGATATATATGTATAAATGCACATTAAAGCATGAAAAATAAATCAAAAATGGTGCCAAAAATGGCACCATAGCCGGTCAAGGGTGGGGCCCACTTGGGGTGGTGTGTTGCTTCAATGTTGCTTCTTTTACACACTAGATCAAAGTTGGCCAACAACTTTAGTCAATCAACTAGTCAATCACCATGTCAATCCATCAAATAGTAATGATAATTAGCACTTAATTTGACCAACATTGGTAAATTAGGAAGCTTAATGGTGTGTTAGTAGATGGCTATAAAAGAAACACTCCACACTTGTTCTATGTTTGTTAGTTCATTTGAAGTTTGTTAGAAAGAAAAATAGAGAGCAATTGTGAGCATTTGAGAGAAAACACCTAAGTGTTGAGAGAAAGAGCTAGAGCTTGAGCTTGAGCTTGGTGGATGTCCAACAACTTCATCTCATACTTTGGTAGGAGGAGAAGGAGAACACACAAAACATTAAGGTTTAAAAGTGCTCCAACCATTTCTTATTTCAATTTTATAGCTTATATGTGTTTTAATCGGTTAAAATCTATTTTTAACTGATCAAAACTCGTTTTGATGGTCTAGATGTATTTAACTATGTAATATATATATATATATATATATATATATATATATATATATATATATATATATATATATATTCATAGCTCTATGTGTTTATAACATGATTTTGTAATATCCCGGATATTTAAATAAATTAGAAATAAAATATTTAATATTTAATAAAGGTTGGAGTTTGATAACCTAGTAGTGATAGATAAATAGAGGTCCAAATTAAATTTAACGGACTAACTTAGATATGGTGATATCAAAATTTTTGATACGTTAGCAAGCAAAGTGATAATTCAATAAACTTGACTAACAACAAGTCTAATTAAATTAAGAGAATTAATTAGTGGAGTTATGTAATTAAGCGACTTGGTTGCGGGTAAATTAAATATGTATTTATATGAATATATATATGCGTGCACATTTAGTAACATAATTTAATGGTTAATTAAATTGTGATAAATAGATAGATTAATATTAAATTAATCTGAATTGAATTAAAAGGTTAATTGTGGAATTAATTTAGTTATTATATTGATTATACTCATTAATCAATATTTATGTAAATTATTGATAAATTATTTGTGAGGAATAATTATGTAAATTATATAATTATAAATTATATAAAGTAGTTGAATTAATTAAGGGAGATTAATAATTGTATACGTGTACAACATTTAATTTCACATATATGTACATATATATAAAGGGATTAAATTAATTAAGTAATTTTAAATAGTAATTGAATATATTCTATAATTAAATAAATCATTGTAAATGATTTATGAGAGTGAGAAATTAAATTATACAATTATTTGTGTAATATTAATTAAATAATTAAATAAATTATTTAAATAAGAAATTGAGTAAATATATTATTATTTTAATGTATTTTCGGGTAAATGGAATTATTTCCATAATTGATGAGAAATGAATTATTTAATGTAAATGTATTAAATAATTTAATTTGTGGCCTAAATAATATATATTAAATTATATATTGTATTTATTTTAATTTCATAATTTATTGTGAAATTATTTTTAAATTAAGGTGATGTGTATAAATAATATATATAGATTATATATATTATTATTAGCAAACACACTCTAAAGTTTTAATATCAAAATAATTGACAAGTTGTCATTAATTAAATATTCAATTAAATTGAATATAATGAGTGAATTAAATATAATAAATTAATTAATATGATTATTAATTAATGTAAATAATGTGAAATATTAATAATAATATTTATTAGTCCATTTAGTAATTTAATACTTATGGGTTAGAATGTTTAATTATTTATTCAATCTAATTATTTATTTAATCATGGATTGAATAATTAATGTGTAAATTATTAAATTAGCCCAACATGGGTCAATTAGTAGCCCAAGTGGAGAATAATAAAATTTGACAATTTAGTAGCCCAAACAATTTAATAGAAGCCCAATTGGTATTTTAAATTAAAGCCCAATGATTGGCCCACTTGAAAAATACTTAATTAAACTATTATTTATTTAAAAAAAAAATGAGCACATGACAAACTTTTTGGGACAAAAAGTCCATCAGCCGTATGGTGTAGGAGAGAGAGGATGAAATGGATTGTTATATTATTTTATTTTTCTTTTAATTAAATAAAGGATTGCTTGTTTATTTTTTTTTTAAGTACATGACACCATCCCTCTTCCACCAACTAAGTCATGGGTTAGCCATTTCTTGTGCTAGTATCCAAGTAGGAGAATCATGACTTATAGATATACTTTTGTATCTAAAATTTTTACTAGTATACTTACAATTTAGGAGCTTTTGTAGTCATTTTCTCATCTTTTATTTTCAAGCTAAAGAGAGAGCTAGAGAGCATTTGAGAGGTGAGAAAATATTTGAGAGCAAGGATAAGGAAGGAGAAGGAGTTCTTGGATCATGAGATCTTCTTTCACAACCTAGTTTGGAAGAAAAATGAAGATAGCCATTAAAATGAGGTAATGGTTATTTTAAATGTAGTTTATTTTTTTTTTAATTAAATAAACCAACATGTGAGTATAAATATGTTAATGTAGTTAATAATGTGTATGGTAGTAATATTTATGCCATGCTTGAGTTTAATAGGCTTGGTTTGTATTTTGGTGTATTTTGTATGCTAAAATATGTGTTTAGTAGTGTATAATCAAGTCTTGAAATTTATGACCAAAGATAATTTTTATAATATTTAGATTTAATGTTATAATGTTATAGAAAATTATGTGTTAGTACTTATGTGATAGATAAGTTCCTTAGTAAGCGTATAGTTGTGCAAATACGCCGTATTAATTATTAGACCAACTTTATTGATGTTAGGTCTTTCAAAGCCAGTTAGTTAAAGCTAGACATTTATTGTAGCTGAGCAGACAGGCAAGTTTCCTAAACCCTACTCAATTTATATTCGAGCAGGATATATTATTTTATTGTTCAAGTTCCTAACTCAAACTCAAGTTATTATGTTTCAAGCATGCTATGGTTTAATTCTGTATAATTATTCCACCTCTTTAAATTGTTGATTCGCACATAGTGCATGTTGCATGTGTTCATCAGGTATGAAAGGCTGATCACCTTCATTACCATAATGTTCAGTTAAATTTGTTCATGGTCATTATTGACACTCAACATTAATTAATTCAGTCATTCAATTATTGAAATTATGACTCGTACTCTTTCACAATTATTATATTGTTGAAAATTCAAAAGCTTATTCTTTCTTTCAATCATGATATATCGTTATCTTACTTAAACTTGCTGAGCAAAGTCGTTGCTCACTCTTGCTATATCATGATAACAAATTTCAGAATAATACGAATGTCCGAGAAGAGACGGAGACAGAAGCAAAAGACAAGATTATAGTGTTATGCATGATAACTAAATTGTTATATGACGTAAGTAATTTTGTAAACCTTTTTATGAATCTAAAGGTATATATGTAAGTTAAGGTTAGAAACCTTGGGAAATGTTGTAGAATAAACAATTTATGTTTATATATTCCGCATTAGTTATAGAACATGTATGATGATGATGTATCGTGAGGTACCAAGTCTAGGGTTAAAGGAACCCGGATTTGGGGACGTCACAGGTTGGTATCAAAGCTGATAGGTTATAGTTCTTAGGTAGCAGTACCTTAGGCTATAATCATGGAAAGATAATGAAGATAGTGAAAGGATAAACTCAGATAGAGTTTAGAAATGAACATACACAGTTCATAAAGGAGAAAATAAATCTATATAGATACATAGATATATGAAAAGATTCAAAGAAGGATCTTCAATGAGTGTAATCCAAATAAATGGAATAAGAATCAGGGAACACTTGATTCAAGAATTTAAAAAGAGAAGGATCGTACAGTAAAATGATCAGAGATGAATGATAAGGTGATAGAATGAAACGATCCTAGAATAAAGGAGAAATAGTACAGTGAAATCAATTTTGACATAAGATCCCGATGATCATAGTAAAAAGCATGAAATGACAAATGGTCTATTAAATGATTAAAGAAGTGGTTTTGATAGCATGGTGCTATAACAATGAAGATACTAAAATAGTAACAAGTGGATTCTTGAAGTGTGAGTGTGATAAGGTATGAATTGACAAAATTCATATCAAGTTAAGAGAAGTTAGAGGTTTGTAGGTTTTTAATTGAGGACTCATATTAGTGGCTGAGTTGTACAATTTCTTGTATGGGCAGGAGATTGTGTTTGGTTTGACGACCACTTGGCATCCTATAATGATAATCAACTGAAACCTGGTGTCGCGCTATTCACTATATGTATGTTGAGAAGGTGATTCTTTTCTCATGTGTATAACGGATAGGTAGAGGATGTTAAGATAAGTTCGTGTTCTGAGAACTGACACGCATAGTAAGTTCGTGACTCATAGTCATGTGGTGGAGCCCCTCAGCGAATGGGCGACTTTGGCCTGACTAGGACAAGTTCCTCAAACCATATGATTGTGGTAAGTTGCTGAGCCCAAATATGTGGTAAGTTTGATGAACAGTAGGTATGGATAGAGTTAAGTAGTCAGGTTAAGGCTATAATAGATATAGTTATTAAGCTGGAAAAGAATGTGGAGGAAAAATTTGAGGTGTTTTGAGGTTTTAGGATATTCCAAATCTTCTAGCTATGCTAGACTTTGAAATTCTTAAAAATCGTGCCAAATTCGCACTTTTGTGCTTTTGAAAAGACAAATGTATTTTTGAAATCATTAATGCATTTAGTGCAGAGATGATAACCGATGGAGTCATCAATGCAGAGTAACCTAGTGTTGGATGTATTTTTAAGCCCACTATGATATGATGTAATATGACAAAGTCAAAATGATTTTTAGTATTTTGAAACGTTTAAAGAAGAGTCTATGCTAATTGTTTCGGCAAGACAAATTGATTTGAAAATATCAAAATGTATTTATAAAATCATCACACGCCATTAAAGCCATGGTGCAGAGATGAAAAAGACGGAATCCTCAACGCACTGTTGCAACGGTGCGGTATCATGAAGTCCTATAAATGAATTTTAGTACTTTAACTAATCTGAAATGATTTTTGAGTCGTAATATACGAACAGTTCAATGATGTGAGTCTATGTCATTTATTTTGACTGGACACTTTTTGGTCAGAAATGACTCGAGTTTTATTTTCCAATCCAACTTATGCTGGAGCGGAATTTTGTAGTAAGTCTGAGGTGAACAACCCCATAATGGGGGATATGTCAGAGCCATGAATAAAGAACCCGCGAGGGGGCGCCCAACAGTGGTGGCATACTGATATGGGTTGGTAAATCCAAAGAGTTCGACCCCGTGAGAAGTCGTTGTGCACAACGCAGAAGTACGATAGGCTGATCACCTAGCGTACACCTATGGAATGTTTTCAGTCTTTGTGATTGATAAACACTCTGTTTATAAGTATTTACAGAGATAAATACTATTTATTCGGAATTCAGTTAATTCCATGTTCACAGTCTTGATGACTCCTCAGCATATTATGAAAGTTTTAATGAATATTTTGATTTTCAATTTATTCTTCTGTAAGATATTGATTTTCAATTTATTCTTCTGCAAGATATTCCATTGTTCTGGAATTATGAGTTTAGAAGTATGAACTTCCTAGAAAAGGGTGGTCACAGACTATGATGAGTAAAGAGTTATACTCAGAGATGAAAATTGGTAGAAATGTGTATGAGATAATTTCGGGGACGAAATTTTTAGAAGAAGGGGTGAATGTAATATCCCGGATATTTAAATAAATTAGAAATAAAATATTTAATATTTAATAAAGGTTGGAGTTTGATAACCTAGTAGTGATAGATAAATAGAGGTCCAAATTAAATTTAACGGACTAACTTAGATATGGTGATATCAAAATTTTTGATACGTTAGCAAGCAAAGTGATAATTCAATAAACTTGACTAACAACAAGTCTAATTAAATTAAGAGAATTAATTAGTGGAGTTATGTAATTAAGCGACTTGGTTGCGGGTAAATTAAATATGTATTTATATGAATATATATATGCGTGCACATTTAGTAACATAATTTAATGGTTAATTAAATTGTGATAAATAGATAAATTAATATTAAATTAATCTGAATTGAATTAAAAGGTTAATTGTGGAATTAATTTAGTTATTATATTGATTATACTCATTAATCAATATTTATGTAAATTATTGATAAATTATTTGTGAGGAATAATTATGTAAATTATATAATTATAAATTATATAAAGTAGTTGAATTAATTAAGGGAGATTAATAATTGTATACGTGTACAACATTTAATTTCACATATATGTACATATATATAAAGGGATTAAATTAATTAAGTAATTTTAAATAGTAATTGAATATATTCTATAATTAAATAAATCATTGTAAATGATTTATGAGAGTGAGAAATTTAATTATACAATTATTTGTGTAATATTAATTAAATAATTAAATAAATTATTTAAATAAGAAATTGAGTAAATATATTATTATTTTAATGTATTTTCGGGTAAATGGAATTATTTCCATAATTGATGAGAAATGAATTATTTAATGTAAATGTATTAAATAATTTAATTTGTGGCCTAAATAATATATATTAAATTATATATTGTATTTATTTTAATTTCATAATTTATTGTGAAATTATTTTTAAATTAAGGTGATGTGTATAAATAATATATATAGATTATATATATTATTATTAGCAAACACACTCTAAAGTTTTAATATCAAAATAATTGACAAGTTGTCATTAATTAAATATTCAATTAAATTGAATATAATGAGTGAATTAAATATAATAAATTAATTAATATGATTATTAATTAATGTAAATAATGTGAAATATTAATAATAATATTTATTAGTCCATTTAGTAATTTAATACTTATGGGTTAGAATGTTTAATTATTTATTCAATCTAATTATTTATTTAATCATGGATTGAATAATTAATGTGTAAATTATTAAATTAGCCCAACATGGGTCAATTAGTAGCCCAAGTGGAGAATAATAAAATTTGACAATTTAGTAGCCCAAACAATTTAATAGAAGCCCAATTGGTATTTTAAATTAAAGCCCAATGATTGGCCCACTTGAAAAATACTTAATTAAACTATTATTTATTTAAAAAAAAAATGAGCACATGACAAACTTTTTGGGACAAAAAGTCCATCAGCCGTATGGTGTAGGAGAGAGAGGATGAAATGGATTGTTATATTATTTTATTTTTCTTTTAATTAAATAAAGGATTGCTTGTTTATTTTTTTTTTAAGTACATGACACCATCCCTCTTCCACCAACTAAGTCATGGGTTAGCCATTTCTTGTGCTAGTATCCAAGTAGGAGAATCATGACTTATAGATATACTTTTGTATCTAAAATTTTTACTAGTATACTTACAATTTAGGAGCTTTTGTAGTCATTTTCTCATCTTTTATTTTCAAGCTAAAGAGAGAGCTAGAGAGCATTTGAGAGGTGAGAAAATATTTGAGAGCAAGGATAAGGAAGGAGAAGGAGTTCTTGGATCATGAGATCTTCTTTCACAACCTAGTTTGGAAGAAAAATGAAGATAGCCATTAAAATGAGATAATGGTTATTTTAAATGTAGTTTATTTTTTTTTTAATTAAATAAACCAACATGTGAGTATAAATATGTTAATGTAGTTAATAATGTGTATGGTAGTAATATTTATGCCATGCTTGAGTTTAATAGGCTTGGTTTGTATTTTGGTGTATTTTGTATGCTAAAATATGTGTTTAGTAGTGTATAATCAAGTCTTGAAATTTATGACCAAAGATAATTTTTATAATATTTAGATTTAATGTTATAATGTTATAGAACATTAAATCATGAGAAAAATAAAGTTTGAATCACTCAAAATGGAGTTATACATAAAAAGTTATGATTTTTGGTAGTTTATGTGATGTAAAAATTTTTATAAAAAATTTTTAATATTAAATCATGAAAAATTAAATTTTCATGTTATAAATTGATATTAAGTGATTGGTAATTTTTTTGGATTTTTAAAGCTTACTTGAAGGTATAATTTTTATTTAAAGTGGTGTATTAAAACCACTGTTCATAATCTGCTAAGGGGGAAGAAAAAGGGCGTGCCGCGCAATGCGCGCGACCCTGTTCACTGTCGGCCGCGGACCGAAAAACGGCGTCGTTTTGGGCGTAGAAAATTTTCACACCGCGCGAAGGCGCGGAACCCAGCAGCCTTTCGTCGAAACGGCACCGTTTTGGGCCGTTGAATTTGTCGGCGCGCGCAATGCGCGGTGCACCGATTTTTAGCGAAATTACATTTTTGCCCTCCGGTCATTTTTCGGCGAAATTACTATTTTGCCCTCGAATCAGTTTTTCTGCGTAATTACGAAATTGCCCCTCCGTTCGTATTTCGGCTTATTTACAGAATTGCCATTCTGGATAATTTTAATTAATTTAAAATGTTTAAAAATTAATTTAAAATTATAACAAAAATAATAATAATACAAGAATGATATTTAGGTATTTAATATTATATTTTCCAAATATAATAAGTATTTAGGATTAATATTTAAATGTTGTAAATATTAATCTAGTTAATTTAATATTATATTTTCTAAATATAATAAGTATTTAGGATTAATGTTCAAATGTTGTAAATATTAATCTAGTTAGTTTAATATTATATTTTTCAAATATAATAAGTATTTAGGATTAATATTTAAATGTTGTAAATATTAATCTAGTTAGTTTAATATTATATTTTTCAAATATAATAAGTATTTAGGATTAATATTTAAATGTTGTAAATATTAATCTAGTTAATATTATATCTTCTGAATTTATGATTAAACTAATTATTATTTAATTAATATTAAATAATAAACAAGGATGATAAATTAATTAATTATTATTTAATTACTATTAAATAATTATTAAAGACAACTAAGATTGATTATTTAATTATTTATTATTTGATTAACTTTAAATAATAAATAAATTCAGTTAGTTATTATTTATTATTAAATAATAACTAATGATATTTGAGTATTACTATATAATTTTATTAACTTTAAATAATAAATGAATCTAGTTAATTAGTTATTATTTATTATTAAATAATAACTAAAGATATTTGATTATTTTTAATATAATATAATTATTTATTATTTGATATATTTTAAATAATAAATAAATCTAGTAAGTTATTATTTATTATTAAATAATAACTAAAGGTAGTTACTTACTTACTATTTAATTAATGATAAATAGTAATTAAATGAAATTAGATTTAATGGAATAAAGAAAATGTCTGTTAACTCTTTTGTTTAAACAATTATAATAAATTGTTTAATAGTTTAATAAGTGTGCAACACTTAAAGAAAAATATTTTCTAACTTATTAAATTATTAACCTAATATGATTGAGGGTCTATAAGGTTAATAATATTGTTTTGACTGATGTAAATTATGTGTTAGTACTTATGTGATAGATAAGTTCCTTAGTAAGCGTATAGTTGTGCAAATACGCCGTATTAATTATTAGACCAACTTTATTGATGTTAGGTCTTTCAAAGCCAGTTAGTTAAAGCTAGACATTTATTGTAGCTGAGCAGACAGGCAAGTTTCCTAAACCCTACTCAATTTATATTCGAGCAGGATATATTATTTTATTGTTCAAGTTCCTAACTCAAACTCAAGTTATTATGTTTCAAGCATGCTATGGTTTAATTCTGTATAATTATTCCACCTCTTTAAATTGTTGATTCGCACATAGTGCATGTTGCATGTGTTCATCAGGTATGAAAGGCTGATCACCTTCATTACCATAATGTTCAGTTAAATTTGTTCATGGTCATTATTGACACTCAACATTAATTAATTCAGTCATTCAATTATTGAAATTATGACTCGTACTCTTTCACAATTATTATATTGTTGAAAATTCAAAAGCTTATTCTTTCTTTCAATCATGATATATCGTTATCTTACTTAAACTTGCTGAGCAAAGTCGTTGCTCACTCTTGCTATATCATGATAACAAATTTCAGAATAATACGAATGTCCGAGAAGAGACGGAGACAGAAGCAAAAGACAAGATTATAGTGTTATGCATGATAACTAAATTGTTATATGACGTAAGTAATTTTGTAAACCTTTTTATGAATCTAAAGGTATATATGTAAGTTAAGGTTAGAAACCTTGGGAAATGTTGTAGAATAAACAATTTATGTTTATATATTCCGCATTAGTTATAGAACATGTATGATGATGATGTATCGTGAGGTACCAAGTCTAGGGTTAAAGGAACCCGGATTTGGGGACGTCACAGATTTGGTATGTGAAAAATGCATAAAAGATGTAGAAATGTTCATAACATGTTTTTCCGGTAAAACCCTAACACTACATGTTATGTTTGATGTTGTATTTTGAAATGTACAAATCGAAAATTTGATTTTTATGGCTAGAAAGTTAGGTCAATGAGTTTTAAAGAAAAACTCTTTTTGAACCTTTCAAATATATTGAATAACAAAGAAGTTATAACTTTTACCGTAAAGGATGTCGTTTTTAAACCCTAAGTGGTTCGATCCATAATTTTCATGTAAAACGTTTTCAAAAAGACGATCGAACCATGGAATATTGTAAAACAAGAAGTTAGGAATACATCAACACTGATTTGGTGTTATTTGGATGTGTAGATTTTATTTTATCAATGTTTGATCAAAGGGTATCAAAACTGTCACAAAAAAATCAAAAAGTGGCACCTTCTGCAGTACAGCGCCGGGGAGCCGTGTTGCAGTGTAAATCACTGCGCCGCGGCGCAGTGTACTGTTTTCAGAAAAATAAATAATCCGAACCGGGTCGGTTCGGGTTGGGTTAGCCGGGTCGGGTCGGGTCTGGTTCGGGTCAGAAAATGAAAAATGTTTCAAAAAACATTTTAGTATTTTTGGACTTAATAAATATATTTTAAAAATAAAATATAATCGATTTAATAAGTAAAAAGAGTTAAATATTATTAAATGTGTAATAATATAAATAAGTTAATAAAATATTATTATTAATATAATAATATTAGAAAATTATTAAAATATTATTAAATGTATAATAATATTATGAAGTGAATAAAATATTATTAAAGAGTTAATAATATAAATAAAATATTATTAAGATGATTAATAATATTAGTTAATAAAATATTATTAAAATAATTAATAATATTATTAAATAATTAAAATATTATTAAATGAATAATAATATTAGATAATTAATAAAATATTATTACATGATTAATAATATTAGATAAGGATTTAAATATTATTAAATGATTAATAATATTAACTGATTAATAAAATATTATTTAATGAATAATAATATTACAAGACTAATAAAATATTATTAAATTGTTAATAATATTCGATAAGTGTACGAACTATATTAAATAGTTAATATAAGTTCTTTGTGTGTGAAATATTATCAAGTGGAGATAATATTTTCTAAGTGTGTAAATAACCATAATTATTTATGTGATTCGTAAGAGTTATAAATGTCATCATACCTACGTGTATATGATACTAATTTAAAGATCAACGTGGTTAAATTGTTAGGTCTATTCAAAGGGAATTAGTTGAAATTGTTAGTTGTACGTCGCAAACAAGACAAGTTCTCTAACCCTACTCAATTATTATTGAACAAGTTCTATACTTGTATTTATTATCAGAGCTTGAAGTGGTTTAATTATTTAAAATTATTCCACATCCATATTGTTTATAAAATCACACTTTGTGCATTTGAAGCTTATTAGTTCTTGATTCATGAACTGTATTAAAAATGTCTATAGCTAATAGTTCAGCTAGACATTGCGTTTATAAATTCAATAACTTGAATACTTTTAAAAGCTTATCCAAACCATTGTTGGGTGCGGATTTCTTATATTAAGTCTGAGAATTGAACAACCCTAAATTTAAGGGATTTTGTGTCGGGAAACCGACTTTGGCGCCAGTTGACTAAATGTAATGCATATATAGCGGGTTGAATATGCTGATCCCCTTGAAAATCAAAACTACTAAAAGGGTCGGAGGAAACTCTATTATACCCTCGTTAGTTCAGGGTCCTTAGTGACCACTCAGCATTTTAAGATTCAAATATTATGTTTCATAAAAATTTGAGTCTTGTTTCATTCACAATTGTTATATCTATTGTTGAAACCATTGATGACATTTCTCGTTCATTCATGATATAATAAATCTTTATGATTGTTCTCAACTTGTTGAGCAAACTAGTTGCTCATTCTTACTATATCATGAACTATTTTTCAGATAAACCTGACTGCTCTAAGAAGGATAAGGGAAAATGGAAAGTCAGAAATTAAGTTAAATTATGTTTGTTAATTAATGTTTAGAATTGTATTTACTGTTGGTAAATCTTTTGTAATTCCTTATAATAGGAACTATTTATGTTAAGGTTAATAGACCAGGGTATTGTAACCTTTTTGTAAGAAACCAATATGTATTATTCCGCTAAGTTTAAATGCAATGTATGTATTTAATTACTAGTAATGTATTGATCAGTGAGAACCAAACCCGAGGTTATGGAACCCGAATTTGGGGTTGTCACACTAAATACCTCAAAATATTATCTACATTTGATAATATACAACCACATTCAAATATTATTAACTATTTAATAATATTTTAATCACTTATTAATATTATCAATTATTTAATAATATTTTAATCACTTATAAATATTATTATCTATTTAATAATATTTTAATCACTTATTAATATTATTAACCATTTAATAATATTTTAATCACATATAAATATTATTATCCATTTAATAATATTTTAATCACTTATTAATATTATTAACCATTTAATAATATTTAATCACTTATTAATATTATTAACCATTTAATAATATTTTAATCACTTGTTAATATTATTAACCATTTAATAATATTTTAATCACTTATTAATACTATTAATTATTTAATAATATTTTAATCACTTATTAATATTATTAAATATAAATAATTTACTCCTTTTGTAATATTTAAGATTTAAACAATTAATGTAAATTGTTTAATCACTTCTTTTTTCCTTTAATTTCTTCCTTTTATTTAATATTAATTAAATAAATAATTAATCTAATTAACCTTACTTGTTTATTTATCTTTGCATAAACAATTATTTACATAACCTTATTTCTCTTTAATTATTATTTAATATCATTTAAATAATAATCAATTAATTAATTATCCTCAAATTCTTTAATGATTATTTAAATAATAATTTCTTAATTAATTAACCCCATTTATTATTTAATATTAATTAAATAACAAATGATCAATTTTATTCACTTCATCTCCTTTTAATTATTATTTAATATCCTTTAAATAATAATTAACTAACTAATTGTCCTTATTTATTAAAATAATAAATAATTACCTTATTAACTTCATCTTTCTTTAATTACTATTTAATATTATTTAAATAATAATTTATTATCTAATCATCCTTATTTATTATTTAATATTAATTAAATAATAAATAATTATTTGTTAACTTTATATCCTCTTTTATTTATTATTTAATAATAAATAATTAGCTATTATATTTATTTGCTTTAATTATTATTTACTATCAATTAAGTAATAATTAATTATAATAATGACTTTTATTTACTTTATTTATTATTTATTATATTCATAATAAATAATTATTAAACTTGAGTCCCAAATTAATTATATTAATTTTAAAACATTTTTATCTAATTTGGACTTAAATAACCTGAACCGACCGGACTCAAATGGCCTGACCCGACCTGGAACAAAAAATGCATTACCCATGAACAGTGATGAGGGCCCCGACCCTCCTTTTTAGTACAAAACAAGGGCCCCGACCCTTGTGTTGCAGAAACATTTTTAAAATTTTGTCTACTCGACCCTTCGACGCTCCGACAGCCATAACTTCTTCATTTTAAAATATTTTTGGGTGATTCTTGAGTCCATTCTCATTAGAATTTCTCCCTCTACAATTTCTCTTTAGATCACAAATCCAAATTCCGAAACGGAACTGGACTAAAAATTGCTCACAAGGACAAAGTGAAAACTAAAATCACAAATCCTTAATTTTAATTGTTCAAACTTGAATAAAATAATCTCTACAAATCCAAATGACACCAACTTAGTGTTGTTGTCTTTTTAACTTCTTGTTTTACAATATTTCATGGTTCAATCATATTTTTAAAAATGTTTTGACAAGAAATTTAAGATCGAACCATTTAAGGTTTTACCGGTAAATCGCAATATGAAATTTTCTTCCATTTATTTGCATACCACACATACCAATACTTGTTTTAAACATACTAAATCATGAATCTACCTATATATCATAGATTTAGACTTCTAGAGCATCAAAATAACTTTTGATCGGTTAAAAATACTTTTTGACCGATTAAAACATATATAGACTATATAAAAAATTTAACTTAGGAAGAGTTAGATCACTTTTCAACCTTTATAGTTCCTTCTATGAAGATCTTCTTCATACTAGGTCTATTTCTCCTTCTTGAGTGAACCATTAGAACACTAACTCACAAGCTCTCTAGTTTTTTCTCTCTAGCTTTTGTCTCTCTCTTTAGAATTCAGAAGAATAAGCAAATGAGCCAACTCTTGCTCAATACATAATAGCTCTCTATTTATAGAACTTCTCTAAACTTACTTAACATCTCCTAATCAACCAATGCTAGTCAATTATGAGCTTAATGCATATTTACTATTGCTTGAATGACTAGCTTAATTGACAAGAATGAATGACTTTGATCTATGTTATATATATATTGACCACAACTTTGACTACCATTTGAGCTCCACATTGGACTCTAGGATTTAATATATTGGGTTCACTCAATTAATTGGTTTGGGCTCAATTTAATTATTACATTAGGCTAACTTTAAATATCATATGTTACAATTAATTAAAACAAGCATTGAGCTAGTTTAATTATTACATAGACTACTAGGTTAATTTATTTAACTTAGTTTAATATATCAATTGGAGTTATAATATAATCCACTTAGACTTGCCTTAAATTATTCTACCACCTTGGGTTACATAAATAACTCATCCATGGTTAATTCTCATCATCATATTTATTCACCTAGCAATTAACCAACGTTTGGTTAATACTCTCTCGTGTCTACCAACTAGGGTTATTCAATTAACCCTACATTAGTTAATTCTCTACACTCAACCAAATTTCCCAACTTTTAACCATCAGTTGACTTTTAAAATGTTTGGGCTACACAGTTTACTTTACATTGAGCTCTCTTATTTAATTACTTGGGCTTCCCAACACAACTCACACATCTTCCATAACTTGGGCTTGATGATTTATTTAATTGGACTACCACCCCATTATATACAATACTTGTCAACATTAATTAATTGGACTTATATTAATTACCTATTGGGCTATTAATCAACATAACACTTGGGTTTATTATTTAGGGTTCTTTACATAAATATACAATAATTAAAAAGTAATTACATCATTAGTGTATCTACAAAAAAATTACAAAAAGAGGGTAACAAATTCAAAACATTCAATTTCACATTAATAAGGAAACCTAAAATCAAGGATAAATAACTATCATAATTAATAATTCAAATTCAAATCTTTAGGATCTAATAACAAAAAAAAATCCATAATACAAAATTTAAATCAAAAGGAATGAAAAACAAAAAAATTATCTTATCTATCATCATCTCCATTTTCCTTATTATCTTCATCCGCCGCCTCTTCACCCTCTTCATCACCGTCAGCGAATCTCCACATTCCTTTCATCATCCTCTTCCGCCGTCTTACCTTCATCATTATCTTCATCATCCTCCTCCGCTGTTGCCTCCCCTTCATCATCATCCTTCGCCGCAAATAGTGGTTCTGATTTTGATGAAGCATATAGCTGTTATTGCAATGATTTGCAGTCCTTCCGATTTTTTTATTTGTGACACCATTAATTTCTTCATATAGCTGCATAAACTGATGCATCGACCAAAACCTTTGTGCTGTGGACAGAATCCCTTATTCCTGGGAAGGGCAATGTCACACATAGTTGAGAAGTCCATAGATTTAATCATTTTGACGGTTGATGATGGAGTGAATGTCTTAGTTCATCATTTGTAGAGCTTCTCAAACACTTTTTGATTATAGAAAGATTCATAACTCTTGCTGCATCTGTGTTATTCCTCCATTAATCTACTGATTTCCCTTTGCTCAATTTGTCTAATGAAGATAATTCTTTTAAGCACATGGTTAAGCATGGATGGCCTTAGGCAGCTTATTCATTGGATTTCCTGTAACGCCCCGAGATCCCACCTTCCTTAATTAAGTCCAATTATATCTGGATTACATAGTGATTAACTTAAAACCTTGTTAACCGGGATCCCGTGCGTTAAACTTTAACCTTTGACCTTTAAAATCGTTCTGTTGACCATAAATTCGGTCCATATTTTTTTTTTTAAACTTATTTTACTTATAGTCATTACCTGTCTGAGGATCGCAACGTTCACTTTACTACCCTTAAACTTAGGTCAACACTTAATTAATTGTGACCAAATCGATTTTATTTCATAATCAACAATACTCAGATTAAACTTAACTTGTAATTAGAATTTTGCCATGAAGTATTTATACACGACTATGTTTACACATACTTGTTCCTGTTCACATATACAATCAACCATTATATTTATATGCATTCATATATTTATATACATTTACAACATACTTGCAAGTTTCATTATATCCATACTCAACTTATCACAACACCACAATCATACAACCTCTTTACCGCCTCTACTTTAATTAATACCTACATGCACCTTTAATTATATGGATTTACAGACCATACATTATTTATTTCCTTCTAGGTTTAATATTGAAAACCCAACTATTACATAATTGCCTCATTACAAATTTACTTCTATCAATTTCCTTTAGGCTTATCTAAGCATCCACATTCCTTTTACCTTAGCGACACCGGAAGATCCGGCCTTCATGTATTTTACCTGAAACGTTAGTACATAACAAGAATGAGCATAAAGCTCAGCAAGTAAATCAGATAACATATTTCATGCTTATAGTTTATATCAATGCGTCATGCTTTCCTTTACTTATCATGTCATGCTTTATGTCACGTATTCCACTTAACATTTAACACATATTGTCACATAGTTCACGTAGGAAAATTTAATGCACTTAAGTCTGAAGTACTTGCCTATACGCCTTTATTTTACTTAACCTGTACTTCCTCAATCATCCTTCGTTATCCGTCTTAACGGCTTGCTCATTTCGAACTCTGTCTGTCAACATATAGCTTATATGTCATTATAAGATCATAAACTTGTATAACTTATCAAACTAATTCCATAAATACATGATCATCCGTCTTTAACCATTTCACGTTTGATGTATTACACCTTATGTAGGTTTATAATACACCCTAACTTGCTTCCGACCTTTTTCATAACTTATAACATGTTTTGGCTTAGCTTTAGGCATGTTATATTATGCCATTTATTGTTTCATTATATCTTGACATCCTTTAAATAGCCCATTCTTATCAATTTAGGGTTTATGTAACCCATTATTATCATTCCATATCAAAATATAGCTTTTTAGAAACTTAATTTTTTTTTCCAAAACAGAGCAACCTCGCCCTGGCGCCGCCAGAGCTCGCTGGCCGCGCATTCTTCTCGGTCGATGAATAGTACATTGCACGGCCAGTGCAATGTTTAGTGTAAAACATGGCGTCGGGGCGCCATGTTCAAATTTTGGAATCTGATTTTTGCACTACCTTTACCGATTTTTAATTCCTTTATCTTAATTCCAATTGAGCTGAAATTTGAACCACATCTAGACCTTACTACCTAGTATTTTACAAAAAACTAATTACCTCATTTGGCTTCTTAAAAATAGAGATACACTAGCCCTTAGGAGGGCTGTTCAACACGTTTCTATACTTAGAAAATTTTTCAGAATTTTACAACTCAACTTTTGCAACTTTGTGATTTTTGGCCAATTGCTTCAAAACTCAATACCAACACTTGACATAGTTCATATAAGTCATAAATGACATGTCCCAACTTTTAGAACCATAAAATTCCACACGAGGCGAGAATTGTCCGTAAAAGTCCGTTTTGATTCGAAACGATCGTTTTCAATCGTTCGAATAGCCCTTTTGCTCAAATTCAAATCCGTTGATTATCAAATCGACTTTAACATGTGTATGAACATTAAAATGACTCATTTCACTTCATTTCAACTTTAAACACTCAAAATTGCCAAAAATCACACCTTGGTTGGATTTTCATCAAAACTTCCAAACTTTTCATGAATTTCTCATTTCCAAATCTTAGGCTATTCTTGGCCCCTTAATAGAAAATTTGATTCTAACTTAACACATAACACATATAGCATACAATTGACTTGCATGAGCCTTTAAAACATTTATAACTTTTCATTTGAATTCCTTTTTCCAAAATAACTTGTTTTAGGCGTCGGCGAACGTTTTTAAACATGTAAAATCCTCAATTGTCGCCATAGACGCCAAATGACTTCCAATTCAACTCAAACACACGTATTTACATACAACTTAGCTATTTGGTCTCATTTGATCTCCAATTACCCATAATGGCCAAAATTCATACATGAATGGCATTTTACACACTTTGTATATTCCAACCTTAGACTCAATTTAATATCTTAAATTCAACACACCACATAGGCTACCGCATAAACATTTTACAGCTTTATACATTCTCACAACTTCCATATGTATCTTCCAATACACTTTACAGATTATTACGTTGTCTACACAAAAAGTATAGCCTAATATTCAAACTTTTCATATCAAATCCTACTTTTAAACCATTTAAGCTTCTAACTTACCATTTAGCACAACAATTTGCTTACATCAAATGTAATCAACCTTTCAAACTATGATTTCATCAAATCTAACAACATATAACATATAATCCTCCATGAATCATGCTTTTTAACTTTGAACTTGAGCATAGATTGTTCACCATCTTAGTTCTTTAACACATGAGCTTAGGGTTTCATTAATTATGAAACATATAACATGTAACTTCACATAATCTTTATATTTATTCACGACATCATACACGACTATTCTTAAACTTGAATTTAACTACATAAATAACAAGTTTCTATAACTTAACATGCTTATACCTTTCTTTATAGTTTTCTTCTCCTTGCTACAACCCTTGCTATGCTTGTATACTCCCTTTTAAGGATGATCTTCACTTGGTTTGGATTCCTTCTCATGAATTCTCCTAGATTTTCTTGCAACTCTAGCTTTTCTCTCTTTTCTCTCCTAGCTTCTAGCAACTTCGAATGCTGAAAAAATGAAAAATGAACATACCAGCTTGCTACATACTCAATATATACATATATATCACATGTATTAATCCTACACTTGACCTATCCTTGGTTAACTTAACCTTGCATGGTTGGGGGTATGCATGTCATTTCCCATTACAAAATAAGGCTAGCTTGGTCATTAGACACTTCTAGGACACAATTGCCATTCTCCAAATGTTCAAGGGCATAATGGTCTTTAGCCATAAAATCTAGAAATTTAATTTTCTTTAAATCACAATTCACTTAATTTCAATCCAATTCAAGTCCATTTTAATCCAAACTTGTTTCATCATACTTGCATTTTATTCTACCATCAAATACGCCATAATTGGCTTGTCCCAAATCTCTTATCACACTTCAAAATTAAATTTCATTAATCACTTATTAATTACTATAATACTTGTCAAATTCCATATTATTCCTTTAAAAATCCAATTTCCATGAACCTTTAGATTTCACAATAAATGAATTTCAATTTCCGATATCTCAACGTAGTTGAATTACTCAATTGTCCAATAACCGCTTCCTCGAGAAGCGAACCTCGACTGAATGACCAAAATCCATGGTTCTTTTATCCTTTAAACTTATAATATCTTCGTTATGACTTTACGTCCCTTTACGTCATGTACCTAGTCCAAGTTTGTTCTTTACTTGCATACTACATTCTTTATACATACTTTCGAGGTATTACATTCTACCTCTCCACATCGTACACATGATTCTCTCATTTTGGTTCATAATTATCAACTTCTTCATAACTTCAAAGCATTCAAAGCTTATTAGCTTTATTATTCCATTAATCTCTATCTTGAATCCTTCTTTCTCTATTATATTACATATACATATACACTTATGCATACTACCACATAAATCATATATAGCACATTGATCACATAATACATTATATTAAATTGCTCTTTAATACCTCTGACATTCATAACTAGGTTTTTCAATTGATAACCTTTACTTCATTCATCATAATCCTCATTTGGAATTTTTGTGCCTCTTTTGGAATTTCTGTAAAATCCTGGGGTGTCACATTTCCTACATAAACAATTTTCAACTTGTGAGCTTAAATTCATTTTGTCTTTTATACCCAATACCGAGATTTTACACTAATCTAATTTTGTGTCATGGATCAACTCAAAGCGTAGGCTTTAACATATTTGTGAGAACCTGCTCTGATACCAATTGTTAGTTCCCGAGGACACAATAATGATCTAGAAGGGGGGGGGGGGGGGTTTGAATGGATCATTAAAACTTTTTCTATTTATAACAAAAGCATATTAGTTATAACTAATAGGATCAATTTAAACACAACATATTATACTTTAAAGAACCCCTTAAAGATATATGAGTCATTTCAATTCATTGTGCTAATCTACAGTATGGGTGATAGCAGATTTAGTAGTTGTTGTGCAAAAATGTAAAAGACATAAAGTAAATGACACAAGAGTTTTAAGTGGTTCGGAGACTGAACAACTCCTACTCCACTTCTCTACTTTGACAAGTAGGAAATCCATTAAGGTTTAGTCCTCCGGACTAGGACATTCTTGCCCTCATCAAATCCAACAGACTTGGTTCCTTCAGTCACATTAAGACTAGGACACTATTGCCCTCATCAAAGCCAGCAGCTTTGGGACTGTAGACTAAGCCAAGCAGACTTAGAATCTTTTGTATCCTACGGTACTCAACAAGTCCAGCAGACTTGATTTCTTTAGTTCTCCATGCCGAGACACTATGACCCTCATTAAGTCCAGCAGACTTGAGTTGTTTGTTTGTTGAGTTATGCTGCTAAGTAAAACATTTGCTCTTCTTCATCTTTAGGTACTTAGCAGCTGCTTGTGATCAACCTTTGAGTGCTGCTGATGTTTGTCGTTGATGTTCTTCTTCTTTCTGTATTCAGCAACTACCTATGATCACCCGAAACGTATTGCTGAGTTCTTTCAATAAGTTTTTTGCTCAGCAGTAGTGTTGAACACTTAGCTTGTATTTCACATAGAATCCCATTCTGTACTCCTCTTTGCTCAAAGTGTTCTTGGCTTCTTTGATCCTTTGATTCTTAGCTCATATGCCAGCCCTTCGGCATTTTCCGTTTTTCTTTTTGAAGCTTTTTAACAGATTAGGTCGTGTATATATTGTTCTTGCTTATCCACCCCCATTCTTTTTCAGATTTTGCTCTTTATGTAGATCTTTGAATTATCTTTCCGTTGCAGATCTCACTATTACAAATCTTCCTGTAGAAAATCTTTCTGTAGCAAATCCTCCCGTTGAAGCATGTTTAGTTTCAGACTTCTTTATGAATACTTTATTCATTTAGTCAGAGTGTTAGTGCTCTGCAGACTCTGACTTGTTGACTTGTCTTCCTTATCCCTGGAGAGAGAGAGAGAGAGATGTCAGTCTTGGGTTCTTCCCAGTCTTTATAGAGTGGACAGGTCTTTTAGAGAATATGATCGTTGGGACACAGTCTTCTGATTTCTTGAGCCTGATGCATGATACTAGAAGTCTTTGCTCTGACACTCAGCACGCATAAGTCAGTATTCTGACATTTCTGACTTCTTCTATAGCAGATGCCTTAGAAGTGTTGACGTGGATGTTTCTGAAGGAATTAACAACTTATTTTGAGACTGCTGACTTAAGTGCTTAGATGTCTTCAATCCTTGTTGGCACTTAAGTACTCGACGATCAATCCAGTTGTAGCTTCTTGCTTCTGATCGTTGAGTCATCTGCTGGTTCTGCTATGTAGCTCTATGATCTTGTTTGTCGTAGGCTTCTTTGTAAATCAGAGAGTGATTAACTTTACTAACTTTATGTTTTTATCCTAGCCTTGCGGTCCTGACGATATGCTTCTCATGCTTCGTGATATTCATTGTGCTTTATGTATATAGAGCATAAGTCTATGATCTGGTTTAAGCTTTAACAGATGATTTCTTGTCATAGAGGATTGCTCTATGAACTTCAGGCTTGCTCGAACTGCTTGGTTCTATATGTCATAGAGGACTACTCTATCAACCTTCAGGTGCCAGATCTTTATTATAGAGGATTGCTCTACGAACTTCAGTTGCATTCTCTGCTGTATAATCAAAGGTTGTTTATGACAGGTAGCATTTGAATATCTTCAGCTCGATTGCTTGAACGTTGTACTTCTGAGCTTGCTTTATCATTCTACGACTTAACTTTGCAATTTTTCGATCTGACTTGTGGTGTAAGTTGTAGTCCAATCGTAGAGTTATGATTTGAACTGCTCTACGATCTTAGTTAAGGCTAGATGCTATAGATGTACAAGATCTTCGTTCAGTTTGTTTGACAACTCAAGGACAGCCTTCTGAATAATCCTTATGAGGATTGCTGTCATGATTCTGAAAACTTATGTAGAGGTTGCTCTTTGACTCTGCTTGGTTTGTAGACAAGATTAAAAGAATCATAGAGTGACTGTCTATATGGACTCTATGATCCCGAGAGTTAGCCCTACGATGCTGAGACAATTCTACGATCTGCCGAGATGACTCTTTAATTTTTCGAGCCTTATTCTGCGTTTACCTGGCAGACTCTACGATCTTCCTAGAAGACTCTACGATCTTCCTAGAAGACGCTATGATCTTCCTTTGAGTGATTTCATAAGACTTCTATCTGAATGACTCTTCACTTTTCAATCAGTCTTTGCTGATGGAGTTGGTGCTTAGATCTTCTGTTTGCTTGCCGGTCATTCAGGATCTTCATACTGATGATCTTTAAGTAGACACTCTATGATTCTGCTTTGGAAATCTGAGCGTATGACTGGCTATGCTAATGGCTTGCAGACTCTACGATCGTGAGTGTAGTCTACGATTCTTGCTTTAACTCTCTTGCCAGACTGTTGTTCTTTTCGGTCAATCAAGCCTATCTATTACAATTTAAGATCAACCTAACAAGTTTGATCTTTCTATACATAGTCCTTGTACATAGTGATCTTTTGAAGGACTGTACAATGCTATTAATTCATATGAGATCAACTTAACAAATTTGACCTTGTCAATCTAAGTCCTTAGAACATAATGTTTATTAACTATTAAGGACTTTACATCTTTCATCAATGCAGACATATTTGCATATTGATTCATTTATCTTTTAAAACACATCATCAAATCTTATAATAGAGAAATAACATTCACATGCATATTCCAAATAATCTCCCCCTATTTGATGATGACAAAACAACAATACTAGATGCTTATGCATTTGATGAATGAATCTTAAGATACAGTGAGCTACTGTATTACTAGAGCAGAAAATATGAATGTCATTGATGAATGCTTAAATACAGATTACACAATATTCTAAATACTGGATCCAGGTCATACTAGTTCAGTTTGAGATATACTTTCCTTTGTACTTGTATGTCTTCTGGATGATCTTCATGTTGTTGCTACTCATGACTTCATGGCTCCCCCTCAGCTGAAGACTTCTGGCTCATGTCTTCTTCTAGCTCCCCCTCAGTTCTTGCCTTCAAGGCTTTATCTTCTTGTTCTCTTTTCTGCTTCTTCTTGCTCTTCTCCTTTAGCTTCACTCGTCTCTGCTTGATCCTCTTTCTCTTTTTCTCCCCCTTTTTGTCATCAATTATCTGGGAGAGCTGCTGGATATTTACCGAGAGCTGCTGGATATTTACCATGAGCTGCTCGATCAGGTAGGATGTGTTTCCAACTTCAATCTTTAGATCCTGCTGAGTGAGCTCTATAGTCTGAGACAGAGATTTATTTAAATTTTCTATTTTCTCATAAAGAGATGCAATAGATTCTTCATTGTTCTTCCGAAGTTTCAGGATTTCTTTCTATTGATTTTCTAAGGACTTCTAATATGTCTGATCTTGTTGAAGGAGCTTGAGAGATATGTCTAAAAAGGATGCTTGCATTTCCTTGTGGAATTCTTCTGCTCCAGAGATAGCCTTTGCTGTAGTAGAAGTCTTGAAGATGTTCTCAAAAGCAGTTATTGTATCAAAGAAATCATTGTTTGATGAAGAAGGAACATCAGAGGGTATATTAGTGGGAATACTTGGTAGAGACTGGTTTGTTGCAGTCGTAGAGTCAGGATGCTTTACGACCACTGACTCCTCGAGTCTATTTTTCTTCTGACCTTCATCTTGATTTACCAACAGTAAATAAGGAATGAATATACTTTCTACATGGTGATAGACTTTGAAATGTTGAAGACGTTTGATCAGCAGATTTGGAAAGGATTGAACTCTCGGGAAGTTTTGAGAAACCAACTTTAGATTGGGAAAGTATGAATAACACCAACTAATGAAGCTCGTATCTCTGAAATAGATAGCTTTTAACCAGGGCATCCAAGGGTAGAACCTTCTTAACTCCTGACCCTTATGGTCATATAAAACAGTAGTTCGATCGAGCTCAATGTCTTGAAACTTGCTCAGTAAATCTTCCATGGTTATTGAAGCTACTCTGATTTGACCATTGCCGTGATCAATCCATTTGTTTGGAAACATAGCCCCTGGCTTTTCAACTGCTTCCAGTATAATCCTCCTTCGAATACTTGATGATGAGGCTGCTGGAACATGATGATCAAGACTTTCTGACTCAGCATTTTCAGAGCTCGAGTCTTTTTGTGCTTTATCTTCGAATGTTGCTTCCTTTCCTTTCCATTTGTCAGAGTCTTTAGCTTTAGAATCTGATTCCTTTGAAGCCTTGACCGGTTCAACAGCTGTTTCTTCTAACTGTTCTTCATTTCTCAATGTTTCACTAACATCGTCTTCTCTTGATTCATCAACTGTTTCTTCAATAAACATTTCTTCACTTTCAGATTTTGACTCACTTGGAGTCACATCTTCTTTAACAGGTACCTCCTCACTTTCATCACTGAGATCAATGAAGTTAGGTGAAACACCTCCTGCATTTTTATTCCCTGGGAATTTCATCATTTGTTGAAGACGAGCGCTTTGTCTTTTTGCTGGCTTGATCTTCTCAGCTTTCAACTTCTTGAGGGATGATTTTAGTGGAATGAATCCAAATGATAGAGACTTGTCAGATGAATCATCTTTGCTTGAACATGCTTTCCCTTTTCTTTTGCTTTCCTTTGAATTTTTCTTGCTGCTGCTAGTCATCCTTAACCTCTTATTTTCCATGGGATTCTTTTTCCAGTAGTCAAACAGTTTAGGAGACAAAACCTTGTGGACATTCAAAGCCTCTCCCTCATCATCCCTAATCTTATTTTGCAGTTTCCGTTTCAGAATGATGCTTAAAAATCTTCCATAGAATACTTTTGAGATTGGCTTCCCTGGAGCCTTTATTTTCTCAACCTCCTTGACTAACCAGTCATATAGTATTGCACCAAAGTTTATGTTCTTCTTCATGACAATGGCATACATGATTCTTAGTTGAGGATCACTTACAGTGTCATGAGCGGTGTCTTTGCATAAGATGCATTTGCCTACTATCTCCGCCATGAACTCAAACTCTTCTGAAAACTCCTTTTTCTTCATACCCTTGAGTTGTGGATTCTTCACATACCCCATCAACCTCATTCCTTCAACTGTATCTATTTTTTGAAAGATGATGAATCTTCAATGGTGATTCCCAGACATTTGTTGATTTCGATATCATCTATCTTGAGTTTTTCTCCTCTAACTTTTGAAACCAACTCATCATCGTTTACTACTGTGTTCTGATAGAATTCTTTTACCAGAACAGAGTAGACCTTGGTGTTTGCCCCCAAACATTCTGAGAACCCAACTTTCATCAATGCAGACATATTTGCATATTGATTCATTTATCTTTTAAAACACATCATCAAATCTTATAATAGAGAAATAACATTCACATGCATATTCCAAATAAATTATATTTCATGACTTCATATTTAAACTAATTAATTTATTAGTTTAATTGAGCATTTAATTTACTCATTTTCTTGTTTGGCTAATAAGCACACTTTAGGTATATATGTATATCAATATAACCACCTTCACTTCTCAATTGAATTTATTTCCTTAATAAATTCTCTACCTGCATCATTACAATATTCCCACATTTAATTTCTAACAAATAAATTATGTTAAAAAAAATGTTCACCCATTTTCTACACATCTTACTTCGACAACTCTAGATTTTAAACCATAACCTTTAATTAATTATTTCAAATCTTATTTACAATTCTTGTAAATATCTGGGATATTACAATCACCTTGAGAGGTTGCACGCTTAGGTAGCTAATGTTGTGACGCCCCGAGATCCCACCTTCTTTAATTAAGTTCAATTATATCTGGATTACATAGTGATTAACTTAAAACCTTATTAACCGGGATCCCGTGCGTTAAACTTAACCTTTAATCTTTAAAACCATTCAGTTTGACCATAATGCGGTCCTTTTTTTTTTTCCAAACTTTATCTTATAATCCTTACATGTCTCAGGATCGCAACGTTCACTTACCTTTCATTAAACTTAGGTCAAACAATTACTAATGGTGACCGAGTCTATTTCATTTCATAATCATATATATTATTATACTTTAATCTGTCAACAAAATTTCGCCATGATCTATTCATACATGACTCTAATTATAAATACCTGTTTTGCACCAGACTCTGTGCACATATACCTGTATAGATACATTCATTTATCATATCTATTCAAATATACGTTCTATGTCCACATGTCTATCCATTCATGCTATATTATAAATACATACATCTGTATCTCACATTCCCTGCTCCATACATCTATGACATATATGCGGGTCTATCACAATTATAACTAGACTTACATAATTACAAACTTTTCCTGAATAATAATATCACCTATATACAAATCATCAGAATAGATTTACAACATTCGTTAACTTGCAACCACATATAAAAGTTTGGCTTCACGTTTATTTATTCCATCATCAATCTGTTACCTGAGCTGCACCGGAATCCTCCGGCTTTCTTGTGTTTTACCTTAAATGTTAGTTATAGCAAGAATGAGCATAAAGCTCAGCAAGTTAATCAGCTAACACCTTTCATGCTTACAACTCATAATATGCGTCATGCTTCTTTTTACCTTAATACACTATACTTAATGTCACGTAATTCATTTAGCACTTAACCACATAATTGCACATAAGGCACGTTCAACTCATATATTATCACATAGCTCAAATAGAATATCTAATACACTTAAATCTAAAAAACTTGCCTGGAATACATGTATTAATTTAACCTTTTACCGCATCGCTTGGCCTTTGTTTAACTTAACCTTGTTGCACTGATTTGCCATTCCATCATTCATTGCCTTGGGTTGCTACCTCGCGCATTATCTGTAAACATACGATCTACATTTATCATTATACGATCATAAACGTTACATAACTCATCAAACTTAATCTATAATTGCATAACCATTAATCTTTATTCATTTCACTTTTGATGTATCATACCGTACATAGGTTTATAATACATCCTACTTCGTTATCGACATTTCCCGTAACTTATAACTCACTTTGGCTTACCTTTAGGCATGTTATATTATGCCACTTATCATTTCATTATACCTTAACACCTTTTATTTAGCCCATTCTTATCTATTTTAGGGTTTACATAATCTATACTTATCATTCTGTATCAAAACATAGCTTTTCGGGATGCGCCCCGGCGCCGAACATCTCGCTGGGGGCGAGATGTTCTCGGCCACACCGCGCCCCGGCGGCGACTGAACTCGCTGGACGCGAAATCCTCGCAGCCATGAACAGTAACTGCGCCCCCGCGCAGTGTTTAGTACAAAACACTGCGCCTCGGCGCAGTGCCCTGAACCAGTAGGTTTTGATTTTCTGACCTGCTTTGGTGATTTTTAATTTCTTAACCACAAATCCATTTCACACCAAATTTGGTACGCATGTAGACCTCATTCCATAGTATTTTATAAAATTTTCATTTACCACAATTGGTCTTTCAAAATCAGAGATATGCTAGTTCATAAGAGGCCTGTTCAACTCAAATCCAACATTTAGAAAATTTCAGACTTTGAAAACCAAATTTTGCAACTTTGTGATTTTTGGCCATTTGCTTTAAAACTTCATTTCGACTCTTGCTAAAGTCACTTACATCATAGGTGACATGTCTAAACTCCCAAATCCTTAAAACTTCGCACGAGGCGATATTTGTCCGATAAAATCCCTTTTGATTCAAAACAATCGATTTCGATCGTTCGAATCGCCAATTCACTCAATTTTTATTCCGTTGACTTCCAAAATAACCTAGACACGTGTATTAACATAAACATGAGTCATTTGACTCCCTTTTATCTTTAATTCCTCAAAATTGCCAAAAATCACCTTTTTGTTGGATTTTCATAAAAATTTCTAAACTTTCAACTTTCAAAAACTTAACTCAAATTCCAATCATCGACTCCTTGTTATGCAAATTGCTTCTAACACGTCCTTTAGCACATATATAACTTGTATGAGACTTCAAAACATTTATTACTTTCATTTGAATTCCTTTTTCCAAAATAACTCGTTTTAGGCGTCGGCGAACGTTTTAAATCGTTTAAAGTCCATAATTATCGCCATCGACACCTAATAACTTCCAATTCAACTCAAATACACATATTTAAATAAAACTTACCATTTGGCCTCATTTAGCCTTTAATTTTCAGTAATAGTCATAATTCACATATTGATAGCAATTTTGCCAACTTTTAATTTTCAAACTTAACTCATCTTAAGTTCATAAACTCTATACACCACATAGGCAACCACATATACATTTAACAACTTTGTACATTCTCACAACTTTCATTTGTGTATTCCAATACACTTTACAGATTATTACGTTGTCTACACAAAAAGTATAGCCTAATATTCAAACTTTTCATATCAAATCCTACTTTTAAACCATTTAAGATTCTAACTTACCATTTAGCACAACAATTTGCTTACATCAAAAGTAATCAACCTTTCAAAGTATGATTTCATCAAATCTAACAACATATAACATATAATCCTCCATAAATCATGCTCTTTAGCTTTGAACTTAAGCATAGATTGTTCACCATCTTAGTTCTTTAACACATGAGCTTAGGGTTTCATTAATTATGAAACATATAACATGTAACTTCACATAATCTTTATATTTATTCACTACTTCATACATGGCTATTCTTAAACTTGAATTTAACTACATAAATAACAAGTTTGTATAGCTTAACATGCTTATACCTCTCTTTATATCTTTCTTCTCCTTGCTACAACCCTTGCTATGCTTGTATACTCCCTTTTAAGGATGATCTTCACTTGGTTTGGATTCCTTCTGATGAATTCTCCAAGATTTTCTTGCAACTCTAGCTTTTCTCTCTTTTCTCTCCTAGCTTCTAGCAACTTCGAATGCTGAAAAAAATGAAAAATGAACATACCAGCTTGCTACATACTTAATATATACATATATATCATATGTATTAATCCTACACTTGACCTAACCTTAGTTAACTTAACCTTGCATGGTTGGGGGTATGCATGTCATTTCCCATTACAAAATAAGGCTAGCTTGGTCATTATACACTTCTAGGACATAATTGCCATTCTCCAAATGTTCAAAGGCATAATGGTCTTTAGCCATAAAATCTAGAAATTTAATTTTCTTTAAATCACAATTCACTTAATTTCAATCCAATTCAAGTCCATTTTAATCCAAACTTGTTTCATCATACTTGCATTTTATTCTACCATCAAATACACCATAATTGGCTTGTCCCAAATCTCTTATCACAAATTGAACATTGAATTTCCTTAATTAATAATAATTCACAAAATTGCAAAATTCCATGTTATTCCTTAAATTCCAATTTCTATGAACCTTTTGATTTCACAATAAATAAATTCCAATTTTCAACATTTCAAGTAGTCGTTTACTCACCTTTTTCCATAAACCGCTTACTCGAGAAGTGAACCTCGATCGAATTACCAAAATTTATCGTCATTTTAACCTTATAAACTCATATAATCATTTTTATAATCTTTACATCGTTTCACTTACTTACATGACACATGTAATGCCAATTCTTATATTATTGCCTCTCCAGGCCTATCCATTAAACTCTTATCAATTTCCGTAACTAAAACATCAATTTACACACTTACTTCTTATTCCAATATTTCCTTAAACTTTAAATCCTTCTATCTTTACTAAATAGAATACACACATATACATTTTCATATATCCAAGCTATCACCTGCTGACACAACAGTGTCCTACACTAATTCCTTTCAAATTGTCTTACTGTAGGCAATACCATAAATCGTTCATCTTAAATCCGTTATATTACCATTAAATCCTCCAAGTTCATTTTCATTATAATTCCTTCATAACATAAATCCCTTAGGCATCGTAACCAGCTAACTGCTCCATAACATTTTACCATTCAACTAGGTTTTATCTTATAACCTTTAATTAATTATTCATATTCCTCATTTAGAAATTCTGTAAAATCCTGGGGTGTCACAAATGTCACGCCCCCAAATCCGAGCGCTAGACGCCTGGACTTGTATCTAACTTGTACTTCTCTTTAATCATAACTTAACCAATGATCTCATAATCATATTAGTTGTACTAGTCTATCACAGACAATTCTTAAAAAAAATCTTTTCCTTAATCCCTGGATCGTAACTTGGTCTCGATCTCATCATTTCTGCAAGTATTAACTTGTAGTTCATACGTATACACGGATAACACCATATATACCAGTCAATTTTTAGCATTAAGATTTAGACATTCTTTGCTTTAATATATCTAAGATTCACAGTATTAATGATAAGATTGTTCTTGGCAACATAGGGGCGCATTGTAATGACTACGAATTCTATTAGACATTGTGATTATATTTATTAAATAATTAGCAATGAATTAAATTTTTTTGATACTAATTAATTATACATTAGATATTTGAATGAATATACTTATGTATGTGTATATTTATTTAAAACAAAGTGTTATAATTAATTAAAACAAGTCTAATTGGATTATAATTTAAATCCAAATGAGGTATTAAACTAGGTCAAATTAATTTACCTAGTAGTCCATGTAATTAATTAAATCTTAGTCCATGTAATTAATTCAATAAGCCCAATGCTTGATTTAATTAAATGTAACATAGGTTATTTACATGTTAGCCCAATGTAATAAGTAAATTGAGCCCAAACAATTTAATTGAATGAGCCCAACTTATTTAAATCTTAGAGTCCAATGTGGAGCCCAATAAGAAGTCAAAATTGGTCAAACAATATATATAAGTGCATATATATATAGATGTATATATGTAAAGTTAATCAATAAAAATTAAAGGAAAAATGGCCAAGAAAATGCCATTTTGGTCGGTTATAGTGGGGGCCACAAAGGTGGCTTGTGTTGCTTCATGTTGCTTAAATTACACTCTTTGTTATAGTAACTCAACCACTCTAGTCATTCACATTGTCAATCAAATTGTCATTCACTCCAATAGTAATCCTAATTAGCCCTTAATTTGACTATGTTGGTGAATTATGAAGAGTTGGTGGTGATTAAGGAGACTCTATAAATAGAGTGCTCCACACCTTAGATGAGTTTGTTAGTCATTTTATAGCACTTCCTAGATAGCAAAGTGAGAGCTTTCAAGAGAGAAATAGAGAGATACACTTGTGAGTTGAAGGAGATAGCTAGAAAAGGAGTTTGGTGAATGTCCAATAGCTTCACATCATACTTTGGAAGGAGAAGAAGAAGAGCACACAAATCACTAAGGTTAAAAAATGCTCTAACCCTTTCTAAATTCGATTTTATAGTCTATATGTGATTTGAACGGTTAAAATATATTTTTAACCGATCAAAAATTATTTTGATGGTCTAGAAGTCTTAAACTATGTTATATATGTAGATTCATAGTTTGATATGTTTAAATCATGTTTTGGTATGTGTGGTATGCATAAAAATAGACGAAATGTTCATATTAAACTTTATCGGTAAAACCTAGTTGAGTATATGGTATTAAAATTATAGTTTGAAATGTACAAGTTGGGAAATGGAATTCTAGGGCCAAAAAGTTACATATATAGGTTTTAAAGAAAACCCAACTCGAAGTTTTCAAAAATATGAAAAAACAAAGAAGTTATGGCTTTTACCGTAGAGTAATTTATTTTTAAACCCTAAGTGGTTCGATCTTTAAATTTGTGTCAAAACAATTTCAAAAATGTGACCGAACCATGAAATGTTGTAAAACAAGAAGTTAGGAACACATCAACACTGATTTTATGGCATTTGAATGTGTAGATTTCATTTTATACAAGTTTTAATCAAAATAACTCAAAGTTGGAAATTTCTAAATTTTAGTCGGAATACTCGAGCACCGGCGGCGCTGTATCAGTTTAAAACTGAGCGCCTGCGGTGCTGGTCCGATTTTTTGGTTTTTGTCGGGTCGGGTCGGGTCGGTCCGGGTCAAAAAATGAAAAATGTTCCAATTTTTTTTATATTATTTTTGGCCTCAATAAGAGTATTTTTAAAATTATAGATAGTTGATTTAATAAGTAAAAGAGGATAAATATTATTAAAGGTTTAATAATATAAATTAAATTAATAAAATATTATTATTAACATAATAATATTAGAAAATTATTAAAATATTATTAAATGTATAATAATATTATGAAGTCAATAAAATATTAGTAAATGAGTAATAATATTGGTAAATAGATAAAATATTATTAAATGAATAATAATATTAGAATATAACTAAAATATTAATAAATAGTTAATAATATTATAATATTAATAAAATATTATTAAAAAAATAATAATATTAGAAAAAGATGTAAATATTATTAAATAATTAATAATATGAGATAATGATTAAAATATTATTAAATAATTAATAATATTAGATAATTAATAAAATATTACTAAATAGTTAATAATATTAAATAATAATTAAAATATTATTAAATAATTAATAATATTAGATAATTGATAAAATATTATTGGATGGGTAATAATATTAACTAATAAATAAACTATTATTAAATGATTAATAATATTAGAAGACTAATAAAATATTATTAAAAGATTAATAATATTAGGTGTTTAATAAAATATTATTAAATGATTAATAATATAACAAGGTTAATAAAATATTATTAAATTAATAATAATATTTGATAAGTGTGTGATCTATATTAAATAATTAATATAGGTTTTATGTGATTGAAATATTATCAAGTAATGATAATATTACTTAAGTGTTTATATAATTATGTGGTTAAGTAAGAGTTATAAAGGTTATCATATGAATGTGTATATGATACTAATTTAAGATCAAACTGATTAATTGTTAGGTCGATTCAAAGAGAATTAATTGAATTGGTTAACTCTAGATTACGCACGAGACAAGTTTTTCTTAACCCTAACTTGTATTTATTGTTGCAAGTTTTCTTTAACCTTATTTACAGTGAGTAGTTCAATTATTGTTGAGCAAGTATCTACACTAGTAGATATTTTACAAAGCTTTAAGTAGGTTAATTATCTAAAATTATTCCACATCATTACTGTTCTTGTATTCGCACATAATGTTTTTTCAAATATTTTAGTTCATTAATTCAAGAATTGTTTAAGAATGTCTAAGCTAATTATTTTGGCTAGAGAATGCATGTTTAAAGTCATCAAGTTGAATATTTTAAAAGCTTATCCAAACCATTGGTTGGTGCGGATTCTTATAGTAAGACTGAGAATGAAGAACCCTAAATAAGGGGGATTTTTATTTGTTGGAAAACCAAATTTGTGCAAGATGTCTGAATGTTATGCATATACATAAGGTATAAGAGGTTGATCCCCTCGCGTACCACATTTTTCGAGGTGTCAGATATATATATGTCTGTTCTACCTTAGCCGCAGTTCATGGTCCTTAAAGACCACTCAGCAGTAAAGAGTTAATCCATTCTTATATTGAAAAATTGATTTTTGATTTCTTTCACAATTGTTATCTATTGTTGAAAAACCTGATGTTAATTTCCCTTTCATCATGATATATCTTATGCTATTGTTCTTAAACTTGCTGAGCCATTTAGTTGCTCCTTCTTGCTATATCATGACTTATTTTTAGCTACGCCCGAAAGTTCTAAACAAGAAAAAGGCAAGGGAAAAAACAAAGCTTAGATTAGCTTAATGCATGCTAGTTAAATTACTTGTTATGTAATTTCTTTTGTAAATCTTTTGTATTCCCTTAAGATATGTAATGTTTATGTTAAGGTTAATCGACCTTAGGAAGTGTAGCCTTTTTATAAAGAACCTTTTATATTATTCCGCGAAGTTTAAATAAAATTTATTTATTTAATGGCTAGTAAGTGTTGTACAGTGGAGAACCAAACCCGAGGTTATGGAGCTCAAATTTGGGGTCGTCATAGGTTGGTATCAGAGCTGTAGGTTAGAAACGTTAGGATTGCGAAACCTAAGTTATAACCTTAGTACTAAACTCATATCGAGTGCGTTATGAGAGGAATCGGGGAGATTTATCATGTTGTGTATTTTTAGAGATGGATTGAGAAAATTCATCGAGCCGAGATGTACATGATAAAATATCATTTCATTTCATCAATGAATATATTTTATTGTTGTATTGACATATGTTATTTTTATGATATAGGATACCTGAGATTGGACAGTCTAGTCATGTTGCTGAGGAGGATTTCATTGATATCCATATGGATACTGCACAGCCGCTGGTGGCTACCCTGATAGAAGATACGGAATCTGATCTAGATGAGGGTGATCGAGAGGAGCCAGTTAGGGGTGGAGTGATGAGGCCATACTATTAGTTTGCAAAAATTATGGCATACATATAATCAAATTATATAAGCGCAACGAAAGCAAAAAATCAGATTTTAAAATTTTTGTACAAACCAATAACCCGGATCTTTCTTATGCGACTATTATTAATTGAAGAAGGATAAAAGAATTTATACCTTTGTAGAACCAAGCTTCCACGGGTACAAGTTCATCTCCCTTTGATCCTTCACGTTCTTCTTCAAATTCACCGATTAGATTCCACCGATCAATGTTAGCTCCCCAAGTGTTGAGCCTCTAGAGGTGATCCACCAAGAGATCTATGAATTAAAGAAGTGGATATTGGTTTCTCTAAACCATGGGTGGCTAGCCCTAATTCTCTCTCTCTCTCTAACTCTTAGATCTAGAGAATTATGGAGTACTCTCTCTAATCTAATGAAAGAGTGTGTAACCTTGATCTATGATAAGACTCCTCTTATTTATAGATCTAGTCAACCCTCCTAAACTATTTAGGATTAGGGTTTTAATTTAATTCCCAATTTAATTAGGAACTAAATTAATTAATTACAATTCCTAAACCATTTAGGAACTTAATTATTTAATAATGAGAGTACTTCTTATTAATTAATTACTAAACCATTTAGTACCTTAATTAATTATTATAATTATAATTCCTAAATTATTTAGGAACTTAATTATTTAATAATAATATTAATACTTATTAATTAATTCCTAAACCATTTAGGAACTAAATAATAATACTAGTAGTAATAATAATAATAGTAATAATAATAATAATAAGACTCCTCTTATTAATTTATAATTAGTATTTCTAAAATACTTAATTATAAATATTAAGCTATTTAATTTATTCTATCACCATAGTATAAATTAAATATACTTAATTTATTATTACGATTATGCCATCCACTTCTAAAATAAATATTACTCTTTTGCGGTGTGACCTTTTAGGTTCTCCATATTAAACCGGTTGTATAATAAATAAATTAGAACAATGCTAATTCATTTATTACGAATTAACTCTTTAATTCAGAATAAATAATTATTCCACAATAAGGGTAAGCCCCCTTAGCGATTAGTCGACTTTCCAGATAATATAGATTTCAACATTTAATCGTAAAAGAACCTTTCAGCAAATAGTTACCGTACAATTCAATCCTTCTACCATACAATGTCCCAATCAAATATAAGATACGAAATTTCTGTCAAGTCTTATTTATTTGATTATATGCATTTCAATTCACAAATACACAACTCTAGTTAATGTAAATTAGAAACTTCTTTCTAATTCCATTCAACCCTGGCCAGGGATTTCTGAGTTGTCACTTATTGAATCGCATAGGACATTCTCTCCCTTTACTGGAAGTGGTAGATCCTTTGTTGACCATTCATCTATCTCCATGTGTACCTTATTATACCCAAGCATATCCTTTGATATACCAATAGGTCTTAAGGAATATGTCAAAGTATAACTTAGTACACACAAGATACGAAGATGATCTCAAGTCTAAGGATCACTTGTACGACTATCACATAAGGAACTCCTATTGACAGACAAGTAAAACTCCATTAGGTGTTCCTTGAGCGAGTCACGTTCAGTGAACTTATTCTCTAATAAGCACCTACATACTTGCTTTAGTGTCTCTACACAAATGATTATGAGATCAATCATCCTCTTCATAAGAGCAAGCATAGTATGTACCAATCTATCCGGATCTACTAATCCCATTTTTAGTGATCCAACGATTAGGAACAATTTTAGTTTTGAGCTATCTTGAATTTAGATCTCATTAACATGATCCTCAACATGGTTCTAAAAGCATTGCTCGAAAACTATGGGTTTATCCATTTGATTAATTCAAGTAATTAATCATGAATAAAGAAATGCCTTGATACTTTTATTAATAAATGAACAAGATTACAAAGTATATGCTTATCACATCAAATGTGATTGGCTTGAGGGCATACTACTTTCAATCTCCCACTTGCACTAAAGCCAATCGCCCTTTGTTATCCCCATACCATTCTTCTCTAAGTGGCGTACAAATTGCTTAGTAAATGCTTTAGTTAATGGATCTGTAATGCTGTTCTAAGAGTCTACCATCTTTATGGTGTCGTCTCCTTTTCAATGATTCATCTAATCATATAAAAGTGCCGCAACACATGTTTGGATTTCAGATGAGACCTAGGTTCCTTGGCGACGAATTTAAACTCCTTTAATGTTAGGAACCGTTATAAGTTCTGTAATGAACTTGTTTAACCAAACAATCACCTTTGCAGCTTCACTTATAGTTATTTACTATGTCATTGTCACTAAATCAGCAACTCTTTGCTGTTTGGAACTTTTCCAACTCACTGCAGTACCATTTACGGTAATCATATTACCTGAAACGGATATGTTGTTATCTTGGTTAGTCTGAACAAACTTGAGTTTGTTAAACCCTTTAGTTTTATATCAGACCCATCATTAGAAACTCTTTTCTAATGTTCTTATCCATAATTAAACTGATATCTGTTTATCATACATAAGCAACATCAAGTCTAGTACATTTCAACGAATCAATGTACGTCCCTTGGGTCAAGCCGAGCATCATTTATGATCTATCTCTATATATCTTTATCCTGAATAGAATGTTAGGATGTTTCACCCAAGTCCTTACAGGAGAAGTTTTTAGACAACCACATCTTTACTGATTGTAGCATCGGTATGTCATTCCTTATCGATATTATATCATCATATAATACTAGAAATGTCACAGTGCTCCCACTAACCTTTGTACACACTTGGTTCATCCTCGTCTTTGATAAAATCAAACTCTTTTGATTGTCTCATCAAAACGGATGTTCCATCTTCAAGAAACTTGCTCCAATTCATAATTGGATCGTTGTAACTTACATACTTGATTTGCTCCATCTATATGGAGACAAATTCTTTTGGTTGTATCATACATACATCCTTTTGTATAGTAGGTTGTTACTACAAGTAAAATCCGAATGGATATATGTATTTTCACTAGTGAAAAATTTCATCTTAGTCAACTCATTGACCTTGTTTGAAATCTTTTTACCACTAATTAGGTCTTATAGGTCTCCACCTAGCCATCTGCTTTAGTCTTTCTCCAAAGACCCATTTCGGATTTTATGGTCATCAGCCATTTCTCTTGAGTATCTAATACTCATACCTCATCATATATATCTGGATCATCATCCACTATGATGCATACCTTATCATCATCATCTATGATGAATCCATACCATTCAGGTATCTTCGGTACTAAACCAGATTTACGACTTGGTTGTGGTACAATAGGTTTATATACTTGTACATATTCTTTCACTTGATCTGTAGTCTTTTGTGGTCCTTGAACTTCTTCAAGATCTATTTTACTCCCACTAACCCTTTAAGGAAAAACTTCTTTTTCTTATAAGGCAGCATGTTTCAACAAACACCTTTTAGTTAGTCGGATTATAGAAGTGATACCCTAAACTTTCTTTAGGATATCCCACAAGTTTACACTTATCAGATCTTGTCTCTAGCTTATCTTTGTCAAACCTTTTGACATAAGCTGAACAATTCAAATCTTAACATGCTTAAGACTTGGTTTCCTCCCTATCCATCACTCATATGAAGTCTTAGGGACGGAATTTGAAGGTATCTTATTTAGTAGATATGCGATCGTTTCTAGAGCATAACCCTAGAAGGATACTGGAAGATCGGTAATACTCATTATGGATCATCACCATGTCCATTGTGAGAATACCATTTCGCTTGAGATGATCTAGAAACTTACTGCTTAAGTATTCCCTTCTCGATCTAATCGAAGAACTTTAATACTTTTGGCATTTAGTTTCTTTAATTCACTTTTGAATTCTTTGAACGTTTCAAACGATTTGGATTTGTATTTCATCAAATACATATATCAAAATCTAGAATCATCAGTGAAAGTAATGAATGAATACTCTTCTCTTGCAACTGTTGTCATAGGTCCCACACACCACTGTGTGTACCATCTCTAACAACTCCGTAATTCGCTCTCCATGTCCACTAAATGGAGATTTAGTCATATTATTCATGATACAAGATTCACAAGTTGTATTTGATTCATAATCAAAAAGCTTTAAAAGCCTATCTTTATACAACTTGTTTTAGTCTTGTTTCATTAGCATGACCGAGTTAACAGTATTGCATGAAGGTATGATTCATAACATCTCTTTGCCTTTAGTTTGTTCAAATTGAAATATTTTCCATGTAAATCAAGTATACAAAGTCCACTAAGTAATCAACCAGTTCTAAATAAAACATTATCATTATAAACAGAACAACGATTGTTCATTATTATAATGTCAAAAACCCTTCCTTGTCATCACATGGAACTGAAATAATGTTTTTAAGAACTGGAACCTAGTAACAACTTACTAACTTAATAGACTTGCCCGTAGGCAGTGCTAGACTATAAGTTTCCATGGCTAATGCAGCAACTTTTGCTTCATTCCCCAGCACATGATTACTTATCATTTATTTAGCTTTCTACTTCTGCTTAGTCTATGCAACGACTTGCATATGTAAGACCACAATTCGGTATCTAATACCTAAGTAGAACTTGACTTATACAAAGTTCTATTTCATTATGAACAAATCTATATTTGTAGTTGAAGCTTCACTAAACTTCTTCTACTTAACTACTACAACTCTCTTGTAGTTGTTCTTCCAGTGTCTCATCTTATCGCAATGAAAGCAAACTCCTTTGCCCTTGGGATCACTTTTATTTATGTCCTTTGTTTAGCCTTTCTTTTGCCTTCTACTCTTTCTGACTCTTCAGAAATACCTTTGGCCATCTTCCTCCGCTTAGAAAATTCATCTACGAGTAAGACTTGGTTTTTCTAGGAAGGAAAGTGACTCTTAACAGTCTTCAACATATTTAAGCAAATCAGTTAAACTGACTTCTAGCTTATTAATGTTTGAAGTTCACAACATATTGTGAATTAGAGTCAGTGAGTGACTGCAAGATCGAATCTTGACTCAACTCTCCATCCTTGACAAAACCTGTTGTCCTAATTGATCAATCAAATTGATCATCTTTAGGACATGTGTCTTTTACTGTAGTGCCATTGGTTATTATAGATCGGAAGAGCTCCTTAGATATCTTATATCTAATTGACCTACTTTGCTCACCATACAACTATTGAATGTGAAGCAATATAGTAGGTGCATCCATTTTCTCGTGTTGACGCTGTAACTCGATACTTATGGATGCGAGCATGATGCATTGAGCCACCTTTGCATCATCTTGCCATTTAAAATAGCAATCTCTTCCTCAGAGGCTTAGTCTACAACGTTTATAGGACTAGACAAATTAAGGACATTTGCTAGCTTTTCAGCATTGAGAACTTTTCTCAAATTTGTTTAATCAATCCGAACAATTCGGTTCGATTAATTGTTAGCATACATTATGCTATGCAGTGTTAGTGAATTAAACATAGCAATATTTTTTAAGTGAATTAATAACAACATTAACATGCATTCGTTTTATTAATTACCAAAATAAATTAGGTCTTTATTTAAAATGGTGTCTCCCACTATTTTCATCAAACTATATTACCCTCCTTATATAGTTCGGCAAATCTAGTTAAAGATTTGCTAGTGAGAATAAAGATCCTATTTCAAATGTATATAGCCTTGTGTGACACAACAAACGATATATAAATAAATAGGTAGACAACTCTTGTCAATTACATTAACATGTAACTCCTTTTATTTTGCCTCTTAGATTATTATGATCATGTGTGACACATCCAAATCAAAATTATCCAAGTTAAGTCCAACCTAGCATTTTCTTATATTAGAAGAGAAAAAGACCGTCCTTGTGTGACACAACAAAACAGTAATGTTCAATTCTTTTTATAAACATCAAATGTGATAAAACAACATCTCAAAAAATTAATATAAGCCTTGTGTGACACAACAAACTTATAATGATTATTTGATACTCTATCGTTTTACCATGCTAGAAGGCGACGTTCGATATTTTTAATAAATATCTTTGAACGTTACAACTTAATATTATGAGTAGTAGAATAAATAAATTAGAACAATTCTAATTTTATTTAATTGAATTAAACTCCTTTAATTCATGAATTAAACATTTTAATTCATTTTATAAATAATATTTATTCTACATCATGAGGGGTTTATTAATATTAATTGTCTCATCTTGTTTAGCGCACACGCACACACACACACACACACACACACACACACACACACACACACATATATATATATATATATATATATATATATATATATATATATATATATATATATATAATACGCGTCATATTAATTAACATGCGAAGCATGTTTGATAATATATAATATATATAAATAAGCATGCACATATAGAATACTATATTCTACTTGGATTGATTATGGACTTTTATTCTAGTTTGGTTTATTCGAGCCACCAAATAAACCAATTGGTCAAACCTAGGGTGCAAGAATAAATTAAATTAAATGTAACTATTACATTTAAATTCGGGCTCCATTACAAACGAGTCTTCATGCGCTCCTTGCTTCTTTGCTCCAATTCTTCAAAATAATTCTAACTAATCCTATTACAAATTATTTACAATAAATAGAAACCTTGATCAACAGTCAAGGGGAAGTACATAGGAGGGAGATAGAATTATACATAAGAAAAATTAGAAAGACGAGGTACGCAGACCCCATTTATTAAAACTCATTCATTCATGCATTTAATTAAAATTAAATCCAATCACATTGGTCAATAGTCCATAATCAATCCCATTTATTATCATATATATCAATATATATATTAATAAATAATATTCATCTTATGAATTAAATAAATCATTCCATATATGTATTGGTATCATTTAATGGGCAATTTAAAGTTGTATGAAATCCAATTTCATATTTAAAGTAAACCTTTTATTTTAATTATAAAATTATTTAAAAAATAAACTATTTATTTTTATTATTTTAAAATTATCCAAAATAAACTCTTTTATTTTGAAATTTTAAAATTTGCATAATATTACCAAACTGTTTGGCTAATTAATATATATTATAAATATATCATATAAATTTATAATATATATATACTAACCGAAAACATGCCGGCTTATTTGGTAATTTATTGTCGTACAGTGAATAACTAAATTTGTTTCGGTATATATATATATATATACATGCTGCTTCGGTAATACAATTACAATGGCTGCTTTAATCAAAACGTGCGGCCACAGTATATATATATATATATATTACAAAACCAAATTGTTGCCTTAATAGTGACATTCAAATTGGGACAACTTTATACAACAAAGCCACCCATCCGAATCCATGTTGCTTTTAGTTTCTTGCTTTTTGGCCATCACCGAAAAACGTTGTACCAAAAACCGAGGCTGTCATTACCGAAACATTGCTATCCCAAAAAAAAAAAAAAAATACGATGCAAATTGCTTTACAAATTCGGTAATAACCCAATTTTGGTATAAAAATAATAATTTTATACAACAAATTATGCCCAATAAATTATTCTAAATACATACCCATACATGTATAAAATTAAAACAATTAATAATTCGCATAAGTTTGGCTCTTGATGCCACTGTTGGTTTGCAAAAATTATGGCATACATATAATCAAATTATATAAGCGCAACGGAAGCAAAAAATCAGATTTTAAAATTTTTGTACAAACCAATAACCCGGATCTTTCTTATGCGACTATTATTAATTGCAGAAGGATAAAAGAATTTATACCTTTGTAGAACCAAGCTTCCACGGGTACAAGTTCATCTCCCTTTTATCCTTCACGTTCTTCTTCAAATTCACCGATTAGATTCCACCGATCAATGTTAGTTCCCCAAGTGTTGAGCCTCTAGAGGTGATCCACCAAGAGATCTATGAATTAAAGAAGTGGATATTGGTTTCTCTAAACCATGGGTGGCTAGCCCTAATTCTCTCTCTCTCTCTAACTCTTAGATCTAGAGAATTATGGAGTACTCTCTCTAATCTAATGAAAGAGTGTGTAACCTTGATCTATGATAAGACTCCTCTTATTTATAGATCTAGTCAACCCTCCTAAACTATTTAGGATTAGGGTTTTAATTTAATTAGGAACTAAATTAATTAATTACAATTCCTAAACCATTTAGGAACTTAATTATTTAATAATGAGAGTACTTCTTATTAATTAATTACTAAACCATTTAGTAACTTAATTAATTATTATAATTATAATTCCTAAACTATTTAGGAACTTAATTATTTAATAATAATATTACTACTTATTAATTAATTCCTAAACCATTTAGGAACTAAATAATAATACTAGTAGTAATAATAATAATAGTAATAATAATAATAATAATAAGACTCATCTTATTAATTTATAATTAGTATTTCTAAAATACTAAATTATAAATATTAAGCTATTTAATTTATTCTATCACCATAGTATAAATTAAATATACTTAATTTATTATTACGATTATGCCATCCACTTCTAAAATAAATATTACTCTTTTGCGGTGTGACCCTTTAGGTTCTCCATATTAAACCGGTTGTATAATAAATAAATTAGAACAATTCTAATTCATTTATTACGAATTAACTCTTTAATTCAGAATAAATAATTATTCCACAATAAGGGTAAGCCCCCTTAGCGATTAGTCGACTTTCCAGATAATATAGATTTCAACATTTAATCGTAAAAGAACCTTTCAGCAAATAGTTACCGTACAATTCAATCCTTCTACCATACAATGTCTCAATCAAATATAAGATACAGAATTTCTGTCAAGTCTTATTTATTTGATTATATGCATTTCAATTCACAAATACACAACTCTAGTTAATGTAAATTAGAAACTCCTTTCTAATTCCATTTAACCCTGGCAAGAGATTTCTGAGTTGTCACTTATTGAATCGCATAGGACATTCTCTCCCTTTACTGGAAGTGGTAGATCCTTTGTTGACCATTCATCTATCTCCATGTGTACCTTATTATACCCAAGCATATCCTTTGATATACCAATAGGTCTTAAGGAATATGTCAAAGTATAAATTAGTACACACAAGATACTAAGATGATCTCAAGTCTAAGGATCACTTGTACGACTATCACATAAGGAACTCCTATTGACAGACAAGTAAAACTCCATTAGGTGTTCCTTGAGCGAGTCACGTTCAGTGAACTTATTCTCTAATAAGCAACTACATACTTGCTTTAGTGTCTCTACACAAATGATTATGAGATCAATCATCCTCTTCATAAGAGCAAGCATAGTATGTACCAATCTATCCGGATCTACTAATCCCCTTTTTAGTGATCCAACGATTAGGAACAATTTTAGTTTTGAGCTATCTTGAATTTAGATCTCATTAACATGATCCTCATCATGGTTTTAAAAGCATTGCTCGAAAACTATGGGTTTATCCATTTGATTAATTCAAGTAATTAATCATGAATAAAGAAATGCCTTGATACTTTTATTAATAAATGAACAAGATTACAAAGTATATGCTTATCACATCAAATGTGATTGGCTTGAGGGCATACTACTTTCACATACAGCGAGGATGAGGCCGAATCTGAAGAGGAGGAGCCAGCTGAGTACGTTGATGGCATGGGCACCACTGCAAATGACATCATCGAGGAGCTGACTACGAGGAATGAGGAGCTGGAGAATAGGGTTCAACATTTAGAGGAGGAAAACTTGACTCACCAGCATATGGAGGATCAGTATAAGGATGCAGCTTATCAGTTCTCTGGCAAGAACACGAAGCTGAAAGATAAGATGGCAGAGATGGAGGCTAGATTGGCAGAGGCTGAGCTGAAGATTCAACAAACACAGGCAGAGAAGGAGGCCATTAGAGGCCATTGACAACAGGCGACATAGGATAGATAGGATAGAGATGGAGACCCAGAGAGATGCAGTGCACGGGCAGATGATAGAGTTAGAGAAAGAGGTTCGGGAGAAGAAGGTGAAGATCGATAGGCTTACCTATGTCTATCGTTCTTCCTTTGGCAGATTTCAGAGCAGGGTGCACTACTACCCAGCTGAGGAGGGTCAGTCCAGGCACACTATCAGCAGGAGCTTGGTGAGGGCCATAGGGGATGAGGAGTATGATGATGCGGTTAGTCGGGGGATGCACAATCAGTAGTATTAGTTATTGTCTAATGTTGTATGTATATAGATGCAGTATAAACCAATTTTTGTTTTTATCAGAGGGTTAATACGTCTGTAAATCCCAACTCTAGGAAGTTGTAGGATATGTTTAGTAGAGATCCCATTTTTTGTAGCCTTTCGGGGATATAGGCATTTATAACAGTATGATTGTGATGTAAAGTGCTATACACTATTGTAACGCCCCATAATTCCCCGTGCTGGCCACGACGGATCCCGTGCGTTAGTGTACAACCTTGTACTTAAATCCACAACATGCCTCAATAATATAATTGATAGAACTAGTTTATTTTTAAAACTATTACAACTTCATTCATAACCTACAACCATATTATAGTTGTTTAAAACATAGTTATTTAAAATTTCACCATTTTTCTGTCTCAGAATCGCAATCTTTATTAAATTATAATAGATCTCAGATCAAGTATAGCATGACCTAGTCTATTTTAAACATGTAAGTATATACAACTCATTAATCAACTTTCAATATATCTGTTGATTCAATATCTTCTCGTTACATACTTTAAGCAACGTAGATCATATCTATTATGATCTATTATACATCAATAAATCCTTAGTAACTTGTAATGATACAAGTGTTTAGCGTATGTGAATGTCATACAAACATTTCACTCATCAATTCTTACCATATCGTAACACTATTTACCCCCCAAAAAGGTTTATCATAATATATATCAATTGTGAAAGTCAGCACGCATTCCTGTTCCGTGATCTGTATGTGAACCTCTGAATAACTCGCACTTATCTGAAAATGTTTATTTTAAGCAAGAGTGAGCACGACAGCTCAACAAGTCTAACAGCTAACACATAACACGTAGGTCACATTTAATTCATGCTTTATGCTCCATGTTTTACATTTATATAGGCATCATGCTTATCATACTTTGTATTTATACAATTAACTCATGCTTACCATGCACGTCAATATTTCCAGGTTATATAACTCATATAACACATTTCAACTCAGAGCACTATTTTTATAATAGCTATTAATATCATATGACTGTACACAGGCACAATTAGAATTCAGTTAACACATACAATAAGTGCACACATAATGATTTATGCATATAGCAACAAGTTTGCAAGAATAACACATAGTACTGAAAAACTTGCCTGATATGCGCATTGACTTACGCTACCAGTCTGAAATATGCGTTCCATCACTAATGCTCATACAAATCAAATTACCGCATTCGAAAGACCTAATATGCTTATCTGTCAATTAGTAAAGCGCATAGGGACTCAACTGTCATTCACAAAGGAATTGACTCTACAACATGAAAATCCCTATTTATCAACTCATAATTTATAAGACAATATTATCCTCCTTGGATAATATTTTAAAAACCGATTAGTATTATTATTCAATAATAATACATCACTAAATTACCGGCGCTACCCAAATTACTGGACAACACCTTAATTGATTACTAATATTATTAAGCCCTTAATAATATTCACCCAATTACCAATATTATTAATCCTTTAATAATATTTCATCACTTGTTATTATCATTTACTCCTTTTATAATCTTTAAATGCTTAAACAATTAAATGTACATTGTTTAATCACCTCCTTATTTCTTTAATTTCTTCAAATTATTTATTAAATAAATAATTAACTCACATAACTTTACCTGTTTATTTATCTTCGCATAAATAATTATTTCCTTAATTTTCTCACATTATTTATTTAATATTAAATAAATAATTAACTTTACTTGTTATTTAACATTACATAACAATTATTTTATTAACCTTAATTCATTTTAATTATTATTTAATATCATAATAATTAATTAATTATCCTCATTTCCCTTTAATTATAATTTAATATAAATAATAATAAATTAATAAATTAATAAATTAATCCCATTTATTATTTAATATTAATTAAATAACAAATGATCACTTTATTTACTTTACCTGTAATATCTCAGATATTTACAAGATTTGGAATTAAGATTTTAAATAATCAATTAAAGGTTATGGTTTAAAACCGAGAGTTTGAGAAGTGAGATGTGTAGAATTTGGGTGAACATTTTTTTTTAACATAATTTATTTGCTAGAAATTAAATGTGAGAATATTGTAATGATGCATATAGAGAATTTATTAAGGTAATAAATTCATTTGAGAAGTGAAGATGATTATAAGGATATATATACATAGTTATATATTCCTAGAGTTGTGTTGGTTAGCCAAACAAGAAGATGAGTAAATTGGATACTCAATAAAACTAATAAATTAATTAGTTTAAGCATGGATTAAGAAGGAAAGTCATGTAATATAATTAATTGAGTTAATTATATGAGTCATGAATTAAAATTAAGATTAGCAAGTAGAGAAGTGGAATATTGCGTAGAATGACAATATTAAGAAGATAATTAATTAAGTAATTAACTTAATTATTTAGTTGTTATATAGAGTCCATTGATGGATTTAATACAAGCCCAATATGGGAATACTTGCATGAAGGTGGGTAATTAAATAATAAGCCCAAGTTATATATGATATGTGAGTTGTGTTGGGTAGTCCAAGTAATTAAATAAGAGAGCCCAATACAAAGTAATCCATGTAGCCCAAACACATTAAAGTCAAATGATGGTCAATGTGTTGGGAGAATATTTTTCATGTATTGATTGAGTGTAGAGAATTAACTATGGGTGAGTTAATTATGTAACCCAATGTGGTAGGATAATTAAATGTAAGTCTAATTGGATTATATTATAAGTCCAATTGAGGTATTAAACTAGGTCAAATTAATTAACCTAGTAGTCCATATAATTTAATTTGAACATTGATTTATGTAATAATTAACCAAGCCCAATGCTTGTTTTAATTAAATGTAACATAGGGTATTTAATATTAGCCCAATGTAGTAAATAAATTGAGCCCAAATCAATTAGTTGAATGAGCCCAATATATTAAATCCTAGGGTCCAATGTGGAGCCCAAATGGTAGTCAAAGTGGTGGTCAATATATATACATTGGTGTATATATATATGAATACTTATATAATGATATAGGATATAAAAATAAAGCTAAAATGGTGTAGTAAATTGATAAATCTCGAATTTTGGGGGGGCCCCACATGTGGATGTTGTGTGTGGCTTTATTTTTGCTTATTTTACACTCCAAAAGTTGCTTACAAGCAACCTTGATGGATGTCAATCAAGTTGTCAATCAATCCATGCTATAGTAATCTCAATTAAGCTCTAAATTGACTATGTTGGTGAATTAGGAGAGTTAATAATGTATTAGCATTTGGCTATATATAGAGTGCTTCCCACACTTGTGATATGGTTGTTAGTCTTTTTACTAGAAAAGCTAGAGAGAAAGAAAATAGAGAAAAGCTCTAGAGAAAAAGAAAAAGAAAGTTAGATCTTGTGAGCATTGATGGTTGGATGATCTTGGAACAAGGTTTAAAGATGGAGGTCTCCTCAAGAGGAAGTTATCTATGTAAGAAAATTGATCATCCAAGTCTTTTCAAAGTTCTAACAAAGAGGATAATCAACAAAAGGTATAAAACCTTCTCGCTTGATATTGTTCTTTGGGTATTATGTAATTTCTATGGTAGAAATATAATTTTCAAAGTCTAAATGGATAGATCCATGCTATATTGGTATATTTAGGGTTACATGGGTTTAACATGGATTTTTATATGTGTTTGTGATGAAAAATTTCATCAAACTCATTGAATAAATTTTTACCGACGAAAACAAATTAATCTAATACGTAGCAGCCCCTTCACGGAATTACTGTTCACAATCCGTAAGTCGGATTTATGATCCGTCAATTTTGAGTGATAGATTCATGAAATATGAAGATTCTCCAAGTTGAATGACTAAAATCCGATTTAAAATGAGCAAGATATGGATTTTCTACCAAAACACCCCATTGTTTTAGGGCTGTACACAACAGTCCGGTTTGGAGCCAATTTCCGTGACAAAAACAAATCCAAATTTGATGTTTGATGACAGAAAAATGTAGTTCGGGAAGTTACAAATCCATCGATACCAAATAGGCCTCAATCGGACTTGTGGATTTTATTTTATTCAAGTTCCCGTCGGAGACCCCAAGTCTGGAAAACTCAGAAAGTAATCTGCCTATTTTTTTTAAAAAACCGGTCGGTTAGGTTTTTTTTGGTTTTTCATGATTTCTAGGTAGGGCCGGTTCGAGCATTTTTAGGCCGGTTCTTGGGTTGGTTCCAAAAGAGAAAATGCTTATAATTTTATAAAGAAAATTATCAAAATTTAAAATCCGAATTTTTTTGTAATTTGGTATTTATTAGAATTAATGGTGGATTAAAGCTTACTAAATTGCTAATAAGTATGGAAAAATTATTTTTAATTTCAAAAAAATAATATTTGACCTATTGGCATGCTAGTTAAGTGTTATAAAATAAAATTTGAAATTATTGGAGTGATTCACTATATATTAGCTATTTATTAGTGTATAAATAGGCTAATAATCTAATTAAATATTATTTAATAAATATTAAATAATATATGAAGTTATGTAATTAATTAATTATGATTTAATGAATATTAAATAATAATTAAAGGATGTTAAGATGAATAAGTTAGTTATTTATTATTTAATTGCACTTAAATAATAAGTAAAGTTAAATAATTAATTAATTATTATTTAAATTAATATTAAATAATAATTAAAGAATATTAAAGTTAGAAAGCTAATTATTTATTATTTAATTAATATTAAATAATAAGTAAGGTTAATTAATTAATTAATTAATTATTATTTAATTAATATTAAATAATAATTAAAGGATAATTAAGGTTAATAAACTAATTATTTATTATTTAATTAATATTAAATAATAAGTAAGGTTAATTAATTAATTAATTATTATTTAATTAATATTAAATAATGAGTTCGGATAATTAGTTAATTAATTATTATTTAATTCATATTAAATAATAATTAAATGGTAATTAAGTGGAATAAATTATTACTTAATCGAAAGAAGATTATTAAGTAAATAAAATATATTGAGAATATTATTGACTAACTATTAAATGATAATAGTTAAGAATTAAATCATTATTCAATAATTAATAATGATATGTAATTAATTTAAAATATTATTAAAGAATTAATAATATTATTTAGCATTTAATTAACTATTAAATAATAATAGTTAAGAGTTAAATCATTATTAAATAAATAATAATGATAAATAAAGATTTAGAATATTATTAAATAATTAATAATATTATTTAACAAGTAATTAACTATTGGGTAATAATAGTTAAGGGTTGAATCGTTATTAAATAATTACTAATGATATGTGAGGATTTCAAATATTATTAAATGATTGATAATATTGATGAACAATTAAATTATTATTAAAATGATTGATAATAATGAGAAGTCAATTAAAATATTATTAAAGGGTAATAATATTAGCAAGCAATTAAATTATTATTAAAAGATTAATAATAATGATTAAGGTAAACTATTATTAAAAATAAATTAATAATAGTAATGATTATTTAAAGTGTTATTTAACAATTAAATAACATTATAAGTTATTACTAATTGATAGTAAAATTTAAAATATTATCCAAGGTGGGTAATATTATGATAGGTATCGAGATAAATGATGTGATTAAGTTAAATCAAGGGTATGGTCCATTAGTGATTAATTGGTGGATCGACCTAAATAAATATAGGGTCCAAGTTTTAATGCAGTGACATTAATAAATGTCAGAATTGCATAGTTTCGAACAAAAGATTTATGGTGTTGAATATGAAACACTGAGTCAAGTCAAAGAGAGACTAAAATATGAAATTAACCTTATTAAATAAATGGGATGATAAGAAGAAATAAATATATTTAAAATAAGATTTAGTATTGAGTCAAACTTTGACTGATATTGCGCACCGTTGATCTCACATACCGTGTAGGTGGTGCAAGGAACGTGAAAGATTAACGTAAGCTGATTATACAAGTCCAGGCAAGTTTTTCAGAACGTGTTGTATTATGTGCATGAATTATAAGTTTGTTATTAAACTGAGATGTGCTCATACGTGGTTATGTGCAAAGATGTTTTAATGTGCCTTTGTGCAATAAGTTGATTTGAACTGTTGATATGCGGTAGTTGATTTAAAACAATTGTTCTACATTGAACTATATGTCATGATAGAAGTTAGACATGAAGCATAGATTAAATGCGAGGCATGATATGCATGAGCAGTATGTCATAAACTGAAATGCATGAAAAACATGATGTTAGTATAAATTATAAATTTTATGTGAAGCACGTAATGTGTTATGTGTAGCTGTTGAACTTGCTGAGCCGTCGTGCTCACTCTTGCCTAAACCAACATTTTCAGATAAGGCTAGTTACCTGAAGTTCTCGATAAAGAACAAGGAACAGGAAAATATATTACTTCCATTGAAGATCTAAATATCTATTGTAGATATCAGTCCGAATTGGACAGGTAAATGATTCTGTAGCATAAAACTTAGTTGGTATGTTATATGAGTATTAAATACTCAAATTGATTGTAATAGAATGTCGTATCATGTATGATATTGAGACATACTAGGAATGTATAAAGATTTCGATTCTGGAATAGAAAGAGATGTTGTAAAATTGTAAATAAATGATTATTTAGCAATTATAATATTGTTGTAATTCATGAACAATAAGAAAAAGGTTGTACTCGTGTTGAACCGAGTTCGAGGTTCGGGGGATCCGGATTCGGGGTCGTCACATTACCTTCCTTTAATTACTATTTAACATCCTTTAAATAATAATTAAATAATTAATCATCCTTATTAATTACCTTATTATTTTTATCTTCCTTTAATTATTATTTAATATCATTTAAATAATAATTAATTAACTAATTATCCTTATTCATTATTTAATATTAATTAAATAATAAATAATTACCTTATTAACTTTATCTCCCTGTAATTATTATTTAATAATAATAATTAAATAACTAATCACCACTATTTATTATTTAATATTAAGTAAATAATAAATAATTATTTTATCAACTTCATATACTCCTTTACTTTATTTATTATTTAGCATATAAATAATAAATAAATAAATAAATTCTTTTTAATTACTTTATTTATTATTTAATATTATTTAAATAATAAATAATAACCTTTATGTATTATTTAATTAAAATTTAATAATACATAATTATTTTATTCTTTTATCCTTATTTTTCTTAAGTCCTTCGTATTTATTAAAAAAATACTTAATTGACTTATTATTTTTATAACTCTTTGATATCTTTATTATATTTCATTCCATATACAAAATAAATTTCGTTTAATTTTTCAAATTTATTTACTATTTTTAAATAGTACATTTCTCTCCAGAAATGGCAGTAATTATTAAAAATTGAGTTTTTATTAGAAACTTCTGAAATTTATATTGTAGCTTCATGTCATCATAGAGTAACGCCAGTAAAAATTTCATAATTTTCGGAGATATAGATTTCAATTTATAACTGTAGTTCTCTTTTAAAACGTAAAGAAACGTCGGGTTATAACTCACTTATCCGGGGTCGGATGGAGCTCATTTTTGGATAGTGGCTGCTTTATCTCATATAAAATCATGTATAAAAGTTCCGACAGTGGACTGTTTTACGAGAAAAATCACCATAAATAGCTCGTTAAATATTTTTAAGTCGTTCCACATGAAAAATATTCGTATCTTATAGATGTATCCAAAGTTGACGGATCATGAATACGACTTACGGAACGTGAACAGTAAATTCGGGAACGGACTATAATGTTTTAAGATTTTTCGGTAAAGTCGTTTTCAAGCTTTTTGTCAAACTTATCAACATAGATGCATATAAATGTTGTCCTTTTTTAACCCTAGGTTTAACACGCAAGTATACGTGATCAAACTGTAGTAAATGACAAGAAGAGTATCGTCCCACAGAGATTATAATTGATACCTACCAATTATTAATTTTCCAATTAAACTAATCTTAACTAAACTAACACTCTGAGATTGCTTCTGATTTATTGAAAATAACTTAAAATTAAATAGAACTACTTACAAAGATTAAATAATATGTTTAAATAATTAAGATTACAACTTCCCCCAATGCTTCATCTGAATATCATTTACTCTAGTCATTTCATATTAAATATACTGGATTGTTAATTAAGAATTCTTTATAATATTCACATGCATCTCTCGATCACATATAAACAATTCCACTCAATTCTACCAATTAAGGAATAGAATTGTGTAGAGCATCTAAATTAATTAAAACACTATATCTCTATGTGAATTATATTAAAGAAGATTTACATGCAGATTCTCTTCAAAATTACATATGGCAAATAGGCATATCTCTATCCTATTCACAAATCATAATTCCTATCAACGTAGAAACTACAATCATATGCTATCATACCAAGGTCTAAATCTATACTCCGTTCATCAAGTTCATATAAATTACCCCACTAATTACTGGCCAAGTAATTAAAATTAAGCACAAATATGACAGACAATCCAATTATATTCATCATAAAACAACCAAAGGCAAACTTAACTTAAACTATGCATTGGGTTCCGTTGTAATCTTAAACGAGAATTTAGTTCATCATGAAATAATTAAAAACCATAGTTATAAAAGTATTCAACATCAAAGAGTATCAAAATACAAAATCGATAGAGAAGAAATAAGAATAAACGCTTTGATCTCCTTTAGTTGTAATCTTCCAAGCTCTAGCCTTCAATTGCACTTTCTGATAGCTTCAGCCGCCCCCAGAAATATCCCCTCAATTAGGGTTATATCACTACTAATTATACTCCTCATCAGCTTTTTCTAACTTCCCACGGGTTTGCCTCCTCTATCCTTAACTGCCCAGCCCAGAATTCACGCAACAAAACTTTCTCGCCGGACGGGGTGGCCGCGCTTCTTCATGGGGCGGCCGCGTGATGATCCAAGATGTCAAACTAAAATTCTGCATAGGTGGGGCGGCCGCGCTGCTTTTCCAGAATGCCCTTTTTAGATTCTTTTCATTCGCTTTCGCTCCAAATGTCCATTTTCTCCTCCAAAGTGATATTTCCTGCAAAACGACATGACTACATCAAAAGTAACCTACAACACATAAAAAAACCAACACCAATTCATGTTTTCAGGTACTAAATTCGTAGGTATTTAACCCACTCATCAAATACCCCCAAACTGGAACTATTGTTTGTCCCCAAATAAACTATCATGCACAAACTTTACACCTACTTACGAAGCACTACACAAACTAGACAAAAACTGACATGATGCAACTTACTACTATTCGAGCAACAGACCAATTAGTAATCCAACAAGTAGCCTCAAAAAATTGTTACAAATAATTCCACAACACATTAACTTTATGCTTATCTATGAATTGGCTTTTTACCCATTTCACTCACTTTTCACCCCGTCCATGTGTGTGTGTACTCGCCCGTATTAGCATATCTTCTCAATTTAGACAAATGAATAAGGATACTCAGCAATCAATATATAAATACTGTATACTCAATACATGCACATTGAATTCAATTATCACATCTTTTTATTTTCAGCACAACATTGCGAGTGCGTTTTGACGCTCCATCTCGTTTCTTCTTCTTGGCATGCGCAATGTTTAATTCTCTTAGGCTTTTCAAAGTTACCCACATAGCGAACTTTCTACCAATGACTCTCAAGCCAGTTGGTTTTAGGGCACCAAGTGTAAGGACACTCCTAAGGGCTTACTCATTCAAGTAACAACGGCCACAGAAATAAACTAGCCAAGCTGCTTTTAACCATCAAAATATTTTTTGTTCCCGTATCAATTTTTTTAAACGATGGTCATTGAAGCAGGTTACCAACCTATATATTTTTCTTACACTCGTGACATGTATACGACAGCAATTATATATCCCTTGCCAGCACCCCCTTTCACAGTCTATTCTAAATTTAACTAAGTTAATGCCTCGAATATGTGCAAATAATTCGACAAGGGTCTCAAGTATCACAAAACGAGTATTAGACCATTCACAAATTCACAGTCTATATCCATCTCATGAAATCTATCTGTGAACAATCAAAGTGTTCATCATTGGCCACTAAATTAAATTACTTCTATCAATCCATTGCTCAAGTTCTTACCCTAAATACAACACAATTTATGCAAGACACACTAACATGACTATATGCCTTGACTGAATTGCGACCAAAATGCGAATATACTAATAAAGAAATGACACAATGCAATGCACACATGCAAACAAAAACAAGATAACACCCCCAAACTTAAGAGAAGCAATGTCCTCATGCAAATATAAAAATAAAGAAAAATAACTAAAAAGTAAAATATAAAACAGAAGACTCCCCTAGTAGAATGGTCAAACGTCATCCTCATTCTCCTCATCAGGAGAATCAGCTTGATATTCTGGGAATTCTGGAGGAGTTGGAAATTGGACGGGGCCGGAGCTGGAGCCTGCACCACCACCCAAGTGGAGCTGGGATAGCTTATTAGCAAACAACAAGTTAAACTGGATCATAGCATCTACACGATGCGCCATGGCATCCATGCGTCTGTTCTGGCGACAGGTCTGTCGGTCCACCTTACGTTCAATTCTATCAACAGTAAGCTGTAAGGACTCCAACGAAGGCGGTTGTGCTTGTGGTAGTGGTTCGTCAATGTGGGCATCACGGACACCACGAAATCCCAGGCCTCTCGGGTGGGACACGGCACCATCCCAAACCCGATAACGCTCAATATTACCATGATCAATTGCCGCCATTGGCAGCTGCAATGCTTCATCAACACCCCACTGGACCCCAGCAAGCCGACATAACCCCATTATCAATGAAGGGAAAGGTAAACTGCCCGTAGTTTTCCCGCTAAGAAACTTTTGGATAAACTCCTGAATCACCGATCCCACATCGATGTTCGTGTCTAGCACTAAAGCATATAACAAGACGGCCCGGTCCACAGTTACTTCGGTTTGATGTGAAGTTGGCATCAAGTTGGAGTAAAGAAAACTAAACCACGCCTTCCCGTACTTACTCAGGGCTGTCTGAGGGAATGTGGAGTGTTTGTTAGTACCACTCTTCCTCGTCCACTTCGTCCCGGGTTGGCATATTCGGTGCACCACCGAATCCAAATCGTACTTCTCAATCCCATGACTCAAATATTCATTAGGTGTGTCAGCATGATTTGGCACATGAAAGTAGGCATTAATAGTGTATCTGGAAAACGAAACTGGCCGGCCGTGGACCTGAACAACAAAATTAGTGGCATGAATGGCATTGGCATAGAACTCCTTTACCACAGATATAACAGCAGGACCCGGTTGCTCTGTAAAATCCAACCAATGACGCGCAGCAATCTGGACTGCCATCTCACCATCCCACTCAGTGTCCGGTTTTAAACCTCTCTCGAGGACAAATGACTTCCCCAGGAGCACTGTTTGATATCTCGTCGCCGCTTCTTCACTCATAAATCTAGTTTCATCATACACCTGTTGGGAAGAGCGCGCAGTCGAACCCCGTCGTCGCTTTGATGTCATGGCAGAGATAACCCAGGTGACTTGGTCGATTGCTCAAATTAACCATAGTCTGTGCTGAAATAACAGCCTTGGCCTTTAACCAAACAGGTGGGGGGCAACTTGATCGGAGGTGGGGTTGTGCCGGAACAAACCTGGAAGACAAACACGGGAAGCCTGTGAACACCGGTGATGACAGATGGCTCTCCGTATGTGGTCTAGGCGAGGATGAAGCCGATCAGCGATTTGGAGTAGAAGAGTCGTGGTGATGGAGGTTGTGAAGAAGAGGAAGATGACTGACTTTTGGTGTTTCGAACGAGACCACATTAGGTATTAGCTGTATGGGTGGGTCGGGTTTCCATTGAATGGACCGATTTGTTTTTTTTTTTTTTTCTCTTTGTCGTCTGTTGAGTTCTGGGACTGGGCAAGTGGGGCGGCCACGCGATGATAAGGGGCGGGCGCGCTACCTCGGCAGAAATTAATGTGTAACATGGCCAGACTGGGGCGGGCTCGCGAAAATTTGGGGCGGCCGTCCTATACAGTCAATGTCATTTTATGTTGGTCAGCTAACGTTGCCCCAGCTACTGTCCATCCCTCTGGTAGTTATCCTGTAGTGAAATAAATACGCCATTAACAATCATTCTGTGCAAGATAGCTAAAAGCAAGAAAAACTATAATTGGAAATACTATTTTAAAATAAAATAATTCCTAAAAAAAAAAATAATAATAATAATGCGAAATACTGAGACGGATAAATAATACGATTGGGTTGCCTCCCAATTAGCACTTGTTTTAGAGTCTTCAGCCTGACTTCTTCCTGTCTCAGTTGCACATGGCGAGGTTGACTAAGGATTTCTGGCGATCAATACCACCACCCCAATAATGTTTAATTCTTTGACCGTTTACTTTGAATGTAGCATCGGACTTGTTATCTTCTAACTCGACGGCTCCATGTGGGAACACTGATCTGATAATAAAGGGCCCGGACCATCTGGATTTAAGTTTTCCAGTGAAAAGTTTCAATCGGGAATTGAATAGCAACACAGCTTGTCATGCCACCTCTTTACTCTCTCCTTATAAATCTTTGCATTTTCATATGCGTGGAGACGGAACTCATCCATTTCATTGAGTTGCAAGAGGCGTTTTTCTCCCGCTGCGTCTAAATCAACATTGAGTTTCCGGGTAGCCCAAAAGGCATTATGCTCTAATTCTACCGGCAAATGACATGCTTTTCCGAACACTAGTCGATACGGCGACATCCCAATTGGAGTTTTATAGGCCGTCCTATATGCCCAGAGAGCATCGTCAAGCTTCAGTGCCCAATCCTTCCTATTGGGATTCACCACCTTTTCCAAAATCCTCTTCACCTCTCTATTGGAAATCTCAACTTGACCACTTGTTTGAGGATGATAAGCGGTGGCAACCCTATGCGTGACTCCATATTTAGCGAGTAAAGCCGCAAAGAGTTTATTACAAAAGTGTGATGTGACGCCCCCAAATCTAGGCCCACACAGCCCAAACTTGAGTCGTCAAAAGACTACAACAAAATTATTACAACAAAGCACAACGTACAACAATACAGTGTATAATAATACACAACTAAGTCTTCACTATTATTGCCACACTATTTTACAACACGTGAAGACTACGACAGCTATTCCTCGGACTCTCACTCCATCCCCCGGCTAGACCCTGTTACGTTTTCATCTCCTGTTGAAAAACAATGGAACAAAAGAAAGGGTGAGCTCAAATAGCCCAGTAAGAAATATCATGACTAAGATAATGACGAATAAATTATCATTAGCCTTCAACAGTTGAGTTCTTGATAGAATACAATAGACTACAAGGTTTATATCAAAAACTGTAGTTAAATTCTTAAACAATGTTCAGATCAATAATAGCAGCGGAATGAACAATCTATTAGAAGAATAATGCAGACTATAATGTCCACTCGCTTCTCTTTTTAGTAAAAATATCATCAACTTTTATCATCTGAAATACCATTAGTCAAGATAATACAACTTCACAGTTCCTGGTCATAATCATGCAGATCAACAGTTCGTCTTTGCACTACGGGCCAAAGACATTCAATATAACACCAACGGTCATGATTATACCAGATTCAGCCTTTGGTCATAATCATACCAACCAACAGTTCATCTTTGCACTACGGGCCAAAGAGAACATTCACCACGTGTCATAAAAGACACCGAACAGATGTATCGCCTTTAACCTAGTATATCGCCTTTAACCTATCATCTGTTCAACAATTATATCACATCTGTGCCCCCGGCCACAGATATTCACAACAGCTTGATTCTTGATGATTAATACAAATAACAGTGATACAAATGATGAACAGAAGAACAGGATAAACAATAAGTATCGGAAGTTTACTTTGTGCAGATTCAAATAATGTCCAAATTGCCAACATGATGTGGAGTGAAATTTAAAAATGATATTCAAGATCCACAGTTCAGAATAACGATTACAGTTCAATAGAAATGTTCAGAAAATAGGAAGGTTCAGTTGAACTAATGAAATTCAACTATTATGGAACATATAATATTTTCAGGAATTATAGAAGCAATAGTTCCATAATAAGTTTCGATTTAGGTGTATGGAAGAAAGTAATATCCCTTACCGTAGCAGGTTTGATTAACAAAAGGTGAAGGAAATTAATATCCCTTACCATAGTAAGTTTGAATAATGGAAGATGAAAAAGATGGTATCCCTTATGAGTATAAAGGAAAATGATATCACTTACGAATATGGAATAAAAGTGTCATGTGATAATTCGTGTAGACAAATTATTTCCACACGAGACAAATAACAAGGGTTATTCACCAACAGGCGATAATCCGCACCGTAAGGTTATTCCCATCAATTTGAATACGAATAGTTATTCACCAAACAGGCGTAATCCGCACCGTAAGGTTATTCCCACAATTTAATAGAATTTGAACACGAAGAGTTATTCACCAAACAGGCGTAATCCGCACCGTAAGGTTATTCCCACAATTTAATAGAATTTGAACACGAAGAGTTATTCACCAAACAGGCGATAATCCGCACCGTAAGGTTATTCTCAAAGATTAATAAGGAATGAATACAAAAGGTTATTCACCAACAGGCGGTAAACCGCGCCGTAAGGTTATTCCCACAATTTAATACATGGAAATAAATGGCACAAGAAAGAAACGATATTATTTTCGAGAATCAAAGAATGATAATCCCTTCAAGTAAGAAAGAAAATAATATCCATTTATGATGATGAAAAGAGTGATACCCCTTACCGTAGTAAGTTTAAGAGTGTGAAAAGATTGATATTCCTTACCTTAACACGTGACTGGATATTGATTTAAATGAGGTTGATCAACCTATATATTTATAATATAAATTAGTAATTACCACATATAAATTTCAAAGTGTATGATAACTCGTATATTATGAACTATCAAAATTATATATATTTAACATAATTTTTGTAGTATAATATAATAACTTTAGAATAGTTTTTAAAATAATATTTCAAAATAAATCTTCTAAAGAAAGCTTTTAAAAATGAATCTTCTAATAGAAGAGTCTTCTAAAGGAAGATTTGTGAATACCGTGAAAAATAGGAATTTATAAAATTACTACTCTTTAATAAAAGACTTACTTGAAAAATTTCTGCACTCCTTTTGGCTTTCAAACTCTCAAAATAACCTTACTATTCTCAGAGAAAACTCATAAAATTCTTATAGAAAAATTTTATGTTTTAGGTGTGATTTTTCTATTCAGCTGAACAAGCTATTTATAGGGGAAAATGGGGTACTATGCGTGGTAGGTGGGCACTGTGCATTTGGTAGGTGAGAGAGGCTGCGCAAACGTTTTTTTTTTAAAAAAATTTCAATACTTGCACAGTAACTTTGCACAGTAACTTTAAAATTTTCAAAAAGTGAACATTAATGAACAGTAACTTTTGTCAGCCGATGAATAGTGATTTCCGGGAGTGAACAGTGACTCCGGAGTAACTTTTCCGATGTGAACAGTAACTTCCGTCAGTGAATAGTAACTTTTGAAAAATAATAATATTTATTTTATTTTATTTTATTTTATTTATTCTACCTGTGGATCCAACATATAAAATAATGCTACAACAATGATAACAATAATGTAATAAACATGTTACAGATTATTATTAATTTAAATAATATAAATTACTGTGTATTTGCTACTGTGACAATTATTTGGTTCAATAATTTTAAAATACAACGCACCAGCAATTATTGACTCAATGATATAAAATGCAGTGTAATGACAATTATTAAATCAATAATGCAAAATACTGTGTAGCAACAATAATTGAATTGATAATATAAAATATTATGCAGTGACAATTATTGATGAAATGATGCGTAACAATTACGGTGTCAATTATCAGACCAATAATATGAGACACTGTGCAATACCGTGTGCTACTGTAGAGTACCGTGTGCTACAGAAAATACCATAAATTACCGTATGCTACTATTCTTTTATCACCGGTATTTTAACAGTTAACACCGTTGACTATTTTTATTTAAAAAGGTTACTTCTGTCGTTTTCTATATCCGACAATTATTCCGTTGTGGGGTCCACCAATAATTAGTTATTTCGGCGCCGTCGTACGGCCCGAATATTCCCCGACCAAACGAATATTCCCCGACAAAGCGAATATTGTCCGACAAAATAAAATTTGCACATAACATCCTTAACTTTTAACTTTATCTATTTAACCACTTACTGTTTCAGAAAAAATATATATGAAGAAAATTAATTTTTATATTTCATAAAATTCGGGGTCTTACAACCTCCCCTCCTTATGAAATTTCGTCCCCGAAATTGACGTACCTGGCATTTCGAAGAGGTAAGGATACTTAGACTTCATTTCAGATTCTAGCTCCCAGGTCATTTCCTCAATATCTTGGTTCCTCCATAAAACCTTAACTTGAGGTATAACCTTTGAGCGTAAGATCTGCTCCTTCTTATCTAGGATCTTAACAGGTACCTCCTTATACGTTAAATCCTCTTCTATAACGTCTGGTTCTAACTCAATGACGTGGTTTGGGTCCTTCACATATTTACGTAACATAGATATGTGAAAAACATTATGAATGCGAGACATACTTGGTGGTAAAGCTAGTCTGTAGGCTACGGTTCCTACTCGATCGAGAATTTCAAATGGGCCAACAAATCGAGGGTTGAGCTTTCCTCTCTTTCCGAATCTCGTAACCCCTTTCCATGGAGAAACACGTAAGAATACATGATCTCCGACGTTGAATCTCTCATCTCTCCGATGAAGATCGGCATAACTCTTTTGTCGTTCTTGTGCTGTCTGTATTCGTTGTCGGATCATTTGGATCTTTTCGGTCGTCAAGCGTACCAACTCGGGTCCCAACAGTTTTGCTTCTCCTACCTCATTCCAACATACTGGAGAGCGACATTTGCGTCCATATAAAGCCTCGAATGGAGCCATACCTATACTTGCTTGGTAACTGTTGTTGTAGGAAAATTCCACCAATGGCAAGTACTTATCCCAACTTCCTTTGAAATCTAGTACGCAAAGTCTCAAAAGATCTTCGAGGGTCTGGATCGTCCTTTCCGATTGTCCGTCCGTTTGAGGATGGTATGCAGAACTAAAACGTAGTTCAGTGCCCATAGCTTTTTGTAGACTGATCCAAAAGCGTGAAGTGAATCTAGGATCTCGATCAGAAACTATGGAAACTGGCATGCCATGCAATCTCACGATCTCATTTATGTACATACCGGCAAGACGTTCAAGTGAAAAGTTTTCTCGTATAGGCAAGAAATGAGCGGATTTGGTCAATCTATCTACGATGACCCAAATTGCATCTAAGCCTTGAGAAACTTTGGGAAGACCCGTCACGAAATCCATATTGATGTGTTCCCACTTCCATTCGGGAACCTCAAGTGGTTGTAATGGACCTTTAGGTACTTGATGTTCTTCCTTGACACGTTGACAAGTTAAGCACCTTGAGATAAACTCTGCAATCTCCCTTTTCATATTGTTCCACCAAAATGTATGTCGAAGATCTCGATACATCTTGGTACCTCCTGGGTGGATTGCAAACGGCGTGTTGTGTGCCTCCATCATGATTTTATGCTTTAATTCAGGATCGTTAGGAACACAGAGTCGAGAGTTGACTCGAATTATTCCTTTCTCGTCGATTCTTGCTTCGGGAATGGTACCTTCTTGTACTTTCTTTATCATGTTTATCAGTTCTGGATCGGTAGCTTGAGCAGCTTTAATTTTATCGATTAAAGCTGGTTCTACTCGCACGTGAGCAATCTTCGAGTGGGTCCCCGGTGTCTTTAGCTGTATCTCCATCTTTTGCAAGTCGTACAAAATACACTTTTGTGTTGTCAGCAGTGCACTTGTACTCGCATAAGATTTTCTGCTCAAAGCGTCAGCTACAACGTTCGCCTTTCCCGGGTGATACTGGATTGTGTGATCATAATCCTTCAACAGCTCAAGCCAACGTCGTTGTCGCATGTTGAGTTCCTTCTGGGTGAAGAAATACTTGAGACTTTTATGATCCGTATAGATATCCACTTTTTCTCCGTACAAGTAGTGTCTCCAGATCTTCAACGCGAAAACGACTGCTGCCAACTCTAGATCATGAGTAAGATAATTTTTCTCATAATCTTTGAGTTGTCGAGAGGCATAAGCTATAACCTTTCCATGTTGCATAAGGACACAACCTAGACCTTTGCCTGAAGCATCGCTATATATGACGAATTTTCCTGATCCTGATGGAATGGTCAGAACAGGAGCTGAAACAAGTCTCCTCTTGAGTTCTTGAAAACTCTTCTCGTATTCCTCGCTCGAATGATACCGATATCTAATAATCAAACTTTCATCTCTTGGCATTCTATGGGAGCCATTTGGTGTTAGGCTTTGGAAAAGGGCTTAGTATCGGGTTTAAGATCGATACAGAATTCAATTTCTCGGTTTGGGGATAAGCTAGGAAATTCCTCAGGAAAAACGTCAGGAACTCATTAACAATAGGAATATCATTCAAGTTTGACGTGTTTTTGTTCAAATCAATGACATAGGCTAAAAAGGTTTGACATCCGTTTTCCAATAAACGAATGACTTTATGGCTAGAAATAATAGTTATAGATTTCAATGGTTTAGTTGCTTGAATTTGCATGACAGGTTGATTAGGAATATGAAAACTAATAATCTTATGGAAATAATCAATTTTAGCATGATGGGTAGTCAACCAATCAATTCCTAAAATCACATCAAATTCATGCATCTCCAAAGAAATAAGGTCAACAGGTAATGTGAGGTTGTTGATTTGAACTAGGCAAGATTTATAGATAGTAAATGTAATAGGTATTTCTCCCAATGAGGTTTCAACTGATAAGACAAGATTTAAGTTTTCAGAAGTCAAATTTAAACGTTGAGCACATGCAGGTGAGATAAAAGAATGGGTAGAGCCAGTATCTAACAGAGCGTAGAATTCACGAGAATTTATGAATAGCTTACCAGTTATCACCTCCTTCGGTTTCTTGACTGTTATCGTCAAATCGAATCCCGAGTACTTCATTCGGATCTTCACGTATTTCAACCGTGGGAATACCACTAAATAATTCTCTAACGAACTGTTTCTCGGATTCCTCAACTTCATCAGTAGTAACGTACCAATGATTTCTATAAGAATAGTATTTTCGATAGACTGCAGTTTCCATGATAGTGACTAACTTAACCTGAATTCCTTTAAATTGTAACGCCCAAAAGTATAGAAACATCATTTTTAAATAATCTTGAAACTCATAGCTGGAACACCATAAATCCCAAAGACTAATATGAAAAGTCCATATATTCTGATCCTTTGTTATAGAGCATAACCAGGTGATATGACTCTCCCAATTAGTGAGTAAATTAAAGGCAATAATTTCCGCAAGTTCATTACTTCCTTTAATTGCTTCTAATAATGGATCTGGAACGACTGTAGCAGAACTTTCACCTTCATCCTTACTGGATAGAACACGCATAATTTTTGCCTTAGGCAAATGATTCAACTCTGAGTTTGTAAGAAGATTATTCGTCGCCTCTTGTTTTGCAGCTACATTTGTTTCGGTCATTTCATAGTTAACCTCCTGATTTCCAGATGCCATACTTAACTGTGGTCACAAAATAAATGTTAGTTCAAATAAACTGACTCATCACTTCATGTCCCTATATTCAAATCAACTCATTAGATAATAAAATCTAATTTAGGTGGGACACACTAGTGACCGATTCTATTCGTCTCTCCCCTCCTAGTTCTAACCCCAGATCTCCATTAAAGACCATATCCCTAAGCTCTGATACCAACTGTGACGCCCCCAAATCTAGGCCCACACAGCCCAAACTTGAGTCGTCAAAAGACTACAACAAAATTATTACAACAAAGCACAACGTACAACAATACAGTGTATAATAATACACAACTAAGTCTTCACTATTATTGCCACACTATTTTACAACACGTGAAGACTACGACAGCTATTCCTCGGACTCTCACTCCATCCCCCGGCTAGACCCTGTTACGTTTTCATCTCCTGTTGAAAAACAATGGAACAAAAGAAAGGGTGAGCTCAAATAGCCCAGTAAGAAATATCATGACTAAGATAATGACGAATAAATTATCATTAGCCTTCAACAGTTGAGTTCTTGATAGAATACAATAGACTACAAGGTTTATATCAAAAACTGTAGTTAAATTCTTAAACAATGTTCAGATCAATAATAGCAGCGGAATGAACAATCTATTAGAAGAATAATGCAGACTATAATGTCCACTCGCTTCTCTTTTTAGTAAAAATATCATCAACTTTTATCATCTGAAATACCATTAGTCAAGATAATACAACTTCACAGTTCCTGGTCATAATCATGCAGATCAACAGTTCGTCTTTGCACTACGGGCCAAAGACATTCAATATAACACCAACGGTCATGATTATACCAGATTCAGCCTTTGGTCATAATCATACCAACCAACAGTTCATCTTTGCACTACGGGCCAAAGAGAACATTCACCACGTGTCATAAAAGACACCGAACAGATGTATCGCCTTTAACCTAGTATATCGCCTTTAACCTATCATCTGTTCAACAATTATATCACATCTGTGCCCCCGGCCACAGATATTCACAACAGCTTGATTCTTGATGATTAATACAAATAACAGTTATACAAATGATGAACAGAAGAACAGGATAAACAATAAGTATCGGAAGTTTACTTTGTGCAGATTCAAATAATGTCCAAATTGCCAACATGATGTGGAGTGAAATTTAAAAATGATATTCAAGATCCACAGTTCAGAATAACGATTACAGTTCAATAGAAATGTTCAGAAAATAGGAAGGTTCAGTTGAACTAATGAAATTCAACTATTATGGAACATATAATATTTTCAGGAATTATAGAAGCAATAGTTCCATAATAAGTTTCGATTTAGGTGTATGGAAGAAAGTAATATCCCTTACCGTAGCAGGTTTGATTAACAAAAGGTGAAGGAAATTAATATCCCTTACCATAGTAAGTTTGAATAATGGAAGATGAAAAAGATGGTATCCCTTATGAGTATAAAGGAAAATGATATCACTTACGAATATGGAATAAAAGTGTCATGTGATAATTCGTGTAGACAAATTATTTCCACACGAGACAAATAACAAGGGTTATTCACCAACAGGCGATAATCCGCACCGTAAGGTTATTCCCATCAATTTGAATACGAATAGTTATTCACCAAACAGGCGTAATCCGCACCGTAAGGTTATTCCCACAATTTAATAGAATTTGAACACGAAGAGTTATTCACCAAACAGGCGTAATCCGCACCGTAAGGTTATTCCCACAATTTAATAGAATTTGAACACGAAGAGTTATTCACCAAACAGGCGATAATCCGCACCGTAAGGTTATTCTCAAAGATTAATAAGGAATGAATACAAAAGGTTATTCACCAACAGGCGGTAAACCGCGCCGTAAGGTTATTCCCACAATTTAATACATGGAAATAAATGGCACAAGAAAGAAACGATATTATTTTCGAGAATCAAAGAATGATAATCCCTTCAAGTAAGAAAGAAAATAATATCCATTTATGATGATGAAAAGAGTGATACCCCTTACCGTAGTAAGTTTAAGAGTGTGAAAAGATTGATATTCCTTACCTTAACACGTGACTGGATATTGATTTAAATGAGGTTGATCAACCTATATATTTATAATATAAATTAGTAATTACCACATATAAATTTCAAAGTGTATGATAACTCGTATATTATGAACTATCAAAATTATATATATTTAACATAATTTTTGTAGTATAATATAATAACTTTAGAATAGTTTTTAAAATAATATTTCAAAATAAATCTTCTAAAGAAAGCTTTTAAAAATGAATCTTCTAATAGAAGAGTCTTCTAAAGGAAGATTTGTGAATACCGTGAAAAATAGGAATTTATAAAATTACTACTCTTTAATAAAAGACTTACTTGAAAAATTTCTGCACTCCTTTTGGCTTTCAAACTCTCAAAATAACCTTACTATTCTCAGAGAAAACTCATAAAATTCTTATAGAAAAATTTTATGTTTTAGGTGTGATTTTTCTATTCAGCTGAACAAGCTATTTATAGGGGAAAATGTGGTACTATGCGTGGTAGGTGGGCACTGTGCATTTGGTAGGTGAGAGAGGCTGCGCAAACGTTTTTTTTTTAAAAAAAATTCAATACTTGCACAGTAACTTTAAAATTTTCAAAAAGTGAACATTAATGAACAGTAACTTTTGTCAGCCGATGAATAGTGATTTCCGGGAGTGAACAGTGACTCCGGAGTAACTTTTTCGATGTGAACAGTAACTTCCGTCAGTGAATAGTAACTTTTGAAAAATAATAATATTTATTTTATTTTATTTTATTTTATTTATTCTACCTGTGGATCCAACATATAAAATAATGCTACAACAATGATAACAATAATGTAATAAACATGTTACAGATTATTATTAATTTAAATAATATAAATTACTGTGTATTTGCTACTGTGACAATTATTTGGTTCAATAATTTTAAAATACAACGCACCAGCAATTATTGACTCAATGATATAAAATGCAGTGTAATGACAATTATTAAATCAATAATGCAAAATACTGTGTAGCAACAATAATTGAATTGATAATATAAAATATTATGCAGTGACAATTATTGATGAAATGATGCGTAACAATTACGGTGTCAATTATCAGACCAATAATATGAGACACTGTGCAATACCGTGTGCTACTGTAGAGTACCGTGTGCTACAGAAAATACCATAAATTACCGTATGCTACTATTCTTTTATCACCGGTATTTTAACAGTTAACACCGTTGACTATTTTTATTTAAAAAGGTTACTTCTGTCGTTTTCTATATCCGACAATTATTCCGTTGTGGGGTCCACCAATAATTAGTTATTTCGGCGCCGTCGTACGGCCCGAATATTCCCCGACCAAACGAATATTCCCCGACAAAGCGAATATTGTCCGACAAAATAAAATTTGCACATAACATCCTTAACTTTTAACTTTATCTATTTAACCACTTACTGTTTCAGAAAAAATATATATGAAGAAAATTAATTTTTATATTTCATAAAATTCGGGGTCTTGCATGTGAGCCTTCATCACTGATTATCGCACGTGGAGTTCCAAATCGGGTGAAGATGTTTCGTCTAAGAAATTTTATCACCACCTTTGCATCGTTAGAGGGCAACGCAGCAGCTTCTACCCACTTGGAGACATAGTCAACTGCGACTAGAATATAAGAGTTATTGAAAGAGGATGGAAAAGGACCCATAAAGTCTATACCCCATACGTCAAAAAGCTCGACCTCCAAAATAGAATTGAGGGGCATCTCTTGCCTTTTAGAGATGTTCCCTGTTCGTTGGCATCGATCGCAACGTGCTGTAAAGGAATGGGCATCCTTGAAAAGAGTAGGCCAATAAAATCCTGATTGTAATACTTTCGTAGCTGTCCGCTCGCCACTATGGTGTCCTCCATATAACGAATCATGGCATTGTTGTAGAATGCTATCTATCTCCTCTTGAGGCACACACCGTCTCACCATTTGGTCTGCACATTGCTTGAATAAGAAGGGCTCATCCCATATGTAAAATTTTACATCATGTAAAAATCTTTTCCTTTACTGGTACGACATATCAGGAGGAGGCACGTGACCCACAATATAATTTACGAAATCTGCGTACCATGGTGGTGCTGTACTAATAACGAGTAAGTGCTCATCCGGAAAACATTCATTTATTAACAGCTCGTCACCTTTTGTGTGGCCTTGATTCTCTAACCTTGAGAGGTGGTCTGCCACTTGATTCTCCGTTCCTTTCCTATCCCTAATTTCCAAGTCGAATTCTTGAAGCAATAAAATCCATCTAATTAACCATGGCTTTGCATCCTTTTTGGAAATTAAGTACTTAATTGCTGCGTGATCAGTGAAAACCACCACCTTGGTCCCAACTAAGTCTGCTTGGAACTTATCAAAAGCATACACAACCGCTAGAAGCTCTTTCTCAATAGTTGTATAATTCAATTGTGCCTCCGTTAATGTCTTGCTTGCATAATAGATAGCATGGACGACCTTATCTTTGCGTTGGCCTAAGACCGCGCCAATTGCAAAGTCGCTAGCATCGCACATTAGTTCGAAAGGTGACGACCAATCTGGTGCAACTATAACCGGAGCAGTGGTTAATTTCTGTTTCAACACTTCAAAAGCTTGGATTCATGCGGTGTCAAAGTTAAAAGCTACATCCTTCTCCAAAAGATAACATAAGGGCTTAGCAATTTTCGAGAAATCTTTGATAAACCTTCTATAAAAACCCGCATGTCCGAGGAAGCTACGAATCCCCTTAATAGACCTCGGTGGTGGAAGATTTTCAATAGTTTCGATCTTCGCCTTGTCTACTTCGATTCCTTTGATAGAAACTCTATGTCCCAAAATAATACCTTCTTGGACCATGAAGTGGCACTTCTCCCAATTCAACACTAGATTTGTTTCCACGCAGCGCTTAAGCACGAGAATTAGGTTCTCCAAACATAAGTCGAAAGAATTCCCAAATACTAAAAAATCATCCATGAATATCTCTAGATTGTGTTCGACCATATCGGAAAAAATTGCCATCATACACCTTTGAAAAGTAGCCGGTGCATTACATAATCCAAAAGACATTCTTCGGAAAGCAAACGTACCATAAGGACAAGTAAATGTCGTCTTCTCTTGGTCTTCGGGTGCTATGGTGATCTGATTATATCCTGAATACCCATCCAATAGACAGTAGAATTCATGACCTGCCAAACGGTCCAACATCTGGTCAATAAAGGGTAGAGGGAAGTGATCCTTTTGTGTGGCCTTGTTGAGTTTCCGGTAATCCATGCATACTCGCCAACCAGTAACTGTTCTTGTTGGAATGAGCTCGTTGTTGTCATTGGTCACCACTGTCATTCCACCCTTTTTAGGAACACACTGCACTGGGCTTACCCATGCACTATCGAAGATTGGATAAATTATATCAGCATCTAGCCACTTGATAACCTCTTTTTTCACGACTTCTTTCATTATTGGATTCAGTCTCCGCTGTTGCTCTATTGTTGGCTTAGAATCCTCTAAAAGGATTTTGTGCATACAGATAGACGGACTAATCCCCTTTATGTCTGCTAAAATCCAACCAATAGCTGATTTGTATTCTCTAAGGACCCACAACAGTTTTTCTTCCTGGCTCTCATTCAATGAAGCAGAGATTATTACTGGTAAAGTAGAAGAATTCCCTAAATACGCATACCTCAAATGACTCGACAGCGGTTTTAATTCCAATGTGGGTGGTTCCTCCAATGAAGATTTAACGCGAACAGGTGGTTTGTCCGAATAATCCAATGTCTCAACTGGTGGTCTGAATTTATCTATCCTTGGCACAGTATTTAACAGTTGTACCAACTCAAATAATGTTGGATCATCTGAGTGAGCTTCCATGGTCAAAGAGATATCAAAAGGATCTGTATTGAGTGTAGCCACGAGTTCTGCCTCAACGACATCTTTTACAATATCCATACTAAAACACTCCTCCATCTCCTTAGGAAACTTCATTGCCTTAAACACATTAAAAGTTATCTCTTGATCTTGGACTCGCATGGTCAACTCACCTTTTTGTACATCAATCAGTGTTCTTCCGGTTGCCAAGAATGGTCGTCCAAGAATGATCGGTATATCGCGATCCTCCTCACAATCTAAGACAATGAAGTCCGCAGGGAATATAAATTTATCGACCTTTACCAGTACGTCCTCCACAATTCCCCTTGGGTAAGTAATAGAGCGATCGGCCAGCTGTAATGTCACATTAGTGGGAACTGCTTCCTTTAACCCCAGTTGCTGATAGACTGATAACGACATCAGGTTGATACTGGCACCCAAATCACACAGACATCGATTGAAAAACTGAGTCCCAATTTTGCATGGAATAGTGAAGCTCCCCGGATCCTTAAGTTTTGGGGGCAACTTCTTCTGTAAGATTGCACTGCACTCTTCGGTAAGGGCCACAGTTTCAAATTCTCCAAGTCTCCTTTTACGTGAGAGAATATCCTTCATGAACTTTACGTAACTTGGCATTTGTTCCAACGCATCAGCAAAAGGGATGTTGATTTGAAGTTTCTTAAATACTTCCAAGAACTTGGAGAACTGTTTATCCAATTTCTGTTTTTGAAGACGTTGGGGAAAAGGCACTGGTGGATAAGTTGAGGCCTGCTTTCCTTCTTTTGATTTCATTGTTGGCACATTATTAGTTTCTTTGGCCACGTCGAAATTTCGAGCCCCTTCATCAGATCCCTTTTCCTTCGATGTTTCTCCATCTATAGCTTTTAACTCCTTACCACTCCTAAGCGCTACTGCTTTACAATACTCATTCCGATCACTTCTCGGATTCACTTCAGTGTCACTCGGTAAAGTCCCTTGTGGTCGGTTGTTAATTGTATTGGCCAATTGCCCAATCTGAGTCTCCAAGTTCCGAATTGCAACTGCTTGATTTTTTACACTTACATCCATTTGATTCATCATCTTGTCAGGTTTTAAGGAATATGTCAAAACATAATTCATCATACACAAGATACTATGATGATCTCAAGTCCAAGGATCACTTGTACTACTATCACAAAAGGAACTCCTATTGACAGGCAAGTAAGACTCCATTAGGCGTTCCTTAAGCGAGTCACGTTCAGTGAACTTAGTCTCTAATAAGCACCTACATACTTGCTTTAGTGTCTCTACACAAATGATTATGAGATCAATCATCCTCTTCATAAGAGCAAGCATAGTATGTACCAATCTATCCGGATCTACTAATCCCCTTTTAGTGATCCAACGATTAGGAACAATTTTAGTTTTAAGCTATCATGAATTTAGATCTCATTAGCATGATCCTCATCATGGTTCTAAAAGCATTGCTCAAAAACTATGGGTTTATCCATTTGATTAATTCAAGTAATTAATCATGAATAAAGAAATGTCTTAATTCTTTTATTAATAAATGAACAAGATTACAAAGTATATGTTTATCACATCAAATGTGATTGGCTTGAGGGCATACTACTTTCAATCTCCCACTTGCACTAAAGCCAATCGCCCTTTGGTATCCCTATACCATTCTTCTCTAAGTGGCGTACAAATTGCTTAGTAAATGCTTTAGTTAATGGATCTGTAATGCTGTTCTAAGAGATTGTCATCTTTATGGTGTCGTCTCCTTTTCAATGATTCATCTAATTATATGAAAGTGCTGCAACATATGTTTGGATTTCAGATGAGACCTAGGTTCTTTGGCAAATTAAACTCCTTTAATGCTAAGAACCATTCTAAGTTCTGTAATGAACTTATTGAACCAAACAATCACCTTTGCAGCTTCACTTATAATTATTTACTATGTATTTGTCACTAAATCAGCAACTCCTTGCTGTTTGGAACCTTTCCAACTCACTGCAGCACCGTTCAAGGTAATCATATTACCTGAAATTGATATGCTGTTATCTTGATCAGTCTGAACAAACTTGAGTTTGTTAAGCCCTCTAGTTTGATATCGGACCCATCATTAGAAACTCTTTTCTAATATTCTTCTCCAGAAATGAACTGATATCTGCTTATCATGCATAAGCAATATTAGGGTCAAGTACATATCATCCCGTACATGATAGATCCTATTGCTGAGGCATAAGGAGTCTTACTCATAAAGTCTCTCTCTTCAAGTGTCTTTGGGGCATGCTTCTTAGAGAGATGTATTCCAGAACCCATCGGCATGAGCCCTTTCTTGGAATCTTTCATGCTAAACTTCTTTAGCATAGAATAAATGTACGTTCCTTGGGACAAGCCAAACATCCTTTTAGATCTATCTCTATAGATCTTTATCCCCAAAATATAGGATGTTTCTCCCAAGTCCTTCACGGAGAAGTGTTTAGACAACCACATCTTTATTGATTGTAGCACCGGTATGTCATTCCTTATCAGTATTATATCACCATATAATACTAGGAATGTCACAGTGCTCCCACTAACCTTTATACACACTTGGTTCATCATCGTCTTTGATAAAATCAAACTCTTTTGATTGTCTCATCAAAATGGATGTTCCATTTTTGAGAAACTTGTTTCAATCCATAATTGGATCGTTGTAACTTACATACTTGATTTACTCCATCTATATGGAGATAAATCCTCTTGGTTGTATCATACATACATCCTTTTATATAATAAGCTACAACTACAAGTAAAATCTGAATTGATATATGCATTTTCACTAGTGAAAAGTTTCATTATAGTAAACTCATTGACCTTATTTGAAATCTTTTTACCACTAGCTAGGTCTTATAGGTCTCCACCTTGCCATATGCTTTAGTCTTTCTCTAAAGACCCATTTCGGATTTTATGATCAGCAGTCATTTCTCTTGAGTATTTAATACTCATACCTCATCGTATGTAACTGGATCATCATCCACTATGATGCGTACCTCATCACCATCATCTATGATGAATCCATACCATTTAGGTATCTTCGGTACTAAACCAGATTTACGACTTGGTTGTGGTACAATAGGTTTATTTACTTATACAGATTCCTTCACTTGATCTGTAGTGTTTTGTGGTTCTTGAACATCTTCAAGATCTATTTTACTCCCACTAACCCTTTAAGAAAAAACTTCTTTTCTTATAAGGCAACGTGTTTCAACAAACACCTTTTAGTTAGTCGGATTATAGAAGTGATATCCTAAACTTTCTTTAGGATATCCCACAAGTTTACACTTATCAGATCTTGTCCCAAGCTTATCACTATCAAACCTTTTGACATAAGCTGGACAATCCAAATCTTAACATACTTAAGACTTGGTTTCCTCCCTATCCATGACTCATATGAAGTCTTGAGGAGGAAATAAGAAGGTATCTGATTTAGTAGATATGCGATCGTTTCTAAGGTATAACCCTAGAAGGATACTGGAAGATTGGTATAACTCATCATGGATCATCACCATGTCCATTGTGAGATAATACCATTTCGCTTAAGATGATCTAGAAACTTATTGCTTAAGTATTCCCTTCTCGATCTAATCGAAGAACTTTAATACTTTTGGCCTTTAGTTTCTATACTTCACTTTTTGAATTCTTTGAACGTTTCAAACGATTCGGATTTGTATTTCATCAAATACATATATCGAAATCTAGAATCATCAGTGAAAGTAATGAATGAATACCCTCATATTGCATTTGTTGTCATAGGTCCCACACACGACTGTGTGTACCATCTCTAACAACTCCATAATTTGCTCTCCATGTCCACTAAATGAAGATTTAGTCATATTTTCATGATACAAGATTCACAAGTTGTATTTGATTCATAATCAAAAGGCTCTAAAAACCTATCTTTATACAACTTGTTTAGTCTTGTTTCATTAACATGACCGAGTTAACAGTATTGCATGAAGGTATGATCCATATCATCTCTTTGCCTTTAGTTTGTTCAATTTTGACATATTTTCATGTAAGTCAAGGTTACAAAATCCATCAAGTAATCAACATAGTAACATCTTACTAACTAAATGGATTTGCCCATAGGCAATGCTAAACTGTAAGTTCCTGTGATTAATGCAGCAACCTTTTGCTTCATTCCCCACGCACAGGATTACTTATCCTTAGTTCAGCCTTCTACTTCTGCTTAGTCTCTGCAACGGTTTGCATATTCAAGACCACCAGCCAATATCTAATACCTAAGTAGAAACTTGACTTATAGAAAGTTTTACTTCATTATGAACAAATCTATATCTGTAATTGAAGCTTCACTAAGCTTCTTCTATTTAACTACTACAAGATACTCCTTGCAGTTTCTCTTCCAGTGTCCCAGCTTATCGCAATGAAAGTAAACTCCTTTGCCCTCGGGATCACTTTTATTTATGTCCTTTGTTTAGCCTTTCTATTGCCTTCTATCTTTTCTGACTCCTCAGAAACACCTTTGGCCATCTTCTTCAACTTAGAACATTCATCTACTAGTAAGACTTGGTCTTTCTTGGAAGGAAAGTGACTCTCAACTGTATTCAACATATTTAAGCTAATCGGGTAAACTGACTTCAAGCTTATTAATGTTAAAATTCACAACAATTTGTGAAAGGGAGTCAGCGAGTGACTGCAAGATCGAATCTTGACTCAACTCTCCATCTTTGACAAAACCTAGGTGTCCTAATTGATCAATTGAATTGATCATCTTTAGGATACGTGTCTTTACTGTAGTGCCATTGGTTATTATAGATTGGAAGAGGTCCTTAGATATCTTATATCTAGTTGACCTACTTTGCTCACCAATCAGCTTTTGAATGTGCAACAATATAGTAGGTGCATCTATTTTCTCTTGTAGACGTTGTAACTCGATACTAATGGATGCGAGCGTGATGCATTGAGCCACCTTTGCATCATCTTGCTATTTCTTAAAATAACAATATCTTCCTCATATGCTTAATCTGCAACGTTTGCAGGGATAGACAATTTAAGGACATTTGCTAGTTTTTCAGCATTGAGAACTTTTCTCAAATTTGTTTAATCAATCGGTTCGATTAAATTATTAGCATCTAATATACTATGCAGTGTTAGTGAATTAAACATAGCAATATTCTTTAAGTGAATTAATAACAACATTAACATGCATTCATTTTATTAATCACCAAGTTAATTAGGTCTTTATTTAAAATGGTGTCTCCCACAATTTTCATCAAACTATATTACTCTCTTCTTATATAGTTCGGCAAATCTAATTAAAAACTTGCTAGTGAGAATAAGGATCCTATTTCAAATATATATAGCCTTGTGTGTGCACAATAAACTATATATAAATAAATAGGTAGACAACTTTTGTCAATTACATCAACATGTAACTCCTTGTATTTTGCCTCTTAGATTATTATGATCATGTGTGTGCACATCCAAATCAAAATTATCTAAGTTAAGTCCAACCTAGCATTTCCATATAGTAAAGAGAAAAATACTGCCCTTGTGTGTGTACAACAAAACAGTAATGTTCAATTCCTTATAAGCATCAAATGTGATAAAACAACATCTCAAATAATCGATATAAGTCTTGTGTGTGCACAGCAAACGTATATTGATTATTTGATACTCTATCGTTTTATCATGCTAGAAGGCGACGTTCGATATTCCAAATATCTTTGAACGTTACAACTTAATATTTTAGTAGTAGAATAAATAAATTAGAACAATTCTAATTTTATTTAATTGAATTAAACTCATTTTAATTCATGAATTAAACATTTTAATTCATTTTATAAATAACATTTATTCTACATCATGAGGGGTTTGTGAATATTAATTGTCTCATCTTATTTAGCGCGTATGCACATATATATATATAAAATACGCGTCATATTATTTAACATGCGAAGCATGTTTGGATAATATATAATATATATAATTAGCATGCACATATAGAATACTATATTCTACTTGGATTGATTATGAACTTTTATTCTAGTTTGGTTCAATAGAGCCACCAAGTGAACCAAAAGGTCAAACCTAGGGTACAAGAATAAATTAAATTATATGTAACTATTACATTTAAATTCGGGCTCCATTACAAACGGGTATTCATGCGCTCCTTGCTCCTTGACTCCAATTCTTCAAAATAATTCTAACTAATCCTATTACAAAACTATTTACAATAAATAAGAAACCTTGATCAACAGTCAAGGGGAAGTACATAGGAGGGAGATAGAATTATACATAAGAAAAATTAGAAAGACGAGGTATGCAGACCCCATTTATAAAACCCAATCATTCATGCATCCATTTAAAATTAAATCCAATCACATTGGTCAAATAGTCCATAATCAATCTCATTTATTATCATATATATCAACATATATATCAATAAATAATATTCATCGCATGAATTAAATAAAATATTTCATATATGTACTGGTATCATTTAATGGGCAATTAGAGTTGCATGAAATCCAATTTCATGTTTAAAATAAACCTTTTATTTTAATTATAAAATTATTTTAAAAATAAACTATTTATTTTTATTCTTTTTAAAATTACCCAAAATAAACTCTTTTATTTTGAAATTTTAAAATCTGTACAAAATTACCAAACTATTTGAATAATTAATATATATTATAAATATATCATATATATTAATAATATATATATACAAACCGTCAACTGCTTTATTCATGACCGAATCCATGCTTTCCAATTACCGAAAATTGCTTGCTTTGTTGCCTTTATATTTTACCGAACATGACTTTACCATGTGACACACAAAATGGGACAATCATATATATATATATATATAATCACCGAAACATGCTGCTATGTGTATATATATATATATCCCCAAATCCGTGGTTGCTTTATATATATATATATATATATACAAAAAAAAAAAAAAACAACAATCCGAAACACTTTCAACTCCGGCAAAATGGCTGGGCAGCTTTATTTGTTTTACCAAAACTTGAGGTAGCCGACTTTATTAAACCCACCAAATCCGTGCGGCAGTGTGACTTATTTCGGTAACAAATTTCAGTAACTAATTTCGGTATATTAAAAATAATAATTTTATACAACAAATTATGCCCAATAAATTATTCTAAATATATACCCATATATATATAAAATTAAAACAATTAATAATTCGCATAAAGTTTGGCTCTTGATACCACTGTTGGTTTGTAAAAATCATAGACGCAATCAAATTGCACAAAATAGCGGAAGCATGGTAAAATAAATTTTAAAAATTTACAAACCATAATCCAGGATCGACCTTTATGCATAATTATTAATTAATAAAGAAGAAGTTAGAGATATACCCTTGTAGAACTCAAAGCTTCAACGGGTACAAGTTCACCTCCAAATCCTTCGCGTTCTCCTTAAATTTCACCGATTGAATTCTAATGATCAATGTTAGCCACCCAAGTGTTTGGCCTCTAGAGGTGATCTACCAAGGAATAATAATAATTCAAGAAGTGGGTTATGGCAAACCCTAGTTTTCTCTTTCTAGAGAATATGTGAGTACTCTCCCAAAACTTATGGAAGTGTATGTGTGTAACCTCAATCCATAATAAGACTTCTCTTATTTATAGATTTAGTAAACCCTCCTAACACCTTTAGGAGTAGGGTTTTTAATTAAACTCCTAATCTAATTAGGATCTTAATTAATTTAATATAATAATTATAATTCCTAAACTATTTAGGAAGTTAATTATCAATTATGAGAGTACTCTTATTAATTAATTCCTAAACCATTTAGGAACTAAATAATAATAATAATAGTAATAATAATAATAATAAGACTCCTCTTATTAATTTATAATTAGTATTTCCAAAATACTAAATAATAAATATTAAGCTATTTAATTTATTCTATCCACATAGTATAAATTAAATATACTTAATTCATTATTACAGTTATGCCATTTACTTCTTAAATAATTATTTTTCTTTTGCGGTGTGACCCTTTAGGTTCTCCATATTAAACCGGTTATAGAATAAATTAATTAGAACTATTCTAATCATATTTATATAAATAAATTAAACTATTTAATTTATTTAAATAAATAATATTTATTCCATAATAAGGGTAAGCCCCCTTAGCGATCAATGACTTTTCAGATAATATAGATTTCAACATTTAATCACAAAAGAACCTATTCAGCGAATAGTTACCGTACAATTCAATCCTTCTACCTCACAACGTCCCAATCAAATATAAGACATGGTATAACTGTCAAGTCTTATTTTATTTGATTATATGCATTTCGATCCTTAAATGAATAACTCTAATTAATGTAAATTAAAAACTACTTTCTAATTTTCATTTTGCCTTGGCCAAGGACTACTGAGTTGTCATTTATCGAATCGCATAGGACATTCTCTTCTTTTACTAGAAGTGGTAGATTCTTTGTTGATCATTCACCTATCTCCATGTATGACTTATTATATCCGATCATACCCTTTGATACACCCTAAAGGTTTTAAGGAATATGTCAAAACATAATTCATCATACACAAGATATTATGATGATCTCAAGTCCAAGGATCACTTGTACTACTATCACAAAAGGAACTCCTATTGACAGGCAAGTAAGACTCCATTAGGTGTCCCTTGAGCGAGTCACGTTCAGTGAACTTAGTCTCTAATAAGAACCTACATACTTGTTTTGGTGTCTCTACACAAATGATTATGAGATCAATCATCCTCTTCATAAGAGCAAGCATAGTATGTACCAATCTATCCGGATCTACTAATCCCCTTTTAGTGATCCAACGATTAGGAACAATTTTAGTTTTGAGCTATCATGAATTTAGATCTCATTAGCATGATCTTCATCATGGTTTTAAAAGCATTGCTCGAAAACTATGGGTTTATCCATTTGATTAATTCAAGTAATTAATCATGAATAAAGAAATGTCTTGATTCTTTTATTAATAAATGAACAAGATTACAAAGTATATGTTTATCACATCAAATGTGATTGGCTTGAGGGCATACTAATTTCAGGATGTACTCAAGACGGCATTCAGAACTCAATATGACCATTATGAGTTTCTGGTGATGTCGTTTGGAATAACGAATGCGCCAGCCGCATTTATGGACATAATGAACAGAATATTCAAGTAGTACTTGGATAAATTTGTAGTTGTGTTCATTGACGATATTTTGGTTTATCCAAAACAGAGGAGGAACATACCGAACTTCTAAGATGTGTATTAGAGATATTACGGATGGAGCAGTTGTATGCTAAATTTGTAAAGTGTGAATTCTGGTTGGAGAGAGTTTAATTTTTAGGTCATGTTATCGATAAGGAGGGAGTTTCAGTTGATCCAGGAAAGGTGGAAGCGGTGATGAATTGGGAACAACCAAGGACGCCGACGGAGGATAGAAGTTTCTTAGGGTTAGCGGGTTATTATCGGAGATTCATCAAAGACTTTTCTAAGATAACAACGCCGTTAACCAATTTGACGAGGAAACAGTAAAATATGTATGGACGGAGAAATGCGAGGAGAGTTTTCAGGAGCTAAAGAAAAGACTTAGTAAAGCACCTGTATTGATTTTACTGGACAACACGGGAGGTTTTAAGGTCTATAGTGATGCATCGCACAAGGGACTAGGCTGTGTGCTTATGCAAAATGGCAAGGTCGTTGCGTATGCGTCAAGACAATTAAAGGATTATGAGAAGGGATATCCTACCCACGACTTGGAGCTGGCAGTGGTAGTGTTTGCCCTTAAGATTTAGAGGCACTATTTATATGGAGAGAAATGTGAGATATTCATATACCATAAAAGTCTGAAATATATTTTCACACAAAAGGAGTTGAACATGAGGCAGCAGAGATGGTTGGAGTTGATCAAAGACTACGATTGTGAAATTCTATACTATCCTGACAAAGCCAACGTAGTAGCAGATGCTCTAAGTAAAAAGAGCAGGGAGAAGTTATTTGTATTGACAGAACAGAAAAAATTGGTGCAAGAGATGGCTCGAATGGAGTTGGAGGTGAGAAATTCAAAGGAGTCAATAAAAGTGGAGGAAAACCCAACCTTGTTAGATAAGGTGAAAGAGGCTCAAGACAAAGATGAATAGTGTGACAAAATAAGGAAGAGGATGATCGAAGGAGAAGATGTCAAATTCAAAGTGGATAGCAAATGATTGCTAAGGTTTGAGAATCGTGTTTGGGTACCGTTAGTGCCTGAATTACGAGAAGAGATTTTGTAAGAGGTTCACAGTACGAGATACTCGATACATCCGGGAAGTACGAAAATGTATCAAGATCTACATTAACATTTTTGGTTGCAGAATGTGTCAGCCGATGCCTAACTTGTCAGAGGGTAAAGGTCGAACATCAGAGACCAAGTGGATTATTACAGCTTTAGAAATTCCTAAATGGAAATGGGAGCATATCACAATGGATTTTATGGTAGGACTTCCAGCAACACTGAAGGGATACGATGCTATATGGGTGATTGTGGATCGACTAACAAAGTCAGCGCACTTTTTGCCGATCAAGATTAAGTTCAGTTTAGATCAGTTGGCTAAACTGTACATCAAGGAGATAGTTTCGTGACATGGAATGCTAATATTAATTGTTTCAGACAGAGATCCGCGCTTCACGTCAAAGTTTTGGAGAAGTCTTCAAGAAAGATTGGGGACGCAGTTAAGAATGAATACAACGTATCATCCACAGACTAATGGGCAAAGCGAGAGAACAATTCAGACATTGGAACATATGCTTAGAGCTTGTGTGATGGATTTCAAGGGCAGTTGGGAAGACCATCTACCATTAGTTGAATTTACATATAATAATATTTATCATGCGAGCATAGGCATGCCACCTTACGAATCCTTATATGGAAGAAAATGTAGAATACCTCTATGTTGGGATGAGGTAGGAGAACGTCGATTGTTGAGGTCGAAATTGGTTCAACAGACTGTAGAAATTATTATCAGAGTAATAAGAGCTCGACTAGTAGCAGCTCAAGACCGTCAGAAGAAATATGCAGATCTATATCGACAGAAGTGAGATTTCGAAGTAGGCAGTTTTGTGTTTATGAAGGTATCTTCTAGGAAAGGGAAAATTAGATTTGGAAAGAAAGGGAAGGTGAGTCCGAGGTTCATAGGACCGTTCGAAATATTGAAGAGAGTGGGTGAAGTGGCGTATGAGGTAGCTCTACCTCCTGAACTGGAGCATATTCATAAATTATTTCACGTGTCAATGTTGCGACCATACAAGCTTGATTACAAGCACGTAATATCCTATGAGTCAATACAAGTTGAGTTACTTATCGTATGAAGAAATTTTAGTCCAGATATTAGATAGGAAAGAATAGAAACTACAAAATAAGATTATACATTCTGTCAAAATCCTTTGGAGGAACCACAACGCTGAGGAAGGTACGTGGGAACTTGAAAAAAAGATGAGGAATGTCTATCCTCATCTTTTTGGGTAGCTTTAATTTGTAATTATGGGGACGAAATTCTTATAAGGGGGGGGGGGGAGACTGTAATGACCATGAATTCTCTTAGACATTGTAATTATATTTATTAAATAATTAGCAATGAATTTAAAAATTTTGATACAAATTAATTGTACATTAGATATTTGAATGAATATACTTATGTATGTGTATATTTATTTAAAGCAAGGTGTTATAATTAATTAAAGCAAGTCTAATTGGATTATAATTTAAATCCAAATGAGGTATTAAACTAGGTTAAATTAATTTACCTAGTAGTCCATGTAATTAATTAAACCTTAGTCCATATAATTAATTCAACAAGTTCAACTCAAAAGCAGTTTGATCGTCATTTAGAGAAGATGGGTATTAGATACCAAGGCGATTGATTTTAGTGCAAGTGGGTGATTGAAAGTAGTATGCACATAAGCCAATCATATTTGATATGATGTAGCATGTACTTTGTAATCTTATTCATTTTTTAATAAAAATTTATTTATACAAAGGCATTTTTCTTTATCCATATTTAATAGATGATATTAAATGTGATAAACCCATAGTCGTTGAGCAATACTTTTAGAATCATCATGATGATCATGCTAATGATATCTAAATTCAAGATAGCTCAAAATTAAAATTCTTCCTAATCGTGGGATCACTACAATGGGGATTAGTGAATCAGGATATATTAGTACATACTATGCTTGCTCTTATGAAGAGGATGATTGATCTCGTAATCATTTGTGTAGAGACACTAAAGCAAGTATGTAGATCCTTATTAGATAATAAGTTCACTGAACATGACTCGCTCAAGGAACACCAAATGGAGTCTTACTTGCATGTCAATAGAAGTTCCTTTTGTGATAGTAGTACAAGTGATCCTTAAACTTGAAATCATCATATTATCTTCTGTATGATGAATTATGTTTTGACGTATTCCTTAAAAATTTTAGGGTGTATCAAAGGGCATGCTCGGATATAATAAGTTATACATGAAAATAGGTGAATGATCAACAAAGAATCTACCACTTCTAGTAAAATAAGAGAATGTCCTATGCGATTTGATAAATGAGAACTCAATAGTCTTTGGCCAAGGTATAATAAAAATTAGAAAGTAGTTTATAATTTTCATTAATTAGAGTTATTCATTTAATGATCGAAATGTATATAATCAAATAAAATAAGACTTGACAGTTATACAATGTCTTATATTTGATTGGGACGTTATGAGGTAGAAGGATTGAATTGTACGGTAACTATTCGCTGAATAGGTTCTTTTGTGATTAAATGTTGAATTCTATATTATCTGAAAAGTCGTTGATTACTAAGAGGGCTTACCCTTATTATGGAATAAATATTATTTACTTAAATAAATTAAATAGTTTAATTTATTTATATAAATAAGATTAGAATAGTTCTAATTAATTTATTCTATAACCGGTTTAATATGGAGAACCTAAAGGGTCACACCGCAAAAGAAAAATAATTATTTAAGAAGTAAATGGTATAATTATAATAATGAATTAAGTATATTTAATTTATACTATGGGGATAACATAAATTAAATAGCTTAATATTTATTATTTAGTATTTTAGAAATATTAATTATAAATTAAGAAGAGGTATCTTATTATTATTATTACTATTATTATTATTATTATTTAGTTCCTAAATGATTTGAGAATTAATTAATAAGGGTACTCCCATAATTAATAATTAAGTTCCTAAATAGTTTAGGAATTATAATTATTATATTAAGTTAATTAAGTTCCTAATTACATTAGGAGTTTAATTAAAAATCCTACTCCTAAAGGTGTTAGGATGGCTGACAATATCTATAAATAAGATAAGTCTTATTATGAATTGAGTTACACACATACACTTCCATAAGTTTTGAGAGAGTACTCACATATTTTCTAGAAAGAGAAAACTAGGGTTTGCCATCACCCACTTCTTAAATTATTAGTATTCCTTGGTGGATCACCTCTAGAGGCCAAACACTTATGTGGCTAACGTTGATCATTGGAATCCAATCGGTGAAATTCAAGAGAACGCGAAGAATTTGAAGGTGAACTTGTACTTGTTGAATGTTTGATGGTATAATTCTCTAACTTCTTCGTTATTAATTAATAGTTACGCATAAAAGTCGATTATGGATTATGGTTTGTAAATTTTTAAATTTGATTTTACCATGCTTCCGCTATTTTATGCAATTTAATTGTATGTCTATGAATTTTTACAAACCAATACATACATATCATCATATGTATCAATACATAATTTATATCATACATATATATCATCATATGCATCATTCATCTCATGAATTAAAACCATTATGTATATGTATATATATATATATATATATATATATATATATATATATATACTAGGTTGCATAAAATTCAATTTAAGTTTAAAATAAACTCTTTATTTTAATTGTAAAATTATTAAAATAAACTCCTTATTTTTAATTAATGAAAAACTGTATGAAAAATAAAAAAAAATTCTAATGACATCCGCCCCGACAGACTCGAATGCGTAATGGCCGGTTCCTCTCTGGAGTTATCCATCCCGGCAGATTCCTTTGAACTGAACGACTTCGCCTTTGCGGATTTCAAATCTGCCTCGGCTCTCGTCGGCAGATTTATTTTTCCCGTTTCGCAATTTTTGCAAAAAAAAAACTCAATTTTTGCTATTATTTTTCAAAACTCATGATTTTATATAACAAATTATGCCCAATAAATTATTCTAAACACATAGTCATACATATACGGAATCAAAATAATTAATAATTTGTATAAGTTTAGCTCTTGATGCCACTGTTCGTTTGTAAAAAGGGTACATGTGACGATCCCAAATTCGGGTTCCATAACCTCGAGTTTGGTTCTCCACTGTACAATACTTACTAACAATTAAATATATAAATTGTATTTAAATTTCGGAATAATACAAAAGATTCCTTATAAAAATGCTACACTTTCCAAGGTCGATTAACCTTAACATAAATATTACATATCTTAAGAGAATACAAAAGATTTACAAAAGAAATTACATAACAAGTAATTTAACTAGCATGCATTAAGCTAATCTAAGCTTTGACTTTTTCCTTGCCTTTATCTTGTTTAGAACTTTAGGGCTTAGCTAAAAATAAGTCATGATATAATAAGAATGAGCAACTAAATGGCTCAACAAGTTTAAGACTTAAGAGAATATAAAAGATTTACAAAAGAAATTACATAACAAGTAATTTAACTATCATGCATTAAGCTAATCTAAGCTTTGGTTTTTCCCTTGTCTTTATCTTGTTTAGAACTTTCGGGATTAGCTAAAAATAAGTCATAATATAGCAAGAATTAGTAACTAAATGACTAAGCAAGTTTAAGAACAAATAGCATAAGATATATCATGGTGAAAGGAAAATTAACATCAGAATTTTTAATAATAGATAACAATTGTGAAAGAAATCAAGAATCAATATATCAATATAAGAATGGATTGACTCTTTACTGCTGAGTGGTCTTTAAGGACCATGAACTACTACTAAGGTAGAACAGATATATATATATCTGACACCTCGAAAAACATGGTACGCGAGGGGATCAACCTCTTGTACCATATGTATATGCATAACATTCAGACATCTTGTGCAAATTCGATTTTTCGACAAATAAAAATCCCCCTTATTTAGGGTTGTTCATACTCAGTCTTACTATAAGAATCCGCACCAACCAATGGTTTGGATAAGCTTTTAAAATATTCAATGTGATGAATTGAACATGCATTGTCTAGCTGAAATAATTAGCTTAGACTTCTTAAACAGTTCTTGAATTAATGAACTATAACACTTGCAAATGCACTAGTTAAACAGTTCTTGAATTAATGAACATGCAAATGCAAATGCATTGTCGAAGCCGACAGGATTTGGGCCAACGGGGTGGGTGTGATAGAGTGCGATGGAGTCCGGGAACTAGGCGGAGCAAGGGAGAGGAGTCCGACGGTGAGATTGGTCGAGGCAAGTACAAGTCATGGTGGATTTTAGGGGTGACGTTAATTCTTTGAAGAAGAAGAGGTGATGATGATCTTCGCGAATTGGAATGCATTTTTTTTGTTGCTTTTTTTAGATTAGTATTTTTTTGTTAATTAATAAGTTATATTGTATTGTATTTATAATTTTATTTTTTATATTTGTTCTATAATTTTTTTGCCCTCATAATAATAGATTTAGAAAATAAATTTAAAGTATTTTTTAAAATGTTATACAATTAAATACGGTTAATATACATTTTAGATAATTAAATGGTATTTTCGACAAGAAACTAATTGAATCGGCTAAAAAGCGACTAAATTGTTGTTTTAAAATATTTTGAGATATTAATTGACGATTTTCAAATAAGTAGAGGCAAATTAAAATAAGTTCATACTTTAAAAGTATACTTTTGTCATTAACCCTAAATAATAATCTAAAAAATATTATTTCCTTATTTACACAAAAGGATTACATTTGTCACCTTTTTATATAAAAAAAAATATTTTAAATTAACTCTAGTGTATAAGGACAACTTTTAAGCTTGCTACCCTAGTTTTTTATTATTATATCCGCACTATTAAGTTAATAATTTATTATTATAGTGATAACAGTAGAACAAATATATATTTTAAATATCTATAAAAAAATCAAAGAGAAAATTCTATACTAGTTGTTTGTAAAACAATTGTATTACACAATTCAATAAAAGTAGGTCAAATAAATAGTTTCGGTGAATATCAAAAAGTTTGAATTGTTTTGACATATTGTGTAATTATGATTAACCCTAGTAAAATTGTTTACCTAATCATTCTAATATGTTGAGACAACTCAAATTCTTCATGTATTTTTTTTTTTCAAAATTATCTACATGATATATTTTTATTGGCTGGTATATATAAAACAATAGTATTATCCTTGATGTCTTTAAACATGCACTAATATTTCATGCGGACAATAGGAATATGAACAATTCACACCATCAATATCGAAATATATCTCTGTTTAAATTAAACGTTATGTACGTTGATATCACAAGAATTGGGGGAAAGATGCTAAAAAATCCTACAATCTCAAACACGACAATATAATTCATAAAAGAGTTCAAAAGAAAAAAACATTCATTTGAAATTTTAGTTTGCTCCAATATCTTGCCACTATTATTACAATTTCAACAAATAAATACATATATCATATTATAAAAAACACGAGATTCTGCTATATATATAGATGTCATGATCAATTGACAATTCAAGAACGCATGAATTAGAAACCAATTTGTAAGAAAATCTTCATGTTAGCTAGTTGAGTGTTATGATATAGGAGATTCAATTTTGGTGAGAAAAAATTGAGATGGTGGGAAAAAATTAAGATGATGATCTGTAATGAGTAGATGAAGTGGGGAGAGAGACCAACATTTAGGATTTAAGGTTATCTGCAGTTCTCTCCATCTGCAGTTTAATATTGTGGACGGTAAATATAAAACTCTAGCGCCCGCAGTATTAAACTGCGAACGATATACTCCAAAATTTAAAGTTAAAATTATTTTGGACATTTAATGCAGCTCGCAATATTAAACTGCGGATTCTTAGAAACTAAATTGCGGATGGAAGACTTTTTAACCATTAGATCTAAAAATATACAGCTGAGATCTGTTATACGGATAGATCATTTCTTATAACGTTATTAATGGATCGGTCCTCTATATATATATATATATATATATATATATATATATATATATATATATATATATATATGTTTAAATATTAATCTAAAAAATAGTCAATTTAACTATAAAAGTTAATAGAGACTTTTATCTTGGGACTTAGGTAGTACAATGATGGTAACTAGTTTTATATTTCTTCCTTTCACTCATATTTAGATATCTATTTGAGAAGATTAATTATTGTGCTTCATTTAAAATTTAAAATTTTATAATTAATAATATTTTTTAAATAATTTATGATCATAATGATGGTGATTTTACACTTTACAATAGCATGCTTCTGCCAATACAGTTTATTATTGTATTACTTGTATGGAAATCTCAAAAGATTTATGAAAACTACTCTACATATTTCTAGTTCGCACACATCGTGTGTGTACAAGTAAAAAAGTGCAACGTAATTAGGGAGGAGAAAATAAAGATAAAGTAAAAGATAAAATAGAAATAAAAAGATTATACTATTATTTTGTAGCTCCTCAAAAAGAAAAATGTGACATAATTTTAAAAAACGGTTACTTTTCTTTATATACCTTAATAAAATAGATTTGTCTAGAAGATTTAACATTTTCAATAAATGTCTCATTTAATCTTTCTTTTTCTAAAAATTATTTTTCCCTCTTTTACTTATATTTGCAAAGGACACACTTCACTATAATTTTCTTTGATAGTTCATATTCAAATAACAAACTTTAGTTTTAAAATTTGAAAAGAATATATTTGTTTTTGTTTCGTTTGGTTTCAAAATATAGGAGTAAGAATAACTTTTACAAGTATAAAAATATTCAAGTGTTTCATTTCTTAATAGGATAAACAATAAGCTAAATTTTTACTTTTTAAATAAATGATTATGAAAAATTGACTATCTCCATTTCAAATTATAATCAGTTTAAAATATTTTAAAGCTAAATATTAAGTTGATTCATTAAAAATTATGAAATAATAATCTTTACAATGAGTAATAATTTTTTAATTTATTTACATTATTTATTATTATATTGATTAAAATTAATGAAATTAAATATCACTTTTAAATTTTAATTTTTTTTAAAATCAACTTTAAAAAGTCAATAATTTTATATTTTTAAACTCAATAAGTAACGACTAGATGAATGTGCCCTAAAACTAAACCTTAACATGCAACGATAACATTAAAAATTAAAAATGGCGTCAGACTTTCATTTTAGATCTTTAGGTGTGTAATTATTGTCCAATGGCATATCCATTGTGCAATATTTGGCCCCTTCGTAATTTGAGTACCGTACTTCTGATCAAACTACAATAATACTCCATTTTCAAGAGGAATCCGAAGCCTGGTAAACAACTTGCACCAAGCAAAACTCCCAAGTTATTTAAGTCCTGTCTCATGTTGTTTGTGTATTAGAACTCTTCAAAAGGAGTGATTCATGATACAGAATGGCTAAATTTCTTAAGTCAAAACAAAGTTCAGATTCATACAAACAAAATAATCATTGTGCGCTAAAATTTAAAGATTTTTTAACGGACACGACGAACTTTCTCTTCCTGTCCTAATCCAAGTGATTTCTGAGCATTGGAGATGCCTTCAGGATCTGCATAGAAGAATAAATTAAATTTTAATTGATGACAAACAAAAGAACAAAGCAATAAACTAAGTTTCTATTCCACTAATGGATAACAAGAACTGATGAACACAACGAGAGTAAGAGGAAATTGCACTTGGATGCAGGCGAAATTTCATGATATGGAGTCTAATGACAAGGCCAATGATGGAAGTATGTTTGGTTTAGAGCTTATGGAGTCCAAAAACAGTTGAAAATCTTGTTAATCTAAACACAACTTATTCCAAACAAAGTTTTTTTAACTCACAAACATGACTTCTAAGCCCCAAAAATGGTGCAGTGCGTTTGCGGCTTAAAACCGGCCCAAACACACTTTTCAAACTCCCCAAAACAAACAAGCCCCAATTAGTGTTAGTCTGTCCTCCACCAGACTACTCCATGAAGAAATCGAATTATGAAAATATATAGATATGGGTGTCCATCAATGTGACATGATAGTGATGGGTTATCAGACTACAAGGTTCCATTCAACTACACAAAACAACCTCAAAGAGAAAATGATATTCTTTTTGACTTACTTTATTTTGTAGAATTTTCGGAGAAAAAAAGAAAAGGAGAAGGGGGTTATAACATCATAGATAATCCAGTACTAATGATTTTTCCATTATCCTCTTTGATTTTGGTAATGGTATCTACAACAAGGAGGAGAGGAACAGGAGAGGAAAAGATGAAGGAAATTCCTGTTTCCCTTTATTTAAGTCCCATAGACCCCTTGACCTCTAACCAAACTGCCCAACCAGTAAGTTACCCGTTCTCCCTCTTGCGCACTTAATTTCAAATAAAAAAACTCTCAAGACAGAAAAGCAACGTGTATATATGCTGATTGTAACACAGTATACAAATTATCAAAACTTAGCTTAGATCTTCGGTCTTTAATACTTTACATATGATTTAGAGGCAACTAAATGGAGCATAGTTCCCGAATTCCAACTTACCAAAGAACTGTGTGAAGATACGCGTAAAAAAACTCAAGTTGCGAGAAACATTGTATGCCATTGCAGGAGGAAGAGGTTTAACAATTGTGTCAATAGTGAATACCCGCTGAAGGAACTGCAAAAATGACATCTTTAAGTAAATAAGATAATTTGATTTATATGCCAAAAGTACAGAATAAACAAAGGGAAGAGATTTATATTTAGTTATTAAAAAATGAACTAGACAAAGCATCACGAAAACAGTTTGTAATTTGATAGTTTGTAGTTTATATCATGACATCTTTTTCAGTGCTTGTTCTTGTGTACAGTTTTAGTTGATACTTAATCGGGAGTATGTAAGAGCAAAAGGAGGAGTTTAGTAAGTAAAAGAAACACTAAATAAAGGGCAAAAAGAAAGAAGAAATCATAAATCTTCGGGATGGTTTTAAATTGAACAAATAAAGAAGACATATGTTAGTTTTATACGAAAATAGCATAGCACACTTTTAAAAAGAAAAATATCCACAATTTGTCTGAGAAAGCATATACTTGAATACGCCAAATATTCTCACACTCATAGCAAGATCACAATTCCAGACAGATAGATACAAAACTCCCTTGGTCTTGAGGTTCTAATTTCCAGATTTAAATATTCACACTTCTGCTATAACAAATTCAAATAATTCAAGGTAATTCAATAATTACTTCAAGATTATACAAAACTGAGACAAACTTAGATTCACCAAAACTCAAAAACCAGAAAAATTTAGAGGGTACATAAAACTCAACAAGATTTTTCATATACATATATTTTCTTAGAGGCAGTAAAGCTACTATAGGGGGAGAAGCGGAACTGGAACTTCTTCATCTGAGCGTACTTCCATCTGCTTCAGGAAGTGCAGTTGAAGTCCTTCTAGATTCATACGCTACTTGACTTACTTCTTAAACTCCAGAGCAAACAAGAGAAAGTTTTGAACTACCATATAATCCTCAGAGACATCTCTTATTCCTCTTGAAAACACCAGTAAAAATCAGAAATGGCATTAAAGATCCCATCCAGCTCTCTAGATTCTTAGATGCCTCTTTATACTTTCTTTCCTTTTTTCTTTTTCTATGTAGGGGAGGGTGAGATGGTCATCATATGAAGAACCACTACGGTAAAAGGAAAAAGTTCAAATATATTGACCTAAGAAACCTTAAAAACATAAAAAACCTGGCTGCAACACTTCTTTGTTCAAGGTCATACATTCAAATCCATATTTTTCACCTCTTATGCTTGAACAACAATTCGTTCATATCAATGTTGGACCAGGTTAATCACATTACATCAGTAACATGCTTCAGCCTCTCTGAATTATAGTTGGCACATCCTTAATTTTTTTTCATGAAGAGCAAATATACAAAGGCAGTGAGAGTTATGACTCAAAAATATCGTGTCACCATTCATATATTCTAAAAGAGTATGCTTGGGATTGCTCAAGCAATGTAATTATTGATTCTGATCACTGTTTTTCCTTATAAGCAATTTAAAAAAAGCAGTGTGTTTGTTAATGAAAAAGCTCTTAAAACTAGTATGAAGGTAAAAACTGTTTGGTATTAAAGAAATTCCTTATCACTTATTTCAAGGGTAAATTATTAAAATGGAAGGTTTTGAGAGGTAAGAGAGGTAATAGGTGGAATTATTAAAATAAATAGAGATAGACTAGTAATAAAATTGGTCATACTGGATTATTAGATTTTGGTAAATAATCAGAAGCACTACATTGATACTTCTTAATTCCATAGAAGGCGATTATAAGCAATTTCAAAAAGAAGATTATCAAATACTTTCTACTTTTCAAAATTGAATATAAGCGTTCCCAAACACCCTCCAAGAATTCGCAACAGAACAAGTAATTTAGCATAAAATCCATGAAAGAAAAAAACAAGCACAGTTCACGAAGGGGGAAGAGGAAAAAAGAATAATCCCTGCAGGATAATCCATATAATATTACTACAAAAGAAACTATATCAAAAGTTAAATAAATAATCCTGATTGTGCTTTCAAAAGGAAGAAAGTTGTAATGCAAGTATACATGTGACTAGGAAGGGGAGAAAAGTATAATTAATGTCTCTTATGCCCCCAATCAAACTAGAATAGAACAGCTAGGTGAAAAATGGGAGATAGACCCTTTATATTTATTTTACTTTTAGAAGACCACTTGAAATTCAGCCCACAAAACAGTGTAAGAACACAAGGTTCTTTAGCACTTTGTGTAGGAAAGTATATTGATAATTTATTAATTGAATAAGTGCGATCATCTACAACTCAATGTCCAGGTGCCAACTCGGTGACAAGTGAAAATATAAAAACTTTGGAACAATGACATGATTCCCAATGTATAGACTTTTCTTTGGTTAAACGTAAATATCTTATGTAAATGAACATTCCCGGGCGCCTCGAATTTAGGAAAACAAGTTTGTTCGCAAATTCCAGTTAAACTATTTCCAAATGAAGCAGGATTCTATAAAAATTGTTCAAATTCCATAAAACTGGTCTAACTTCCCCAACATGAGTAATTTACCTATTCCCTAACTCAAACTTAGTATGTAAAATTTCCCAAGCCTTTTTTATTAGCTTTCCAAGTCCCATAGTTAAGCAGTAAAACTAACACTTGGCCTATTTCAGTTGTAAGCAGAAACTGGAATACTAAATATAACCTAACCACAATTGCGCAAATACAATTCATATACACGACCTGGTTTTTATTCATTCTTTTTTATCAAAAAAGATACAAAATACTAACTGTAACTATATTTTATCAAGTAATCGATTATTTAAGTATGGATCTCAGATGTAGAGATCATACATAAACTATCAGAGAGACACATTGAAATCTCGAAAGCACATACCCCGGATAAAAAATGAAGTAAGAGACGCATGGGATTTAGTTATTTGTTTTTATTTTGTTAATACTTTAGTTTCAATGTTAAACTTCTTTTGCCTTTTATAATAAAAAGTGAAAGTTGTAGTTGTTAATTTGACATAAACATGATTCAATGCTTTAAAGTTTTAAGCAGGTAAAGTATGACCTCCCAAAAGTACATCTTTTATCACAACTTTACACGAGCAAACCCAGGCACACGCAAAGAAACAAACCAACATGCATCATAATAATCAATCAAAGTGCAGCTATGATTAATCACATACTTAGGAAACCAATGCAACCAGGAATAGTTAAACTCCTCGTGTACCAAAGGTCCAAACATCCAATACCATGTTAACTTATCAATTGCCATCAAAGCTTAAGTTGTTAGAGAATGGACCCAACGAAATATCATGCAATGATAAATAGAAAAATTCTTTATATAGGTGTCATTACTTTCTAGTTCTTAGCCAAATAATTTTGTCGTTGAGTAATAGAAAAAATTGTTACGACTCACTTGTTACCTCTCGTTGATCTAGGACAAGCCTGCTGCGAGAGTTGGTTAGACAATATAAAAGGCTTTGAAAGCCCATAAATTAAAAGTTGTATTTTAATTAATTTTTGTTAATTTATAGTTATCTTATTTAATTTGTAGTTACCTTACTATAGTCCACTTTTGTAGAGTCCGCTTTAGGTTAGGAAAGTTATTTAGGAATATTATAAATAGTGATGTACTTTATTATTTTGATACATTGAATTATAAGAATTAATTAAGTTTTGTGTGAGAATTTATCTGTGTGATATTACCTTGTTCCCAAATACCCCGTCCCCCACCATTTTTGGTCAGAGCCCAACCCCAAATCACCTTCTGCCGCCCCTACCCCTGTCCCAAAATCATTGACACACCATCATCAATATCCCAACCACCGTCTTGAATACAAAACCCAACATCCACACCCTACCCACTACCACACCAACAGAAAATCCCAACACAAAATTTGTTGCAAGTAGAAACCCTAATTCTCAAATTTTCCAACTCCAACCCGCTGCCCAGCCTTCTATTGAAACTCCAGTACACTATATATATACCAATCACAGCCCTAATTTCATCCAAACATCCATAAATCGCATCGCAGACCAAATCTCAGCCTCTTCTTTGAAAAAACAAGAAGAGAAAAAGGAGCAGAAGAAGGAAAGTAGTGACCATCACCACCATCATTGGCTTCACTGCCGCCACATATCCCGCCGTGGTTCTCATTTTGTCTAGAAATTCTTCATCTCCAAGCCTGCTGCTCTGTACCTCTTCATGCTCTGTATCACTTACGAAGATCTGGGGAGTAAATATCTATTGGTAAATTACAATTAGGTACCCCAAAGTTTTTACAATTTTCAAGTTTAGTCCCTAAAATTTTCTTAAATTTTAAAATACCCCCTGAACTTTCATCTACTTCCATCTCAGTCCCTAAAGTTTCATTAGTTTCAATTCATTCCCTTTTTCTTTATACTTTCTGCTTCTAAACCCCTAGAGCAAAAAAAAGTTGATTTTTATTTGTAAAAAACATAATAAATGCTAGAGAAATCAACGCCAAGCTTGATTCTTATATGATACAACAAGATGAGTGTCACGCCCCCAAATCCGAGCGCTTGCCGCCGGGTCTTTGTAGCTGACTTGTTCTTCTCTTTCATACACATTTACCAATTAATAGCGGACTTTGTGAGTTAACTTCCATAACATCTTCCAACTTAACCATGGATCCCATAATCATATTGGTTGTACTAGTCTATTACACACAAATATATACTTCCCTCCCTGGACCATAACTTGGTCTCGATCTCATCATTTCTATAAGTATGAACTTGTAATTCATCCATACATACAAACTCCATATATATCGGTAAATTTTTAACCTTAAGCTTTAGATATTCTATACTTCCATATATCCAAGGTTCATAGTATTAATAATAGAATTGTTCTTGGAACAGAAGAATCTTACGATAAATGTGTGCATCTTTATTCGTTATAAGATTTCTTTTCATATAGAACTCCCCATATTATTCAATACCCTCACTTAGATACATATCTTCATAGAGGTCTCTCTTCATATTGATATTTACTATTTATCTGAAATTCACAATATTAATAACACACTTGTACTTGGAACAAAGGAACCTTATGATGAATTTAGTTTCTTCATCGGTGATAGATCTCTGTTCTTACAGTACTCATAATGTTATTCAATATCCTCATTTAGATATATAATTTTTTATCAACATTGTTTTAATGTTTAATAATTCTAAGTTATATCAAAGTAAAGACATAACATTTGATGATAATAATAATATTATTGAATAATATTCGGTTACATGTTTCTCTTGTTCGTATTACAATAATCATTATGACTTCATACAAATACAAGTAAATAAAACATGAAACCTAGTCTATGCTTTTTCTTTACATTCATGATCTTTTTTATCATTTTTCTTTAACTGCAAATAAATTTTATTCGCAAGAATGAGTACTACGACTCAACAAGTTCAATAAATAGCACATACACAGTTTATGCTTTCATATAAATTTTAACATGCTTTGACTTATCAATATCGCATTTCATAATCAATTACCATTCAACAGTTAATCAATATATCCTCAAATGGAAGCTTCCTAGCGCTTACCACATCCATACATCATCATCTTTGATGACATCATGCTTACATCATCCGTATTTTTTATCGTATAATTTTTGTATTATTTTCATATAATTTTCATATTTATACGGACTAACTAAGTTAGTTAGTCTTCTAATTCATTTCTAATTAACTCGGTTTAATTCCAAAGAAGTTGGTTCATTTCCAACCAAGTTGATTAATGTAGTTTGGTTACCTAGTTATCCTTCTAGTTTCGTGATTAGGAAACTTATTCTTGAGTTCTCGTAATTCTGAATACAGAATATATATTACTTTTTCATATAAACGCCATTCCGTAAAACGAAAAGACGAAAAGCGTTTTCTCTGTGAATAGTGATTCCCGCTAATTTTCCGGGAATTTTTTTTGTGTGGCTAATATGCATTTATACTTCATATAAATTCTATTTCATGAAATGCGAAAAGTCATAGACTTAAGACGATTGACGATTTTGCTAGGTTATAACCCTAAGGGTTTAGGGTTTAGGATTTAGGATTTAACTCCTTCCAATTTAGGTTTTAACCCTAAACTGACTTCCTAATTTTAGTAAGTGTCCAGGTTAACTATTTGAATCAAAACACAAAATCCTACACATAGAAAAATCACATAACACATTATGAATATAAATTCAATCTTTATCTAACACAAAGATTAGGTTAAAGATTTTTAATTTCTAATCGTATACGATCGTAGCTTTAAGTAGTATTAGATCTTTAAGATAGCTCAATGTATACTCGAACAATCGTTCTTAAGTTTTGAATTGACAACATTTATATAGATCTTTTCAGATCTTATTTGAAATGTTTGGGATATTACAATGAGCGTCTTAAAAGAATTGAAGATTCAATCAAAACACTTACTGCAAATGCGACAAATGTTCAGACATTTAATACAACACTTGTAGCAAAAGTTGATATACTTGCAGAACGCATAGATAAAGGACAAGAAGATAGTCAATATACTCGTCAGAATTTTGAAGATCCACTTCTAGATCCTAATTAGATGACTCTTCCAACATAATGGACTTAATCCGCGTGATAATCTTCATGTGTCAGACCCTCGATTGAATGCAATGGATAGAGGAGAAAAATTAGATGTTGGAGATTTTAATGGAGATCTAGGGCCCAAAGTATTCTTTGATTGGATTCATAGTTTGGAGAGCTTCTTTCGTTAGTATGAGCCAACCGATGAGAAAGAACTTTTCTTTGTTGAAGCGAAAATGAAAGGGACATCTCATATTTAGTGGGATCAACATCAGCAAAATTTATATACAACTACAAGAAGATGGAAATATATGAAAGTTGCCCTAACACGACGTTTTACTTTCGGATTATAAGCAACGAGTACATTTGCAATTAACTGAGTTGGTGTAAGAAAGTAGATTCATAGTTGAATATACTTCAATGTTCTATAGTATGGTTACAAAGTCCAAATTCCCTTTGGTTGAAGAAGTTTTAATCTCCATGTACTGTCGAGGAATAAATTTAGACATTGCAAGTGGTGTAGCTTCAAGTAAACTCTTGCTCTTGGATGATGTTGTTCAAGTTGCCACCTAAGTGGAAGATAATTTGAAAAGGAATTTTGTTAGGCCTCCAATACCAGTCCAAACTTGGAGTGAGCGTACTTTTGTGGAACCTATTAAAAATATACCAGTGGAAAGATTGCCTGCAATCCCTATATTTACTAGCAAGCCTAATCGTACCCCAAGTTCTTCTAATGTTAGCAACAACAATACATCTAAGTGCTATAACTGTCATGATTTTGGTCATTGATAAGTGAATTTTATTCCTATTTATTAGATATTTTTAGACTTAATTTTTGAGTTTTTAAGTAATTTTAATATTGTGTTATTACGTGTTTTTATTATTTTTATTTATTTATTATTTTATTTTATAAGAATTAAAGGGGCAAAACTGTAAATATGGTTGTAGATCAAGCGTGCAAGGTATGGCTCATGCAAGCAGAATGACAACAGGCAGAACGGCGCCGTTTGGCTCTTGGAATCAAAAGGAGAAGCTTGGCACGGTCAACGGTGCAGATAAGGCACGCGCATGGCGCGGGAACGACTGATCATTTTTGTCATTGTTTTCTTCTGCGGGTCCCACTTTGCATAGCTTTGATAGATTCTTGCTTGGTTTTTAATCGTGGGTCCAGCAGGTTATATAGAAGCTAGTAAATTAAAAGGAGTCGAGCAATTTTGGAAAAGAAAGCAAAGAAGAAATTTTGGCAGTAGTTTATTAGAATTAGCATACTGTGTATAGAATTTAATTTGGATTTTAATTCTTTTAGGGTTAGGAAAACTAGGTACTCCTATAAATATTATTATTCTAGAGTTGAATAATTACTTTTTCAATGGCGGCAACTAGACTTTGTTAATTTGAAGATCTAGTGCAAAATAATTTCAACATAATGGAAGTCATGGATTGAAGGGAAGCATGGGAGATTGATGATAGCTCCATATGGGTAGTTTCTTTTATAATCTTTTCCTTTAATTTGTATTTCCATTGATGATTGACTAATCTTTAGAACAAGTTTGATTTATTTGTTATGAATTAAATTATTATCTGTTTAAATTAAATTGACTTGATATGAAATTAATATTTGGAAAATATTATATATAATTCCATATGGATTTGACGCTCTACTTATTACTGTATTACTTATTGATCATGTATACTTGTACGTAATTTTTAATTGTTAAATTACACAAACAGTCATGTTTTTTTAGTGTCCTCCTCGAAGATGAATGTTGCCTTTTTTCCCTTTAAGCAAATTGTTGACAAAAAGTGGTAAAACTGATTTGAATGAAAAAGTTTGCAAGCCGTTACACGTCGAATATGAGCCCGATGAGTGGGATTTGGAAGCTGATGTTCATTTGGAATGATGTTTAGGTGTTCTTAGACCTGTACTTATTACTCAGATACCGAAAGATGATTCTAAAATCCATCGTGGGCAAATTTTTCAAACGAGAGTTAAATGTGCGGGACATGTATACTCTCGTCATTGATCTCTCAGGAAGTAATTAAAAAACTTGGGTTAAAGGTTGAGTCTCACCCGGAGCTGTATGATATTACATAGATTACTAATACGGAGTTGCAGGTTACCCAGAAGTGTTTGGTTACATTTTCAATTGGGAAGTTTAAGGATACTATTATGTGTGATGTTCTATCCCTTATGATTTGTCACATTATCTTATGACGTATATGGCTATGGGATTGTCATGCACAATATAATACTCGTGCTAATATTTATTCAATTGTTAATGGCAATATCAGGTTTACTCTTACTTGTGCTCTTGAAATGCCAAATTTGAAGCTTACAAATAATTATTTAGTGATCCGACGTGATTGTTCTTATGTAGATAACTCAACAGAGTCGATTTTTTCTCAGCAGAGGAGAAATGATGTAGGACAAGCCCGCTTGTGAGACTTAGTTAGAACAATATAAAAGGCTTTAAAAGCCTATAGATTAAAAGTTGTATTTTAGTTAGTTTTAGCTAATTCGTAGTTATCTTATTTAATTTGTAGTTATCTTACTATAGTCCACTTTAGGTTAAGAAAATTCTCTAGGATTATTATAAATAGTGATATACATTATTATTTTGATACATTGAATTATAAGAATTAATTGAGTTTTGTATGAAAATTTATCTGTTTGATATTACCTTGTTCCTAAATACCCTGTTCCCCACCACTCGTGTTTTACCTACTCAACTCATCAACCTAACCCCAAAATCTTCAAACAGGATATGACTATATTTATCCAAACCCTAATAACCAGTATAACAACAAAAAGATACCATGAATTTTATCACATACAGTATTAATAGTGAACGTTGTAAAACATAAAACACTTTCGTTTCGTAAATTAAATTTAGCGATCCAAAATGACTTTTCCAATTTAGTAACAAGATACTAAAACTTTTATTGCATAAGAATGAATACAACTATGTTTAATGATTTTGCAAATGAGGGGCATCTTCATATCAGAGTTGTCATGGCATCGCTTAGGCATCCTGGCGCTAGAGAAGGACAAGGTGACGCCTTGGACGCCGAGCTGCCAAGGCTCACGCCTTAGTAGCTGGCCTAAGTTAAGTGATTAAGTCATCTTTTACCCATAACTCATCATCATAACCCATGGACTTGCTATGTGTTGGAATTTTATAACTTCTTAAACTTGTAATGTGTGATGGGTGTTGAATTGATTGATTTTTTATTTTCTACGTAGTGTTTGTTGACTTGTTCTACTATTTTTTAATGTTAGGTGTTATATTTTTAATTTTGACTTGTTCTACGTAGTATTAGCTATTATGTTTTGAGTTTTAATTTATATAAAATTTTATTGTTCAATATACTATTTAAATAAAATAAATAATATATAAATTACATATTGTTAACAATTTGTCGTCATACGGACGCCATGACAGGCGCCCTATCGCCTAGGCCCCGCCATGGCATCATAGTGGTCAACTATCGCCGCATCTCGCTTTGATGCCATGACAACTATGCTTTATATGGTCACTAGGCCTTACAAACAATGGCATCTAATGAAAGGCCAAAATCGCCTATCTATAACATTTATCCAAAATATCTAGGATATTGATGAGTGGTTTTATTACCTATAAATTGAATTCTTTTGGCCTTGATAATTTGTGAATCTTTAAGTATTTTATGTGTTTTTGTCATATTTTGTAGGTTAAGGTGTTATATAACTTTTATATGTTTTTACGTTATTTTGGAGGTCAATGGATGAGGGCTATAGGAATCATGATTTGTGGAAAAATGGTGTAGGACTTTGGAACAGAGCACGGACGCTAGGGTGCGGCACAAGAACAACCAGCTTGCTGCCAAGGGTGTCAAGCCGAGTTTGCAGCAAGGTCGAGCGCCGGGGCACGGAGCTACTGACTGCTAGGCGCCGGGGCACAGAGCTACTGACTGCTAGGCGCCGGGGCACGCATGCTGGGCGCTGCTTCTGATTCTACTGGACATCGGGGCGTGCAATTCTGGGCTCCACATCACGCTAATCGGTGGTGGCTAGGTTTTTTTACTGCTTTAAAACTTTGGGGCCTATATATATTCTCATTCCTCGGCTGAAATAAGGGGAAAAGGAGAGAGAGGGAGGCTGCCAAACTCTCCAATTTTTGGGTCAATGAAGAACGAAGAAGAAAACGAGCAAGCAAGGTCAACAAACATGGAGGCCAAGGATTGAAAGAGCTTGGAGATGGAAGATTGGATGACAACAGTTTTTCCCTCTAAACTTTTCCTCTATTTTTGTATTCCAACGATGTTAAATATCTTGTGGGCTATGTATTGTATATTTGCTATCTTTTTACTTTCAATCTAAGATTTTAATGGAACGAATTTCTCTCTTTTTGGTTGGCGCCATATGAATTGGTTTATCATATTTTGCACTTCAATTTTTAATTGCTTGGCCAATAATTACCTTGGTAACCTATATAAAATTGGGGAATGGATTATAGTGTTTATACCCGAATACGATAACATGTGATTATGCTTATTCTCCATGAGATAGAATACATAATTTGTGTATAAGATAGAAATATACCTATATGGCGTGTAACCATGTGAAAATCTGAAATCAACGAATCTTGTCTAAATTAAGTCGAATGGGATTTGTTTAGAAGGGATATGTTTTTATGACCATCGGAAGATGCTTATAAATAACGTAGAATTCTCGGTTAACAATTCATCGTGACCTTATGATTAAATGGAGAGTTAGGAAATTTGAACGAAACATTGGGGGAAATTGTAATTTTAGATTTTCTTATTCTGTTGTTAGTTAGTTTAATTGTTAATTTTCATAATTTAAATTTTACTAGCTTAATTCAGTTGTTTAAATAAAACCGACTTGATACAAAATTGGTACTTGAAAATCATTAAAGATAATTCCTCGTGGGATCTATAACTTTACTTATCACTTTATTACTTATTGACCGTGTATGCTTGCACGCGTTTTAATAAACCCGAAATGGGAACTTATTGTTCCGATTTTGCCCAACAAGTTTTTGGCGTCATTGACGGGGAATTATTTTTCTAATTTTTATCAGTATTGATTTCAATCGAGTTGGTTTTAATTTAAACTTTTATTTCTGTTTTAATTTTGCAAGAAATAAGAAAGTCGGACTGAAGACTATAAAACAAACGCTAATTGCGAGACAACCCAAGTTTTGCTAATTTTCGTTTTGTTTCGCTAATTTTCGTTTAGTTTTGTTTTTCGTGTCCAGGTCACATCATAGCAAATTGCAGGCGATGGTCATTATTGTGGATGACAATTGACCAATTGCCAAGGAAGTCCTTTACACTTAACTCTTTTATTGCTAACACTAATAACGATGTCAGTTCCAAGTTTGAGGGTCTTCTATGTTTTGTTTTGATGTAGTGTGTTTTGTTTTGGTTTGTTTTTCTTTGTCAGTTTTAGTATAAGTTGTGTCTCTTGAGCATTGATCTGAATAGGACTACGGTCTATGAAAAGATAATGATTGCTCAGATTATAACTTATGGGAAATGGAGTAACGTTACTTGGTGTGTGTGCTCGACTTATTATTGGTTATTGCATTACTCGTGATCCCTTTCACTTTGAGCACATATCCATTCGTAATATGCAAGTTATAGACTTAGAGAAGGCTTACATGACTGAAGGCTTGTGGAAGATAACACTAAACTCTAGAGCACGTTTAAACATTGCTCAAGGCAAAATACACAAGTTTGAATGGCAAACTATGTGATGGGTTGAGATGGAACGTAAAACGCACTCACTTATAAACACATGCTTAGGTGAGATAGAATGTAAAACGCACTTACCTCTGAAATAAAAATGAAATAAAATTAAAATTAAATAATTTAAATAGCAATTCATGTGGTAGGTTGAGATGGAGCGTAAAATGTACTCACTCATAAACACATGTTTATGGGAAATAGAGCATAAAATGCACCCACTCACCTACGTTTTAATGGTGAGTGATGTGAAAATAAGTTTTTGGGAGTTTTTGATTTCTTTCATTTGGTAATATTGTCGCATAAGCTCATCCGAGCTATAATTAGTTTGATGCAAATGGGTACACACACTTTCTGGGTCATGAGTAGAGTATGACTAAAAAGTGAGTTGAAATTCTAGACTTTGCAATGTTTTAAAATTTTCTTAGGGTTATCATTTGAAGAAACTTGTGAGGCCATTTTGTATTTCATATTAACTCATTGCTCACGTTGGTATAATTAGTTTTCTTTTTATAGTTCATGTAGTTTTGCTTGAGGGCAATCAAAGCTTCATGTTTAGGGGTATTTGATGAGTGGCTTTATTACCTATAAATTGAATGCCTTTGGCCTTGATAATTTGTTAATCTTTAAGTATTTTATGTGGTTTTGTCTTATTTTATAAGTTAAGTTTTATATTACTTTTTTTATGTTTTTATGTTATTTTGTAGGTCAATGGATGAGGGTCATAGGAATAATGGTTTGTGGCAAAATGGTGCAGGACTCGGCTGTTTGGAACAAAGCACATATGTCGGGGCGCCGAGGTGCGGCACATGAACAACCATCTTGCTGCCAAGGGTGTTGAGTCGTGCACGCGGACGGTGCAGCAAGGTCAAGCGTCGAAGCGCGCAACAATTGGGCACCAGGGCGCGGAGCTACTGACTGCTAGGTGTCGAGGCGCCGGATCGTGCTAATGGGTGGCGACTAGGGTTTTTTTATGCTGTAAAACTTTGAGAGAGAGAGAGGGAGAGGGAGAGAGGCAGCTGACCTCCATAGGAGACTGCCAAACTCTCCAATTTTTGGGTCATTGAAGAAAGAAGATGAAGAAGAGCAAGCAAGGCCAACAAACACGGAGGCCAAGGATTGAAGGAGCTTAGAGATGAAAGATTAGATGACTAACAATTTTTTCCTCTAAACTCTTCCTCTATTTTTGTATTCCATCGATGTTGAATATCCTGTGGGCTATGTATTGTATATTTGCTATCTTCTTACTTTCAATCTAAGATTTTAATGGAACCCAATATGTAATTTGAATTGAATTTCTCTCTTTTTGGTTGGCACCATATGAATTGGTTTATCATATTTTGCACTTCAATGTTTAATTGTTTGGCCAGTAATTACCTTGGTAACCTATATGAAATTAGGAAATGGATTATAATGTTTAGACCCAAATATGATGTCATATGATTATACCTGAATATGATGTCATGTGATTATGCTTATTCTACATGAGATGAAATACATAATTTGTGTATAGAATAGGAATATACCTATATGCCATGTGTAACCATGTGAGAATCAAAAATCAACAAATCTTGTCTAAATGAAGTCAAATGGGATTTGTTTAAAAGGGATATGTTTATATAACCATCGAAAGAGGCTTGTAAATAACTTAAAATTCTCATTTAACAATTCATCGTGACCTTATGACTAAATTGAGAGTTAGGAGATTTGAACAAAACATTGAAGGAAATTGTAATTTTAGGTTTTCTTACTCTGTTGTTAGTTAGTTTAATTGTTAATTTTCATAATTTACATTTTACTAGATTAGTTCAGTTGTTTAAATAAGATCGACTGGATACAAAATCAGTACTAGGAAATCATTAGAAATAATTCCTCGTGAGATCGACAACTTTATTTATCACTTTATTACTTGTTGATCGTGTATGCTTGCACGCGTGTTTTAATAAACCCAAAATCAGAACTTGTCGCTCCGATTTCGCCCAACAGATATCTACAAGCATAACATAAATAAATCCAAATGCTCTATCAGAATCCCTAATATTTAAAGGAAAATTATAAAAAAAAAATCAACTAGTGTAGCCAAGTGAATGCCTTGTGGGCAAGCAATAAAGGCTGATACGGTTTATCATCTTGAAAATGCACATACTGTGTCACTAACTTAATCAGATTTAATTATATCTTTTAAGAAAGTTATTCTGGCGTACCACATTTCGGATAAATCATGCCAACTAAACAACCTGAATAAACTTACCCCTACGAAACTCCTATCCTACATACCATAGAATGTGACGTTTTCCGTTCCTGTTTTCATTTCTCGTACTGTATCGACTTGCTATCCAGGTAGCATTGATCCCATATACAAACAACGGGTCTAAAAACATCAATGTCGTAGAAATTTCTTTAAAACTCAATTCTCTCCAACAACCACTTTTCTACCGAAACAAACTTTTCAAACTTACTCTTTTCCTGAGATTTTTATTTTCCTCAGACTATCTTGGACGACATTAGGCAATGAATTCCCTTTATTTTTTTCTTTTTTTGCAGCCTCAATCTAAATGGTGCTATTGTACTTTCATATTTCATGCAATATGAATGATACTCAAAAATACCAGGATGTTTACAATCTATTATCTGCAAGTTGGAAGTTTATTTCTTACATTTAAGCTTCGACTTCATCAGAAACACATATATAGTGAAGTCTAAAATCACACCAAATATTCAAAACTAGGTAGATGACAAGCTTATCAATTTCGATTGATGAAAGCTTATGTAACTTTCATATAGAATCCAATAATCCATAAAGTACATAAAAAGTTTACACGTCCTAGATTATACGATAGATTAGTTACTAGGAAAACAACGACTATATTAAAAAGTAAAAGTAAAATAATTGATTTCTAGAACCCTCAACACACAATTTATAGACCGAATTTCAATCCCACAACAAGGAAAATAGAAAACTGAGCATTAAACAGTTATAGATATATAACACCCAGAAAAAGAAGAAGAATGTAGAGTAATTGCAATCCCATCACCAGAGAAATAAATTGAAAAGAAATGAGGAACTGAAAATACAAGAATCAACAAAATTTGCATTTTATAACAATTGGAAATCAAACTAATGAATCAGCTTTTGCCAATTAGGGTGTATATATATAGATTCCTTAAAAGTTACAAAACATATGTAAGTGCAAGTAAATACATGAACACCCAAAACAACAAACAAATGAGTAAGTACGAAAGCACAAAATTAACACTTTCTAATCAGTTGGGTTCAAGGAAGTACATACATGAGCACCCAGAACAACAAACAAATGCGTAAGACCAGAACACAAAATTAACAGCTTATAATCATTTTGGGTTCAAGCAAGTATATACATGAACACCCAGAACACCAAGAAACAAATGGGTAAGCACCAAAACACAAAATTAAGGGTTATAATCATTTGGGTCCAAAATTGTAATACCTGGTACTTTTTTTATCCCACATCGCCAAGCACTAAAGCATTCCCCTTCCCCTTAGCCTATAAATATAACACTACCCTTTGGTTTTATTTCACTAAACAATAAGGACCTCCCATTATGAGAAAGGATCTTGTTGTGTGAGGGGCTTTTAAGTATGAACCTCCCTAGTTAAATATTTTATTTTCCTTCTTTGAATTTTGGGTATTGATATAAGCCCAAATTTCTTTTGGTTTTCTTTGGAGACGGTAGATCTCTTCTTAATTTCGGGTATGTCTCTTTTTCTTTCTTTATGTAATTATTTAATTTTCTGTATTAGTTTTAATTTTGTAACTTTAATTTTTGTATGTTATTTAGTTTGTTAGTGTATATATTTTGGGTATATATCTATGTTAGTAATTAACATTTTAGGATATTAAATTATTATTTTTGCAACTTTAGAGTTTTGACATAATAATAATAACAATAATAATAATAATAATAATAATAATAATAATATTTGTTTGTAATAGAATTAAAAATAGAAAGAATATATTTGCGAATATACTCATATATATTTCAAAAGGAACAAGAATACTATTATTTATTAATATATACATTACCGTGATTAGAATATTTATGTATGTATAACTTTAGGTAGAAGTTTGTTTAGAATGGAAGGATTTCAGATTCGCCTAAAAGAAAGAAATTGTGTAAAGTTTAATCAATTAATTAATTATTCCTTTATTTTGTTTAATTAGTTCCGACGAAGGAAATTTAACAAGTCGTTTTTTGAATATAATTTCAGATATTACATTGTTTATTCCAGGTACGGATTTCGTACTCCTTCAGCGATATTCCTTTGATTTTAATTTGTTTGTTTTGTTCCTCATTGGAATTTGGATATTATTTCGATATATTGTTCATAGTCAAATGCATATGATAGTTTTGTCCAAGGTTCTAAAAGGCGCTAGGCGGGAGGCGGGCGACCGGGGGGGGCCTAGCGCCTAGGGGGCCTAGGCAGGATTTTTTATTCTAAGTCAATTTTAATATTTTATCTTACATTTATCCAAACAAAACAATAATATAAAGGAAAACAATCTATAATAAAGATAATAAAGGCATTTGCTTAAAGTTCAAACACATATCCATGTTGCTAATGTCAAAATTCAAACACAAACAAATAAGAAAAAATACAAACTAATAGTCCTCATCTTCATATCCCTTTATATCTCTCTCTAACTCTTCTTCTCCATATCCCTCCAAGATAATGTCTTCATCGGGCTCACACTCATATTCTTCATCTCCCTCTTCTTCCGTGTCATTATTAGACAAAAAAAATTCTTCATGAAATTCTCTTACTCTAACATTTCTACTATTTCTCTTAGGTTTTAACACGCTATCCGTTTCGGATGCTTCACCAACCGCTTCCCAAGTAAGGCCCGAACAACCCTCAACTTATTCATCTATTCTCATGACGTCGTTTTATAGCTTAGTTATTAAAATTAAAAAAAATAAATTGCAGCCTTAAATTTTTCTCTTAGGCCTCGCCTAATTTCTCCGTCTTGCCCACCCAGTCTTGTGTAATTTCCTGGAGGGATTTTTTTTCCTCCTTGGACATAGGCTAGGCACTAGGCTGCTTAGGCGTGGCGCCAGAGGGGGCCTAGCGCCTAGGCAGGGATTAATCAGACCTAGGCGGGGATTTTTAGAACACTGGTTTTGTCTGATTTTAGATATTTGCAACTTAGCTTGTACTTTTTAGACTTATTAAGCATGTCTAATATTTATTTTGATTCTGTTAAAACATACATGTTAATATATTTGGGAGACTTTGTATCAATTTGTTTTGGTTTAGCATATGCGTATTAGAACCCCTTTTGTGATATTGTGTCGCATTCGTTGTGACATGATATTTTTGTTAGAAAGTACCGTAGGGTATACCTGAGCTATAACCACCTGTGGGGTTACCACAAGCATGTCCTATTGGCACCGAGGCATGACACTTCCGTGGCAGTGTGATTAGTCCACGTCATCTCCATTTTGTGTGTTCCGATGAGAGTTGGTCAATTGGTGTTTTGTTGTGGGAGGCGTATGGGTCGGCCCTAGCTATTTGTTCTGTTCTGTTATGCGGTTTGGTGTTGTTTGTGCCGAACACACCTTCCGATTTACATTTGGATCTGCAGTCCAATGTGTGCCTGCCTGTGTGACAGTATTTTGACTTGTTTTTGTGACAAGGTATATTTCTGTTTTGTTCTGAGCTCGGTATGAAATAAACACAACCATTCAATTCAGCCTTTTATGTTGTTCGGTAAATCAGTTTAGTTCAGTTTAGTAGATTTTATTATTCAATTCAGTAAATCAGTTCAGTTCAGTAGATCAGTTCAGTTTAGTAGATTTTGTTATTCAGTTCAATTGACTTTGTTAATCTCAGTTTGGTTCAGTTGATTTTATTATTCAATTTCAGTTCTTATTTCTGTATTCTTTATCCGTACTGGACATTTGGCTCATGCTGTGTTTTTCTTCCGGCAGGTTTGCAAAGGGATTCAAGGGCAAGTGTGAGGAGAATTTTCTTTTTATTTTGATATTCTGCTTAAAGTTCGTTTCATGCATAGTCTCCCTTTCCACTAGTCGGGAAGGTGGTGTTACAGAGTAGAGTTTCTTTTTTATTTTGATATTCTGCTTAAAGTTCGTTTCGTGCGTAGCCTCCTCCCTTTTCACCGGTCGAGAAGGGGGTGTTACAAAAATACCGAAGCAATTCTGGTAAATATAGATGAATAGCAATACAAACGTGAACAACAAACAAATGGTTAAGGACCAAACACAAAATTAACAACTAATAATCATTTGAGTCCAAACTACCAAAACAATTCTGATAAATTTAGATGTATATCGATATAGAGAGAGGGCTGAGAAAGACCTGGAAGTTCCGCTGGAAGCTATAACGGAGTTCAGGGTCAATCTCAGTGATGGAATCATCATCATCGTCGGCGTATTTGGAGCCGGAGGGAGATTTATTGCGAGGCACGTGCATAGTTGGGGTAGAACCCGGCTGGCTTGTAACTTTCAGCTTTGCGTCTTTGAATTTCTCTGCCTTATTCTCTTCTTCGCCTCTCCATGGCGCTGAAACTAGCAAGTCTTTCTTCGTCTTCGTCATTTTCGAAGGCCACAAATTAACTCTCAAATTCAATTGGAAGTACAGCTTCCTGCCTCTCGTTTCTCTTCTCCTCGTTTTGGGTTCGGGTACTCTGTTTACAAGAAGATAGAGTCAGAAGCAGATATTGGCCTTACCACATTTATGGTACGACGTCGTTGCATATTGTACATAATTGGATGGGTTTTGTTAATTAGAATAAAGTACTCTAATAAAATCATGGATACAATTTTTTTCTTATACAATACAATAGGAAAATGTGGAATTGGTTCCCATTTACTACATTTTTTTATTGTAATTTTCTTTAATATATCAATTATTTATATTTTTTAGTAATTTATATTTAAAATCCACAGTTGTTATTTGATTTATGTTTATTGAATTGTCACTTTACAGTAACTTTTTAAGAGATTTGATATTTTTTTAACTATTTGATAAGCATGTGCGTATTTTACTAAATTTTAAAGATTAAATTATTATTATTATTATTATTATTATTATTATTATTATTATTATTATTATTATTATTATTTAATGGTAAAAATACTTCTAATCATTCTAAATTTTTTGTAAAATTGATCACAATATTATGAACTTTCTAATTATATATTTGAAACACATTATTAACAAAGATGATACGATAAATATATGAAGAATATTGGTGCAATGGCAACCTTCCATTAATTCCAAGAAGTAAATATATACAATTGTCGTGGGAGTCGATCTTTAGCAAAGCATTACTAATCTCCTAGAATTAAGAATTGATAGCTGATTGTTAATTCCTACAATCAGTAGCTAATTGACAGTTATTTGCACGTTATTCTAATTCCTATAATTAGGTAATTGAGTCAATCTATAATAATGACAAATTATTTACAATGATTGGTTGTTGTTGCCTTCTATATGCCCCCTCAAGTTGGAGCTCTTAGTGGAGATTCCAATCTTGTCATTGAGATTAAGAAATTAAGCACATGAGAGTGGCTTTGTGAGCGCATTAGTTAGCTGATTTGCGGAGGAGACATGAGCGACACGGAGGGCACCACTTTTAACTTGTTCGTAGATGAAGTGAAAATCAATAGCGACATGCTTCATCCGAGAGTGAAAAACTGGGTCGGAACAAAGATGGGTGGCTCCAATATTATCACAACAGATGACCCGAGCTTGTGATGTCCGTATTTCAAGTTCGGTAAAAAGTGAACAGGTCCGGCATAATTTGGCAGCAGTTGCCATAACTACATGATATGCAGCTTTAGTTGATAAGTGTGCTACCGTGCATTGTTTCTTAGAGCTCCAAGAAATTGGATTATGACCAAGATAAAGAATATAAGTGTAGACACCCAAAATTTTACACATGTTGTCTAACCATGGTAGGAGGACAAAAGTGTCATTTCCCCCTCTCAACAACAAGACATACGAGCAAGGATTGCAATCCTCAGGACGAGATTTCGAAGTCATCATGATGATCTATGAGCAATAGACTACATATAGTAAGATAATTGAATAGTCGACATTTACGACATGATGATTTTCTACCTTTTTTACATCTTCACTGATCTAGAATGGGGTTAAACATTATTTCATGGTGTAGCTCTCAGAAAGAGATTTTGAAGTGATTTGGCACGTCTCCCAACTCTTCCTGGATTGAAAGTTATGGACGTTCTAGTGCGCAGCATGAAAAAATTAACTTCATAACACGAAAACTGAGGCAGGTGGGCCCCACCCTAGCCAGCTGCAAGGGTACCTGTAATGATCGAGTAAATTCACTGTAAAATTTTTTGTGGAATGAAAATTATGCAAAACTTATTTTGTATAATTGTGTGGTGTGTGTGTGTGTGTGTGTGTGTGTGTGTGTGTGTGTGTGTGTGTGTGTGTGTGTGTGTGTGTGTTATGTATACATGGGGTAAATTACAAATGTTAAGTGATTATTGCAAATAATGCGTTACATTAATTTGTACCTAAGGAATTAAAGTAATTGGTTAATTAAGACCACATAATTTGATTATTTATTTACATGGGTTATGATTTAATTAACCAATTCGAATATTGAACTTAATTGAGGGTGTTATCATTTAATTAACTAATTAAATTAATCAATTAGAATTATAGGGACAAGGTCCAACAATTATTTTATTTGACCTAATCTATTAAATTAATGTGTTGGGGGTAACATTCAATTTAATAAGCACAAATGGGCTGAATATTGGATCAAGCTTTAATTTAACTAAACCCAACCCTTGTTATAAGAGCAACGCATTTCCTTGTATGGATTCTCAAGTGTAGCAGCCCAATCATTGACCCAAATGTTAAGAGATTTCAACAGCCCATTACCAAGTGTGGTAACGCATTACCTTGAGACCAAGTGTAACCGCCCAAGACCTTGATTAAATATTTAAGTGTACAAGTTCAGTAGGACGATTATATTAGGACTAAACCAGGTGAAATACTCCATCAGACTATTGCACGTGAAGGCCAAGATTGGTGTAGCTGAACTTGATCATTTTGCTGCCCAAAGGGCCTGTTTTCGACAACCAAGAATAGCAGGGGCAGAGCTGTGACAACCCCAAATCCGGGTTCCATAACCTCGAGTTTGGTTCTCCATTGTACAATACTTACTAACAATTAAATGCATAAATTGCATTTAAACTTCGCGGAATAATACAATAGGTTCCTTATAAAAAGGCTACACTTTCCAAGGTCAATTAACCTTAACATAAACATTACATATCTTAAGAGAATACAAAATACTTACAAAAGAAATTACATAACAAGTAATTTAACTAGCATACATTAAGCTAATCTAAGCACAAAGCTTTTCCCTTGCCTTTGTCTTGTCTAGAACTTTCAGGCTTAGCTGAAATTAAGTCATGATATAGCATAAATGAGCAACTAAATGGCTCAGCAAGTTTAAGAACAATAGCATAAGATATATCATGATGAAAGGAAAATTAATATTAGGATTTTCAACAATAGATAACAATTGTGAAAGAACTCGAGAATCAATTTTTCAATATAAGAATGGATTGATTCTTTACTGCTTAGTGGTCTTTAAAGACCATGAACTGCTACTAAGTTATAACAGACATATATATCTGACACCTAAAAAAAAAAAAGAAGTACACGAGGGGATCAGCCTCTTGTACCCTATGTATATGCATAACATTCAGACATCTTGTGCAAATTCGGTTTCCCGACAAATAAAATCCCCTTTTATTTAGAGTTGTTCATTCTCAATCTTACTATAAGAATATGCACCAACCAATGATTTGGATAAACTTTTAAAATATTCAATTTGATGAATTTAAACATGCATTGTCTAGACGAAACAATTAGCGTAGACATTTTTAAAAAGTTCTTAAATTAATGAACTAAAACATTTGCAAAAGTACTATGTTCGAATACAATAACAGTAATGATGTGGAATAATTTTATATAATTAACCCACTTAAAGCTCTGTCAAATATCTACGGAAGTAGGTACTTGCTCAACAATAATTGAATTGCTCAATGTAAATAAGGTTGAATAAAACTTGAAACAATAAATACAAGTTAGGGTTAAGAAAAACTTGCCTCGTACGTAGTCTACTGCTAACCAATTCAATTTAATTATCTTTAGATAGACCTAACAATTATTCAAGTTGATCTTTAAATTAGTATCATATACACATTCATATGATAACAACTATACATTTTACATCTCCAATACTTAACCACATAATTATCTAATTACGGGTATTTAAACTCATAGGAAATATTATCATTACTTGAAAATATTTCAGTCACATAAAACCTATATTAATTATTTAATATAGTTTACATTCTTATCTAATATTATTAATTATTTAATAATATTTAATTGTTATTCTAATATTATTAATCATTTAATAATATTTATTTACCTTATAATATTATTATTCATTTAATAATATTTTATTCACTTTATAATATTATTTATCATTTAATAATATTTTATTCATATTCTAATATTATTAATCATTTAATAATATTTCACTAACTATCTAGTATTATTAATAATTTAATAATAGTTTATTAACCTTCTAATATTATTAATCATTTAATATATTTTATTAATCTTCTAATATTATTAATTATTTAATATATTTTATTAATCTTCTAATATTATTAATCATTTAATAATATTTTATTTATTATCTAATATTATTAATTATTTAATAATATTTTATTTATTATTTAATATTATTAATCATTTAATAATATTTTATTATCTTATTAATATTATTAATTATTTAATAATATTTTATTCATTATCTAATATTATTAATCATTTAATAATATTTTATTTATTATCTAATATTATTAATTATTTAATAATATTTTATTTATTATCTAATATTATTAATCATGTAATAAAAATTCTAAATCATCCACAAATATTATTAATCATTTAACAACCTTTTAATTACATAATAATATTATTCAACACTTAATAATATTTTATTTCAAACAATATCAATAGTTAACTTTGTATTTGTGTTAACCTTTGTCTTTATTTTAAACATTTAGTTGTCAATTAGTTACCAATAAACTCCATATATTGATTTATTACACAAAACATTCATTTTACACTTATTTCAACTTAAATTTTCAAAGAAAACTTGACCCGGACTGACCCAGACATAAAAAACACGTCTCTGGCAGAATGTTTGACCGCTGCGGCGGTGGTACAAAAATTTCGAAACCCTAATTTGTGGACTGCCCGAACCTCCTTTACCAAAACTATCATAACTTCTTCATTGTAAAATCTTTTGGGGTGATTCTTGAATCTATTCTCATCAGAATTTCTCCCTCTACAATTTCTCTTTAGATCACAAATCCAAATTCTAAACGTAAATAGGTGTAAAATTGCTTACAAGGACAGAATAAAAATTAGTTTCATAAATCCTTGATTCGATTGCTTCAAATACGATGCTACAAGCATTATTTGCTAGACCATCATGTTTTATGACTCCACATATATCATATGTTTATCATATATAACTTTCTAACCATAGAAATCATTTTTCAACTTGTATATTTTAAACTACACATTTACTATCATATATACACATAAGGTTTTACCGATAAAACTTAATATGAACATTTCTTCCATTTTTATGCATACCACATATACCAAAACATTATCTAAACACCTCAAAGCATGAATATACATATGTAACATATTCTAAGATTTCTAGACCATCAAAATAAGTTTTGATCAGTTAAAAATATGTTTTGACCATAGAAAACCTATATAGACCATTAAAATGAAATAATAAAAGTTGAGAGCACTTTTAAATCTCTTAGACTAAATTGCTCTCTTCCTCTTGGCTATGAACTTCACTAGTGACTCCACCTTGACTACTAGATATGCACTCCTAGTGTATTCATTCTCAAGCTCTTTCTTGCTTTCTATTTTTCTCTCTAGGAAAGTGAATAATGAACAAACTCTTCTCCACACAAGAGGAGCTCTTATTTATAGCACAAATCTCACCATCCAAATTATATACATATACAATCTATATCTCTACTAAATCACCAATCTCATATTATCTCTTATCTCCACTTAGCTAAATTTTAGGGATTTTCCTTACATAAAGGACTTGAGTTGGTAGGAGTTAGTAACTTGCTCAACCACTCACAAAATTAAGTAATAATAAAATTTGACATCCACCCAAGTAGGCCCCCCTTCAATCTCAACAAAATAGGATTAAATCCCCTATTTTTGCTTTATTTTTATAGCTTATATATACATTTATATATATATATATATATATAACCATATATATAACCTTTGACCAACATTTTGACTTCTTATTGGGCTCCACTTTGGACTTATGAATTAAATAAGTTGGGCTCATTCATTTAATTTGTTTGGTTTCATTTATTTATTACATTGGGCTAACATTAAATAACATATGTTACATTTAATTAAAACAAGCATTGGGCTAGATTAAATAATCACATGGACTAATGCTTAATTAATTACATGGATTACTAGGTAAATTAATTTGACCTAGTTCAATACCTCATTTGAATTTAAAAATATAATCCAATTAGACTTGCTTTAATTAATTATACACTTTGCTTTATTACTTTAAATAAATACACACACACACAAGTATATTCATTCAATTATTTAAGGCACAATTAATTAGTACAAAAATTTTAATTCACTGCTAATTATTTAATAAATATAATTACAACGTCTAATAGAATTCGTGGTCATTACATTCTCCCCCCTTATAAGAATTTTGTCCCCGGAATTACAAATTAAAACTACTTAAATAGATGCGGATAGTCATTCCTCATCTTTTCTTCAAGTTCCCATGTAGCTTTCTCAGCGTTGTGGTTCCTTCAAAGGACTTTGACAGAATGTATAACTTTATTTCGTAGTTTCTGCTCTTTCCTATGGAGTATTTAGACAGAAATTTTTTCATACGATAAGTCTTTCTCAACTTGTATTGGCTCATAGGATATGATGTGTTTGTAATCAGGCTTGTATGGTCGCAACACTAACACGTGAAACACATTGTGAATATGCTCCAGTTCATGAGGTAGAGCTACCTCGTACGCCACTTCACCTACTCTCTTCAATATCTCGAATGGTCCTATGAACCTCGGACTCAGCTTCCCTTTCTTTCCAAATTGGATCTTCCCTTTCCAGGGAGATATTGTGACGACCCCAATTCCGGGTTACATAACCTCGGGTTTGGTTCTCACTGTACAATACTTTACTAACAGTTAAATACATAATTTGCATTTAAATTTCGCGGAATAATACATAAAGATTCCTTACAAAAAGGTTACAATCCCAAGGTCTATCAACCATAACATAAACAATTCCTATATTAAGGAATTACAAAAGATTTACCAACAGTAAATATATATTAAACATTAATTTAACTTGCATAATTTAATTTAATCTTTGGCTTTTTCTTTTCTCTTATCCTTCTTGGAGCAGTCAGGTCTAGCTGAAAATGGTTCATGATAAGGGTGAACAACTAGTTTGCTCAGCAAGTTTAAGAACAATCATAGAGATTTAATATATATCATGAATGAATGGGAAATAATATCAAGTGTTTCAACAATAGATATAACAATTGTGAAATAAACAAGACTCGAATTTTAATGAACTGGAATATTTAAATCTTAACATGCTCAGTGGTCACCAAGGACCCTGAACTAACGAGGGTATAATAGAGTTTTCTCTGACCCTTTCGGTAGTTTGGTTTTCATAGGGATCAGCCTATTCAACCCACTGTATATGCATTACATTTAGTCATCTGGCGCCAAAGTCAGTTTTCCGACATAAAATCCCTTTTATTTAGGGTTGTTCAATTTTCAGACTTATTATAAGAATCCTCACCAAGCAATGGTTTGGATAAGCTCTTAAAGGTATTCAAGTTATTGAATTTATAAACGCAATGTCTAGCTGAACAATTAGTTTAGCCATTTTTAATACAGTTCATGAAACAAGAACTATTAAGCTTTAAATGCACCAAGTGCAATTTTATAAATAATATGAATGTGGAATAATTTTAAATAATTAAACCACTCAAGCTCCTACAATAAATACAAGTATAAAAACTTGTTCAACAATAATTGAGTAGGGTTATAGAACTTGCCTCGTGTGTAGATTACTGCTAACCAAATCAATTTAATTCTCTCCGAATAGACCTAACAATTATTCAAGTTGATCTTTAAATTAGTATCTTAAATACATTCATATGATAACCTCTATACTTCTTATACCACTAACACTTAGCCAAATAATCATATAGTTAAAGGTATATAAACACTTAGAGAATATTATCATTACTTGATAATATTTTAATCACATAAATTCTATATTAATTATTTAATATAGTTCATACTCTTATATAATATTATTGATAATTTCATAATATCTTATTAACCTACTAATATTATTAATCATTTAATAATATTCTATTCATTATCTAATATTATTAATCTTTTAATAATATTTTACTCCCTTATTAATATTATTAATTATTTAATAATATTTTAATCATTATCTAATATTATTAATTATTTAATGATATTGTATTACTTTATTAATATTATTAATCATTTAATAATATTTTATTCATTATCTAATATTATTAATCATTTAATAATATTTTATTCCCTTATTAATATTATTAATTATTTAATAATATTTAATTACTTTATTAATATTATTAATCATTTAATAATATTTTATTCCCTTATTAATATTATTAATTATTTAATAATATTTTAATCATTATCTAATATTATTACTCGTTTGATAATATTTTACACAATTACAATGTTATTCATCATTTAATATATTTTTAATCATATACTAATATTATTAATCATTTAATAATATTTTAGTAATAATTTTTAAACAATATTAATAGTTAACCTTTTAATTGTGTCCTTAACCTTTATTTTAAATATTTTGCTACCCATTATTTCCAAATATAGTCCATATATTGGTTCAATACACAAATATATTCATTTTACACTTAGTTCAACTTAAATTTTTCAATAAAACCCGACCCGACCTGACATAGACAATTTTTACCTACTGTTTTGAATGCCCCGGCGCTCAACATAGGCTATTCTGGGCGCCGGGTCTTTCAAAGCAGAAAACAAAAACCCTAAAATGGGTTGTCCGACCTCCAGCCACTCCGACAGCCATAACTTCTTCATTTTAAAATATTTTGGAGTGATTCTTGAGTCCATTCTCATCAGAATTTCCCCCTCTACAATTTCTCTTTATATCACAAATCCAAATTCCAAACAAAAACAGCTGTAAAGTTGCTTACAATGAAAGATTAAAAAATTATAAGGTTTCAAAACGACATGTTTTGTGGTAAAAGTCATAACTTCTTTGTTTTTTTTCTTCATATTTTTGAAAGATTCAAGTTGGGTTTTCTTACAAACTCATATATGTAACTTTCTAGCTATAAAAATCTATTTTTCAACTTGTACATTTCAAACTACAACATTAAACATCACATGCTTAACTAGGGTTTTACCGGTAAAGTGTGTTATGAACATTTCTACTAATTTTATGTTTTACACACATACCAAATCATGATATAAACACATCAAACTATGAATAGACATATATTACATAGTTAAATACTTATAGACCATCAAAATCAGTTTTGATCGGTTAAAAATAGATTTTAACCGTTCAAAATCGTTCTAGACTACAAAAATGAAATAAAGAGAAGTTTAGAGCATTTTTAAACCTTTGTGACTTGTGCGCTCTTGTTCTCCTCCTGCCAAAGTATGTGATGATACTTTGTGACATTCACTAAGCTCCTTCTCTAGCTTTTTCACTCAACATCCAAGTGTATCTTTCAAATGCTCACAAATGCTCTCACTTTCTTTTCTCTAGAATACTTGCAAATGACTAACAAACATTTCAAGTATGTGGAGCACTCTATATATAGCCATCTATTAAACCTTCATTAACCTTCCTAATTCACCAACATAGTCACATTAAGAGCTTAAGTTGGATTACTATAGCATGGATGATGAACTAGTTGAATGACTTGTTGATTGACTTGGGTGGTTCACCTACTATGACATAATGTATAAAAGAAGCAATATGAAGATCAAGCAACCCCCAAGTGGGACCCCCTAAATTGCTAGAAAATGGGATTTAATCACCCATTTTTGCTTTAATTTTAATGCTTTAATTATGCATATATACTCCTATATATATATATATATATATATATATATATATATATATATATATATATATATATATATATATATATATATATATATATATATATTCATATATGTAACAATGTTGACCAATTTTGACTTATTATTGGACTACATATTGGACCCTAGGATTAAATATATTGAGCTCATTCATTGAATTGGTTTGAGCTCAATTTAAATATCACATTGGGCTAACATTAATTATTTTAGGTTACATTTAATTAAATCAAGCATTGAGCTTGTTTAATTAATTACATGGACTAATAATTAAATTAATTACATGGGCTAATAGGTTAATACAATTGACCTAGTTTAATACCCCATTTGGATTTAAAATATAATTCAATTAGACTTGCTTTAATTAATTATACACCTTGCTTTAATTCTTTAAATAAATATACACATACACAAGTACATTTATTTAATTATCTAATGTACAAGTAATTAGTACAAAAATTTTAAATTTATTGCTAATTTACTGTTAATTATAATTACAATGACTAATGAAATTCGTGGTCATTACATTCTCTCCCTCTTATAAGAATTTCGTCCTCGGAATTACAAGTTAAATGACTCAAAAAGATTCGGATAGTTAGTCCTCATATTTTCTTCAAGCTCCCACGTAGCTTCTTCAGCGTTGTGGTTCCTCCAAAGGACTTTGACAGAATGTATAACCTTATTTCGTAGTTTCTGCTATTTCCTATCTAGTATTTGGACAGGAATTCTTCGTAAGATAAGTCTTTCTCGACTTGTATTGGCTCATAGGATATGACGTGCTTGTAGTCTGGCTTGTATAGTCGTAACACTGACACATGAAACACATTGTGAATATGCTCCAGTTCAGGAGGTAAAGCTACATCGTACGCCACTTCACCCACTCTCTTCAATATCTCGAACGGTCCTATGAATCTCGAACTCAACTTTCCTTTCCTTCCAAATCTGATCTTCCCTTTCCAGGGAGATACCTTGATGAACACAAAACTCCCTACTTCGAAGTCACGCTTCTATCGATGTAGATCGGCGTATTTCTTTTGACGGTCTTGAGTTGCTACTAGTCGAGCTCTTATTACCTTGATAATTTCTACCGTCTATTGAACCAATTCTGGCCCCAACAGTCAACATTCTCCTGCCTCATCCCAACATAGAGGTGTTTTACATTTTCTCCCATATAACGCTTCGTAAGGCGGCATGCCTATGCTTGCATGATAACTGTTGTTGTATGCAAACTCAACTAATGGTAGGCGGTCTTCCCAACTTCCATTGAAATCCATCACGCAAGCCCTAAGAATATATTCCAATGTCTGAATTGTTCTCTCGCTTTGCCCATCAGTCTGCGGATGATACGCTGTACTCATTCTTAACTGTGTCCCTAATCTTTCTTGAAGACTCCTCCAAAACTTTGACGTGAAGCGCGGATCTCTGTCTGACACAATTGATACCGGCACCCCATGTCATGAAACTATCTCCTTGATGTATAGTTTAGCTAACTAATCCAAACTGAACTTGATCTTGATCGGCAAAAAGTGCGCTGACTTTGTTAGTCGATCCACAATCACCCATATAGCATCATATCCCTTCTGTGTTGCTGGAAGTTCTACCAAAAAATCCATCGTGATATGCTCTCATTTCCACTCAGGAATTTCTAACGGCTGTAGCAATCCACTTGGTCTCTAATGTTCGGCCTTTATCCTCTGACAAGTTAGGCATCAGCTGACACATTCTGCAACCTCCCTTTTCATATTCGGCCACCAAGAATGCTGACGTAGATCTTGATACATCTTTATACTACTCGGATGTATCGAGTATCTCGTACTGTGAGCCTCTTGCAAAATCTCCTCTCGTAATTCAGGCACTAGCGGTACCCACACACGATTTTCAAACCTTAGCAGTCCCATGCTATCAACTTCGAATATGACCTCTTCTCCATCGGCCATCATCTTCTTTATTCTCTCACATTCTTCATCATTGTCTTGAGCCTCTTTCACCTTATCTAACAAGGTTGGGCTCGCTTCCACTTCTATTGACTCCTGAGGATTTTTCACCTCCAACTCCATTCGAGCCATTGCTTCTATCAGTTCTTCCTGGTCTATCAGTACAAATAACTTCTCTCTGCTCTTTCTACTTAGAGTATCAGCTACCACATTGGCCTTGCCGGGATGATATAGATTTTCACAATCGTAATCTTTGATCAATTCCAACCACCTCCGCTGCCTCATATTCAACTCCTTCTGGGTGAAGATATACTTCAGACTTTTATGGTCCGTGAATATCTCACATTTTTCTCCGTATAAATAATGTCTCCATATCTTAAGAGCAAACACTGCCGTTGCCAGCTCCAGGTCGTGGGTATGGTATCCCTTCTCATAATCCTTTAATTCTCTTGACGTATACGCAACGACTTTGTCATTTTGCATAAGCACACAACCTAGTCCCTTGTGCGATGCATCACTGTAGACTGTAAAACCTCCTCCTGTATCGTCCGGTAAAGTTGTAACGACCCCGAAATTCAACCCAATTTATTACCTTAACTTCCATAATTACATTATCTTCATAACGTCCGAATTTCGGTCCGTTAATAAATCTTTAATCACCTTAACTAATCCAATATTTGACTTTTAAAATCATCAAGTCTCAATTTTGCGGTAGAAATTTTTCTTTTTCTCAATCAATCATTGTATTAAAATATTTTATCATTTAAAAACTTCATTTACTGATCTTAATCCCTGGATCGCAACCTTTACTTTTTCTTTCTATTACAGGTGTCATAACGCTTAACATTAATCAATTAATATCATTTATATCCATACAAATTTTTTTTGTATCCTCATTTATAATTAAACATATAATAATCTTTTTCATACCAACTCCATTAAACAATTCTATTCCTGATCTGGATACATTCGTCATTGGTTAATTGGGCCTCCTTCACCTTATCTAACAATGTTGGTTACATCTCTATAACAAATAACATCTCATCTGTTTCAGAGGGGTACTTCACTTCAATTTCCAACTTTGTCATTTCTTGAATTAGTTTATCCTGAACAGTTAATTTCATCAACTTTTCTCTCTCCTTTCTACTTAAGGCGTCAGCTACTACATTAGCTTTTCCTGAATGATAGAGGATTTCATAATCATAATCCTTTATCAATTCTAGTCACCTCTTTTGACGCATGTTCAACTCCTTTTGCGTGAAGATATATTTCAGACTTTTGTGGTCTGTATATATCTCACATTTTCCCCATAAAGATAATGTCTCCATATTTTTAATGCAAAAACTACTGCTGCCAATTCCAAATCATGTGTCGGATACCCCTTCTCATAATCTTTCAACTGTCGAGATGCATATGCAATAACCTTTCCGTTTTGCATAAGCACACAACCTAATCCTTTATGAGAAGCATCACTATATACCACAAAATTTTCAGTTTCATCAGGCAAAGTTAACACCGGGGCTTCACTTAGCCTTTTCTTTAACTCACAAAAACTTTCTTCACATTTATCGTTCCACACAAACTTCACGGACTTTCTAGTTAAATTGGTTAATGGAGTTGCTATCTTAGAGAAATCTTGAATAAATCGTTGATAATAACCCGCTAAACCTAAGAAACTTCTTACCTCCGTGGGTGTCTTTGGTTGTTCCCAATTAATTACAGCTTCAACCTTTGCAGGGTCCACAAAAATTCCATCTTTATCAATAACATGACCCAAAAAGTGAACTCTTTGCAACCATAATTCACACTTTGAGAATTTAGCATATAATTTTTCTTTTCTCAAAGTTTCCAACACTATCTTTAAATGATCTGCATGTTCTTCTTGAGTCTTAGAATATACCAGGATATCATCTATGAACACCACTACAAATTTATCTAAATAGGGTTTAAAAATCCTATTCATCATATCCATGAATGCCGCTGGTGCATTTGTCAGTCTAAACGGCATAACCAGAAACTCGTAATGACCATAACGAGTTCTGAATGCTGTTTTCGGCACATCCTCCTTTCTTATTTTCAACTGATGATACCCTGACCGAAGATTAATCTTTGAAAAATATTTTGCTCCCTTCAACTGATCAAAAAGATCATCAATCCTTGGCAACGGGTATTTATTCTTAATGGTCATCTTATTTAACTCTCTATAATCAATACATAACCGTAAAGTTCCATCCTTTTTCTTAACAAATAGCACTGGTGCTCCCCATGGAGACACACTCGGCTGAATAAACTTCTTATCTAATAGCTCCTGTAGCTGTGTTATCAACTCTTTCATTTCCACTGGGGCCATTCTATACGGAGCTTTAGATATGGGAGCAGATCCTGGTGCTAAATCAACCACAAATTAATTTAGTTGTGCAGGTTAAGGATGGAAGTGAGGCATGATTATGTCAATGAGGTCACTATTTCTTCTCTTGAGCAACAAATTGATACCTTAACTTCTCTTGTTTATCAAATGGTTGCAGATCGTACACAACGAATGGAAGCTTGTAGGATTTGTGCGGTGGTAGGACATCCGACTAATATGTGCCCCATTCTTCGAGAGGAATCCTATGAGCAAGCCAATATAGCAAGTGGTTTTCCTGGTCAACCCCAATGGAGATATGATCCCTATTCAAACGCGTATAATTCAAGATGGAGGGATCATTCTAATTTTGGCTATGAGAATCCACCAATGAATCCGGCCGCAAATCAAAATTTTTCAAGCTATCAACAATACATGCAACCGTATTCCCAACAACAACAGGGCCAATCACTTTATTCTGATATGTCTTTAGAAGATATGCTTAAATTAATGGAAGCTAACACTTTACAATTACGACAGGATAATTTGCAATTTCAACAAGACATGCAGGCACGTATTCAAGAAAATAATGCAATTATTCAACATTTGGGTACTTCGATGGGACAAACGACAATCGATCAATTAGAGGGGCAAAGTTCTGAGCAAGTACCTTCTCAAACAATGAATAATCCAACGGAGAATACAAGTGCACAAGTGTTAAGCAGTGGTAACGATGTAGACAATCCAGAAGAGACAGTATCTCCACCGAAGCAAGAGAAAGAAAATAACATCAAAGAAGCGGAAAGTATTAATGTAGACGATGATGTTATTTTTGATGATGACATGCCTAAGGTGGAGGAAATTGTTGAGGAAACAAAGAAGGAAGAGTTGGATATTGCGATTACTAACAATTTGTTGTTAGAGAAGGAAGAAGAAGAAAATGAGCTGAAACAAGATTTGAGAGAGGCTGAAGCTCCATTAAATTCCATGCCAGTGATTTTAGATAATTATGTAGCACCTTCCATTCCATTACCTGTTACTCATAATACCTCTTTATCTTTTATTTTGCAGGATCCCATTCCGAATATAAAGACTCTCTGCAATCATCTTAAATACTTGTTCGTTGAAGAGGGAGTAAAACGTTTATGTCACGTGCAAGGGAGACTGAATCTACCGATAAAGAATGACGTAATGGATGGGGTACTCAAAATTCATGAAGTTGGAGTAACGTAGTACTTTGGCCTGCTGTCAAGCCAATGACGATAAACAAAGGCGCTGCTTGGGAGGCAACCCAAGAAATCAGATTTGCATTTCTTTTTCCTTTTTCTTTTTATATTTATTTGTGCCTGTTTCTTTGCATTTTATTTTACATTGGGGACAATGTAAATTTTAAGTGTGGGGGAAGGGATTTAGGATATTTATTTTATTTTTAGGAATTTTTTGTTTTACTTTATTTATTTATTTTTTTTATTAAAAAAAAAAAAATTATTTTTATTCTTAGGGAATTTTAAAAATTTTTGAATTTTGAATTTTGTGGGTAAATTCACTGCAAACCCTCACGAGACAAAACTCGTCCACTTGGGGTAACCTTGGGGTTTAAAGGCTTGTTGCACATGCTAAGTGTAACCGTGTTTTCTACGAAAATGGGGTAGTTTTTTTATTTATTTTTAGGATGTGTCACTTGAGCAATGAGTTAATTAGATTTTAATTTTTAGCCAATGATAAAATTTTGATTTTTATTTAATAACTCTTAGAAAAATGATAAATTTTTGCTTAGTTTGAATTTTTGACTTTTTATTGATAATTACTTTGTTTGAGATTTTTTAACTTTTTATGCACTTACATCCATTTGTTTGAGCTAGTTTTAATTAAGAGAAAGTTTATATGGTTAAAACGCTTATGGAAGATATTTTTGAACTCTATATCTTATTTGATCATTATTTAAAGTGAAATATAAGACAAAATATAATTTGGAGGAGATGATTTAGGTAATTTTTCTAGGATTATTATTGAAGAAGGAAAAAGAAAAATCTTGTGATGGGTTGAGATGGAGCATAAAATGCACCCATTAAAAGAAAAAAATTGAAAAAATATTTGAAAGAAAAAAATTTGATAATCCTAGTATGCTTCATTGATTAAAAACCTTTTGATCTTCTGATTTATATTTGTCTGTATTAACTGAAAGTGATGAGAAAAATAAGTATTTTGAGTTTTGTTGTATATCTTTTATAAGGTAATTAATAACCTAAACTTATATGAGTTTTGATTAGTTTAATACATTTGGATACACACACACACAAAAGATCTTGAGTAAAGTAGAATTGATAAATATGTTGAAGTTCTAGATTTTGCATGATTTTGAAATTTTCTTTGAGTTATCATTTAAAAAATCTTTGAGGCTGATGTTGAAATTTATATTGCTCTGTTGCTCAAGTAAGTTGTTTGATTATTAGTTTTATTTTTATAATTTTTATTTTTGTTTTGCCCGAGGACGAGCAAAAAGCTAAGTGTGGGGGTATTTGATAGGGCTAAATTATATGATATTTTTATTCCCTAATACTTAGTTTTTATATTTATTGTGTGCTTAAATGTTTAATTATTTAGTTTATTTTGGTTTTAATAGGTTTTATAGGGTTTTAGTTAATTTATGTTAATTTAGGTAATTTTATAGTATTTTTATATTTCTTTTTATTTATGTGTTTTTATTTATTTTTAGTGTTTTAGGTGTTTTATTTATTATTATGTGTTTTTAGGATTTTTAGTATTTTTATATTATTTTTATTTATTTTATATTTGATTTTATAGGGAAATAAAAGTCTAATGGCATTTTTGTAATTTCAGCAAAGTTTGAGGGATAAAACTGTCAAAACAGCAAAGATCGGTGGCAATTATGTAATTAACGGAAAAGTTCGGACCGCGCATGGCGCGCGGATGGATGGTCGAGCAGGTAAACGACGTCGTTTCATCAGCGCCTTCGCGCAATGCGCGCGGTTGGGCGGAACAGTGGCAAGAAAGGGAACCAGACGACGTCGTTTCGAGCTAATTACCGCGCAATGCGCGGGCGCGCGTGAGTTGACCGGTCAAGCGGGCGTAGGACGTGTTTGTTTGACGCGTTAATTGCCCAAAACAGATTATTTCGCGAATTTTGCTCCTTTTTGATTCCAAATTGGATTTTAATTCCAACTAGGGTTAGAATAATAATTATTTTTCTTTTTCTTTTATTTTTATTTGTATTTTAAATCCTATTAGGGTTTGGAAAGAATAATTCCTACTAGGGTTTGGAGGATTTTAAAGCCTATAAATAGAGGGCTTGAGACATATTGTAATACACAATTTTCATTAGAATAAAATTCTCTCTTCTATTCTTTAGTGTTCTTTATATTTATGAGTAGTTAATTTATTTTTCTTGGTTTAAGTGATTGAAGCCATCAAGATTTATACACTGTGAGATCTAATTTATTTTAATTGTTCAATTTATATTTTGATTATTGAATATTCTTCTATGCTTAATTTTATGATTAATTTGTTTAATTGCTAGGAGTACTACTAGTTTATTATTCATATTAATCTACTGCTATTTATGAAGCAACTAAGTTTAATAATTGTTTTGCAGATCAAAAGATTATTTTATCTTAGGAAGAATATTCATCTAAATTAAATGCAAACAAGTGGCTTGTGTTGTTTAGTTCAACGATCTCTCTAATTCTTTATGCTGCTATTAAATTAAATCTTTAGCACGTGCCGGAGGTTGTTTAATAGTAAGGGTATTTAGACCAAGTGGCGCTACTTATCTAAAATTAAGGAGAGAGGAGAAAAATTATTCCACCTGCGAGTAGTTCTTTCTACGGTGAATCTTCAAAATATTAATTGAGTTATTCTTGCATCAGTGATTAGTTGTAAATTCTTGATGGTGGATATTAACTTAAACCAAGGCTTTTTCTTCTTATTTATTTATTGCATAATTATTTTAAAATTTTATTTAAACTATTTCTTTGATTCAAAAACCCCCCAATTTTTATTTGCAAAAACATAAAATTAAATAATCATTCTCTGTGGGATCGACTCTTACTTGCACTACTACATATTTATTTTTCCAAAGTAAGATTTTATTTTTGGGTGCTTGCGACATCACACCAGTATCAATCACATACGCTAAGTATCTCATGCCTCCCTTCCTTAACGCCTTACTAGCTTGCATGACTGACATACAACTAAATTGTCTTGGTAAATTGCTACCATAAAATACTATTTTCGACTTTTTAGGAGTCTGTAAAGTTACACCCTTCCGTTGACAATCAATCATTGCTTTATGGTTATACAACCAATCCATCCCTAGGATGACATGAAATTCCCCAATACGTATTGGAATTAAATCCACATACAACTTATGTTTTCTTATCACCATAGGGCAATGTTTATGCACATGATTAACAGGTATCACTTCTTTAATTTCTATATTCAAGGGTTGTTCTAAGTTTTCATGAGTCAACCCTAGTCTTCTAGCAAATTCATTAGAAATAAACGAGCACGTAGCACCCGAATCAAAAAGCACACATGCATTAGTATTGCAAATTGAAATGGTACCTGACACCACATCTTTAGATTTTTCCGCATCCTGCATCGTCATATTAAAGGTTCGAGCGGTAGGATGACCTAGTGGAGTTGGTGCGGGGAGTGTCAGTTTCCCTCCACTTGTTACCTCCATCGTCTTCTTTGGACAGTTTCGAGTAAAGTGATCTACTGCTCCACAGTTATAACATCCGGTTTTCTTCAATTTTGGGCAATTTGGTGCAATGTGTTCCTTTTGCTGACACTTATAACATACCTTCTTCCCTTTTAGACAAACCCCAGAGTGATTCTTCCCACAACTGTTACACGGCTCAATTTTCTTCTTTACATCTCCGGATTTGTTTCCGGAGGTGTTGGTACTACCACTCCACTTTTTCTTGCTAGGAGGGTTGGTTCTACTACCACTTCCCTCCTTGGCATCTCCTTCATTCTTTCTTTTTTTTTGCTCTTGATGATATTTCGTAATAGCTTCACTACCTCCCTCAACTAACATTGCCTTTTCCAACATGTCAGCATGTCTGAAACATATTCACCTTGCTATAAATCCACGGCTTCAATCCCTGCTCAAATCGTTTGGCTTTCCGCTCTTCCGTATTGACCTAGTATGGGGCAAACCGGGCCAATTCATTAAATTTGGCAGCATACTCAACTACTGACATGTTATTCTGTTTTAATTCTAAAAATTGAATCTCCAACTTATTCTGCATACTCGTGGGAGAATAATTTTCGAAAAATAGTTCCTTAAACCTCTTCCAAGGAACTATTTCTCCTGCCTCTCTATTTCGATTTGCTTGCCACCAGTGGGCAGCTTCACCTTTCATCATGAAGGTTGCAAAAACAGTCTTCTGCTCCTCAACTACTCTAACCACCTCAAAAACCCTTTCCATCTCCATAATCCAAGTTTGAGCTTCTATAGGGTTTATAGAGCCCTTAAATTCTGGTGGTCCAGCTAGTTTAAAATCTTTAAAATTTGCAAAATTTAAGGGTTGGGTATTCTGTTCAGCAGGAACTGGGTTCCTATTTTGCATTGCACCTGCTAACAAATCTACTAACCTTTGCACTAGATTAACTGGAACTGTTTCTGGTTCTATTCTTGTACTTGTCCCAGTAACTTCATTCACTGATTCTTCTTGTGCTTTTCTAGCAGGTCTACCTCTCTTTGGCGGCATTCTGAAATATGAATTTTATATTAATTTTCATCACTATTTTTACAATATAAAATTTTAAAACTAGCAATTTATATCAAAACATACCAGCCTTCCAATATTTACATTAACAACCAACTATTTTACAAGATACGTACATACCCCCAGATCACACATACATCCTATTTTACGTATCATATCCCTGTTATTTACGTCAAAAGTAGGGTTTCATACTATTTATATAATATATATATATCTCAGTATCACACTATCCCATATTCCATGGGTTCATTGCTCTCCTCATTGCATCTTCAAATTCTTGTCTTATAATGTTGATCGCCACATCACGATTAATATCTCGCCAATACTGACCTTCCTCTACTCAAAAACATCGAATCCTGTGTTGTGCCCTTTCCGATGCGCATTTAAAAGCATACTCCATATCATCCATTTTTACTTGTTTAGCTCTCACCTCGTTTTCTGTGAGGCCTATAATATCCCGGATATTTAAATGAATTAGAAATAAAATATCTAATATTTAATAAAGGTTGGAGTTTGATAACCTAACAGTGGTAGATAAATAGAGGTCCAAATTAAATTTAACGGACTAACTTAGACATGGGGATATCAAATTTTTTTCTTTAAGTTAGCAAGTACAGTGATAATTCAATGAAATTGGCTAATAGCAAGTCTAATTAGATTAAGAGAATTTAATTAGTGGAGTTATATAATTATGCGACGTGGTTGCATGTAAATTAAATATGTATTTATATGAATATATGTATGTGCGTATTTAGTAACATAATTTAATGGTTAATTAAATCGTGGTAAATAAATGGATTAATATTAAATTAATCCGAATTGAATTAAAAGGTTTATTGTTGAATTAATTTAGTTATTATATTGATTATATTCATTAATCAATATTTATGCAAATTATTGATAAATTATTTATGAGGAATAATTATGTAATTTATATAATTATAAATTATATAAAGTAGTTAAACTAATTAAGGGAGAATAGAAATTTTATATATTGTACAATATTTAATTGTATATATATATATATATATATATATATATATATATATATATATATATATATATAAAGTGATTAAATTAATTGAGTAATTTAAATAGTAATTGAATATATTAAATAAATGTGACGACCCCAAATCCGGGTTCCTTTAACCCTGGACCTGGTTCATCACTATACATCATCATCATACATGTTCTATAACTAATGCGGAATATATAAACATAAATTGTTTATTCTACAACATTTCCCAAGGTTTCTAACCTTAACTTACATATATACCTTTAGATTCATAAAAAGGTTTACAAAATTACTTACGTCATATAATAATTTAGTTATAATGCATATCACTATAATCTTGTCTTTTGCTTCTGTCTCCGTCTCTCCTTGGACATTCGTATTATTCTGAAATTTATTATCATGATATAGCAAGAGTGAGCAACGACTTTGCTCAGCAAGTTTAAATACAATAACGATATATCATGATTGAAAGAAAGAACAAGCTTTTGGATTTTCAACAATGTAATAATTGTGAAAGAGTACGAATCATATTTTCAATAATTTGAATGACTGAATCAAGTAATATTGAGTGTCAATAATGACCATGAACAAATTTAACTGAACCTATGGTAATGAAGGTGATCAGCCTTTCATACCTGATGAACACATGCAACAAGCACTATGTGCGAATCAACAATTTAACGATGTGGAATAATTATACAGAATTAAACCATAGCATGCTTGAAACGTAATAACTTGAATTTGAGTTAGGAACTTGAACAATAAAATAATATATCCTGCTCGAATATAATTTGAGTAGGGTTTAGGAAACTTGCACAAAATAAAGTTCGAAGTTAGGAAACTTGCCTGTCTGCTCAGCTACAATAAATGTCTAGCTTTAACTAACTGGCTTTGAAAGACCTAACATTAATAAAGTTGGTCTAATAATTAGTACAACGTATTTGTACAACTAAACGCTCATTAAGGAACTTATCTACCACTCATAAGTACTAACACATGATATACATCAGTCAAAACAATATCATTAACCTTATAGACCCTCAATCATATTAGGTTAATAATTTAATAAGTTAGAAAATAATTTTCTCATGTGTGAAACACTTATTAAACTATTAAACAATTTATTATAATTGTTTAAACAAAAGAGTTAAAAGACACTTTCTTTATTTCATTTAATTACTATTTAACATTAATTAAATAGTAAGTAATTAACTACCTTTAGTTATTATTTAATAATAAATAATAACTTACTAGATTTATTTATTATTTAAAGTTAATCAAATAATAAATAATTAAAATAATCAAATATCATTAGTTATTATTTAATAAATAATAATAACTAACTAACTAGATTCATTTATTATTTAAAGTAAATTAAATAATAAATAATACAATTATATAGTAAATACCCAAATATCATTAGTTATTATTTAATAATAAATAATAACTAACTAAATTTATTTATTATTTAAAGTTAATCAAATAATAAATAATTAAGTAATCAATCTTAGTTGTCTTCAATTATTATTTAATAGTAATTAAATAATAATTAATTAATTTATCATCCTTGTTTATTATTTAATATTAATTAAATAATAATTAATTTAATCATAAATTCAGAAGATATAATATTAAACTAACTAGATTAATATTTAACATTTAAATATTAATCCTAAATACTTATTATATTTGGAAAAATATAATATTAAACTAACTAGATTAATATTTATAACATTTAAATATTAATCCTAAATACTTATTATATTTGAAAAAATATAACATTAAACTAACTAGATTAATATTTACAATATTTAAATATTAATCCTAAATACTTATTATATTTGAAAAATATAACATTAAACTAACTAGATTAATATTTACAACATTTAAATATTAATCCTAAATACTTATTATATTTGAATAATATAATATTAAACTAATCTTGATTAATATTTACAACATTTAAATATTAATCCTAAATACTTATTATATTTGAAAAATATAATATTAAACTAACTAGATTAATATTTACAACATTTAAATATTAATCCTAAATACTTATTATATTTGGAAAATATAATATTATATGCCTAAATATCATTTTTGTATTATTATTATTTTAAATTAATTTTTAAACATTTAAATTAATTAAAATTATCCAGAATGGCAATTCTGTAATTAAATCGAAAAACTGATACGAGGGCAATTTCGTAATTACGCAGAAAAAGACCGGAGGGGCAGTATCGTAATTTACGGCAAAATTGTCCCTCGCGCATTGCGCGCGCTGACATTTCTACGGTACCAAAACGGTGCCGTTTCGGAACACCGTCTGTTGGCTTCCGCGCATATCGCGCGGGGACTGAATTTTGTACCCAAAACGACGTCGTATTGTACGCGGTCTGGCGAGTAAACAGTGGCTCGCGCATTGCGCGGCCGACATTTTTTTTTCCTTCTTCCAAGCAGATTGTGAACAGTACTTTTTATACACCACTTTAATAAAAATTATACATTCAAGTAAGCTTTAAAAATCCAAAAAAATTACCAATCACTTAATATCAATTTATAACATGAAAATTTAATTTTTTCATGATTTAATATTAAAATTTTTTTATAAAAATTTTTACATCACATAAACTACCAAAAATCATAACTTTTTATGTATAACTCCATTTTGAGTGATTCAAACTTTGTTTTTCTCATGATTTTAATGTTCTATAACATTATAACATTAAATCTAAATATTATAAAAATTATCTTTGGTCATAAATTTCAAGACTTGATTATACACTACTAAACACATATTTTAGCATACAAAATACACCAAAATACAAACCAAGCCTATTAAACTCAAGCATGGCATAAATATTACTACCATACACATTATTAACTACATTAACATATTTATACTCACATGTTGGTTTATTTAATTTAAAAAAAATAAACTACATTTAAAATAATCATTACCTCATTTTAATGGCTATCTTCATTTTTCTTCCAAACTAGGTTGTGAAAGAAGATCTCATGATCCAAGAACTCCTTCTCCTTCCTTATCCTTGCTCTCAAATATTTTCTCACCTCTCAAATGCTCTCTAGCTCTCTCTTTAGCTTGAAAATAAAAGATGAGAAAATGACTACAAAAGCTCCTAAATTGTAAGTATACTAGTAAAAATTTTAGATACAAAAGTATATCTATAAGTCATGATTCTCCTACTTGGATACTAGCACAAGAAATGGCTAACCCATGACTTAGTTGGTGGAAGAGGGATGGTCCATGTACAAAAAAATCAAACAAGCAACCTAATTAATAAATAAATGAAAAATAAAATAACAAAGATATCATTTCATTCTTCCTTTCTCATGCTTGTCGGCTGACCACTTTGGGTGTCCCAAAATCATGGTCACAATTTACTTTTTACATTAATAATAGTTAAATTAACTATTTTCCAAGTGGGCCAATCATTGGGCTTTAATTTAAAATACCAATTGGGCTCCAATTAAATTGTTTGGGCTACTAAATTGTCAAATTTTATTATTCTTCATTTGGGCTACTAATTGACCCATGTTGGGCTAATTTAATAATTTACACATTAATTATTCAATCCATGATCAAATAAATAATTAGATTGAATAAATAATTAAATATTCTAACCCATAAGTATTAAATTACTAAATGGACTAATAAATATTATTATTAATATTTTACATGATTTACATTAATTAATTATCATATTAATTAATTTATAAAATTTAATTCACTCATTATATTCAATTTAATTGAATATTTAATTAATGACAACTTGTCAATTATTTTGTTATTAAAACTTTAGAATGTGTTCGCTAATAATAATATATATAAACTATATATATTATTTATACACATTACTTTTCCTCAAAACAATTTCACAATAAATTATGAAATTAAAATAAATACAATATATAATTTAATATATATTATTTAGGCCATAAATTAAATTACTTAATACATTTACATTAAATAATTCATTTCTCATCAATTATGGAAATAATTCCATTTACCCGAAAATACATTGAAATACTAATATATTTTCTCAATTTCTTATTTAAATAATTTATTTAATTATTTAATTAATATTACACAAATAATTGTATAATTAAATTTCTCACTCTCATAAATCATTTACAATGATTTATTTAATTATAGAATATATTCATTTAATATATTCAATTACTATTTAAAATTACTTAATTAATTTAATCCCTTTATATATATGTACATATATATGAAATTAAATGTTGTACATATATACAATTATTAATCTCCCTTAATTAATTCAACTATTTTATATAATTTATAATTATATAATTTACGTAATTATTCCTCACAAATAATTTATCAACAATTTTCATAATTGTTGATTAATGAATAAATTAATTCCACAATAAACCTTTTAATTCAATTCGGATTAATTTAATATTAATCTATCTATTTATCACAATTTAATTAACCATTAAATTATGTTACTAAATATGCACGCATATATATATATATATATATATTCATATAAATACATATTTAATTTACACGCAACCACGTCGCATAATTACATAACTCCACTAATTAATTCTCGTAATTTAATTAGACTTGCTGTTAGTCAAGTTTATTGAATTATCACTTTACTTGCTAACTTATCAAAAATTTTGATATCACCATATCTAAGTTAGTCCGTTAAATTTAATTTGGACCTCTATTTATCTATTACTACTAGGTTATCAAACTCCAACCTTTATTAAATATTAAATATTTTATTTCTAATTCATTTAAATATCTGGGATATTACATTCACCCCTTCTTCTAAAAATTTCGTCCCCGAAATTATCTCATACACATTTCTACCAATTTTCATCTCTGAGTATAACTCTTTACTCATCAAATTCTATGACCACCCTTTTTCTAGGAAGTTCATACTTTTCACAATTCCAGAACAATGGAATATCTTGCAGAAGAATAAATTGAAAATCAATATCTTACCGAAGAATAAATTGAAAATCAAAATATTCATTAAAACTTTCATACTATGCTGAGGGGTCATCAAGACTGTGAACATGGAATTAACTGAATTCCGAATAAATAGTATTTATCCCTGTAAATACTTACAAACAGAGTGTTTATCAATCGCAAAGACTGAAAACATTCCATAGGTGTACGCTAGGTGATCAGCCTATCGTACCACACGTCGTGCAGAACGTTTGAGTTGGGCGCCAGTCGGAGCTATATGCCGACCAAATACATCTGCTTTAGCTGACAGAATATATTTGTTTTTGCACTTGTTCACCTCAGACTTACTACAAAATTCCGTTCCAAAATAATTTGGATTGGATAATAAACTTGAGTCAATTCTGACTAAAAGTGTCCAGTCAAAATAAATGACAAAGACTCTCATCATTGAACTATTCGTATATTACGAACTAAAAATCATTTTAGATTAGTTAAAATAACTGTAATTCATTTTTAGGACTTCATGATACCGCACCGTTGCAACAGTGCGTTGAGGATTCCGTCTTTTTCATCTCTGCACCATGGCTTTAATGGCGTGGATGATTTTATAAATACATTTTGATATTTTTAAATCAATTTGTCTAGCCGAAACAATTAGCATAGACTCTTTTTTACACGTTTCAAAATACTGAAAATCATTTTATGACTTTGTCATATTACATCGTACCATATTGGGCTTTAAACATCCACACTCGGTCACTCTGCATTGATGACTCCATCACTTATCATCTCTGCACTAAATGCATTAATGATTTCAAAAATACATTTGTCTTTTCAAAAGCACAAAAGTGCGAATTTAGCACGATTTTAAGAATTTCAAAATCTAGCATAGCTAGAAGATTTGGAATACCCTAAAATCTCAAAACACCTCAAATTTTTCCTCCATATTCTTTTCCAGCTTAATAACTATATCTATTATAGCCTTAACCTGACTACTTAAATATATCCATACTCACTGTTCATCAAACTTACCACGTATTTGGGCTCAGGAACTTACCATAATCATATGGTTTGAGGAACTTGTCCTAGTCAGGCCAAATTCGCCCATTCGCTGAGGGGTTCCACCACATAACTATGAGTCACGAACTTTCCATGCGTGTCGGTTCTCAGAACACGAACTTAACTTAACATCCTCTACCTATTCGTTATACATGAGAAAAGAATCACCTTCTCAACATTCATATAACAAATAGCGCGACACCAGGTTTCAATCGATTATCACTATAAGAAGCTAAGTGGTTGTCAAACCAAACACAATCTCCTGCCCATACAAGAAATTGGTCAACTTGGCCACTAATCAATATAGAAAGTTAAGCGGTCGTTAAACCAAGAACAAATATATCAGTTTCCCAACTGTTCAACACTGTAAGGAACACCTGCCATCAGTGCATACGCTTATCCTACGATACACACTGATCGTGCCAAGTTTCGCAGCAGCATCTCCCAAATTGGTTCGCTGACATATCATAGCCCCCGCCCATACAAGGGTTCGTTCAACTCAACCACTATATTAATGTAGGAAGCTAAGCGGTTCTAAAACCAAGCACAAATCCCCTGCCCATACAAAGAAATTGTACAACTCAACCACTAATATGAGTCCTCAATTAAAAACCTACAAACCTCTAACTTCTCTTAACTTGATATGAATTTTGTCAATCCATACCTTATCACACTCAACACTTCAAGAGTCCACTTGTTACTATTTCAGTATCTTCATTGTTATAGCACCATGCTATCAACACAATCTCTTAATCATTTAACAGACCATTTGTCATTCCATGATTTTACTATGATCATCGTGATCTTATAACACAATTGATTTCACTGTACTATTTTTCCTTTATTCTAGGATCGTCTATCATCTTATCATTCATCTATGATCATTTTACTGTACGATCCTTCTCTTTTTAAATTCTTGAATCAAGTGTTCCCTGATTCTTATTCCATTTATTTGGATTACACTCATTGAAGATCCTTCTTTGAATCTTTTCATATATCTATGTATCTATATAGATTTATTTCCTCCTTTATGAACTGTATATGTTCATTTCTAAACTCTATCTGAGTTTATCCTTTCACTGTCTTCATTATCTTTCCATGATTATAGCCTAAGGTACTGCTACCTAAGAACTATAACCTATCAGCTCTGATACCAACCTGTGACGACCCCAAATCCGGGTTCCTTTAACCCTGGACCTGGTTCATCACTATACATCATCATCATACATGTTCTATAACTAATGCGGAATATATAAACATAAATTGTTTATTCTACAACATTTCCCAAGGTTTCTAACCTTAACTTACATATATACCTTTAGATTCATAAAAAGGTTTACAAAATTACTTACGTCATATAATAATTTAGTTATAATGCATATCACTATAATCTTGTCTTTTGCTTCTGTCTCCGTCTCTCCTTGGACATTCGTATTATTCTGAAATTTATTATCATGATATAGCAAGAGTGAGCAATGACTTTGCTCAGCAAGTTTAAATACAATAACGATATATCATGATTGAAAGAAAGAACAAGCTTTTGGATTTTCAACAATGTAATAATTGTGAAAGAGTACGAATCATATTTTCAATAATTTGAATGACTGAATCAAGTAATATTGAGTGTCAATAATGACCATGAACAAATTTAACTGAACCTATGGTAATGAAGGTGATCAGCCTTTCATACCTGATGAACACATGCAACAAGCACTATGTGCGAATCAACAATTTAACGATGTGGAATAATTATACAGAATTAAACCATAGCATGCTTGAAACGTAATAACTTGAATTTGAGTTAGGAACTTGAACAATAAAATAATATATCCTGCTCGAATATAATTTGAGTAGGGTTTAGGAAACTTGCACAAAATAAAGTTCGAAGTTAGGAAACTTGCCTGTCTGCTCAGCTACAATAAATGTCTAGCTTTAACTAACTGGCTTTGAAAGACCTAACATTAATAAAGTTGGTCTAATAATTAGTACAACGTATTTGTACAACTAAACGCTCATTAAGGAACTTATCTACCACTCATAAGTACTAACACATGATATACATCAGTCAAAACAATATCATTAACCTTATAGACCCTCAATCATATTAGGTTAATAATTTAATAAGTTAGAAAATAATTTTCTCATGTGTGAAACACTTATTAAACTATTAAACAATTTATTATAATTGTTTAAACAAAAGAGTTAAAAGACACTTTCTTTATTTCATTTAATTACTATTTAACATTAATTAAATAGTAAGTAATTAACTACCTTTAGTTATTATTTAATAATAAATAATAACTTACTAGATTTATTTATTATTTAAAGTTAATCAAATAATAAATAATTAAAATAATCAAATATCATTAGTTATTATTTAATAAATAATAATAACTAACTAACTAGATTCATTTATTATTTAAAGTAAATTAAATAATAAATAATACAATTATATAGTAAATACCCAAATATCATTAGTTATTATTTAATAATAAATAATAACTAACTAAATTTATTTATTATTTAAAGTTAATCAAATAATAAATAATTAAGTAATCAATCTTAGTTGTCTTCAATTATTATTTAATAGTAATTAAATAATAATTAATTAATTTATCATCCTTGTTTATTATTTAATATTAATTAAATAATAATTAATTTAATCATAAATTCAGAAGATATAATATTAAACTAACTAGATTAATATTTAACATTTAAATATTAATCCTAAATACTTATTATATTTGGAAAAATATAATATTAAACTAACTAGATTAATATTTATAACATTTAAATATTAATCCTAAATACTTATTATATTTGAAAAAATATAACATTAAACTAACTAGATTAATATTTACAACATTTAAATATTAATCCTAAATACTTATTATATTTGAAAAATATAACATTAAACTAACTAGATTAATATTTACAACATTTAAATATTAATCCTAAATACTTATTATATTTGAATAATATAATATTAAACTAATCTTGATTAATATTTACAACATTTAAATATTAATCCTAAATACTTATTATATTTGAAAAATATAATATTAAACTAACTAGATTAATATTTACAACATTTAAATATTAATCCTAAATACTTATTATATTTGGAAAATATAATATTATATGCCTAAATATCATTTTTGTATTATTATTATTTTAAATTAATTTTTAAACATTTAAATTAATTAAAATTATCCAGAATGGCAATTCTGTAATTAAATCGAAAAACTGATACGAGGGCAATTTCGTAATTACGCAGAAAAAGACCGGAGGGGCAGTATCGTAATTTACGGCAAAATTGTCCCTCGCGCATTGCGCGCGCTGACATTTCTACGGTACCAAAACGGTGCCGTTTCGGAACACCGTCTGTTGGCTTCCGCGCATATCGCGCGGGGACTGAATTTTGTACCCAAAACGACGTCGTATTGTACGCGGTCTGGCGAGTAAACAGTGGCTCGCGCATTGCGCGGCCGACATTTTTTTTTCCTTCTTCCAAGCAGATTGTGAACAGTACTTTTTATACACCACTTTAATAAAAATTATACATTCAAGTAAGCTTTAAAAATCCAAAAAAATTACCAATCACTTAATATCAATTTATAACATGAAAATTTAATTTTTTCATGATTTAATATTAAAATTTTTTTATAAAAATTTTTACATCACATAAACTACCAAAAATCATAACTTTTTATGTATAACTCCATTTTGAGTGATTCAAACTTTGTTTTTCTCATGATTTTAATGTTCTATAACATTATAACATTAAATCTAAATATTATAAAAATTATCTTTGGTCATAAATTTCAAGACTTGATTATACACTACTAAACACATATTTTAGCATACAAAATACACCAAAATACAAACCAAGCCTATTAAACTCAAGCATGGCATAAATATTACTACCATACACATTATTAACTACATTAACATATTTATACTCACATGTTGGTTTATTTAATTTAAAAAAAATAAACTACATTTAAAATAATCATTACCTCATTTTAATGGCTATCTTCATTTTTCTTCCAAACTAGGTTGTGAAAGAAGATCTCATGATCCAAGAACTCCTTCTCCTTCCTTATCCTTGCTCTCAAATATTTTCTCACCTCTCAAATGCTCTCTAGCTCTCTCTTTAGCTTGAAAATAAAAGATGAGAAAATGACTACAAAAGCTCCTAAATTGTAAGTATACTAGTAAAAATTTTAGATACAAAAGTATATCTATAAGTCATGATTCTCCTACTTGGATACTAGCACAAGAAATGGCTAACCCATGACTTAGTTGGTGGAAGAGGGATGGTCCATGTACAAAAAAATCAAACAAGCAACCTAATTAATAAATAAATGAAAAATAAAATAACAAAGATATCATTTCATTCTTCCTTTCTCATGCTTGTCGGCTGACCACTTTGGGTGTCCCAAAATCATGGTCACAATTTACTTTTTACATTAATAATAGTTAAATTAACTATTTTCCAAGTGGGCCAATCATTGGGCTTTAATTTAAAATACCAATTGGGCTCCAATTAAATTGTTTGGGCTACTAAATTGTCAAATTTTATTATTCTTCATTTGGGCTACTAATTGACCCATGTTGGGCTAATTTAATAATTTACACATTAATTATTCAATCCATGATCAAATAAATAATTAGATTGAATAAATAATTAAATATTCTAACCCATAAGTATTAAATTACTAAATGGACTAATAAATATTATTATTAATATTTTACATGATTTACATTAATTAATTATCATATTAATTAATTTATAAAATTTAATTCACTCATTATATTCAATTTAATTGAATATTTAATTAATGACAACTTGTCAATTATTTTGTTATTAAAACTTTAGAATGTGTTCGCTAATAATAATATATATAAACTATATATATTATTTATACACATTACTTTTCCTCAAAACAATTTCACAATAAATTATGAAATTAAAATAAATACAATATATAATTTAATATATATTATTTAGGCCATAAATTAAATTACTTAATACATTTACATTAAATAATTCATTTCTCATCAATTATGGAAATAATTCCATTTACCCGAAAATACATTGAAATACTAATATATTTTCTCAATTTCTTATTTAAATAATTTATTTAATTATTTAATTAATATTACACAAATAATTGTATAATTAAATTTCTCACTCTCATAAATCATTTACAATGATTTATTTAATTATAGAATATATTCATTTAATATATTCAATTACTATTTAAAATTACTTAATTAATTTAATCCCTTTATATATATGTACATATATATGAAATTAAATGTTGTACATATATACAATTATTAATCTCCCTTAATTAATTCAACTATTTTATATAATTTATAATTATATAATTTACGTAATTATTCCTCACAAATAATTTATCAACAATTTTCATAATTGTTGATTAATGAATAAATTAATTCCACAATAAACCTTTTAATTCAATTCGGATTAATTTAATATTAATCTATCTATTTATCACAATTTAATTAACCATTAAATTATGTTACTAAATATGCACGCATATATATATATATATATTCATATAAATACATATTTAATTTACATGCAACCACGTCGCATAATTACATAACTCCACTAATTAATTCTCGTAATTTAATTAGACTTGCTGTTAGTCAAGTTTATTGAATTATCACTTTACTTGCTAACTTATCAAAAATTTTGATATCACCATATCTAAGTTAGTCCGTTAAATTTAATTTGGACCTCTATTTATCTATTACTACTAGGTTATCAAACTCCAACCTTTATTAAATATTAAATATTTTATTTCTAATTCATTTAAATATCTGGGATATTACAATAAATATATTCCATAATTAAGTAAATCATTGTAAATAATTTATGGAAGTGAGTAATTTAATTACACAATTATTTGTGTAATATTTAAATAATGTAATAAATTATTTAAATAAGAAATTAATTAAATAAATTGTTATTTTTAAATACATTAAAAATATATTATTTTTAATGTGTGTAAATGTATAACATATATATATATATGTAAGAATCGTATTACCATATATATATATAAAATCATGTGTGTGGTTATGTTTGTTTTTGACTTTCTGGGCATGGCATGCATGATATATATATATATATATATATATATATATATATATATATAAAAGCATGTGTGTGGTTATGTTTGTTTCTGACTTTCTGGGCATGGCATGACGTGTGTTTGTTTCTGGGCATGGCACGGCGTAAGTGACTAAGTGTGTGTTTATATATATATATTTCAATTATTTGATTTCACAATAAATGATGAAAATAATTATATAATGAATTAAATTATGAAAATAATATATATATTAATTATATATATATTTTTATTAGTTTTGGAGGTGTAAAGTGTACTAAATTATTATTATGTGGTAAAATAAAGTACATCCGTTTTTAGTGAAACGAATTTTAAAATGATCGTGAAGATATATACTATTTTATGGTATATTTAATTTTTATACATATGGTGATATTCTTTACACTGTGTGTATAATTAAGGAGTATTTAAAGTATAAATATTAAATAATTAATATATTAAAAAGATTGTGCCGTGTTTAGTAAAAAAATTTGGCGTGTTCCATTGTGTTTGGCGTGTTCCAAGTGACATATCAGTAGAAATAAGAGTATTATCCAGAAACAAAGCAACCTTGTTCATCATCTCTCTCTTACGGAAATTCATATTTCTCTCAACCCTCCATAAAATTTTCATCCGAAAGTTTCCTAACCATCGAGAAAATTGCTAGAGGAAGAATATTAATCTAGCTCTCAAATAGAAATCATCAAATAAGGTAATACTTATTTTATTTTTTGAAAGTATACTTTCTTTCCATTTTAATTATCCAAAAGAATTGTTTGTTATGTAATAAATTATTTGGATAATGTAGAAAAATTAGTATTTTGGTATAGAATAATTTGTAGTATTTGATTATGTGATTATTCATGGGATTTGAGGTTGAAAATCATAATTTTGATGTATTTATGGAATTAATTATGTGAACAAATTTTGCTCCGAAAATTTGTGAAATAATTCATGGGTATCTAATTTTTTTATGTTATTAATTGTTGCTAAGTTTTTGGTAATTGATTTAGAATTTTTTGGATAGATTAAAGCTTGCTTGAAGTTGTTTTAATGGTTATTGTTCTACCGAAGTGGCGAAAAAGATGAGTAACAGAAACCAACGAAGTTACTGCACTGATATGTTAAGGATTTTTTTGAGATTTTTGGCCAAATTACAAAAATGCCCTCCGAATTTAGTTTTAATTAATTTAAATGATTAAAAATTATAAAATTTTTTATAAAAAATAGTAAAAATACAAAAATGATATTTAGGTATTTAATATTATATTTTCCAAATATAATAAATATTTAGGATTAATATTTAAATATTTTAAATATTAATCTAGTTAGTTTAATATTATATTTTTCAAATATAATAATTATTTAGGATTAATATTTAAATGTTTTAAATATTAATCTAGTTAGTTTAATATTATATTTTTCAAATATAATAAATATTTAGGATTAATATTTAAATGTTTTAAATATTAATCTAGTTAGTTTAATATTATATTTTTCAAATATAATAAATATTTAGGATTAATATTTAAATGTTTTAAATATTAATCTAGTTAGTTTAATATTATATCTTCTGAATTTATGATTAAATTAATTATTTATTATTTAATTAATATTAAATAATAAACAAGGATGATAAATTAATTAATTATTATTTAATTACTATTAAATAATAATTAAAGACAACTAAGATTGAGTATTTAATTATTTATTATTTGATTAACTTTAAATAATAAATAAATTCAGTTAGTTATTATGTATTATTAAATAATAACTAATGATATTTGAGTATTTACTATATAATTTTATTATTTATTATTTAATTAACTTTAAATAATAAATGAATCTAGTTAGTTAGTTATTATTTATTATTAAATAATAACTAAAGATATTTGATTATTTTTAATATAATATAATTATTTATTATTTGATTAACTTTAAATAATAAATAAATTTAGTAAGTTATTATTTATTATTAAATAATAACTAAATGTATTTAATTACTTACTGTTTAATTAATGTTAAATAGTAATTAAATGAAATAAAGAAAATGTCTTTTAACTCTTTTGTTTAAACAATTATAATAAATTATTTAATAGTTTAATAAGTGTTTAACACTTGAGAAAATTATTTTCTAACTTATTAAATTATTAACCTAATATGATTGAGGGTCTATAAGGTTAATAATATTGTTTTGACTGATGTAAATTATGTGTTAGTACTTATGTGTGGTAGATACGTTCCTTAGTGAGCGTATAGTTGTACAAATACGCCGTACTAATTATTAGACCAACTTTATTAATGTTAGGTCTTTCAAAGCCAGTTAGTTAAAGCTAGACATTAATTGTAGCTGAGCAGTCAGGCAAGTTTTCCTAAACCCTACTCAATTTATATTCGAGCAGGATATATTATTTTATTGTTCAAGTTCCTAACTCAAACTCAAGTTATTATGTTTCAAGCATGCTATGGTTTAATTCTGTATAATTATTCCACCTCTTTAAATTGTTGATTCGCACATAGTGCTTGTTGCATGTGTTCATCAGGTATGAAAGACTGATCACCTTCATTACCATAAGGTTCAGTTAAATTTGTTCATGGTCATTATTGACACTCAACATTAATTAATTCAGTCATTCAATTATTGAAATTATGACTCGTACTCTTTCACAATTATTATATTGTTGAAAATCCAAAAGCTTATTCTTTCTTTCAATCATGATATATCGTTATCGTATTTAAACTTGCTGAGCAAAGTCGTTGCTCACTCTTGCTATATCATGATAACAAATTTCAGAATAATACGAATGTCCGAGGAGAGACGGAGACAGAAGCAAAAGACAAGATTATAGTGTTATGCATGATAACTAAATTGTTATATGGTGTAAGTAATTTTGTAAACCTTTTTATGAATCTAAAGGTATATATGTAAGTTAAGGTTAGAAACCTTGGGAAATATTGTAGAACAAACAATTTATGTTTATATATTCTGCATTAGTTATAAAACATGTATGAAGATGATGTATCGTTACGTACCAAGTCTAGGGTTAAAGGAACCCGGATTTGGGGATGTCACAAGGCCTACCTGCCTAGTCGCTCTTCCCCAAGCATTCTCAATTCTCGTCCTATCTGCCACCTCTCTATTTAACCTATCAACAAGAATTTATCTTTCCGTAGACAATTCTTCTATTCTATGTTCGGCTTGGGCTAGTTTATTTACGGCCTCATTTTTCTGGTGGGTGAGGACCTGGAGTTCTTCCTCTCTTTGTTGTGACACAACATTTTGAGCTACAGCTTGGGCTTCTAACTCATGTACTTGGTGTGTAAGATCGACCACCTGAATCTCTAAACCATTTATAGTGTCTATGGCATTAACTATTAATTCTTCATTTGGGTCTAAGTTTTCGGGAGGAGTACCTTCAGAAGACCCTCCTACACCTTCTTCTTCTTCTTCTTCATTTACTTCCATATGTTCTTCTGGTTCAAAATCTGGTCCATACTCTGACCCTGGCTCAGACACTAGTGGACTAGCAATTATTCGCTCCGGTACTACATGTATATCCCTAATCTCTTCTTCTTCAATCCTAGCCCCACTTGGTTCACCTGTCTCTGTCATCCTATAAAACAACAATACGAGAATCTTCTATCAACGTTAATCTAACCATTATATAATAACTTTTAAATAACACATAAATTATTGACTTTTTAACGTCCTAAATTCCCTACTTCCCTTTAAACTCAATTTGAGTTGCGTACTCATACCTAGTTCGTACTAAGGTTTTCCCTCACCTATAGTCTTAAATCTTTCAGCTCTGATACCAACCTGTGACGCCCCCAAATTCAGGCTCCTGGAACCTTGAATTTGGTGTTCACTATTCATAATATCGCATACATTAATCATTACCCAGAATTACCATTAATATACATTACATATGCTAATCTCCAACATAAAACAAAATACATCTCTCACACTCCCAGGGTCATTAACCTTTACATACATGTAACATTACTAAGATAACATTCCCTATCTACAGTCACAACATAGATTTAAGACTACCGGCTGGGGACAACACATCAATTTCTTCAGTCCGATACCTTTCCTTTGCCTTTGTCTTTCTTATCTAGATTCTCGGGTTTTACATCTTTGTCTGCGACATTTTAAGCAAGTAAAAGTGAGCAACTAAAGTACTCAGCAAGTATAATGAACAGAATAACAATGTATTATGAGGATCAGAATTTATATCAATAATGTAACATTAATTCAATTAAAACGAAAGAGAATAATTGCAGGAATTATCTTTTGAAACATGATACAAATGAATTAAACTGAGGGTCACAAGACCATTGAACATAGGTTAATCAATATTGATAACCTGTTTATGTCATAAAGACCATAAAACCTTAAACCCGTACTCGAGGTGATCAGCCTCTCGTACCTATGACTGTGCACATCATATTACCGCATATCGCGGGGATCGGAATTTAAAGCATCCGACAAGCTATACCCCTGGAATAGGGTTGTTCATCTCAGTTTCTAGGAGTCCGCACCAAAACAATTTGGTTTGGCTCAACACTAAACAATATAAAGTAATTTGAAATTCAATTGTATCAAAAGTCTAGCCGAACAAATGGTCTAGACTCATAATTATTAATTCACTGACAAACAATTATGTCTCGTTATGAATGACCTTTATGAATATATGTGTGTAACAAAAGAGATTTTTTTTTCATTGAATAATCCACAATATCACTGAAATCAATATTCGATAAAATGGAATAATGATGAAACTTTAGGAAATAAAGCTCAATAAATATTTTAATAGCTAACACATGATTAATGGTTCAAAGTTAGGGTTTAAGAACTTGCCTCAATATCCGTTTACTATGTTAACTGCTAAATTTTCCTTTCCTGAACACCCTATAATAATAACATAATAATATAATAATAATTTAGTAACTCACGATATTAATATATATAATTAATATCACTTTCAACCTAATTATTCTACCTATCGACTCTATATGGGTATTTATAATTAATTATAACCTAATTTGGTTATAATTCTAGTTATGTTCTTTTAAATTCCCATTATTAAACCTTTAATAATTAATTTGAAATTATTCCTCAAAATTGGAAATTTTTTAGACTTCATTTATAAAACATTTTTATATATTTTTCTGATTTTATATAATTTTTATTAATTTTTAAACATTTATTTTAATTAATTTTACTTCCAATGGCATTTCCATAAATAACCTGAAAACCGGAACCAGGGGCATAATGGTAATTTCGCAAAAAATCGGTCGGCCGCGCATGGCACGAGCCCAGTCTTCCGCGGCACCAAACGACGTCGTTTGGCCCTGCCCCGGAAAGCGTTTTCGTTTGAAGAGCGATTTACGTTTTATTTATGGAAAAATATCAGTGGCTCCCTGGTATCTATTCCCCGTATAAATGCTATATCGTGAAATGGAAAGAGTCCAAACGTTGAAAAGAACGTTCAAAAAGACGACAAACGTTTTCTCGTAAATCGTGTCTTTTTTCGTCTTTTTCCCCAGAAAATTTTATTAGTTCCCTGACATCTAAACCTCATATTATCACTATGTCGTGAAATACAAGAAGTCCTACAGATGAAAGAAACAGTCAAACGAATGAAAAGCGTCACCTCGTGAATAGTGCTTTTACACGTTTTTTGAGAAAAACTTTTACTGACTGTTACGTGTTTCAAATCGTGGGAAGGTTGAATCTTGAAACAGAATGTCAATTTAACCTTCACATTTTGCTCAAGGGCCTAGGTTATTTTCTAGGGTTTAGACCCTAGGGTTTAGGGTTTAGGTTTTAACTTTTTTCCCAATTTAGGTTTTTGTCCTAAATTGACTTCTGATTTTTAATAAGTGTTAAGGTTAACTACTTGAACCAAAACACAAAATCCTACACATAGATAATTCACATAACTCATTTAAAAGCCCGATTCAAGCTTTACTAATCACATAACACATAGTTTAGGTTAAACAGTTTAACCTCTTTGTTATATACGATCGTAGTTTCGAGTCGTATATATTCTTTAAGATAACTCAAGGTATGCTTGAGAAATCGATCTTAGGTTTTGAATTGACAACCTTTGCTTAAATCTTGTTAGATCACTTTGAAAAATATTTGGGATATTACATTCAACCCAACTTACAGGAATTTCGTCCTCGAAATTAACTTTACAATTACTTTAGTCATTTAATATCATATTTATAAGTGCTATAAATATTCAGGATATTACAATAATAATAGTAATAATAATAATAATACTAATAATAATAATAAAAAAAACTACACCTTTATTTAATTAGGATTTAGAAAGAAAATATATCATTTCAATTAAGATGGTCTAGCCATCATTATTTTAATTATATGGTGACAAAGAAAGTCCACTCTAGCACTAGATTAGCAGACACATTGTCCAAATTTTAATGACTCTCTGCATTTCGGTACACGATGTGAACTGACATGTCCAAATTAATAATTATATTTATGAATTAAATAAATTATATTTAAAATTTTGAAATAAATAAAATTTTATAATATATTTAAAATTTCAATCATATTAATTGTAATTAGTTGAACAAATGTGCTTAATTTAACGTAGCAAGTATTTTAGCACTATGTGTATATTTGGTCACGTAGTGTTTAATTTATTTGGACGTCCAAATGTAGTATAAAATTGCATTATGAAATTTTATAGTTTATTCAAATTACTAATGCAGAGATGGAACGGATAAAACACTTAAACAATAATAGTAGTAATAGTAATAATACAGATAATAATAATATTTATAATAATAATAGTAGTAATAGTAATAATACTAATAATAATTACTATAATAATAATAATAATAACAATTAATATAATAATAGTAGTAATAATAATTATTATAATTATAACAATAATAATAATAATAACAACAATAACAGTAATAATAATAATAATTAAAAAAATAATAAAAATAACAATACTAATAATAATTATAATTATAATATAATAATAGTAATAATAATAATAGTAATAATAATAATAATATCGATGATGATGATGATGATGATAATAATAATAATAATAATAATAATTTTATTTTTTGAATTTTAATCTAATTTTAATATAATTTTTCGTTAATAATAATAATAATAACAACAACAACAACAACAACAATAATAATAATAATAATAATAATAATAATAATATCGATAATAATAATATTTAAAATTTTTATATTTTATAATTTTCTTAATAGTAATACAGATAATAATAATATTTTTATTTTTTAAATTTTAATTTAATTTTTTGTTATATCGTGCCTTCAGGCACGGGTAATTACTAGTTCATAGATATACCTCCAAAAATTATATAGAACAATTATATAATTATTTACCAATTTTTCATACGCTTAATTTATCACCAAAAATTACATAAATAATTTAAAGAATTTAGTTTATACCTTCTGTCAACGCCGGGATTTTCGCTCGTCTCGTTTTTTTTATATTAAAATGCCCTTTTCCAATTTTAGCCTTTAGATTAAGATGTGACTTTTGAAAAGGGTCGGCTTAATGTCGACGGGTTTTGAAAGATCGATTTTATTATGAGCCAATTGACCAGAGTCGCCAGTTGGTATTTTTGAAATGGATGTACCAACTCATCCGAATTTTGTTTTCGTAATCGTAATGGCTCATATGTGACTCCGATTCAATTGGTCCGCAAACCGAGATTCATAGAGTTCGGGGGCTTGCTTAAGCGAGGGGAAGGTGTTAGGCACCCCCCGACTTCCGTGAAACACGGTTACCGCAATCTCGATGTTTTCCTATCCTTTTAAATCCTAAAATATGTGTGTGTGTGTGTGTGTGTGTGTGTATGTGCCTAAATGAATGTCGTTGAAATGCTTTACTTTGAAAGTGCTTCAGAATCTCGTTAACCCTATGCACGAAGGATTTGACTTAATCGAAAAGTTCATTTTTATTGCTTTTTTGTTTTGATAATAAAACCGATGATATTTGTAAAACATATTTTTCAAACCCTTCGTCAAATAGGAATAGAGCTCATCCGACACTTACAATTTTATTTAGCCTACGAGTGATCTAATATCCTACTTTGATTGATTTTATGAAAATCTTTATCTTTTCATTCAAAATTCGTTTTCTCATGTCGAAAGGGAAAACCAAGCATCAAAATAACGTTGGAGCTATTTGTGGGCATGTAAGCCGTCTAAATAGCCCCAAACGCCCACAATCACATATTTCATTATCACGGGGCCTTAAACCCGATTTTCGACTCGATGTCGTTTTAAGGCCCAAAAATTTACATATTTACATAAAGGTGCATCGCGATCGTTACATACGTAAAAGCTAGAAAATAAACTAAAGGGATATCATCGGGAGGTTAGGAGGAGATTCTATCCGCAATAAATCCTCTCTAACCGTCCCTAATCCATAGATCCCAAAACAAATATCCACTACATTGGATCTAACTTTCAAATACACTAAGACAAACTATTTAAATAGCAATGCACCAAATATTTTCGGATCCACAGAAGATCCACCCAACAAACACAATAAGAACAAAATAAAAACTAGATCTACAAGATTTGATATATCAAACACAACGACGCTATGAAACTCGGATTTTTTACATTCCAAATGATGAAATAGATGATTCAACACTTGGAAACCAAAATAGGATACAAAGATTGTACAAAGGATGAAGAAATCTCACTCTTTGGAACAAACCCGTGGGTTTCTCTCTCTAAAATCTCGTTTCTCTCTCTACATTTCCGCCATTTTCTTCTTCTCCCGCGAGCTCTCTCTCTCTAAAAATCTATTTTTCCTCCTCTCTTTTTTCCTCTCGGACGCAGATCTGGACGCTTAATAGAGTTCCGAAGGCAGCCGCAGGTGCAACTGCGGCTGGCCGCAGGTGCATCTGCGGCTGACTTCGCTGGCCGCCCGCGCCGAACCTCGGCTGTCGTGTGCCGCCCTCGAGCCTCGTGCCTGTCACCTTTGTCGGTGGCCGCGACTGTATCCGCGGCTGTCCGGCTCACTTTTCTCGATTTCCGTGCCACGCGGTCTTAATTCGTCAATTTTTGCGGTATTATTTTGGGAGGCTGTATTTTTGCAGTCCGGAACTCCCTGGGAAGCGTGCCATAGGGTTATGGGAGGCTAGTTCGGAGGGTTGCGACTTGATGTAGCATTTGATAATTGTGCCCGGTGAGCGAGACCCCCGAACATTGTAAGCGGAGTAGCCATCAGTCGTCTTTTGTGGTCGGCTCAGGCTTTTCTGGGTCAACTGTTCGCCTTGCCTCAAGTGACCGGATGTTCGTTGTCCGTTGTGGCGGCTTTGACCGTAAATCGCTGGGGTGGCTTGATGTTGGGGTCCACCTTCCTTTTCGCTCGTCGGGTCAAATGACGATTCTGCCCTCCTGTCAGGGTTAGTGCAAAAGTGCAAAATTTGGGTGTCTACAGCTGCCCCTCTTTATCATGTTTATGTAATGTCATATGAAATGAGCATGATAAAGAAGTAGGCACCCAATGCATGATGATGGCAGCACATATTTTAATGATGCAACATATATATCATTGATGCAACATATACAGGTTAATGATGCAACACTAATATTACCGGTTACTGCCTCAAATGGACTCGCATCGCATATTCGCCAAAACTATTTTTCTCTTGCTTAACGCATATTGCATATTTAAATATCAAATCGCTTATCATACTAAATCAAAATCGCATTACATCGCATATGAAATCACATATCGCACTGCTTCTCATATGATGTATCGCATATCGCATATCGCATCGCATCGCATCGCATCGCTCGTCGCATCGCATCGCACATCGCATCGCATCGCACATCGCATCGCACATCGCATCGCTTCGCATTGTTTTGGTCATTGTCGGATCTTTCCCCAACGGTTACCGCATTGTCATCGTCGGATCTTTTCCCAACGGTTCGTATTATCATCGTCGGATCTTTTGCCAACGGGTCGTATCGTCATCGTCGGGTCTTTTGCCAATGGGTCGTATCGTCATCATCGGATCTTTCCCCAACGGGTTGTTTTTGGACGGTCAGGAATTTTCACTGACGGGTCATTTTGGACGGTCAGGTATTGTTTCTGACGGGTCATTTTGGACGGTCAGGGGTTTTCACTGACGGGTCATGCTTGGACGGTCAGGTATTTTCACTGACGGGTCATGTTTGGACGGTCAGGGGTTTTCACTGACGGGTCATGTTTGGACGGTCAGGAGTTTTCACTGACGGGTCATTTTGGACGGTCAGTTCTTGTTTCTGATGGGTCGTGTTGGACGGTCAGTTCTTGTTTCTGACGGGTCGTGTTGGACGGTCAGTTCTTGTTTCTGACGGGTCATTTTGGACGGTCAGGTATTGTTTCTGACGGGTCATTTTGGACGGTCAGGGGTTTTCACTGACGGGTCATGTTTGGACGGTCAGGTATTTTCACTGACGGATCATGTTTGGACGGTCAGGGGTTTTCACTGACTGGTCATTTTGGACGGTCAGTTCTTTTGACTGACGGGTCATGTTTGGACGGTCAGTTCTTTTGACTGACGGGTCGTGTTGGACGGTCAGTTCTTGTTTCTGACGGTTCGTGTTGGACGGTCAGTTCTTGTTTCTGACGGGTCATTTTGGACGGTCAGGTATTGTTTCTGACGGGTCATTTTGGACGGTCAGGGGTTTTCACTAACGGGTCATGTTTGGACGGTCAGGTATTTTCACTGACGGGTCATGTTTGGACGGTCAGGGGTTTTCACTGACGGGTCATGTTTGGACGGTCAGGGGTTTTCACTGACGGGTCATGTTTGGACGGTCAGGAGTTTTCACTGACGGGTCATTTTGGACGGTCAGTTCTTTTGACTGACGGGTCATGTTTGGACGGTCAGTTCTTTTGACTGACGGGTCGTGTTGGACGGTCAGTTCTTGTTTCTGACGGGTCGTGTTGGACGGTCAGTTCTTGTTTCTGACGGGTCATTTTTGAATTGGTCAGGTATCGTATCTGACGGGTCGGTTTTGAATTGGTCAGGTCTCGTATCTGACGGGTCTGTTTTGAATTGGTCAGGTCTCGTATCTGACGGGTCGATTTTGAATTGGTCAGGTCTCATATCTGACGGGTCGGTTTTGAATTGGTCAGGTCTCGTATCTGACGGGTCTGTTTTGAATTGGTCAGGTCTCGTATCTGACGGGTCGGTTTTGAATTGGTCAGGTCTCATATCTGACGGGTCGGTTTTGAATTGCCGGGTCTCGTCTCCGGAATCGCTGTGTATTGTCCCAAATGGACTCGCATCGTATCGTACATCATAACAAATGCAATAATTCTTGAGGAAATTTAAAAAGAAAGCGTACCTGATTAGTTTGTGGGGCCTCCTTGGGATTCGTCCTCGTAAATCGCTTTTGCCAGCCACTTCTTTGATTTGACTTGTCATTCTTGGGGTTCGTCCTCGTCGATCGCTCTTGACAGCCATTGCTTTTGAGCTGTCATCCTTGTTGATTAGCTGAAGGTGCTTCAGACAGTCGCTTTGCAATTCCTTGATGTTCCATAGATTCTAGGTGCATCGGATCGTAGAAGTTTCCCGCTGTCACGTCTTTCTGATCAATGGCAATGGCATTCGCGACGCCGACAGTCTCGTACCTGTGATTTTCCTTCCTTGTGCATTTTATTTTGATATATACATGGATGCACGGATGTTATGTATGGATCAATAGATATGTTTGGAAGGAAATGACCCCTGTTTAGTCAAATGATACAAATTTTCACTTGTCGCTTTTTTTGACTACTTAGCTGCGCCACGCCTTACTAGGGAGCACAGTTTCTGGACTTCAAGGCCGGTTCGTTGAATCGCATGCCCCTTATCGTTTCTCTGTTGGGGAATTGTTTTTGTCATTTCGCATGCCCAATCGACTTATCCAGGGTTCCTCACCATGCTAGTTTCCAGATCGTCGTGTCTTTGAATTTGGGACGCAGGGATTTCCTCTAATGCTGGAGGATTACGCCTGGATTCTGGGCTGATATCTAGGTTGTCCTTTTGTCGTTTGGTCGTATGCATTGATAGCTCTCGACTTTCATTTGATTGAGGCAGTCCATTTGGCTTTTGTGATGACTGATGACCATGTTGCCCTTCCCCGCCTTTTAATCGATCAACTCTGACGTCAGGAATTATATTGCTCTTGCATATGCTCGCTTGAGTATCGAGATAATGTCAGCATGCATCAGGCTGAGTTTGTTAAAATCCATTGATGGTCGTGGGGGAAGATTCGTTGATGAGGAGTCTGATATAGACCTGTGCTCTTTTCATTTCCACAATCTTTAAGATGCCCCAGCCTCTACTCGTGTCTTGTCGAGGATTCGTATGGGAAGTCGTTTCGTTGGTCGTGTCGAATTAGCCACACCAATTCATATCCTGCACAAGTAACAAACGCTAAATGCTCGACGGTTCGGGTCGGCGGGGTTAACTCCGATATTACTAAACATTTCAACAGTAGAGCACAAAATGGAATGCTCGTGATTATGCAATTTAGCTCATGTCTGTGATGTTTTCGTTTTATCGTAAAAAACTGGGCATCGAGATGGATCTCTTTTTTCGTAAATCGTGAGTGGATTAATTTGACATTGAATGAATTGTGAATGTATTAAGTCACTCTCGATTATTATTATTATTATTATTATTATTTTTATTTTATTTTTTTTTATTTTTTTTTATTTTATTTTTTTATTTTTTATTTTTTTCATTTGACGAGTTATGGAATCGTAATAAAACATTTAAGCATTCATGGTCAATATACGTGAGTATGATTTAAATTCAAAACTACCTTCCTTTATCAAAGGTATTCCGTCTTCATTCTCGCTGTCGTTATTCACAGAATTAACGTCATATGGCAAGTGCACTGTGCGATGCATCCTTCAATTAGGGGCCTCTTTTCCGTGACTTTAGATGAGCCTCTCTTTTCTTTCTCTGGTCGAATATTTTTTCTTTTTCTTTTTTTTTCGACTCCGCCTTTTCCTTTTCGCGTCCACTCAACTTGTCTCGTTTTCTTAGGCTATTCAGAGTTACCCATTTAACGAGTTTTGGACCAATGACACCCAAACCAGACGGCTTTAGGGCATTGGGTGTAAAGACACCCCTTCGGGTTTACTTACTCGAGTAACAAAGGCCACGCTTCGATACAAGTTAGGTGGTTTATTGCATTTATTCCTTGTCTGACCCTGTGCAAGATTCGTTTTCTTAGGCTTGAGTTATCCATGTAGCGAGCGTTGGGCCGGTGACTCCCAAATCAGACGACTTTAGGGCACCAGGTGTAGAGACACCCTTCAGGCTTAATTACTCGAATAACCCGTGCCACGATTCGAATCTGCTCAGGTCTCTGCAGTCGTAATGCTCGTTTTCTTAGGCTCTGAATTACCCATGTAACGAGCGTTGGGCCGGCGACTCCCAAATCAGACGACTTTAGGGCGCCAGGTGTGAAGACACCCCTCAGGCTTAATTACTCGAATAACTCAGGCCACGATTCGAGGCATTTGATTCACTTTTATTTACCCTTCGACTCCGCATCAACTGTCATCATTATCGTCATAGTTTTATGCCCCACATCTGAAAGTTGGCGCAAACGCAAAGTGCAGACTTGCCTATGAGGTGGATTCTGCTTCGAACGACACTTCGAAATCAGTTCTTTGTTTGAACAGTTTTAATCATCTAATCATACTCACGAGTCTGCTCCACGGATGCTTGTCAGAATTAATTCAATTCCTAACAAGTCAAATAAACTTTTCTCTTTCCAAAAGTAATGTTAGAGTTAAACTATGTACAATCTTGATATATGTATAGGGAGACAGGAAAGAAATAAATAGATGAAATGAGTTGTATCTTACCTGTGGGTCCTCGTATTCTGAAAGAGCTCTGACTGGAAATGACCAATTGATAGTACATCTCTGATGATGTTATTGTACGCTGACGAGATCGTATCATAGATGTTGAATTGTGCACTACCTTTCCACGGATGACTGATGAATGCCCCAGTGTCGAGTCGCCATCGATTTCAAAATTGCCCCAGTCCTGATTGTTGTCAAGGTCATTGATTCGTGGTGTCTTTGACAGGTGGGCTGATGAGATGCTGGGAACCCAAAATCCTTTGCTTTTGATCAGGTAGGAAGTGCACTCCGATGGGTTGACAGGAGAACAGGTTGTCTGGGTCATTGATCATTAATTGCAAAACTATCGAAGGGTTATATACATTTTTACAAGGATTAGACCGCGCCAAAGTGGCTGCCTACGTACTCCTATAGGAAGAGGAGATCAGGTCTTTCGTAGTTCAGGCCATCAATAACACACAAGATTGCTTTTTTTTTTTCTTCTTTTTTTTTTTTTTTTTTTTTTTGTGAGCTTGTTAATCCATTTGTCGATGGTCATGCTCCCTTCGATAGAGGTTACTCCCATGTTTGAGAAATATCTTCAGTGATTGTCATAACTTGATCACCAGTCAGTTTGTCGCAATTCTTTGGGACGTCCATGCTAGTCCCGTCGATGGAAGGAGTAAGTACTTGATTTTTTTGACTGAATTTCCTCCTCCAACTTTCTCGCAACTTCTTCTTTAAGGCGTCCCATTTTTTGAACTCGACTACCTCTTCTTCTCATAAGGCATTTTCAACATTTTAATCACTCGCTTTGGCAGACCAAGAGTATGGTTCTTTGGCAGGATTGGCCCACATTCTGAGTAACATTTTGATCCCTTCCCTTACTTCCAGTGGATAACTTTCAAGTTCACCGCCGGGCATTCAGGCTCGGATACTGCTATTTTCGTCGGGGCACCTCTCGTTTCTTTTGTCACTCCTTGGATTATGAGGGATCAACCTCGTATCTCGTTGCGGTTGGTGACCATATCCATCACTTCATCTGAACCTTCCCTTTTTGTTGGGTATGTTAGATTCTTCATTTATATGCTGCTTTTACCCATAGTGGTGATCTCAATGTTGCTTGCCATATTTAGCTCTTCACTTCCGATGGAATTTTGGATTTTATGTCGTAATGCCCCCACATTCTTTCGTGTCATGCCCCGATGAGTTGGAGTGCATCTTTATGCAGGACCATATTCGTTAAACTTGGGGTCTGTAGGAGGTAGCAACTCCTTAATTTTTCCTCAGCTGATCAGAAGATACCGTATTTCTGCCTTTGATTGTTCAAAGAGGTGAACCTTCGATCTCTCGTAGATATTGCTTGACCCTCCCTTTTGGGGTTCACATTTTTTCCCAAGCGAATTCAAAGCTTGACTGGTGGAATTGTCTCGCAACTTCACTATTTTGCTTTCTCTGCCCTTTTCAGTTCTGTTTTGACTTTCTTCGGTTAACTGGATTTTCTGCAAAAGATCCAGTTCTCCCTGGTGATGATGACTCAGGCAAAGCATTGGTTTGCGGACCTTGGTTCAACTTGCACTATTGTTTTAATAACATGGCCATTTCAGCCACCTGCCTCTTGAAAATTTTCAAATTCCTCCCGATAGGTGGGAACTGGATCCGGAGTGGGATTCTCAGCCATTCTGATCGGTGAAGTTCAGATTCGTTTAGATCGTAGGCAGGTTTGGGGAACAATCTGCAAACCAAACAATTTGAAATTTAGTTTTGGGAAATGGAAAAACGGATGCATGCTAAAACACTATTTTATAAGTATTATAATATTTCCCTGCAAAACAGTGTTAGCATTTTTATTATTATTATTATTATTATTTTTCCCTTATTTATTTATTTTTTTATTTATTATTTTTTCTTATTATTTTTTATTTTTTATTTTTATTTTTATTTTTTTTTTATTTTTTTTTTATATTTATTTATTATTTATTTTTATTTTTTTATTTTTTATGAAACCGTACGCGGCTCGGGGAGCAACCTACAAACAAAACAATCGAAGTTTAGCTTTGGGACATGAAAAAAACATATGCATGCTAAAGCGATATGTCCATGTTTATGAGTTTTTTTTTCTTTCCCTGCAAAACAGTGTTGGCAGTTTTTTTTTTTTTTTTTTTTTTTTTTTTTTTTTTTTTTTAACAATGAGGTACTTGAATCGTAATGTCAATCATTGCCTCATTAACTCTTCCCTGCAAAACATAGGTCAGTGATTCTAATTGACAGGATGAGAGATAAAAGATGATTAATTGAAGTACGATATCATATACGTAAAATGTGATAGGGTATGAAGAGACTTCCCGCGCGTTGGGTTTATCTGAGGCTGACCTACCCTAAGTTACTCTCACGGGCTTTTCGGCATGAAGGTTCCCAGATCTTCGCAACATACTAGACGGGAATAAATCCGGTCTTTCAATTGGATTGGATCTGAGTGGATGCTTTTCCTGAGCCTCGCCGGGGAGCACCCCTTTGAGTCCAGTAATCCACATCCGACGGGTTTGCCTCAGGAGGAGGAACTGCTCAACATACATTCAATCATACATTCATCGTTCCTCACCGTATGCATATGATGCTAATACAGTAAAGACTTGAAAAGAAAACGCAATCACACCATTCACACGCAAAAAGGTAAATTCACGCAAATAACGCAAACACATATTTTTTAGTTTTAAAGGATAAGAAAACATCAGGATTTTAAATGCGGCTTAAGCCCTCTAATGGTCCCCAGCGGAGTCGCCAGCTGTCGACGCCGGGATTTTCGCTCGTCTCGTTTTTTTTATATTAAAATGCCCTTTTCCAATTTTAGCCTTTAGATTAAGATGTGACTTTTGAAAAGGGTCGGCTTAATGTCGACGGGTTTTGAAAGATCGATTTTATTATGAGCCAATTGACCAGAGTCGCCAGTTGGTATTTTTGAAATGGATGTACCAACTCATCCGAATTTTGTTTTCGTAATCGTAATGGCTCATATGTGACTCCGATTCAATTGGTCCGCAAACCGAGATTCATAGAGTTCGGGGGCTTGCTTAAGCGAGGGGAAGGTGTTAGGCACCCCCCGACTTCCGTGAAACACGGTTACCGCAATCTCGATGTTTTCCTATCCTTTTAAATCCTAAAATATGTGTGTGTGTGTGTGTGTGTGTGTGTGTGTGTGTGTGTATGTGCCTAAATGAATGTCGTTGAAATGCTTTACTTTGAAAGTGCTTCAGAATCTCGTTAACCCTATGCACGAAGGATTTGACTTAATCGAAAAGTTCATTTTTATTGCTTTTTTGTTTTGATAATAAAACCGATGATATTTGTAAAACATATTTTTCAAACCCTTCGTCAAATAGGAATAGAGCTCATCCGACACTTACAATTTTATTTAGCCTACGAGTGATCTAATATCCTACTTTGATTGATTTTATGAAAATCTTTATCTTTTCATTCAAAATTCGTTTTCTCATGTCGAAAGGGAAAACCAAGCATCAAAATAACGTTGGAGCTATTTGTGGGCATGTAAGCCGTCTAAATAGCCCCAAACGCCCACAATCACATATTTCATTATCACGGGGCCTTAAACCCGATTTTCGACTCGATGTCGTTTTAAGGCCCAAAAATTTACATATTTACATAAAGGTGCATCGCGATCGTTACATACGTAAAAGCTAGAAAATAAACTAAAGGGATATCATCGGGAGGTTAGGAGGAGATTCTATCCGCAATAAATCCTCTCTAACCGTCCCTAATCCATAGATCCCAAAACAAATATCCACTACATTGGATCTAACTTTCAAATACACTAAGACAAACTATTTAAATAGCAATGCACCAAATATTTTCGGATCCACAGAAGATCCACCCAACAAACACAATAAGAACAAAATAAAAACTAGATCTACAAGATTTGATATATCAAACACAACGACGCTATGAAACTCGGATTTTTTACATTCCAAATGATGAAATAGATGATTCAACACTTGGAAACCAAAATAGGATACAAAGATTGTACAAAGGATGAAGAAATCTCACTCTTTGGAACAAACCCGTGGGTTTCTCTCTCTAAAATCTCGTTTCTCTCTCTACATTTCCGCCATTTTCTTCTTCTCCCGTGAGCTCTCTCTCTCTAAAAATCTATTTTTCCTCCTCTCTTTTTTCCTCTCGGACGCAGATCTGGACGCTTAATAGAGTTCCGAAGGCAGCCGCAGGTGCAACTGCGGCTGCCCGCAGGTGCATCTGCGGCTGACTTCGCTGGCCGCCCGCGCCGAACCTCGGCTGTCGTGTGCCGCCCTCGAGCCTCGTGCCTGTCACCTTTGTCGGTGGCCGCGACTGCATCCGCGGCTGTCCAGCTCACTTTTCTCGATTTCTGTGCCACGCGGTCTTAATTTGGCAATTTTTGCGGTATTATTTTGGGAGGCTGTATTTTTGCAGTCCGGAACTCCCTGGGAAGCGTGCCATAGGGTTATGGGAGGCTAGTTCGGAGGGTTGCGACTTGATGTAGCATTTGATAATTGTGCCCGGTGAGCGAGACCCCCGAACATTGTAAGCGGAGTAGCCATCAGTCGTCTTTTGTGGTCGGCTCAGGCTTTTCTGGGTCAACTGTTCGCATTGCCTCAAGTGACCGGATGTTCGTTGTCCGTTGTGGCGGCTTTGACCGTAAATCGCTGGGGTGGCTTGATGTTGGGGTCCACCTTCCTTTTCGCTCGTCGGGTCAAATGACGATTCTGCCCTCCTGTCAGGGTTAGTGCAAAAGTGCAAAATTTGGGTGTCTACACCTTCTTTTGAAACTTTGTGGACACTCGGATGGCTAAGAATTTCTTCCTCTCTCCTGTTAGTGGTGACAGTGGTGGTCGGTGGTGGCGGATGATGGTGACAAGAGAAGCAAGTATTTGTTTTGTTTGGTTTTTTGTTTTAAGCTTTGGCAACTATAGCATTCTTGTTATATATATATATATATATATATATAACTTGTCAGCATTTTTTTTAATCCCTCAATTGATTTCACCGACTTACTTAAGTCGCTGAGAAAAAAAAAATCCCACGCTTGCGTATTTTTAATACATTACGCAATTAATTCGGGTAATAAATATTTTATAAAATGTATATAAAATATTTATTTTAATTTACTAAAATTTATAAAATAATTTATAAATAATATTTATATATTTTTGGGGTACTTTATTTGATAAATTTTGTACACGCATAAGGACATGTATGTAACTATATGAAGTATTTTATACTTCCAAAATTAATAAAATAAGTTACATAATTTAATAAAATTAATTTTCCTATGTTTCAACTTTATTACATATACATTACGTAAACATACATGTATTTTCTATTACTACATAATATATACATAAATTAATTATTATATATATTATGTATTATAACAATTTCTCTTACATGCATAATTCATAAAACATTATATCTCATAAAAATAGAAATAATTCTATTTTTCATAAACATAATTTATTTTATTAAAAATAATAATCATTCATATTTCTTTGTTATTCTTTTCACCACTTTATATATTTTATATAAACTATACAATATAAATTTTGTATAATTTATATAATTATTAACCTTTTCTATAATAAATTTATTTTCTTGTATAAATTATATATCACCCTCATATAATTTATATATAACCAAAATTCCTTCACACATAATTATATTTCCTTATAAATATATATATATATATATATATATATATATATATATATATATATATAATTTATATATCCATGATTAATTTACATAATTCACATTAATTGCTTAATTTAAATAACTAAAATACACACATTTTATTTATTTAAACTTTTTACACGTCATAATATCCTGGATATTATAGGATCCTCACAAAAGTCAACACAAGTGCTTCATTAAGCCTCTTCTTTAACTCCTGAAAACTCTCCTCGCATTTCTCCGTCCATACATACTTCACTGTCTTCCTTGTCAAATTGGTTAATGGCATTGCTATCTTTGAAAAGTCTTGAATGAATCTCTGATAATAACCCGCTAACCCTAAGAAACTTCTAACCTCCGTTGGCGTCCTTGGTTGTTCCCAATTCATCATCGCTTCCACCTTTGCTGGATCTACTGAAACTCCCTCATTGTCAATAACATAACCTAAAAATTGAACTCTCTCCAACCAAAATTCACACTTTGAAAATTTAGCATACAACTGCTCCTTTCATAATATCTCCAACACCAATCTTAGATGTTCGACATGCTCCTCCTCCGTTTTGGAATAAATCAAAATATCTCAATGAACACAACTACAAATTTATCCAAGTACTACTTGAATATTCTATTCATCATGTCCATAAATGCGGCTGGCACATTCGTTAGTTCAAATGACATCACCAGAAACTCATAATGGCCATATCGAGTTCTGAATGCCGTCTTGGGTACATCCTCCTTCCTAACTTTCAATTGATGATAACCAGTCCTTAAGTCAATATTTGAAAAGTACTTCACCCATTTCAATTGATCAAAAAGATCGTCAATTCGTGGCAACGGGTACTTGTTCTTAATCGTCACCTTGTTCAACTCCTTATAATCCATGCAAAGTCTCATCGATCCATCATTATTCTTTACAAACAGCACAGGTGCTCCCCATGGAGAAACACTAGGTTGAATGTACATCCTATCCAACAACTCCTGCAACTGAACCATCAACTACTTCATTTCTATCGGAGCCATCCTATATAGTGCCTTTGATATCGGTGCTATCCCCGGTACTAAATCGATTACAAATTTTATCTCCCTATCTAGCGGTAAACTTGGCAGTTCATCTGAAAAGACATCCATGAACTCCTTAACTATTGGTATTTGCTCCATCTCGGGATTTACCATTTGTGTATCCACTACGTGAGCCAAATACCCTACACAACCTTTCTTCAACAGTTTCTTGGCCTGCATCATCGTCAGACAAGAAGATTGTCTTAACGACTTGCTACTATAAAATATGACCTTAGACTGGTTTGGTGTCTTAAGGTGTATATATTTCTTTTGACAATCAATTACCGTTCCGTGATTAAATAACCAATCCATACCCAAAATAACATCAAACTCCCCTAAACGTATCGGAATTAGATTCACATTCAACTGCTGACCCCAGATTTCAGCACAACAATTTCTATGTATATACTCTATAGGAATCACTTTTTTATTAGCAACTTCTATATTCATTGGGTTCTCTAGTTTTTCTCTAGGCAATTCTAAACGTCTAGCGAAATCATTAGACACAAATGAACAGGTAGCACCCGAATCAAACAATACATATGCATTTATATTATTTATCAGAATAATACCTGACACTACATCTTTTGATTCCATGACGTCTTGCATCGTCATGTTGAAAGTCCTTGCTGTTGGTTTGTTTTGCTGCACTGGGCCTCCAATGATGAGCTTATTGTTTTTTCCCTTATAGCCAGTACTTCCACTGTCATTTTTCCTTTTCGGACAATCCTCGAATTGATGGTCCACAGCTCCACATGAGAAACAACCTCTCTTCTTTGGTGTGGGACAATTAGGAGCGATGTGCCCTTCTTGCCTACAGTTGTTGTGACATCCCAGGATTTTACAGAATTTCCAAAAGAGGATTATGATTAATTAAGTTAGGGTTAGTGGTAAAACCTAGTGTTGACTAGCAAAATGTATTAAGGATTGATTAAATTGAATTATTATACGATCAATGTATTAAAGAAGGACCTATATGGTCGAATATAGAAAGATGAGTTAAGTTATAGAATTATGAAAATGAGAAAGTATAATGGAAATGATCAGTTATATATGTATAGTGTATAAGTGATGTATCAGATAATGGAATTTTAAGAAATGTGAATTTCGATGATTAAAGGTCAATATAATGGAATTAAGATGAATGATTTACTGTAATACCTATAATGAGGTAATTTGAGCAGAATTATTGTAAGACTGAAAGTAGTATGCCCTCAAGCCAATCACATTTGATGTGATAATCATATACTTTGTAATCTTGTTCATTTATTAATAAAAAAATCAAGACATTTCTTTATTCATGATTAATTACTTGAATTAATCAAATGGATAAACCTATAGTTTTCGAGCAATGCTTTTAGAACCATGATGAGGATCATACTAATGAGATCTAAATTCAAGATAGCTCAAAACTAAAATTGTTCCTAATCGTTGGATCACTAAAAAGGAGATTAGTAGATCCGGATAGATTGGTACATTCTATGCTTGCTCTTATGAAGATGATGGTTGATCTCATAATCATTTGTGTAGAGACACTAAAGCAAGTATGTAGGTGCTTATTAGAGAATAAGTTCACTGAATGTGACTCGCTCAAGGAACACCTAATGGAGTTTTACTTGTCTGTCAATAGGAGTTCCTTATGCGATAGTCATACAAGTCATCCTTGGACTTGAGATCATCATAGTATCTTGTGTGTACTAAGTTATACTTTGACATATTCCTTAAGACCTGTTGGTATATTAAAGGATATGCTTGGATATAATAAGGTACATATGGAGATAGATGAATGATCAACAAAGGATCTACCACTTCCAGTAAAGGGAGAGAATGTCCTATGTGATTCAATAAGTGACAACTTAGAAATCCCTGACCAGGGTTGAATGGAATTAAAAAAGAGTTTCTAATTTACATTAACTAGAGTTATGTATTTGTGAATTGAAATGCATATGATCAAATAAATAAGACTTGACAGAAATTCCGTGTCTTATATTTGATTAGGACATTGTATGGTAGAATGATTGAATTGTACAGTAATTATTTGCTGAAAGGTTCTTTTATGATCAAATGTTGAAATCTATATTATCTGAAAAGTCGACTAATCGCTAAGGAGGCTTACCCTTATTGTGGAATAATTATTTATTCTGAATTAAAGAGTTAATTCGTAATAAATGAATTAGAATTGTTGTAATTTATTTATTATACAACCAGTTTAATATGGAGAACCTAAAGGGTCACACCGCAAAAGAGTAATATTTATTTTAGAAGTGGATGCCATAATTGTAATAATAAATTAAGTATATTTAATTTATACTATGATGATAGAATAAATTAAATAGCTTAATTCTTATAATTTAGTATTTTAGAAATACTAATTATAAATTAATAAGAGGAGTCTTATTATTATTATTATTATTATTATTATTATTATTATTATTATTATTATTATTATTATTATTATTATTATTATTATTATTATTATTATTTAGTTCCTAAATAGTTTAGGAATTGTAATTATAATAATTAATTAAGTTACTAAATAATTTAGTAATTAATTAATAAGAAGTACTCTCATTATTAAATAATTAAGTTCCTAAATGGTTTAGGAATTGTAATTAATTAATTTAGTTCTTAATTAAATTGAGAATTAAATTAAAACCCTAATCCTAAATAGTTTAGGAGGGTTGACTATATCTATAAATAAGAGGAGTCTTATCATAGATTAAGGTTACACACTCTTTCATTAGAATAGAGAGAGTACTCTATAATTCTCTACATCTAAAGAGTTAGAGAGAGAGAGAGAGAGAGAATTAGGGCTAGCCACCCATGGTTTGGAGAAACTATAATCCACTTCTTTAATTCATAGATCTCTTGGTGGACCACCTCTAGAGGCTTCATACTTGGGGAGCTAACATTGATCCGTGGAATCTAATCGGTGAATTTGAAGAATAACGTGAAGGATTAAAGGGAGATGAACTTGAACCCGTGGAAACTTGGTTCTACAAAGATATAAATTCTTTTATCATTCCTCAATTAATAATAGTCACATAAGAAAGATCCGGGTTATTGGTTTGTACAAAAATTTTAAAATCTGATTTTCTTGCTTCCGTTGCGCTTATATAATTTGATTATATGTATGCCATATTTTTGCAAACTAACAAAGACACGATGTCATGTGTCAGTAGGTAATAGAATGTGTATGTGTATATGGATATGTGTGATTGAATATAGAAATAAGAGTAAAGGAAATAAGGAAAACATAAGTGAATTGAAAATTAGTTATGAATATTAAAGACGAGTTTAATGAATAGGCCTGATGAGGCGAGAGTATGAGAACAATAAGGTGAAGTATGGTTGTAGGTGCTGAAAGGAAGGGTCTATTTGACCCAAATAAAGTATTAAGGATTTATAGATATTAAAGGTTTGGTATGTGAATATTTGGAAGGTTATGATGAAATTGATATTATGGATTGAAATAAGATAATCATGTATACGATGTGTAAGTACGAAATATAATACCCACGAGAATGAGTAGAAAACAGGTTGGGTGCAAGAATGATGCAAATTTGGCATATTTATGTTATGTAAATAAGTGAATGGACGTTAAAGTCATAAATATGATTATATAAGTTTAAAAGGATAAATGACGATGAATTTTTGGTAATCCGATCGAGGTTCACTTTTCGAGGAAGCGGTGTATGGAAAAAGTAAGTATGATGACTAGTTGAAATATCAAAAAATGAAGTTTATGGAATATGGAACCGAAAAGGTTCGTAGAAAAATTATGAAGTTACTATGCAAATTAGCAATTATATGAATTATTATTAATTAAGGAAATTCAATGTTCAAGGTGTGGCAAGCGATATGGGACAAGGAAGTTATGGAGTATTTGATGATGGAATACAATTCAAGCATAATGAAACGAATTTGGGTCAAAGAGAACTTGAATTGAGTTGAAAATGGTTAAGTATGATTTTAAGAGAATTAAAATTCTCTAGGAAATGGGGCAATGGACCAAAATACCCTTGATATCTTATGAAATGACAATTGTGTCCTAAAAGGTCCAAGGACCATTATATCCTTAGCTAAACAATATGAAATGTCTAAAAGAACCTTGACTAAGTTTGGTTAGGCTAACCCAAATATGGTTAATTGCTAGCAAAAGTTATACAATATATACATGTATATCATTTTCAAGTGTTAGTTAAGTTTATTTGCTAAGTTACTCTAGAGAGTTCGAAAGAGACAAAAATGGAAGAGGAAGACTAGGGTTTCTAGGAATCATGAAAGGTTCAAGTGCAAGAGTGATCATAGAGAGCATAACAAGCTATCAAAGTGGAAGTTACAACCTTGAGAAGGTTATTTGCATGAAAGAGGTTAGTTCTAATAAGTTCAAAACATGTTCAAGTTATAAATTTTGATGTTCATGTATTTAGATTCAAGAACAAGGATAGCCATGTATGTATCTTTGAGATACATGACTTGATTATGTGATTTGTGGATTATATGCATGTAAATGATTAAACCCTAAGTGTTCAAGTAAAGTAACAAAGGTGATATACTATTCATGTAGGTTTTTAAGCTAGAAACCACGATTTAAGGCATAATCATGTGTTATATGTTGTTAAATTTGATAGAAACCTAGTTATAAAGGTTGAGCAGGTTTAAGGCATGATAAATTGCATGCTAGATAGTGTTAAAGATGCATCAAATGTTGAAAAACATGTTTTGTTTGAAGAGGTTACTATATTAGGCTATAAATTGCCATTAAACCAATTCGTAATCTGTAAAGTGTATTAGAATGTGCAGTTAAAAGTTATATGGACTTATAAAGTTGTTAAATGCATACATGGTAGCCTATGAGGTGTGTGGATTTTAAGTTGTCAAGTGAGTTTAAGTGGTGAATTTGAAAAGTTAGTAAAAGTTGGTAAAATGACACTAAAGTGTGATTTTTGACAATTTTGAGAAATTAAAAGTGAAATGGAGTCAAATGAGTCATTTTCATGTTATTACATATGTTAGAGTTGATTTGATAATCAACGGATTTAAATTTGAACGAAAAGGCGATTCGAACGATTAAAATCGATTGTTTCGACTCGAAACGGATTTTAACGGACAAAAATCGCTTCGAGCAAAGTTTTATGGTTTTGAAAGTTTGGACATGTCATATATGACTTATATGAACTTTGCCAAGTGTTGGATTGATGTTTTAAAGCAAATGGCTAAAAATCACAAAGTTGGAAACTTGGAATTCTGAAATTTTGAAATTGCCCAAGCCTGAAATTGTTGCGAACAGGCCTCCTATGGACTAGTATATCTTTGATTTTAAGAAGCCAAATAAGGCAAGAGAAAATTTTGTAAAATACTATGTAGCAAGGTCTAGCACTGTACCAAATTTGGTGTTAATTGGTTGTGTGGTTAAGAAGTTAAAAATCAGCAAAGCAGGGACAAAAATCAAAGTATGCTGAACCAGAGCACTGCGCTGGGGCGCAGTGTTTTGTGCCTAACACTGCGCCGGGGCGCAGTGTTACTGTTCATTGGCCGAGAGCTTTTCGCGGCCAGCGAGATGTTGAAGAAGAAACACGGCGCTGGGGCGTAGTGTACTGTTCACTGAGAGCAAAATTTTTCGAAATGAGATATTTTGATACAGAATGATAAGAATGGGTTATGTAAACCCTAAATAGATAAGAATGGACTATATAAAGGATGTCAAGGTATAGTGAAATAAGAAATGACATAACATAGCATGCCTAAAGCTAAGCCAAAGTGAGTTATGGGTTATGAAAAATGTCAATAATGAGTTAAAATGTATTATGAACCTATATTAGGGTTAATACATCAAATGAAAAATGATTAGAGACGAATGGTCGTGTAATTATGAGTTAAGTTTGTTAAGTTATGATCTTATAATGATAAATATAGATGATATTTTTTTAGATAAGGTTCAAACAAGCAACCTGAGTCAAGGAAGGATAACAGGGCCAAGCGAGACAACAAAGGTTAAGTAATTAAAGCGTACCAGGCAAGTTTTTAGACTAAATGTACTGTTGTTCTAAGTGAACTATGTGGTAGTAAAGAAGTTTGAAATGTGCCTATGTGCAATTACGTGAATTAATTGTTAAATGAATTACATGACATTAAGCATAGCATGTTAAGTTAAAGAATGCATGACGCATATTATTAATTGTAAGCATGAAATGTGTTATCTGAATTACTTACTGAGCCTATGTGCTCACTCTTGCTATGAACTAACATTTCAGGTAAAATACAAGAAGGCCGGAGATTTCGATGCAGCTAAGGTAAAGAATGATGAATGCATTGATAAGTGTGAACAAATTTTTTATACATAAAATGTGTACGTAAAGCAGATATTGTAAATTTATAGAGATAGAATTGTATGTAATGTATTATTTATAGAAAGGATGAATGTGTATGATGTAATATTTAGCAGAAAGATGTAATGTTATTGTACTGAGATAGTATTGTTATTTAAATTATACATGTGATAAACTTGTATGTATAGTACTGAGGTATGAAATAAGGTATATGTGTATAGGTATGATGCAAATGTGTGTATACAAGTAAAATTAAATAGGGCCATGTATGATTAGTTCATGGAGAAATTTTATTTACAGGTTATGCTAAATTATAAAATTTATATATGATTATAATATGTCACAAATTATTAATGTTTGACCTAAGTTTAATGAATAGTAAAGTGGATGTTGCGATCCTGAGGCAGGTAGGGATTATAAGATTAAGATAAAAACAAAAATATGGACCGCATTTGTGGTCAACAGTTTAGTTTTAAAAGTTAAAGGTTAAATTTTAATGTACGAGATCGCCGTGAAAGGGTTACATGATGATATAAAATGATTTTTTAGTTAATAATTATGTTATCCAGAGATAATCGGATAAAATTAAGGATGGTGGGATCTTGGGGCGTTACAGTTGTAGCATACGTTTCTCCCCTTCATATACTCCCCCAAGTGATTTTTCCTGTAGAGGCTGCACTTATTTCCCTTCTTCTGTTCGCTTCTTTGAGGTGTCCCCGAACTGTTGTTGCTGTTGTTGTTCCATTTACGCTTATTCGAGTTACTACCTTCTCTTTCGCTTCTTTTCTTGTTCCGTTCTTGATTATGCTTGTTTAGGGCTTCATTTCCCCCTTATGCTATTATAGCTTTCTCCAGCAACGTTGTGAAGTTGGTAATCTGAAGAACAACGACCCTACTGTAAACCCACGGTTTTAGTTCTTGCTCAAATCTCCTTGCGCGCCTCGCTTCAGTGTCCACCTGGTGTGGGGCGAACCTTGCCAATTCATTGAACTGGACAGCGTAGTCATATACGGACATATTCCCTTGCAACCTCGAAGACCTTTTTCGTTTCCTCGATCCAGGTTTGTGCTTCTATAGGATCCATTGTGCCCCGAAATTCAGGTGGTCCTATTAGTTTAAAATCTTTGAAGTTAGCTAGTGAAACGGCAGGGTTTGGTGCTCCAGTAGCATTCGCGTTACATTCGTGGAATGCTCCTATTAGCATTTCTACAAAATCTTGTACCGGGTTTGGCGATACCCCTCCTATATTAACCGACTCTTCAGGTGGTGGTGGGTGTAGTGGTTGACTTCTTCTATATGGCGGCATTTTCTGTATAGAGAAAATTTAAATCGTTAAAGTTATTTCATCTTTTTACTTTTGTTTTGTAGCTTAAGCAATTTAACTAAAGTACAATTAAGCATCTCGACACATATAAACATAAATAGATCTATATTTATATTCATATGCTAAAACCATAGTGCATAACACTTTTACATCATAAGCATAATACTATAAATGCTACTATCCCTGAAATACTACAAAAGACGGGATCTAACCTTAATCATATCCCACAACTTCTTAGAGTTGAGATTTACATCATACTAACCCCCTGGCCAAACAAAAGTTGGGTTTTTACTGCATCTATTTACATACAACCTAAATAAAGGAAACTACTACTAATGCCTGCACATCCCTCGACGAACATCGTCATCGCACTCCTCATCCCCTATGGCGCTCACCAGGCTCACCAAGCTCCTGTTGATAGTGTGCCTGGACTGACACTCCTCAGCTGTAACGACCCCGAAATTCGACCAACTTTATCCCCTTAAATTTTGTATTTATGATACATTATCTTTCTTACGTCCAAATTTCGGTATGTTAATAAATCTTTAATTACCTTCTTTAATCCCTTGATTGATTTTATAAATCATCGATTACCAAATTTTTGGTATAAATTTTTTTCTTTTTCTCGATTCAATCGTTGTATTAAAACATTTGGATATTTAAAAACCTAATTTCTTGATCCTAATCCCTGGATCGCAACCTTTACTTTTTCTTTTCTTTTACAAGTATAGTACAACTCAACATTCAACATTTAATATCATTCATATCTATATAAATGTTCTTTGTATCATAATCCACAATTAAACATATAAGAGTCTCTTTCATACCAACTACATTAAACAATCAAAATTCCTATTTTAATTTTTTTCTCATCCTATCCGTACCAAATTTGCATGTATATAAAATATTAATGTCACCTTGACAAATCATCCATATTGAATCATAATATAAACATTTAGTACTAACGTTCACAATCTTTATGGAAAATCCGTCTCTATATAATCTGATATTCTTGAAAATCTTTTCTTAACCTGCAAAAGTTTATTTTAAGCAAGTAATGAGCACAACGGCTCAGCAAGTTCAACAGTTTATGCGTCACGTAGCATATACCTTAACATGTTCGGTGTGTGTCATACATCATGTGCTTGTGCTTCTACTATAGCAATATATCTAACATCATTGCACAGAGTACACATAGATGTCATATTATCCACGTATCACATAACACATAATTCCTATATATTTGACAAGTTTTAACATATCATAACAGTTAAACATTTAACATAAAAGTACTGAAGAACTTGTCTGTCGTCCAATTATTTAAATTGATAGCTTAAAACCCTCTCTCGATCAACCTATGATCATAAAATAATCAAATAATTATTTATCCTCTTATGATATTAATTTAATAAATTAATATCATTTCTGGGTCAATTATTAATTTATATGGCCAACTATATTAATCTCGTCCCTTAAATATTAATATAACTTAATATCAACTCCTTCACTTCGGACAACCCGGCTCATCGGACAAATTTTAACATATCTGGTTGTCCCAAAAATTTTATTTAATCATTTTCTAATCTTTAAACTCATTAGATTAATATTTAAAATATTTAAATATTAATCCCCAATATTTAATATTTTTACAAAAATATTAAATTTAATGCCCAAACATCATTTCTAAATTTTTAGTATTTTTCTATAATTTTTAAACAATTTTAAAACATTTATTTCAATTAAAATTCACTTCTGGGGGCATTTTGGTAATTTTCGCGCCCTTAGGGACACATTTGGTATTTCCCGGAAAGCCCAGGGGCATTTTTGTAACTTCAGCAACGTTAAGGACACAACCGAAATATTTCAGAAAGTTTAGGGGCATTACCGTAATTTCCGTGGTCAAAGGACACGGTCGATATTTCTGGAAAAGCCCAGGGGCACACTGGTAATTTCCAGCGTTGCCGTCGGCCGCGCATTGCTCGCCCCTTGCTTCCGACGCCAAAACGGCGTCGTTTCCTGTCGTTTTCCAGAAGCCTCCGCTCATTGCGCGGTTGCTTCTTTCGCGCGCCCCCAAAGCGGCGTCGTTTCAAGCCGTGTCCGGAAAAAAAATAGCTGCCGCGCTATGCGCGGCAACCTTTTCTTTTCTTCTTCCTTTGCTTTCGCGAACAGTAGCTAGCCAACACACAAAATACACCATTTTGATCCAAATTTCCACAACAAAACTATTCCAAAAATTATATAGCTCATAGATATACATCCAAAAATTATTTGGAATAATTATTCTAATTATTTATTAATTTTCCATAAAATATTTTTATTACCATAAATATAGAAATAAACCAAATAAATTCATTTTATACCTTCTAATGCTTTCCTTTGAAGCTTTTTTTTTTTTTTTTTTTCTCTTGATAGCATCAATAATTCTCTCCTTAGTGGCGTAAGGTGGCTGTGATGGATGGTCATGGTGACTTTCGGTGGAAGAGAAAAGAGAGAGAGATGTGTTTTTATTCTTTTTGCATTTCTTTTGCTTTCCTTGCTTTTTCCTTACCTTTTTATTATAATTACAACAATTAACTATTTTGGAGGTTTAAACCACAAGTCCACCGACCTTGCCCTTTCTCGAAATTTTGCAAATAATTTCCACAAATCATGCATAAACGATTTATTTAATACATTATATAATTATTTCGTGTAATAAATATTTTATATAATATATATATAATATTTATTTTAATTCACTAAAAATTATAACATGATTTATGAGTAATATTAATACCTTTTTCGGTATTTTACTTGACAAATTTTGTACATGCATGATGACATGCATGTAATTATATGAGGTAATTTATACCTCCAAACTTCATAAAATAATTCATATAACTTATAAAATTTATTTTTCATAATTTTTCACTTTATTACTTGGACAACATGTTACACTAACATGTTCACGTTTTTAAAATATTATCCTTCATAAAAGTCATAACAATTTAATTATGCATAAACATAATTTTTAATGAATTAAAACATTCATTTTTCCTCATTTAATTTCATTTCTTTACATTCCACATTAATTTCTTTATATATAAATTATATAATTTAATAATTTCTTAAATTCCTCCATAATTATTAATTAATTATATAATCAATAATTATACATTCATTAACTCTCTCATTATTTTAATACTCTTATATAAATTATATAATTATCCTTATATAATTATAATTTCCTTGATACATCACTTTAATTTTCTTATATAAATTATATAATTTAATATTATATAATTTATATAATTACATTTCTTCTCAATTAATTTCTAAATTTTCACCATAATTCTTAATTAAATCTAAAATCAATAATTACAATTTTATTAACTTCCCCATTCGCTTTTCATTTAAAATTGGATTAATTTAATTATTAATCCCTTAATTTTCAAAATTAATGAAATCTATAATTATCAATTAAACATTCACATTTATATATGTACAAATGTATATATATACATATCTAAATCATATATTTCACATTACCACATAACACCATTTAATTTCTGTACCTCCATAACCATTTCTAAATATCAATAATTTCATCAAAGTTTCTCTTATTTTCCATAAGTTGTTTTTGAACAATTTATTTATTCTTTAATTATTTCTATTCAATCACCATTTGTCATCATCTTATACCGATTTAATTTACCAATTAAATTCCTTCACTCACTTTAAATCACATATAATTCACCAATAATTTAACAAACTTGATAATTCTGTTAATTAATTTCTTATTTAGTTTTATTAAGGAAATTCGAAAATTCGGGTTCTCACATCAGCTGGGTAGTAGTGCACCCTGCTCTGAAATCTACCAAAGGAAGAACGATAGACATAACTAAGTCTATCGATCCTCACCCTCTTCTCTCTAACCTCATCCTCCAGCTCTAGTATCTGCCCATGTGCTGAATCTCGCTAGATCTCCATTTCGTTCCTATCCTCTATCGCCTGCTGCCAATGGCCTCTAATAGCCTCATTCTCTGCCCGTGTTTGCTGAATCTTCAGCTCAGCCTTTGCCAATCTAGTTTCCATCTCTACCATTTTCTCTTTTAGCTCTGTGTTCTCACTAGAGAATTGATACGCTACATCCTTATACTGGTTCTCCGTATGTTGGTGGGTCTGATTTTGCTCTTCCAAGTGTTGAACCCTATCATCTAGCTCATCATTTCTTGTAGTCAGTGAGTCGATGATGTTACTGGCAGTAGTGCCCATGCCATCAGCGTACTCAGCTGACTCATCGTCCTCAGACTCCTCAGACTCGGTCTCATCTTCACTGTATAGCCTTATAACTCCACCTCAAACAGGCTCCTCATGATCACCCTCCTCAGGACCAGACTCCGGAAACTCTATTGGTGCAGCCATCAGCGGCTGTGCCGTATCCATGTGGATATCCGTATAAACCACCTCCTCAACAGCATGACTAGACTGTCCAATCTCCGTCATCCTATATCATAAAAATAACACATATTAGTACAACAATAAAATATATTCATTGATAAAATGAAATGATATTTTATCATGTACATCTCGGCTCGATGGATTTTCTTAATTCACCTCCAAAAATACACAACATGATGAATCTCCTCGATTCATCTCCTAACGCACTCGATATGAGTTTAGTACTAAAGTTATATCATAGGTTTCGCAATCCTAACGTTTCTAACCTACAACTTTGATACCAACCTGTGACGACCCCAAATCCGGGTTCTATAACCTTGGGTTTGGTTCTCCACTGTACAATACTTACTAACAATTAAATACATAAATTACATTTAAACTTCGCGGAATAATATAATAGGTTCCTTATAAAAAAAGTTATACTTCCCAAGGTCGATTAACCTTAACATAAATATTACATATCTTAAGGGAATACAAAAGACTTACAAAAGAAATTACATAAAAAGTAATTTAACTAGCATACATTAAGTTAATCTAAGCTTTGACTTTTCCCTTGCCTTTGTCTTGTCTAGAACTTTCGGGCTTAGCTGAAATTAAGTCATGATATAGCAAGAATGAGCAACTAAATGGCTCAGCAAGTTTAAGAACAATAACATAAGATATATCATAATGAAAGGAAAATTAATATCAGGGTTTTCAACAATAGATAACAATTGTGAAAGAACTCGAGAATCAATTTTTCAATATAAGAATAGATTGACTCTTTACTGCTGAGTGGTCTTTAAGGACCATGAACTGCTAATAAGTTATAACAGACATATATATCTGACACCTAAAAAAAAACGGAGTACGCGAGGGGATCATCCTCTTGTACCCTATGTATATGCATAACATTCAGACATCTTGTGCAAATTCGGTTTCCCGACAAATAAAATCCCCTTTTATTTAGGGTTGTTCATTCTCAGTTTTACTATAAGAATCTGCACCAACCAATGGTTTGGTTAAGCTTTTAAAATATTCAATTTGATGAATTTAAACATGCATTGTCTAGACAAAACAATTAGCGTAGACATTCTTAAACAGTTCTTAAATTAATGAACTAAAATATTTGCAAAAGCACTATGTTCGAATATAATAACAATAATGATGTGGAATAATTTTAGATAATTAACCCACTTAAAGTTCTGTCAAATATCTACGGAAGTTGGTACTTGCTCAACAATAATTGAATTGCTCAATGTAAATAAGGTTGAATAAAACTTGCAACAATAAATACAAGTTAGGGTTAAGAAAAACTTGCCTCACTTAACCACATAATTATCTAATTACGGGTATTTAAACACATAGGAAATATTATCATTATTTGATAATATTTCAGTCACATAAAACCTATATTAATTATTTAATATAGTTCACATTCTTATCTAATATTATTAATCATTTAATAATATTTAATTAGTCTTATAATATTATTAATCATTTAATAATATTTTATTATCATTCTAATATTATTAATCATTTAATAATATTTATTTACCTTATAATATTATTATTCATTTAATAATATTTTATTCACTTTATAATATTATTTATCATTTAATAATATTTTATTCATATTCTAATATTATTAATCATTTAATAATATTTCACTAATTATCTAGTATTATTAATCATTTAATAATAGTTTATTAACCTTATAATATTATTAATTATTTAATAATATTTTATTTATTAGCTAATATTATTAATTATTTAATAATATTTTAGTACCTTATTAATATTATAAATTATTTAATAATCATTTATTCAATATCTAATATTATTAATTATTTAATAATATTTTATTTATTGTCTAATATTATTAATCATGTAATAAAAATTCTAAATCATCCACAAATGTTATTAATCATTTAACAACCTTTTAATTATATAAAAATATTATTCAACACTTAATAATATTTTATTTCAAACAATACCAATAGTTAACTTTGTATTTGTGTTAACCTTAGGCTTTATTTTAAACATTTAGTTGTCAATTAGTTACCAATAAACTCCATATATTGGTTTATTACATAAAAACATTCATTTTACACTTATTTCAACTTAAATTTTCAAAGAAAACTTGACCCGGACCGACCCGGACATCAAAAACACGTCTTTGGCAGAATGTTTGACCGCTGCGGCGGTGGTACAAAAATTTCGAAACCCTAATTTATGGACTGCCCGAACCTCCTTTACCAAAACTGCCATAGCTTCTTCATTTTAAAATATTTTGAGGGTGATTCTTAAGTCTATTCTCAACAGAATTTCCCCCTCTACAATTTCTCTTTAGATCATAAATCCAAATTCCAAACGTAAATAGGTGTAAAATCGCTTACAAGGACAAAATGAAAACTAGTTTCATAAATTCTTGATTCGATTAGTTCAAACACGATACTACAATTATTATTTGCTAGACCATCATGTTTTATGACTCCACATACATCATATGTTTATCATATATAACTTTCTAGCCACAGAAATTATTTTTCAACTTGTATATTTCAAACTATAGATTTACTATCATATATACAACTAAGGTTTTACCGATAAAGCTTAATATGAACATTTCTTCCATTTTTATGCATACCACATATACCAAAATATTATCTAAACACCTCAAAGCATGAATATACATATGTAACATATTCTAAGATTTCTAAACCATCAAAACAAGTTTTGATCGGTTAAAAATATATTTTGACCATAGAAAACCTATATAGACCATTAAAATGAAATATTAAGAATTGAGAGCACTTTTGGACCTCTTAGACTAAATTGCTCTCTTCCTCTTGGCTATGAACTTCACTAGTGACTCCACCTTGGCTACTAGATATGCACTCCTAGTGTATTCCTTCTCAAACTCTTTCTTGCTCTTTATTTTTCTCTCTAGGAAAGTGAATAATGAGCAAACTCTTCTCCACACAAGAGGAGCTCTTATTTATAGCACAATTCTCATCATCCAAATTATATACATATACAATTTATATCTCCACTAAATCACCAATCTCATCTTATCTCTTATCTGCACTTAGCTAAATTTTAGGATTTTTCTTACATAAAGGACTTGAGTTGGTAGGTTGCTCAACCACTCACAAAATCAAGCAATAATAAAATTTGATATCCACCCAAGTGGGCCCCCTTCAATCTCAACAAAATGGGATTAAATTTCCATTTTTTGCTTTATTTTTATAGCATATATATATATATATATATATATATATATATATATATATATATATATATATATATATATATATAACTATTGACCAACATTTTGACTTCTTATTGGGTTCCACTTTGGACTTAGGAATTAAATAAGTTGGGTTCATTCATTTAATTTATTTGGGCTCAATTTATTTATTACATTGAGCTAACATTAAATAACATATGTTACATTTAATTAAAACAAACATTGGGCTAGATTAATTAATCACATGGACTAATGCTTAATTAATTACATGGACTATTATGTAAATTAATTTGACCTAGTATAATACCTCATTTGGATTTAAAAATATAATCAAATTAAACTTGCTTTAATTAATTATACACTTTGCTTTATTACTTTAAATAAATATACACATACACAAGTATATTCAGTTAATTATTTAAGGCACAATTAATTAGTACAAAAATTTTAATTCATTGCTAATTATTTAATAAATATAATTACAATGTCTAATAGAATTCGTGGTCATTACAAGAGTAGTTTGGTTGCTCAAGGCTGCAGCTGTGATGAGTGAGCATAGAGCTGATGATAGAGCTATAGATGGCTAACAATGGCTGATAGAAGGAGAAGGGTGCTCAGTTTTGTATTCTACATCAACCCATTCCTCACACAGCCTTTGTTTTTTTATCTTTCTAAGTGTGAGTTCCATAGTTGATAGAGTTCTTTTGAGAGAAAGAAGGAGAACTAACAGTATTTCAAAAGAGAAGGAAGAAACCAACAACTTGTTCTGTAGCTCAACACCCACTTAAGGTTAAAAGTAATTCAATCTTATTCCTTCTAGTCCCTTATGTTAAATTACGTTTGTCTTTGTTATGCTTCTTGTTGTGGGAGCTTGCTGTGACTTTGGGGATCATGTAGGAGCCATGGGAGGTATAAGGATGAATATGGCTGGAGTTAAGTGTTTATATGTATAAAATGTGCTATAGATCAATGCATGCATGCTAGGTGCTTGATAAAAGTTCTCAACGAAATGTTCTTTTGAGATTTGCCATCAAGAGTTGTTTTCAAAACCAATGACTTACAAAATATATATTATGGGCGTTATGTGAATCCATGGAATTATTGCTTATGCTCTTATGAATGTAGTATTGTAGTATTGTAGTATTGAAGTACTGAGGATGATTCATGCCAATGGGGTATATGTGCATATATGATTAACTAGGAGATTATGCATGTATGATAGATGTTGATAGAATTCTTTTCTGTAGCATATTACAATACTTAATCATTCAAGTGCATGCTTTCCAAAACTAAATGATGGTCATATATGTGCTAAGACACTAGTGTGTTAAGTCTAAATGTTATTTTATGTGCTATGTGGTTTGATCAAGGGGTTTTTCTAACTCAATCATGTCAAGCATATTTGTAATAGAAATAAGTCCAGAAATGCATGTTAGGAATCAAGGAAAAAAAGATTTGTGTGAAGTGCTTGATGGTTAAGATTTGCTTGTATGCTCTAAAACATCAGAAGACAGAGGAATCTGCAAAATTTATGGAATTCTGGTCGAGCGCACCTGCGCTCGGGAGGACCATAGCTGCGTTCGAGTGTTCTGTCAATAATTTTGTACTAGAGCGCACCTGCGATCATTATGAGCACAGCTGCGCCCAACGTTTTGTGTTGGAGCGCACCTACGATCATGGTGAGCGCAGCTGCGCCCAACCTTTTTATCAATTTTTCAAAGTAGAGCGCACCTGCGGTGCACCCAGTGCAGCTGCGCTCGACCCTTTTGTTTTCAAATTTGTGAAAATTTTCATGTTTTGCTAAGTGGACATCATGCATGCCTTTATGTGATGTAATTGAATTACATGAATGTTATAACATGTAAATTAAGCATAAGATAAAAGGAATCGATATAATGAACCTAAATTGGGTAACTTTTAAAGCAAAATGTCATGACATGAGCTTAAATGCATTGACCTGTGCCATGTTGCCTAAACTATATGTTACGTGTTATGTGTAAGCTTATATATAAGATTGATTGCTTGTAGTTCTAACTAATGTGTATATGTTTGATTTGTTAAGTGATCACGCTCTATGTGTCTAAGTTAGCCAAGTTACATGAGAAGACGATAAAAGTTACGTGCTATATGCTATTTTGGTTGTAACCAACATATGTATGCTAATTAGTGAGGTTATGCGCTAAGTGTCATTTGAACTAGTACGTTAGAACTAGCACGTATCTAAGATAAATGAGCATATTGTCATTTGTAACTTAAAGCTAATGAGTGGGCCAACATTATTATCTATGTAGGCATTAGACGTAACGAAGCGTTAAGCGTAATCGACAACTGATAGTCCATGAATATAGTTAATTTATTAGTCCATGTTATAATTAAACTAGCCCAATGTTTATTTTAATTAAAGGTAGCATGTGTTAGTTAATGTTAGCCCAATGGAATGAATAAATTGAGCCCAAATAAATTGAATGAATGAGCCAATATAATTATTAAATTGATCCTAAGTGGAGTTCAAATCAAAGTCAAATATTGGTCAATATACAATATATATATATATATATATATATATATATATATATATATATATATATAACTGCAATAAAAATAAATTTTTTTTTAGCAATTAAATGGCCATTTGGCCGGCACATTGGGGGGCCCCACATGGGGTGTCTTATTGCTCCAATGTTGCTTCAAGGTTACTCAACCAATAGCTTGCAAGTTAGCTTGATTGAGGTCAGTCATCTAGTCAATCCAAATGTTATTCAATCCAATAGTAAACTTAGATTAGCTTAATTTGACCAATGTTAGTTGTTTAGTGGATGTTGTTGATGATTAAGGAAGCTCTATAAATAGAATGCTTCACCAATTCATTGTGTTGGTTAGTCATTTTGCTAGAACACCAAAAGAAAAAAGAGAGAGCTTTTTAGAGAGAGTTCTTATGAGCTTTAGAAAAGTCACCAAGAAGGTTGCTAAAGATTGATCAAGGTGGTGTCTCTAGCTAGGTTTATTTCAAAGAGAAGAAGAGCATCTAAGTCAAATAACATCAACTTGGTTGTTCCCAATTCATTACCGCTTCAACCTTTGTTGGATCCACTGAAACTCCCTCCTTGTCAATAACATGACCTAAAAATTGAACTCTCTCCAACCAGAATTCACACTTTGAAAATTTAGCATACAATTGCTCCTTCCGTAAAATCTCCAACACCAATCTTAGGTGTTCAGCATGCTCCTCCTCCGTTTTGGAATAAACCAAAATATCGTCAATGAACACAACAACCAATTTATCCAAGTACTGCTTGAATATTCTGTTCATCATGTCCATAAATGCGGCTGGTGCATTCGTCAGTTCAAACGACATCACCAGAAACTCATAATGCCCATATCGAGTTCTGAATGCCGTCTTGGGTACATCCTCCTTCCTGACTTTCAACTGATGATAACCAGTCCTCAAGTCAATCTTTGAAAAGTACTTCGCCCCTTTCAATTGATCGAAAAGATCGTCAATTCGTGGCAACGGGTACTTGTTCTTAATTGTCACCTTATTCAGCTCTCTATAATCCATACACAACCTCATTGATCCATCATTCTTCTTTACAAACAACACAGGTGCTCCCCATGGAGAAACACTTGGCTGAATGTACTTATTATCCAACAACTCCTGTAGTTGGATCATTAACTCTTCATTTCTACCGGAGCCATCCTATATGGTGCCTTTGATATTGGTGCTGTCCCCGGTACCAAATCAATTACAAATTCTATCTCCCTATCTGGCGGTAAACCTAGCAGTTCGTTTAGAAACACGTCCATGAACTCCCTAACTACTGGTATTTGCTCCATCTCAGGATTCACCATCTGTGTGTCCACTACGTGAGCCAAATACCCTACACAACCTTTCTTTAACAATTTCTTGGCCTGCATCATCTTCAGACATGTTGATTGTCTAGACGACTTGCTGCCATAAAATACGACCTTAGACTTATTCGGTGTCTTAAGGTGTATACACTTCCTTTTACAGTCAATTATCGCTCCGTGGTTAAACAACCAATCCATTCCAAGTATAATGTCAAACTCCCCCAAACGTATCGGGATTAAATTTACACTTAACTTCTGACCCCTGATTTCAGCATAACAATTTCTATGTATATACTCTACAGGAATCACTTCTTTATTTGCAACTTCTATGTTCATTGGGTTCTCTAGTTTTTTACTAGGCAATTCTAACCGTCTAGCGAATTCATCAGATACAAATGAACAGGTAGCACCCGAATCAAATAATACATAAGCATAATATCATTGATCGGAATAATACCTGACACCAAGTCTTTTGATTCAACGGCGTCCTGTACCGTCATGTTGAAAGTCCGTGCCGTTGGTTTATTCTGTGGCACCAGGCCTCCAATGGTCAGTTTGTTGTTGTTTTTGTTGCTTCCCCTATAGCCCGAACCCCCTCCGGTATTCTTTTTCTTTGGACAATCCTTAAACTGATGGTCCATGGCCCCGCAGGCGAAACAACCCTTCCTCTTTGGTGTGGGACAATTAGGAGCGATGTGCCCCTCTTGCCCACAGTTGTAGCATACGTTCCTTCCTTTCATGCACTCCCCGGTGTGGTTCTTCCCGCACTGACTGCATTTACTTGCTTTCTTTGGTTTGTTTCCCTGGGGTGTCCCCGAACTGCTGTTGCTGTTGTTCCACTTGCGCTTGTTCGAGTTACTGCCCCCGCTGCTACCCTCTCGGTTTCCTCCTTCACCCTTCTTCTTGTTCCGTTCCTGATTGTGCTTGTTTAAAGCCTCATTCCCTCCTTCAGCTATGATAGCTTTCTCCAGCAATGTTGCAAAGTTTGTGATCTGGAGAACAGCTACCCGACTGTAAACCCACGGTTTCAGCCCCTGCTCAAACCTTCTGGCGCGCCTCGCCTCAGTATCCACCTGATGTGAAGCGAATCTCGCCAATTCATTGAACTTGGCGGCATATTCGGATACAGACAAGTTACCCTGCTTAAGTTCTAGGAATTTGATTTCCATCCTAGCCTGCGTACTCTTTGGAAAGTAATTATCCAAGAATACCTCCTTGAATCGCGCCCATGCGATTGTTCCCTCTCCTGCTCTACTTTTATTGGCCTTCCACTAGTGGCTGGCCTCCCCTTTCATCATGAAGGTAGCAAATGAGGTCATTTGCTCCTCCGCTACTTGTGCGACCTCGAAGACTTTTCCATCTCCTCTATCCAGGTCTGTGCTTCTATAGGATCCGTGGTCCCTTTGAACTCGGGTGGTCCTATCAGTTTGAAATCTTTAAAGCTGGCTAGTGGAGCGGCAGGGTTTGTTGCTCCAGTAGCCTCTGCGTTGCGTCCGCGGAATGCTCTCATTAGCATTTCCACAAACTCTTGGACAGGGTTTGGTGGTACCCCTCCGGCGTTGACTGACTCTTCGGGTGGTGGTGGGGGTAGTCGTTGATTTCTTCTCTATGGCGGCATTTTCTGTATAAAGAAAATTTAATTAATTAAAGTTGTTTCAATCTTTTTACTTTCGTTTTGTAGCTTAAGTATTTTAAACTAAAGCACAAATAATCATCTCGACAAATATAAACATAAACGGAAATGCATTTATATTCATATGCTAAAACACAGTGCCTAGCACTTTTACATCATAAGCATACTGCTATAAACGCTGCTAATCCCGATGGTTAAAACAAAAGACGGGATCTAACATATCCCACAACTTCATAGAGTTGGGATTTACAACATACTAAAGGAAATAATACAACTAACGACGTATCCCTCGACGAACCGCATCGTCGTACTCCTCATTTCCAATGGCCCTGACCACGCCCCTACTAATGGTGTGCAAGGTCTGGCCTTCCTCAGCAGGGTAGTAGTGCACCCTACTCTGGAATCTACCAAAGGATGAGCGATAGACGTAACTGAGCCTATCTATCCTCACCCTCTTCTCTCTGACCTCGTCCTCCAGCTCCATCATCTGTCCGTGAGTTGCATCACTCTGAAACTCCATATCTAACCTCGCCTCAATGGCCTGCTGCATTTGGCCCCTCATGGCCTCCCTCTCTGCCTGCGTCTGCTGAATCTTCAGCTCAGCGGCTACCAACTTGGCCTCCATCTCGGCCATCCTCGCCTTCAGCTCTATGTTCTCGCTAGAGAACATATAAGCTGTATCTCTGTACTGCTGCTCCGTCTGCTGGTGGATCTGGTTCTGCTCCTCAAGGTGCTGAACCCTCTCCTCTAGCTCATCGTTAGCCGTAGTGAGAGTATCGATGATGTCACTGGCGACAGTGCCCATGCCATCAACATACTCAGCTGGCTCCTCATCCTCCTCATCATCAGTATCGGCCTCCTCCTCACTGAACTGCCCCATAACTCCGCCCCAGACAACGTCCTCTCTATCTCCCTCCTCGGGATCTGACTCTGGCTCCTCGACAGGTGCAGCCACCCGTGGCTGTGCGGTATCCATAGGGATATCCGTAAAAATCACCTCCTCTACAGCAGTGCTCGACTGTCCTATCTCCGCCATCCTACAATAACATAAATAACACGTGTTAGTACAACAATAAAATATATTCATTGATGAAATGAAATGATATTTTATCATGTACATCTCGGCTCGATGGATTTTCTCAATCCATCTCCAAAAATACACAACATGATGAATCTCCTCAATTCATCTCCTAACGCACTCGATAAGAGTTTAGTACTAAGGTTATAACCTAGGTTTCGCAAATCCTAGCGTTTTTAATCTACAGCTCTGATACCAACCTGTGACGACCCCAAATTCGGGTTCTTTAACCTCGGGTTTGGTTCTTACTGTACAATACTTAACAACAATGAAATACATAAATTGTATTCAAACTTCGCGGAATAATACAAAAGGTTCCTTAACAAAAGGCTACACTTTCCAAGGTCTATTACCTTAATCTTAACATTACATATCTTAAGGGAAAATACAAAAGATTTACAACAGTAATTACATAACAGTAATTTAAACTAGCATGCAACTACTAAAATTAAGCATTCGCTTTCCCCTTGCCTTTGTCTGATTTAGAGCTTTCGGGATTGGCTGAAATATAGTCATGATATAGTAAGAATGAACAACTAAATGACTCAGCAAGTATATAAACAACAATCATACGATATATCATGATGAAGGGAAATAACTTCAAGGTTTTCAACAATAGCAATTGTGAAAGATATCAAGAATCAATGTTCAATAAAAGAATGTATTGACTCTTTACTGCTGAGTGGTCTTTAATGACCGTGAACTGCTACTAAGGTAGAACAGACATATAATGACTGACACCTTGTTAAAAATAACGGGACACTTGAGGGGATCAGTCCTCTTATGTCCTATGTATATGCATCACATTTAGATTTCTTGCGCGCTGTCGATTTTCCGACAAATAAAAATCCCCTTTAACTAGTGTTGTTCTTTCTCAGTCTTACGGTAAGAATCCGCACCAGCCAATGGTTTGGATAAGCTTTTATAATATTCAATTCAATGAATTAACATACATTTGTCTAGCCGAAACAATTAGCTTAGACATCTTAAACAGTTGCAAAAGCACTATGTGCGAATACAATAATCAATAACGATGTGAAGAAATTTTCGATAATTAATTCACTCAAGGGTCTGTCAAATATTTACGAGTGTAAATACTTGCTCAACGATAAATGAATTGCTCAATGTAATTAAGGTTGAATAATAATTGCAACAATAAGTACAAGTTAAGGGGTAGAAAACTTGCCTCGTGCGTCGTCTACGGCTAACCAACTTAATTTAATAATCCTTGAACGAACCTAACAATTAAATCAGTTTGATCTTAAATTAGTATCATATACACATTAGTATAATGACATTTATAACTCTTACGAACCACATAATTATATAATTATGGGTACATTATCATTAATTACTTGATAATATTTCAAACACAAAGAACCTATATTAATTATTTAATATAGTTCATACACTTATATAATACTATTAACAATTTAATAATATTTTATTAGTCTTGTAGTATTATTAATCGTTTAATAATACATTATTAGTCTTCTAATATTATTAATCTTTTAATAATATTCTATCAATCACTTAACATTATTAATCCATTAATAACATTTTATTGTCCTTATAATATTATTAATTATTTAATAATATTTTATCATCCTTATAATATTATTAATCATTTAATAATATTTTATTCACCTCATAATATTATTAATCCTTTAATAATATTTTATTTATTATTTAATATTATTAACTATTTAATAATATTTTAAATCATTATCTAATATTATTAATTATTTAATAATATTTTATTAATTATCTAATATTATTAATCATTTAATAATATTTTATTACCTCATTAATATTATTAACCATTTAATAATATTTTAAACATTATCTAATATTATTAATTATTTAATATCCAATATTATTAATCATTTAATAATATTTTATTATCTTATTAATATTATTAATCATCTAATAATATTTTAAATCATTATCTAATATTATTAATCATTTAGTAATATTTTATTTATTATCTAATATTATTAATTATTTAATAATATTTTATTCATTATCTAATATTATTTATCATTAAATAATATTTTATTCATTTACTAATATTATTATTTATTTAATAATATTTTATTGACTTATTAATGTTATTACTCATTTAATAATATTTTAATCTCTTACTAATATTATCAATCATTTCATAATATTTAATTACTTATTAATATTATTAACCATGTAGTAATATTTTAATACTCTTTAAATAATACCAAAAGTTAACTTTTAAATTGGGTTAACCTTAGTATTTAATTTAAACATTTAGATAGCATTGATTTACAAATAGACTCCATATAAATTTGTTTAATACCAAAATATATTCATTTTACACCTATTTCAACTTAATTTTTAAAGAAAACTCGACCCGGATCAACCCGACCCGACCCGACCCGGACCGACCCGACCCGGCCCGGACCGGAGCACCAAAAATCTGCTTAGCAGATTGTTCTGACGCAGCTGCGTCAGTCCTGACGCGGCTGCGTCAGCCATTTTGTCCGAAAGTCAACTGTTTGACTGCTCGACCCTCCGACGCTCCGACAGCCATAACTTCTTCATACGAAAACATTTTGGGGTAATTCTTGAGTCCATTCTCATCAGAATTTCATGATATACAATTTCTATTTAGATCATAAATCCAAATTCCAAACGGAAGTATCCGTAAAATCGCTCACAAGGACAGAATGAAAACTAGTTTCATAAATCCTTGATTTTAATGGTTCAAACTTGAAATAAATGAACTCTACACATTCAAATGACACCAACTTAGTGTTGTTGTCTTACTAACTTCTTGTTTTACAATATTCCATGGTTCGATCGTCTTTTTGAAAACGTTTTACACGAAATTTACGGATCGAACCACTTAGGGTTTAAAAACGACATCATTTTTGGTAAAAGCTATAACTTCTTTGTTATTCATTATTTTTGAAAAGTTCAAAAAGAGTTTTTATTTAAAACTTATAGATCTAGCTTTATAGCCATAAAAATCTAATTTTCGATTTGTACATTTCAAAATACAACGTTAAACATAGCATGCATGGTTAGGGTTTTACCGGTAAAACATGTTATGAACTTTTCTACAACTTCTATGCATTTTTCACATACCAAATCATGTTATAAACACATAGAGCTATGAAAATACATATATTACATAGTTAAATACATCTAGACCATCAAAACGAGTTTTGATCGGTTAAAAATAGATTTTAACCGATCAAAAACTATCTAGACTACAAAAACGAAATAAGAAGAAGTTGAGAGCACTTTTAAACCTTTGTGATTTGTTTGCTCTCCTTCTTCTCCTACCAAAGTATGTTGTGTAGCTTGAGGACATCTACCAAGACCTTCCTTAGCTTTTTCTCTCAACTCACAAGGGTATTTTTCCTTTCTAGCTAACAAATGCTCTATCTTTTCTCTTTGGATGTGTCTAGCAAATGAACTAACAACCAAAACAAGAGTGTTGAGCATCCTATTTATAGCCAACCCTTAATCTAGCATTAATTCACTAATCAAGCTATGTTGGTGAAATTAAATGCTAAGTATGCTTACTATTCCATTGATTGACTAGTTGATAGACTTTTGGAATGACTAGAGTTGTTGGCCAACTTATGACATAGAGTAAATTAGAAGCAATCTAGGAAATCAAGCAATCCAAGTGGGCCCCTCCAAAAATTCAGCAAAATGGATTTTCCAAGCCATTTTTCCTTTATTTTTAATGCTAAAATGTGCATATATATATATATATATATATATATATATATATATATATATATATATATATATATATATATATATTGACCAAAGTTTGACCTTAATTGGACTTCACATTGGGCTTGGGAATAACTTCTATTGGGCTCATTCAATTAAATTGTTTGAGCTCAATTTAAATAACACATTGGGCTTATATTAAATAGTCTAAGTTACATTTAATTAAATCAAGCATTGTGCTTGTTTAATTAATTACATGGGCTAGTAATTAAATTAATTACATGGGCTACTAGGTTAATATCTTTAACCTAGTTTATCAACTTATTTGGATTAAAAATATAATCCAATTAGATTTGCTTTAATTAATTATACACTTTGCTTTAATCCTTTAAATAAATATACAAGCACATAAGTACATTTATTTAATTATCTAATGCACAATTAATTAATACAAAAAGTTTAAATTCATTGCTAAATATTTATTAAGTATATTTACAATGACTAATGAAATTCGTGGTCATTACAATCTCCCCCCCTTATAAGAATTCCGTCCCCGGAATTATAAATTTAAACTACTTAAAAAGATTCGGATAGTTAGCCCTAATCTTTTCTTCAAGCTCCCACGTAGCTTCCCCAGCGTTGTGGTTCCTCCAAAGGATTTTGACTGAATGTATAACCTTATTCCGTAATTTCTGCTCTTTCCTGTCTAGTATCTAGACAGGAATTTCCTCGTACGATAAGTCTTTCTCGACTTGTATTGGCTCATATGATATGACATGTTTGTAGTCTGGCTTGTATGGTCGCAACACTGACACATGAAACACATTATAAATATGCTCCAGTTCAGGAGGTAAAGCTATCTCGTACGCCACTTCACCCACTCTTTTTAATATCTCGAACGGTTCTATGAACCTCGGACTCAGCTTCCCCTTCTTTCCAAATCGGATCTTCCCCTTCCAGCGAGATACCTTCATGAACACAAAACTCCCAACTTCGAAGTCTCTCTTCTGTCGATGTAAATCGGCGTACTTCTTCTGACGGTCCTGAGCCGCTACTAGCCGAGCTCTTATTACCTTAATAATTTCTACCGTCTGTTGAACCAATTCCGGACCCAACAGTCGGCGTTCTCCTACCTCATCCCAACATAGAGGTGTTCTGCACTTTCTTTCATACAATGCTTCGTAAGGCGGCATGCCTATGCTTGCATGATAACTGTTGTTGTATGCAAACTCAGCTAGTGGTAGATGGTTTTCCCAACTACCTTGAAATCCATTACGCAGGCCCTGAGCATGTCTTCCAATGTCTGTATTGTTCTTTCGCTTTGCCCATCGGTCTGCGGATGATATGTTGTACTCATTCTCAACTGTGTCCCCAATCTCTCTTGAAGACTTTTCCAAAATTTTGACGTGAAGCGCGGATCTCTGTCTGACACAAAAACGATACCGGCACCCCATGTCTTGAAACTATCTCTTTGATGTACAGTTTAGCCAACTGATCCAAACTGAACTTAATCTTGATCGGTAAAAAGTGCGCTGACTTTGTTAGTCGATCCACAATCACCCATATTGCGTCAAATCCCTTCTGTGTTGCTAGAAGTCCTACCACAAAATCCATTGTGATATGCTCCCATTTCCACTCAGGAATCTCTAACGGCTGTAATAATCCACTTGGTCTCTGATGTTCGGCCTTTACCCTTTGACAAGTTAGGCATCGGCTGACACATCCTGCGACCTCCCTTTTTAAATTCGGCCACCAAAAATGCTGACGCAGATCTTCATACATCTTCGTACTCCCTGGATGTATCGAGTATCTCGTACTGTGGGCCTCTTGCAAAATTTCCTCTCGTAGTTCGGGCACTAGCGACACCCAAACACGATTCTCAAACCTTAGCAATCCCATGCTATCCTCCTTGAATTTGACCTCTTCCCCTTCGGTCATTCTCATCCTTATTCTAACACATTCTTCATCTTTGTCTTGAGCCTCTTTCACCCTATCTAATAAGGTTGGGCTCGCTTCTACTTCCATTGACTCATTTGGATTTCTCACCTCCAACTCCATTCGAGCCATCTCTTGAACCAATTGTTCCTGATTTGTCAATATGAACAATTTCTCCCTGCTCTTTCTACTTAGAGCATCTGCTACTACGTTGGCCTTGCCGGGATGATATAGAATTTCACAATCATAATCTTTGATCAACTTTAACCATCGCCGTTGCCTCATATTTAACTCCTTCTTGGTGAAGATATACTTCAGACTCTTGTGGTCTGTGAATATCTCACATTTCTCTCCATATAAATAATGTCTCCAAATTTTAAGGGCAAACACTACCGCTGCCAGTTCCAAGTCGTGGGTAGGGTATCCCTTCTCGTAATCCTTTAATTGTTTGGACGCATACGCAACGACCTTGCCGTTTTGCATAAGCACACAGCCAAGTCCCTTGTGCGATGCATCACTATAGACCGTAAAACCTCCCGTATCGTCCGGTAAAGTCAATACAGGTGCTTCACTAAGTCTTTTCTTTAACTCCTGAAAACTCTCCTCCCACTTCTCCATCCATACATATTTCACCGTTTTCCTTGTTAAATTTGTCAGCGGTGTTGCTATCTTTGAAAAATCTTGAATGAATCTCCGATAGTAACCCGCTAATCCCAAGAAACTTCTAACCTCCGTTGGCGTCCTTGGTTGTTCCCAATTCATTACCGCTTCAACCTTTGCTGGATCCACTGAAACTCCCTTCTTGTCAATAACATGACCTAAAAATTAAACTCTCTCCAACCAGAATTCACACTTCGAAAATTTAGCATACAATTGCTCCTTCCGTAAAATCTCCAACACCAATCTTAGGTGTTCAGCATGCTTCTCCTCCGTTTTGGAATAAACCAAAATATCGTTAATGAACACAACAACGAATTTATCCAAGTACTGCTTGAATATTCTATTCATCATGTCCATAAATGCGGCTGACGCATTCGTCAGTCCAAACGACATCACCAGAAACTCATAATGCCCATATCGAGTTCTGAATGCCGTCTTGGGTACATCCTCCTTCCTGACTTTCAACTGATGATAACCAGTCCTCAAGTCAATCTTTGAAAAGTACTTCGCCCCTTTCAATTGATCGAAAAGATCGTCAATTCGTGGCAACGTGTACTTGTTTTTAATTGTCACCTTATTCAGCTCTCTATAATCCATACACAACCTCATTGATCCATCCTTCTTCTTTACAAACAACACAGGTGCTCCCCATGGAGAAACACTCGGCTGAATGTACTTATTATCCAACAACTCCTGTAGTTGGATCATTAACTCCTTCATTTCTACCGGAGCCATCCTTCACATTGGGCTTGGGAATAACTTCTATTGGGCTCATTCAATTAAATTGTTTGGGCTCAATTTAAATAACACATTGGGCTTATATTAAATAGTCTAAGTTACATTTAATTAAATCAAGCATTGGGCTTGTTTAATTAATTACATGGGCTAGTAATTAAATTAATTACATGGGCTACTAGGTTAATATCTTTAACCTAGTTTATCAACTTATTTGGATTAAAAATATAATCCAATTAGATTTGCTTTAATTAATTATACACTTTGCTTTAATCCTTTAAATAAATATACAAGCACATAAGTACATTTATTTAATTATCTAATGCACAATTAATTAATACAAAAAGTTTAAATTCATTGCTAAATATTTATTAAGTATATTTACAATGACTAATGAAATTCGTGGTCATTACAAAGAAGATATATAGTAAACAAGTGAATTACTTGTATTACTAATGAGAATGAAGAAATAAATGAATTATTAAAGATAACTCAATGTGAGAATAATTGTATGTGTATGAGTAATTATATTATAAACCCAAGTTGATGATAAGAAATAGTTAATGAATTTAATTTAATTAAGTCGAAGTACTTGTATTAATGTGTACTAGAATTTATTAAAACAAACCCAAGAATTAGTAAGTATAATGTTTTGTAAACTAACTCAATTAAGTAGTCCAATTGACTTATAAATGACAAGTCTAATTGGATTATGTAATTAAACTAATGTGTTCATTTTAATGAGCCCAATGAGGTAACCTTATATGATTTAATTAGTGAACTATATATGAAATATATGGTGAGTCCAAATTAATTTAAACTAGCCCAATACTTGTTTATATTTCAAGTATCATAATTAGCCCAATTGATTTAATTGTTGGGAGCCCTAGTGTTGATGACTTAAATGCGTTAATATAGTAGCCCAAATAAATTAAATTGTTGAGCCCAAACAACTGTAATTCAAAGTCCAAATAGAATTAATTCAAAGGTCCAAAAGTAGACCCCAATGTACATGTATAGGTGAATATGTATACATATCAATGTATATATATATATATATGAATGCTTATATAATTATATAGGATATAAAAATAAAACCAAATTGGAGTAATTTTAATGTTATTCCCGAATTTTGGGTCCCACGTGGATGTAAAGCTTGCTTGTTTGGTGATTTTGGGTACAAAGTTGCTTAACAACTCCCCACTTACCTTAGTCATTCAAAATATCACTCAAATGGTCATTCAAAACAATAGTAAGCAAGATTATAGTTTAATCTCACCTATGTTAATTGATTAAGAGAGTTAACGATGTAATCCTAAAATACTATAAATAGAGGAGGGTGAAAAACTTAAAGAAGTTTGTTAGTCATTCGTCTTTTACCAAGTATAGGAGAGTTGAGAGCATTTGTAGATAGAGAACTTCTTTGAGAACTTTGTAATAGTTCCAGAGAGCAAAAATATTTTGAGTGTTAGTAAATGTGAGCTAGTGTTCTAGTGGTTCACTCAAGAAGGAGGAAGAGACTTAGCAAGAAGAAAATCTCCATTAAAGGTTTAAAGAAGAAAATCTCCATTAAAGGTTTAAAAATTTATTTGAACCTTAGTTTGTTATCTATGGTTAAATATGCTAGATATGTGTTCTAACATGTTTGATATGAAAAATGATGCAAGAAAATGTCATATGAGTATATTTAGTTTTAAAACCCTAATAAGATACCTAGGTTGTTTATATGTGCCTTGTGATATATAACTTGTGTATGTGATTTTTGTGTTTTGTATACTAGATAGGTTAGTTTTGATCATAACAAAATTTGAATAGTCAAAAACAAAGTTAAAACGAAGAAGTTATGAGATTATTAATACAAAAAGGGTCATTTAGAAACCCTAGATAGTTGATATTGATTTTGTTGTCAAAAATAAATTTTGAAAGTTTTTTAATTCTTGAAAATTTAAAGAATACAAAGTTAGGAATCTAACAAACTAGATTTGAGATCATTTGATCATGTATTGCATATTTTATGAAAGAATGAACCAAATAAATCAAGTTGGAAAAATTAGAGTTTTGACAAAAATTAACTACCGCCATAGTGGTAGGTCTCATCACCGCAGCGGTGAAACCTTTTGCGAGTCACCACCACAACGGTGGTTATCGCCGCTGTAGTGATTGACTGGATGTTTTAAAAATTAGCTTTTATTTAACCGGGTAGGGTCGGGCCATAGAAAATGGGTCGACTCGAATCTTTTGAATAGAAAATGGATCAGAAAATATGATTTAATAAAATATTAATATTAGACAAAACTTAAATAATTAAAATATTATTAAATAAATAATAATATTGGTAAGGGTATAAAATATTATTAAAAGATTAATAATATGAGAAAATTAATAAAATATTATTAAAGGATTAATAATATTAGAAAATTAATAAAATATTATTAAATAGTTAATAATATTAGTAAATGAATAAAATATTATTAAATAGTTAATAATATTAATAAATGAATAAAATATTATTAAATAATTAATAATATTAATAAATGATTAAAATATTATTAAATGATTAATAATATTAGTAAGTGAATAGAATATTATTAAATGGTTAATAATATTAATAAATGAATAAAATATTATTAAATGATTAATAATATTAATAAAAGATTAAAATATTATTAAATGGTTAATAATATTAATAAATGAATAGAATATTATTAAATGATTAATAATATTAATAAAGGATTATAAAATTATTAAATGGTTAATAATATATGTAAGTGAATAGAATATTATTAAATGATTAATAATATTAATAAGTGAATAAAATATTATTAAATGATTAATAATATTAACAAATGATTAAAATATTATTAAATGATTAATAATATTATTAAGAGGATAAAATATTATTAAATTGTTAATAATATTTATAAATGATTAAGATATTATTTGATAAATAATATTATTGGAAAGAGTATAAGACATTATTTAATTATTAATAATGTTAATAGGTGTTGAAATAATTAAGAGATTAAAAGGATTATTAGATGATAAATAATATTGATCATTAAATGAAATAATATTGAAATAATATTCGTAAATGGTTAAAATATTATTAAATAATTAATTATATTTATTTGTGGTTAATATATTATCAAATGTGATAATTGTAACGTACCCAAAACCCCATCATTCCTTAATTCTATCCAATCATTTCTGGATAACATAATTATTAATCTTAAAATTATATTATATAATCATAAAGCATCTTAACGGCGATTTCGTTCATTAATACATAACCTTTAATATTTAAAATCAATATTTGACAATAATGCGGTCCATAAATCTGTTTATTTATTTTACATTCCTTACTTGTCTCAGGATCATAACGTTCATTTTCTATACTTTAGGACTTAGGTCAAACATTAATAAATTGTAACCTAGTCTATTACAATTATCATAATCATATATATAATATATGATTTAACTTGACATAACTTGTGAATAAATTTTAACATTTATCTATCCATACATAATTCTGTTTACCTTATACCTGTTCCATCCTTGTTCCTATTTACATACATTTGTATCATACATGCTAGTTTCATTATATAGCATACTCGACTTACAATAATAGAATCATCTTGCCTCATTACATCCTTTACTTTGAACAATATATACATACAATTTATTTCTATGGATTTACGAACCACTTATTCATTCCTATCACCTTCAAGGTCTAACATTTATCTGCTTTACAGGAATATTACACAGATACACTTAACAAATCTCCTTCATGCTTATCTATGCATTTAGCACTCTTTACCTTTAGCTTAATCGGAACCTCCAGTCTTCTCGTACTTTACCAGAAAATGTTAGTTCATAGCAAGAGTGAGCACATAGGCTCAACAAGTCAATCAGATAACACGTTTCATGCTTGCAGTTTATATTCATGCATTATGCATCCTTTACTTTACCATGCTATGCATAAATATCACGTATTTGAATTTAATAGTTAAGGCATATAGTTACATGGAGTGCACATTTTAAATCTTTTATTATCACATAGTTCACGTAGAATAATTATTACATTTAAGTCTGAAAAACTTGTTTGATCTTCATTTATTTACTTAACCTTTATGCTTCTTGTTCGTTCTTTCTATCATTCCTCGCATTGGGTTGCTAGTCCGAACTTTATCTGCCAACATTGTACCTATATAACATTATAGGATCATAAGATTTAATATAACTTATCAAACTTTATCCATAATCGCTTAACCATTTATCTCTATTCATTTAACTTTTGATGTAGTACACCTTATTTAGGTTAATAATACATCATAACTTGTCTCCGACCTAGCACACAAACATTACAATGCTTTTATATAGCTGTAGGTATATTATATTATACCATTTTTGGTTTCATTACCTTAATATCCTTTACCCTTGTTTACCTCTACTGGTAATATCTTATCCCGATTGGGTCCTACATAACTATAATATTGGTTCATGCATTGGTTACATACATGTGCATACTAAACCTTGTCATATAAACTATCTTTTATCTTTACATAACTTTGACATGTAACATATTGTTCCTTTATACTTTAATCTCTACCACATTGATCATTTTTATCAATTTGTGATTTATCATACATGTCTCTATCATTATGTATCAAAGCATTTCATTTTGGATTTTTTTTAAAAATTTCTTTTCTGTGAACAGTACATCTCGCCCCGGCGAGATGTTTAGTTCATAACATCTTGCTGGTCACGAGATGTCCTCGGCCCAACTTCGCCCCAGTGCTCCCTGAACTCGTCCTGATCAACTTCTTCATAGAGCACTGCGCCCCGTCACAGTACTGGTTTTTCTGGAAAAAATTTCTTTAAAAAATCCATACTATTTTTGGCTATTTTTTTGTAAAACTTGATTCCAACATGTCACATAACACATATTACATATAATTGACTAGCTTGGGCCTTCAAAACATTTAAAACTTTTCAAATGGTTTCATTTTTCTAAAGTTTTCATTTTAGGCGTCGGCAAACGTTTTAATACGTTTAAAATCCACAATTGTCGCCATTGACACCAAATGACTTTCAAAACGACTCTAACACATGTATTTATGTAAACCTTAGTTGTTTGGCCTTATTAAACCATTAATTATCCAAAATGGCCAAAAATCATACGTTGGTGGAATTTTTCCAACTTTCAAAACTTTGCTCTTTAACCTATACTTCAATTCTTGACTCCACATATCAAATACATTATCATATGCTTATTTAGCAACTTTATGAATTCACATAACTTCTATATGTACCTTATAATGCACTTTTTAGATTATAGTTTAGTCTATACACAACGTATAGCCTAATATTGTAACTTTCTATCACAATTCATACAATTAAACCATTTATGACTCTTTGATGCTATCTAGCATAAAATTACACATGATTTCTCCATGATTAACCTCCCAGTCTAGGTTTTCATCAAATTTAGCAACATATAACACATGATCATATCTTAAATCATGATTTTTAGCTTCTAACATGAACATAAATAGTCCATCAACTTTGTTTTACCAACTTAAGCCTAGGGTTTCATCGTAATTCAATCAAGAAGCACATAAACTTACATAAACCTTACATCTAGCCATTAATTCATGTATGGCTTCTCTTGTTCTTACATAAAAACACTTGAAAGATAACTTTCAATGCTAAAACTCATTTATTCCTTCTTTAAGCTCTTCATTTTCTTGCTATGAAGCTTGCTAGTATTGTATTTTTCACTTTAATGGCTTATTCTCCTTCCCTTGCTCACTTTTCCAGCAATTTCTTGAGTTCTTTGCAAAACCCTAGTTTCTTTCTCTCTTTTCTCTCTTAGCTCTCTATGCTAGCAACTTGTAGATGAATAAAAATGAACTTAGCTTATTGATGCTTTCAACATATATACATATATATGTTATATCTCATACTCCAACAACTAACCCAACTTAGTTACTTAACTCATGCATAGTTAGGGGTAGTTATGTCATTTCCCTTCCATAATTGATGGCATAATAGACAATTCACATAAAAAGGATACCATGGTCATTCTTTTCAATTGTCAAGGGTAGCATGGTCATTAGCCACATTTTCTAGAGAATTTTAGTTCTCAATAAAATTATAATTGCTTATTCTTAATTCATACCAAATCCATTTTGATCTAAACTTGTTTCATTAAGCTTGAATTTTATTCCACAGTCGCATACTCCATAACTTGCTTGCCCTATAACACTTGTCTCATTTTCAAATACTAATTTCATCAATTAATTATAATAATTTACAATAATACTAATTTACACAACATTTCATTCTTGATTTTCTACGAACCTTTTCGGTTCCCTATTCAATCAATTTCACTTTTTGACATCTCAATATAGTCGAATTGCTTATTTTTTCATAAATCGCTTTCTCGAAAAGCGAACCTCGACCGGATTACCAAAATCCATTCCCATAACCATTTAAGCTCATAATATCATTATTACGACTTTAACGTCCTTTTGTCTGTTTACTTAATACACATATGCCAATTTAAACCATACTTGCATACCACATTCTTTCTACTTATTTTTTAGAGTATTACATTCTATATCTACACATTGTATCACTATTATCTTATTTCAATCATTCAATATCAATTTCTTAATAATTTCAAACGTTCATCGATCGTTAATCATATCATTCATTTGATCCTTAATAGACCGATTAGATCATACGGTTCCTTCTTCACTGCACATGCATGCTTACCTTACCTTGCCATTCTCACATCCTCGCCTCTCCAGGCCTATTCACTAAGCTCGTTATCAATTTTCATCACTTAAGCGCAATTCACATATACATCTTATTTCCTTTATTTCTAACTTTAATTCATTCTTCCTTTTATCAAATCAAATATACATACATATTCATATATTCAAGCTATCACATGTTGACACAACAATGTCCTACACTGATTCCTTTCAAATTACCCTACTGTAGATATTATAATCAATCATTCATCTTAAATCCATTATTTTACCATTTAACCATCAAGATTCATTTTTATTATAATTTCCTTATCTGATACATCACTAATGCACCTTAAATAACTAACTGATCCATAAATATTTTATAGACCCTTATTCACACTAAGAGTCCTTCTGTACTAATTCAACCACATAGGTCACTCTTTACCATTTCAACCACACCGATCATTTCTAGCACATTGATTAAATAATAATTTATATGTAATCTATTCTTACAACTTTCTAACATTCAATACTAGGTTTTTACTACTAACCTTTACTTAATTAGCTAATATTCTTATTTAAAAATCTTATTAAAATCCGGGATGTCACAATAATATTATGATGTGATTAAGTGATAGTTATGTGATTAAAATATTATTAAAGGTTGATAATATTATTAAGCACTTCAAAGTTATGATTAAGTGTTAGATGATTTAAGACATGAATGGTACGGTTATTAATGTAAAATAAACCTGTATGTGATATGCTGAGTGGAAGATCAATGTTGTTAAATGTTAGGTCATCCAAAGAAAGTTATTTTAAGTTGAATAGCAGTAGTTAGCGGAACAGGCAAGTTCTCTGAACCTTAACTTATATTTATTTGGCAAGTTATTTTGAAATCCAAACTCGTTTCATTATGTAAGTTTTATATACTTATTTCTATTATGTTAAGTATTTAGAAGTTGGAATTAGTTTCATAGTACATGATAAAATAATTATTAAGAATTATTTCATATTTATGTTATTATTGATAATCGCACTCATGTGCATTTGCACGACTGTTCACGTTATGAACTATTTAAAGAAAAAGATTTATGCCAATTGTATCGACTAGATATTGCATGAATTATAATGATGAGTTCTCAAAAATGAACTATTTAATGAGATATATCTATGCTATTTGTTTCGACTAGATATTGCATGTGTTATTATGACTGTTCTTATTATGAACTGTTTAAAGAGAAAGATCTATGCCAATTATTTCGGCTAGACCATGTATGTATTAAATTTATAAATTTGAATATTGTTGAAGCTAGTCCAAACCATATTGTTGTGGTGCGAAATCTGATGGGAAAAGCTAAAATGAACAAATCATTATGAGAGAATAAAATTACGGTCGGATGGAATAATTTCGATCAAAACAAAATTGGATGGTTATAATGTGCACAATATAAATGTACGATAGGCTGATCACCTAGAGTATCCATCTTTGGATATTACAATTGAAATGATTATTAATATTCAAAATGAATTAACAGTCTTATGTCTACAGGATATTGTAAATACTCAAAACGTATGTTCATGATCTTGTGACCTTTCAGCATGAGAAAACAATATGTTAAATCAATTAAAAGTTATTTATTCAAAGTTACATGTCTTCACAATTCTTAATCATTGTTAAAGTTTCAAAAGTTAATTTTTTTTCATTCATGATATATCCTTTATTATTTATTTAAACTTGTTGAGCAAAGTAGTTGCTTACCCTTGTTATATCATGAACTATTTTTCAGCTAAGCCCGAGTGATCTAAGGAATACAAAGGCAAAGAAAAGGCGAACAAGTAGAAGTAATTAGTTATATTTTTATGCTGTAAAACCTTATTGGTTATAAGGTAATTGTGATGTATTTAATGTTAGTGGAACCTGGAATTAATGGTACATTTTGTAACAAATTATGATTATTTTTCACTAGTTATTGAAGATTTAGTTTATGAATATTTGCCAAGAGATGAATAGTGAGCACTGAACCTAGGGTTCGAGGGACCCGAATTTGGGGGCGTCACAGGTTAGTATCAGAGTTGTAAGTTATAAACCTTAGGTGGGGGGAAAATCTTAGGATTATGACTATAGAGAAAGCTAAGAAAACTCATAAAGAGTGTAGGATTTGGATTATGGAAATTCATCAAGTAGAAAAAGTTAAGTGTTATGTGATAAATTATTTTTATATGAGGGACTAATAAGTTGTGTTTGTTATTAATGTTGGTGGTTGTAGAATATCTGAAGAAGGTGGACTTAGAGATGTTCCCATCATCTGGTAAGGAATGGTTGTAGCACCCGAGTATGAGGCCATGGTAGCCTTAGTAGGTGAAGAGTTGATGGAAGATATAGCCTCTAACGTTATTCAGTCAGAGGAATCATCCGAAGGCAGTATGAAATATCGTGAAGGATTTGTAATAAAGACTAGAAGGGAATTGATAGTCAGGAATAAGAAGCTGAAAGGTGAAACGTGAGATTTAGAGGAAGGAGTTAAGGGACTTTGGTCTAGTAATCAATATAGACAAGAAATCTGGAAGGAAGAAATCCGTACGAGGATAAGAGCGAAAGAACAAGTAGAGGCTCAGAAATTAGAATTGTAGGAAAATAATAAGCAGTTGGCTCATTTTGCGAAATGAGGTCCTAGTGATATGACTATAATTATATATATATAGTTATTAATGCATGCAGGGTGTTATATGGTATGTAAGAAAGAAGTTAGGTAACTTCTAACTTTTGGGTAGCATGTTGGATAACTTTTATTAATTCTAAATTTTGGGGTATGTGATATGTTTCTGTAATCCATAAGTAATGTGAATGTATGTGAAAGGGATATCATAACGCTATAAGATGTGTAATGTATTTTGATAAGCATATTAATATAAGGTATTTATAAAGTGTGCTTGTGATGACTAAATTCTATTAAAGAATATTGAGAAAATTGAAGGAAGACTTAAATGATTAAAAGATGAAGGATTAGAAGTTAAGTCATTAGTGACCTATGCTCCAAGTAAGATAGAGGAATTACACTATTTTGTGTTTGTTTTATTTTTTTAGAATGTCGCCTCGAAGTGAAATGCAATTGCACCATGAACTAGAAAAAAACAAGGAATTAAGTTAGGGGGCTAACCCAAGATCCTTTTCAACAACTGGTGAAGATTCTAGTAAAAGCTTATGAAGCAGGTGTAAACGAGGGTAGGGAGAGTCTGCCAAGGAGGAAGACAAATAATACAAAAACTGTGGTGACTAATGAAGAAGAAGTTAACTATTCAATCATGATGAAAGGAAGCCAACCAAGTAAAGATAATAATGGGAACCGTAAGATCTTTAAAAGAAAATGGAATAAGAGTAGATCCAAACAAGAAGGGAGTCAGTTAAAGAAGAGCAATGGAAAAGCCTGTAAGGATTGCGGAAAGAAGCATGCGGGGTTATGTTTGAAGGGAAAAGGATTATGTTTCAAATGTAGGGAACTAGGTCATAAAATAAAGAAATGCCCCAAGAAAGTAATGGCTAAAAAAAAAAGTCGAATCTAGCATAGCATGAATCAGTAGTCAAAGATGGCGATGAAAAGCAACGAGCGTAGCAACGCAAAAAAGCGTGACATGTTTCAAGATTCAGTCAAGTAGTATTGATATTTTTAATATCGATGTATGTAATTATAAGAGAAACCCAACTTTTGTTTCAATAGAGGGATATTATATGTTTGTAAATCCCAACTCTAAGAGTATGTGAGTTAGATAGTTATGTTAAGTTCAGACTTTTGTGGTCTTTACGGGATATGATCGTTTATTGAAGTATGTTTCGGAATGTAATGTGCTAAGACACTACTATTTTGTATATGAATATAAATGCGTTATGTTTATATGCTTTGAAGTGATTAATGTGAGCATTAAATATTAATGCTATAAGAATGAATGTAATAAGCAAAAGATAAGATAATAACGTAAGTTTTACTTTAAAAATAGACAATGCCGCCGCGTAGACAATGCCGCCACGTAGATAACCCCGAAATCAGAGAGCAAAAGAATCAGTCAATAATGAAGGAGGTCAGGTAGACATGATGCAAGCTTTTATTAATATCTTAGCACAAGCAATGCAAAACCAAACTCCATTAATAGGAAGTCTGTCGAATAATCGATTGGCGAACTTTAAAGACTTTAAAATAGTAGGACCACCGGAGTTCCAAGGAACGACAGATCTGATCGAAGCTCAAACATGGATGGAAGAGATAAAGAAAGTGTTTGAAGTTGCGTGTATGGCGGAGGAACAGAAGACAACATTTGTCACCTTCATGATGAAGGAAGAGACTAATTATTGGTGGAAGGCTAACAAAAATTGAGCAGGAGAAGGAATTGTTACGTGGACTCGTTTTAAGAAATTATTCTTTCAAAACTATTTTCCAAATAGTACGCAAACAAGAATGGAAGTGAAATTTTTAGAACATAAGTAGGGAAACACGATGTTAACAGAATATGCTGCCAAGTTCAATGAATTAACAAGATTTGCTCCACATCAAGTGGACACGTAAGCACGAAAGGCAATGAGGTTTGAATAAGGATTAAATTCATGGATCTACAGTAAAGTTTCAGTTCTTCAGATTGACACGTTTTCAACAATGTTGGAGAAGGCAATCGTAGTGGAAAGCAGGCGTGAAGCTTTGTCAAAATATAATCAAGAGAGGAATGGAAAGAAGATTGAAGAATGAAATAAAAAGGGTAGTAGTAGAGGTAGTAATACGCATAAACAAAAGTGGAACCATAGCAATAGTGAGAATGGTCAAGGAAAAGTCAATCGAACGATAGAAACTTGTGAAAGTTGTGGAAAAAATCACTTGAGAGTGTGCCTAAAAGGGACAAATGGTTGTTATAGGTGTGGGAAGCAGGGACACATTGCTTCAAATTTTCTCGATCCAAGGAAGAATAGAAAGTGTTTTGTTTATGGAAAAATGGGTCATCTATTTAAGGACTGCCCGAAGAAGGAAAGCAATGCGGGAAGCGGAATCAAGGGAAGAAATATTAAGGAAGTTAAGAGACATAGTGATAGGTATTATTCCGGTCAATAATATAATTATTTATGTATTTTTTGATTTGGGTATTATCTGTCTGATGATTGCATTAAATGATTAAAATTATTTAGAAAAGAGGATAAGTACCTTAGTAATATATAGGTCGAAAGAAATTTAGTAACTCATGTTGAGTATTTTAATCAAATGGTTGTGTAAGAAAGATGAAACGTAAGTTGTCCATAAAATTAATTTGGATATTTGAGAAAAATATACAAGAGAAGAACATATTATAAGAAAGTTTTAGGTAATCTTGTAGCGGTGACTCTGGGGACAGAATCCTTATAAGGGAGAGAATGTAATAACTTAAAAAATTACGAACTTAATTATTTTTTATGCATTTATTTTTATAGAAAAATATGACGTGTGAAGTGGAGTATTTATGTATATATGTTATGAGATGAGTTATATTAAGTTAGTTAATTAAAATTATTTGAATTAACTAAAAGAAGGGAAATGAATGCATGAGAAACTTATGTGATGAGACCACAAAGCTTAAATGTTGGCCTTGTATGACTAATAAGAAGATATATATTGAACAAGTGAATTACTTAGTAAGTGAATAAAATATTAATAAATGGTTAATAATATTAATAAATGAATAGAATATTATTAAATGATTAATAATATTTGTAGACACCCAAATTTTGCACTTTTGTACTAACCCTAACAGGAGGGCAAAATCGTCACTTGACTCGACATGCGAAAAGGAAGGTGGACCCCAACACAAAGCCACCCCAACGACTTACGGTTAAAGCTGTCATAACAAACAACGAGCATCAGGTTACTTGAGGCGAGGCAAACAGCTGATCCAGAAGAACCTGATTTGACCACAAAAGACGACTAATGACCACTACGCTTATGAGCGAGTGGCTGCCCAGCTCACCGGTGAGCTGGCGGGGGTGGAAGGGGGCAGCGCCCACTGGAAGCCAAGCACAAATAGAAAATTCTATATCAAGTCGCAGCCCTCCGAACTAGCCTCCCAGAATAATATAGCACGTTTCCCAGAGATTTTCGGATTGAAAAATACGAGCCTTCCAGTGAAAAAACGAAAGACCGACATCAGTACACGAAAATCGAGAAAGCAATCAAGGAAGCAGCGAATCTGGCAGTAACTGCACTTGCGGCTGGCCACAGCTGCACCTGCGGCCAAGATCTGAGTTTCTAAATCGCCTCTTCCAGTTTCATTTCTTGATCAGACGCGGGAGGAAGAAAAAAGAGGACGCGAGAGAAGAAAAAAGAGGGGATCCAAGAGCAAAAAAAGAGAAGAAAAGAATAGGAAAAAAGAGAGAGATCCATGATGTATTAAATAGTAGATCGAGTCTATTTTTGTTTAATCTTTGGGTGTCAAAAGTTAGATCCATGGTGTATTGTAGCTCTTTCTCGGCTCTCCTTCCGAATTCAAGGTGAAAAGGCCCGATTTGTACGATGTTGACTCTATTATAATAGATCTACCGTTTATTTTGTTATTTTGTGGAATTGTGCTATTTAATATTTGTTTCCGTGTATTATCTGAGCATTTCTACCGATTATATTTGTTTTATTGGGTTAGATTTATAATTTGGACTCACTTATGTGAGCTCCGGTTATAAGATCTAGATTTCATTTGATTGAATAAATATTATTGTATTGGATTGGCCTCGTTGCAATATTTGGGGTTTGATTCATTAAATAAGCCCGGATCGATGTTGGCTTATTAAATGATTAATAATATTTGTAGACACCCAAATTTTGCACTTTTGTACTAACCCTAACAGGAGGGCAAAATCGTCACTTGACTCGACATGCGAAAAGGAAGGTGGACCCCAACACAAAGCCACCCCAACGACTTACGGTTAAAGCTGTCATAACAAACAACGAGCATCAAGTTACTTGAGGCGAGGCAAACAGCTGATCCAGAAGAACCTGATTTGACCACAAAAGACGACTAATGACCACTACGCTTATGAGCGAGTGGCTGCCCAGCTCACCGGTGAGCTGGCGGGGGTGGAAGGGGGCAGCGCCCACTGGAAGCCAAGCACAAATAGCAAATTCTATATCAAGTCGCAGCCCTCCGAACTAGCCTCCCAGAATAATATAGCACGTTTCCCAGAGATTTTCAGATTGAAAAATACGAGCCTTCCAGTGAAAAAACGAAAGACCGACATCAGTACACGAAAATCGAGAAAGCAATCAAGGAAGCAGCGAATCTGGCAGTAACTGCACTTGCGGCTGGCCACAGCTGCACCTGCGGCCAAGATCTGAGTTTCTAAATCGCCTCTTCCAGTTTCATTTCTTGATCAGACGCGGGAGGAAGAAAAAAGAGGACGCGAGAGAAGAAAAAAGAGGGGATCCAAGAGCAAAAAAAGAGAAGAAAAGAATAGGAAAAAAGAGAGAGATCCATGATGTATTAAATAGTAGATCGAGTCTATTTTTGTTTAATCTTTGGGTGTCAAAAGTTAGATCCATGGTGTATTGTAGCTCTTTCTCGGCTCTCCTTCCGAATTCAAGGTGAAAAGGCCCGATTTGTACGATGTTGACTCTATTGTAATAGATCTACCGTTTATTTTGTTATTTTGTGGAATTGTGCTATTTAATATTTGTTTCCGTGTATTATCTGAGCATTTCTACCGATTATATTTGTGTTATTGGGTTAGATTTATAATTTAGACTCACCTATGTGAGCTCCGGTTATAAGATCTAGATTTCATTTGATTGTATAAATATTATTGTATTGGATTGGCCTCGTTGCAATATTTGGGGTTTGATTCATTAAATAAGCCCGGATCGATGTTGGCTAAGGAGCACGTTGCGTGCATTTTTACGGCCTAGCCCTCCGTTGATGTCCGTGTGGGCATTTTGATCATTTCAATATTTTGTTGTGACATTGTGGTTGTGAGCCTAGGGATGAAATTAATGCCTTGAAATTCCGATTCGAGGCTATTAATAAAATCCCGAAGATGGACTGTTGGGTTAATTGTAATCCTTTATTGGATGAGCTCCATTCCTATTTGACGAAGGATTCGAAAACCTTCTTTTATAAATGTCATCATTAAAGATTTTATTATCAAAACGAAAGCCTAAAAATGAACTTTTCAAAACAAATCGAATTCTTCGTGCATAGGGTCAACGAGATTTCAAAAGTACTTTCGAGAAATGAAGCATTCCAACGACATTCATTTAGGCACACACGCACACACATGCGCACACACACATTTTAGAATTTAAAAGGATAGAAAAACATCATGATCGTGGTAATCGTGTTTTCACGTAAGTCGGGGGGTGCCTAACACATTCCCCTCGCTTAAGCAAGCCCCCGAACTCTATGAATCTCGGTTTGCGGACCAATTAATTCGGAGTCATACATGAGCCAGCGATTACGAAAACAAAATTTGGATGAGTTGGTACATCCATTTCGAATATACCAACTGGCGACTCTGGTCAATTGGTTCATCATAAAATCGATCTTTCAAACCCCGTCGACATTTAAGCCGACCCTTTTCAAAAAAACACATCTTAATCCAAAGACTAAAATTGGGAAGGGCAATATTATTAAAAACGAAACGATTTTCCCGGCGTCGACAATATTAATAAAGGATTACAATATTATTAAATGGTTAGTAATATTTATAAATGAATAGAATATTATAAAATGGTTAATAATATTAATAAGTGAATATAATATTATTAAATGATTAATAATATTAACAAAGGATTAATAATATTATTAAGAGTGTAAAATATTTATAAATTGTTAATAATATTTATAAATGATTAAGATATTATTTGATAAATAATATTATTGGAAAGAGTATAAGACATTATTTAATTATTAATAATGTTAATAAGTGTTTGAAATATTTAAGAGATTAAGAGGATTATTGGATGATTAATAATATTAATGATTAAATGAAATATTATTGAAATAATAATCGTAAATAGTTAAAATATTATTAAACAATTAATAATTTTTATTTGTGATTAATATATTATCAAAGGTGGTAATATTATGATGTGATTAAGTGATAGTTATGTGATTAAAATATTATCAAAGGTTGATAATATTATTGAGTATTTTAAGGTTATGATTAAGTGTTAGATGATTTAAGACATGAATGGTAAGATTATTAATGTAAAATAAATCTGTATGTGATATGCTGATTGGAAGATCAATGTTGTTAAATGTTAGGTTATCCAAAGGAAGTTATTTTAATTTGAATTACAGAACAGACAAGTTCTCTGAACCTTAACTTGTATTTATTTGACAAGTTATTCTGAAACCCAAACTCATTTCATTATGCAAGTTTTATATACTTGTTTCTATTATGTTAAGTATCTAGAAGTTGGAATTAGTTTCGTAGTACATGATGAAATAATTATTAAGAATTATTTCATATCTATGTTATTATTGATAATCGCACTCATGTGTATTTGCATGACTGTTCACGTTATGAACTATTTAAAGAAAAAGATCTATGTCAATTTGTATCGGCTAGATATTGCATAAATTATAATGACGAGTTCTAAAAAATGAACTATTTAATGAGATGTATCTATGTTATTTGTTTCAGCTAGATATTGCATGTGTTATTATGATTGTTCTTATTATGAACTATTTAAAGAGAAAGATCTATGCCAATTATTTTGGCTAGACCATGTATGTATTAAATTTATAAATTTGAATATTGTTGAAGCTAGGCTAAACCGTATTGTTGTGGTGCGAAATCTGATGGGAAAAGATGAAATGAACAAATCATTATGAGAGAATAAAATTACGGTCGGATGGAATAATTTCGGTCAAATTTTTTTTTTATGGTTATAATGTGCACAATATAAATGTACGATAGACTGATCACCTAGAGTACCCATCTTCGGATATTGCAATTGAAATGATTATTAATATTCAAAACGAAATAACAGTCTTATGTCTACAGGATATTGTAAATATTCAAAATGTATGTTCACGATCTTGTGACCTTTTAGCATGAGAAAGCAGTATGTTAAATCAATTGAAAGTTGTTTATTCAAAGTTGCATGTCTTCACAATTCTTAAACATTTTTAAAGTTTCAAAAGTTATTTTTTTTTTTCATTCATGATATACCCTTTATTGTTTATTTAAACTTGCTGAGCAAAGTAGTTGCTCACCCTTGCTATATCATGAACTATTTTTCAGCTAAACCCGAGTGATCTAAGAAATACAAAGGCAAAGGAAAGGCGAATGAGTAGAAGTAATTAGTTATATTTTTATGCTGTAAAACCTTATTAGTTATAAAGTAATTGTGATGTATTTAAGGTTAGTAGAACCTGGGATTGATGGTACGTTTGTAACAAATTATTATTATTTTTCGCTAGTTATTGAATATTTAGTTTATGAATGTTTGCCAAGAGATGAATAGTGAGCACCGAACCCAGGGTTCGAGTAACCCAGATTTGGGGGCGTTACAATTTTGACGTTCTATTATGCTAGATCTTGAATATATATGAAGATTCATGGTTTAGTATGTTTAATATGTGTATTTATATGATTTGTATGAAAATAAGTAGTAGAAATGTGCATATAAAACTTTACCAGTAAAACCCTAACTAGTTATGTTCTATATATTGTGATAGTTTGAAATATAAAAGTTGGTTATTTGATTTTGATGGCTAGAAAGTTATATTTATGAGTTATAAAGATAACGCAACTTGAATATCTCAAAAATATGAAAAAATGAGCAAGTTATGGACTTTACCGCAAAACATGTCATTTTTAAAACCCTAGATGATCGTTCCTAAAATTTGTGTTAAAAACGATTTCAAAAACACGATCGATCCATGAAATATTGTAGATCATTAAGTTAAGAAACTAACAAAACCAATTGCGTATAATTTAGATGTGTAAATTTCATTTTATGCAAGTTTGAATTAAAAGTATCAAAGTTGAAAAAAGCTAAAAAGGTTGGAATTGTATTTTGTAGTACTGCGCTGGGGTGCAGTGCCATTTATAGAAAAATAATGTTTTTCGGATCGAGTCGGGTCAATTTTTGTCGAATCAAGTCGGCTCGGGTCAGAAACTTGAAAAAATATTTTAAAATATATAATAATATTATTAGATATAATTAATGTAATTTAAATACTATAAATGCTTAATTTAATAAGTTAAAAAGGAATGAATATTATTAAATATTAATAATATAAATAAATGAATAAAATATTATTAAATGAGTAATAATATTAAAAAATATTATTAAATGATTAATAATATTAAGAAATGAATAAAATATTATTAAATGATTAATAATTTTATAAAGTGAATAAAATATTATTAAATGAATAATAATATTAAGAAATGAATAAAATATTATTAAATGAGTAATAGTTTTATGAGATGAATAAAATATTATTAAATAATTAATAATATTAAAAAATAAATAAAATATTATTAAATAATTAATAATATTATAAAGTGAATAAAATATTATTAAATGGTTAATATTATTAAGAAATGTATAAAATATTATTAAATGAGCAATAATATTATAAAGCTAATAAAATATTATTAAATGATTAATAATATTATGAGATGAATAAAATATTACTAAATAATTAGTAATATTAAAAAATAAATAAAATATTATTTAATGATTAATAATATTATAAAGTTAATAAAATATTATTAAATGATTAATAATGTTAGATAGAAGTTTAAACTATATTAAATGATTAATATATGTTTTATGTGATTAAAATATTATAAAATAATGATAATATTTCCTAAGTATTTAATATACCTTAATTACTTAATTATGTAATTAAGAGTTGGTAAGTTAAGATATACAAATGTTATTATATTAACCTAGATATGATACTAATTGAAAGATCAACTTGATAAATTGTTAGGTTTGTTCAAAGGATAGTAAATTGTATTAGTTAGCAGTAATCAACAATCGAGGCAAGTTCCTTAACTTCACTCAAATTTATATTGAGCAAGTTTCTTATACTTGATCTTGTATTTATTTTGCAAGAACTTAAGTGGTTTAATTATTGACAATTGATCCACATCCATATTATTTATGAATTCATAAATAGTGCATTTGAAGCTTTATATTTCTTTGATTCATGAACTATTTAAAAAACTTGAATATTTTTGAAAGCTTATCCAAACTATTGGTTGGTGCAGATTCTTATGGTAAGTCTGAGAATGAACATGTCGGGAAACCAACCTTTGCATAAGATGACTAAATGTTATGTATATACAAGGGGTTGAAGAGGTTGATCCCCTTGAATACCAAATTACTGAAAGAGTCAGAGAAAACTCTGTTTTGCCCTCGTTAGTTATTGGTCCTTAGTGACCACTCAGCAATAAAACTCAATTATTTCTTTTATTGAAATTTGATTCATGTTCTTTCATAATTGTTATATATTGTTAAAAACTCTGAAGTTAGACTCATTCACTCTTGTTATATCAAATCTTATATATTTACTATTTTTAAATTTGATGAGCACGCTAGTTGCTCACCCTTGCTATATCATGAACTATTTTTCAGCTAAGCTCGAATGCTACAAGAAGGATAAGAGCAAAGGAAAAGCCAAAGCATAGAATATTGCATGTTAGCTATATTATCTGTTAATATGTAAATTACAGTTGTAAATCTTTTGTAATCCCTTAAGATATGTACTGTTTTGTTAAGGTTTATAGACCTTGGGATTGTAGTCTTTTTTATAAGGAACTTTTATGTATTATTCCATGAAGTTTAAATGAAAATTATGTATTTAGTTGATATTATGTAATGAATCGTGAGAACCAAATCCCAGGTTATGGAACTCGAATTTGTGGTCATCACAGGTTGGTATCAAAGCTATAGGTTATAGAACTTTAGGTTGCGAAAGTTTAGGATATAACCTTAGAAGAATCAACTCATGTAGAGTTATAAGAGATGAATTATGAAAAAATTTATCGAGTCAAGTGGTAACACAATCAAATATACTTTCATTTCATTAATGAATATATTTTATTGCGATACTGATGTCATTTTGTTTGTGTAATTGTAGGATACCTGAGATTGATATCCATATGGATACTGCATAGCCGCTGGTGGCTGAACCAATAGAGGATCCAGAGTCTGATTCGGAGATGGGAGATAAAGAGGCCAGTCAAAGGTGGGTGATGAGGCCCTACAGTGAGGATAAGGCTGAGTCAGAGTCTGAGGAGGAGGAGTCAGCCGAGTATGCTGATAGAGTGACATCATCGAAGGGCTGACTACAAGGAACGATGAGCTAGAGGAAAGAGTTCAACACTTAGAGAAGGAGAATCCGAACCACCAGTATTTGGAGGATCAGTAGAAGACAACAACTTATCAGTTCTCTGGCCAGAACACGGAGCTGAAGGAGCAGATAACAGGTCTAGAGGAGCAAGTGCAGGGGTATGAGGACTTTGTGGAGCACATTGGGTTGCTAACCCATTAGATAGTTAATCAGGATGTTGAGCTGCAGGCTAAGTTAGCAGCGACTGAGGCTAGATTAGCAGAGATTGAGCTAAAGGTTCAGCAAGTACAGGCAGAGAAAGAGGCCATCAGGGCCCATTGGCAGGAGGCAATAGAGAATGGAATTGAGATGGAGATTTAGATAGATGTGGCACATGGGCAGATGCTGGAGCTAGAGGACGACGTACGTGAGAAGATGGTGAGGATTGATATGCTCAATTATGTCTATCGCTCTTCATTCGACATATTTTAGAGCAGGGTGAACTACTACCCAACTGAGGAGGGCTAGTCCATGCACACTATTAGTAGGAGTTTAGTGATGGCCATAGGGGATGAAGAGTATGATGATGTGATTCGTCGACGGATGCATAGTCATTAGTTATGTTATGATGTTGTATGTACATAGATGCAGTAGAACCCAACTTTTATTTTGACAGATGCTTAGTATGTTGTAAATTCCAAATCTAGAAAGTTTGTAGGATATGTTTAAAATTAGATCACATCTTTTGTAGCCTTGTAGGGATAGAGGCATTTATAGCAGTATGCTTATGATGTAACGTGCTATGCACTACTATTTTAGCATATGAATATAAATGCAGTTATATTTTATGATTATGTATTTTGATTGGTTAAGTCATTACATGTAATAGTTAATGTTAAATAGATAAAAGAATAAGATTTAGAAATAATAATAACTTAGAAATTATCTTTTCTCTTTAATCAAACAATGGCGCCACGTAGACAACCACCAAAGAATCGAGAAGGAGAGGAGTCAGTTAATAACAATGAGGGAGGACATAACGTAGACCCAATGCAGAACTTTGTCGATATGCTGGCAGAGGCGATGCAAAATTGACATCCAGTAGTAGGAAATTCGCCACCGCAACCAAATCAGCTGGCTAATTTCAAACACTTCAAATCAGTCGGACCACCAGAATTTAGGGGGACGACATACTCCATCGAAGCCCAATCTTGGATAAAGGATATAGAGAAGACATTTGTTATTGCAAGAGTGGAAGAAGAACAAAAGACTATTTTTGCTACCTACATAATGAAGGAGGAGGCCAATTTTTGGTGGGAAGCTAATCAGAATAGGGCTGGAGAAGGTGTGGTGTCATGGGCAAGGTTTAAGAAGATATTTGATGAGAACTACTTTCTAAAAAGTATGAAGAGTAGAATGAATGTTAGATTTCTAGAACTGAAGCAGAAGAATATGTTGGTACTTGAGTATGCGGCAAAACTTAATGAGTTGGCCAGGTTCGCTCCACATTAGGTAGACATGGAGGAACGCAAGGCCAAAAGGTTTGAGAATGGTTTAAGACCATGGATATTTAATAAGGTGACAATGCCACAGATTGATTCATTCTCAACTCTGCGGGAGAAGTCAGTCATAGCTTAAGGAAGAAATGAGGCGTTATCCAAGTATAACCAAGAGAGGAACAAAAAGGGAAGTGAAGGCGAACATAAGAATAGTAACAGTGGTGGCAGCAACAATAATAAGAGTAAATGGGACAACAACAATGATAAGAGCTCGGGAAATCAACAAGGAAATTTTTAGAAAAAGAAGGCATGCGTGTAATATCCCAGATATTTGAAAGAATTAGAAATAAGATTTCTAATAGTTAATAAATGTTAGAGTTTGATAACCTAGTTGTGGAGATTAGAATTGTGAAAACTGGATTAAATTAAAATTTTTATTTGTTTAATCTATGAGCTAGCAAGAACCAATAAGGTTCAATAAGTGTGACATGGATTTTTAGGAATAAGGTCCTATGATGTATATGAAAAGAATAAAATTTGATTAGAAAATATTTCTAAAAGAAGAAATATGCCGAGAAATCGTTACGTAAGTTCATTGATAAAAAATTTCAGTTAATTTTGAACATTGCAAGTGATTATGAATCAAGTAAACTAATTAATATAATTAGTCATTAATAAAACTTGCGTAGGATATTTAATATACTATTTAATAAATCCAAAATATTTGGATAATTAGTGTACTAACCTAGAGAGATATTTAATATCAAGAAATTGATAAGTGAGGAAATTAATTAATTATTCAATTAAATTTGAATAAAGTTTTGATAACAAAATGGGTAAATTAATTAATGTGTAGTGGGAATAATATTTGAAGTCCCAAATTAATATTTCAATTAAAATAAATAATTAGTGGACTAACTCAATTAAATATTTAACAAGTCTAATTAATTGTTTAATTAAGAGTTTGTGATTTTAGTGTGGTTAATTAAATAAATTAGCCCAATAAATTAATTAAAGGGAGCTCAATTGGGAGTCCAATTTAATTATTTTCCAAGCCCAAACTAAAGTGTATTGGGAGCCCAAATGTTGGTCCAAAGAGGATTTAAGTGGTGACCCATTATATATATATAAGTATATATATATAATTATGCATCAATTTGGAAAATAAAGGAAAAATAAATTATATATATAGATATATATAGGGCTGCTGGAAGCAGCCTATAAAGGCCCTAGTAGGCTTGCTTGGCTCTAGAAAAATATTAAAGAAATCCTAGAAAACATGGCCCCTAGATCCCTCCTCATTTTGTGGGTCTTTGTTTGTGTTTAATTAGGCTAATGTGGTCAAAGCTTGCTTAATTAAGGAGATAAACTAAATTAGCCTTCTTCTATAAATATAACACTCCCCCAACTCTTTTGAAGGGTTAGAAAAATTGTAGAAATAAGATTTTAGAGATAGGAAGAGAGGAAGCCAAGAGAGAAAGAGTGAGAGAGCAAAGTACCTCCATTTTCTTCCTTTCTTGTGAGCTTAGTACCACAAATATACCAAGAACCCCCATACTAGAGGCTTACGACAGCATCAAGGGAAGGTATGGATGCCATCTAGCTTCATAAATCACTTCGAAAAGCAAAGAAATCGAGCATCCAAGAGCAAGAGGTATAAAACGTCCTAAAACCCTAGTTTTGGAACTCCTTTTGTACTTTATGTAATTTTTATGGAGGAAACCAAAATTTCAAGATTTTAATGTATAGATATATGCTAGACATGTGTACATAGGGTTTCATGTGGTTAGATCAAGTATTTTTATGCATCTATGACAAAGAATTTGGCCAAAGTCTTCAAAATAATTTTTACCGACGAAAACAACGTAACATAAAACGTAGCAGCCCCTTACCGGAATTACTGTGCACGATCCGTAGCTCGGATTCATGATCCGTCAATTTTGGGTGATAGATACATAAAATATGAAGATTCTCCAAGTTGAATGACTAAAATCCGATTTAAAATGAGCAAGATATGGATTTTCTACCAAAACACCCCACTGTTTTTAGGGCTGTGCACAACAGTCCGGTTTGGAGCCAATTTCAGTAAGCAAAACAAATCCAAATTTGATGTTTGATAACAGAAAATTGTAGTTCGAGAAGATACGAACGTAACGATATAAAGTAGAGCTCCATCGGAGTTGTAGATTTCATTTTATTCAAGTTTTAGCCGAAGACCCCAAGGCTGGAAAATCAGAAAAACAATCTGCCTATTTTTGAGAAAAAACCGGCCGGTTCGGTTTTTTCCGGTTTTTCATAATTTCTAGGTGGGGCCGGTTCAGGCATTTTTAGGCCGGTTCTTGAGTTGGTTCCAAAAGAGAAAATGCTTGTAATTTTATAAAGAATATTATAAAATTTTTAAATCTGAAATTTTATGTCATTTGGTAATTTTTATAATTATTAAATGATTAAAGCTAACTAATTACATGAAAAAGTGTTACAAGTATTTTTAAATGCTGGAAAAATGTTAATCACCCTACTTACTTATTATTCAAGTTGTATTAAATAGTAAGTAAGGTTAAATAAAAGAGAAAGTATTTTTAATACTTTTTAAGGTGATAATGTACACTAGTTGGATGTTAATTAACTAATAATTGAAGAAAATTATTATTAAATTATTATTAAATAATAAATGTGATATTTAAATTATATCATATTATTTAATGAAGGAAAATAATTATTTATTATTTAGTTGATAATTAAATAGTAAATAAAGGAAGTAACTATGTAATTATTATTTAATTGATATTAAATAGTAATTAATTTATGAGAAAGTGTTTAAACTAATTATTTATTATTTAGTTAAGAGTAAATAATAAATAAAGATAATTAATAAATTAATTATTATTTAATTAACATTGAATAATAATTAAAGAGGGCTAATTGCTTACTATTTAATATATTAAATAGTAATCAAATGATGTTGAAGTTAATAGTATAAGTGTTTATTATTTAATTAATATTAAATAATGGGTATGGATAGTTAATTAATTAATTATTATTTAATTCATATTAAATAATAATTAAATGGTAATTAAGTGGAATAAATTATTAATTAATCGAAAGAAGATTATTAAGTAATTAAAATATATTGATAATATTATTGATTAACTATTAAATGATAATAGTTAATAATTAAATCATTATTCAATAATTAATAATGATATGAAATTAATTTAAAATATTATTAAAAGATTAATAATATTGTTTAGCATTTAATTAACTATTAAATAATAATAGTTAAGAGTTAAACCATTATTAAATAAATAATAATGATAAATAAAGATTTAAAATATTATTAAAGAATTAATAATATTGTTTAACAAATAATTAACTATTGAATAATAATAGTTAAGGGTTGAATCATTATTAAATAATTACTAATGATACGCGAGGATTTTAAATATTATTAAGTGATTAATAATATTGATGAACAATTAATTTATTATTAAAATTATTAATAATAATGAGAGGTCAATTAAAATATTATTAAAGGGTAATAATACTAGCAATCAATTAAATTATTACTAAAAGATTAATAATAATGATTAAGGTAAACTATTATTAAAAAGGAATTAATAATATTAATGATTATTTAATGTGTTATTTAACAATTAAATAACATTATAAATTATTATTAATTGATAGTAAGATTTAAAATATTTTTCGAGATGGATAATATTATGTTAAGTTGTCGAGTTAAATTATGTGATTCAGTTAAACAAATGGTATGATCCATTAGTGACTAATTAGTTGTTCGACCTAAACAGAAATAAGGTCCAAAAATTAATGCAGTGACATTAATAAATGTCAGAACTGCATAGTTTTGAACAAAAGATTTATGGTGTTGAATATGAAACACTGAGTCAAGTTAAAGAGAGACTAAAATATGAAATTAATCCTATTAAATAAAGGGGACAATAAGAAGAAATAAATATCTTTAAAATAAGATTTAGTATTGAGTCAAACTTTAACTGATATTGTGCACCGTTGATCTCACATACCGTGTAGGTGGTGCAAGGAACGTGAAAGATTAACGTAAGCTGGTTATGCAAGTCCAGGCAAGTTTTTCAGAACGTGTTGCATTATGTGCATGATTTAGAATATTATAAAATTATTATGTGTGCATATGTTATTATGTGCAATAATGTGTTAATGTGCCTTTGGGATACAAGTTGAAATAAATTGTTGATATGCAGTAGCTGATTAAGATGATTGTTCTATATTGAACTGTATGAAATTATAAATGACATGCACGAATAACATGAATCATAGAGTAAATGCAAAACATGATATGCATGAGATACGTAGTCATTGCAAAACATGAGATGCATGAAGCATGATGAAATATGTTTATGTGTTATGTGAAACTGTTAGACTTGCTGAGCCGTCGTGCTCACTCTTGCTTAAAACAAAACATTACAGAAAAGCTTGAGGAAGCTGATTACTCTGGTAGAGGTGAAGATGAAGATTGGCTAATGAGTCAACGAGATCGAAACGTAGGTGCTTTTATAGTAAAACCCTGCGATAAAATAAATTATCTCTGTGGGTATTACTTGTGAAGATATTTATGTCTTAATTGTGCTATAGATTAGCAAACTTAAATGTTGGGAAAACATGTATGGATTATTTTAAATCATTTTCAGATGTTGTTCTTTATGTATAGGGGTAACAGGTTGATATGTTAGGTCATTATTAATATGATCAGAAAGTGAAATAAAAATGTTTAAAGATTGCGATTCTGGAATAGAATGAGATTGTAATAGTTCTAAAATAAACTAGTTTCATCAATTATATTATTGAGATATATTGTGGATTTAAGTACAAGGTTGTACGTCTAACGAGCGGGATCCGGCGTGGCCAGCACGCGAAATCTCGGGTCGTTACAATGCGGCAACTGTAAGAAGAATCATTATGGGGAATATATGAAGGGTAAGAACATATGCTACAACTGTGACGCCCCCAAATCTAGGTCTACATAGCCCAATTTGAGACGCCATAAAATACGCAAATTTTAATACAAACAGTACATAGAATAAAAATATAGAATTCAATAATACACAACTACGTCTTCACTATTATTGCCACACTATATACAACATATGAAAACTACAATAACTATCTCTTGGACCGTCACTCCATTCTCCTGCTAGACCTAGCTATTCTCTCGTTCTCTAAAAAATAATGGAACAAAAGAAAGGGTGAGCTCAAATAGCCCAGTAAGAAAATACCATAACTAAGATAATGACAAATAAATTATCATTAGCCTTCAACAGTTGAGTTCTTAATTGAATATAATAGACAATAAGCTTTATAGCAAGAACTACAGTTAAATTCTTAAATAAAGTTCAGATCAATAATAGCAGCGGAATGAGCAATCCATTAGAAAAATAATGTAGACTATGATGTCCACTCGCTTCTCTTTTTAAGAAAAATATCATCAACTTTTATCATATAAAACACCACTGGTCATAATGATACAAATTCACAGTTCTTGGTCATAATCATGCAAGTCAACAGTTCATCCACTAAGGGCCAAAGATATTCAATATATCACCAACGGTCATGATTTTACCAGTATTCAGCCTTTGATCATAATCATACGAAACAACAGTTCTTCTTTGCCCGAGGCCAAAGACAACATTCACCATGTGTCCTAAAAGACACAACAATTATATTGCCTTTATCCTATCATCTGTGCCCCAGGCCACAGATATTCACAACAACATGGTTCTTAATGATTAGAATAACAACAGTGATATAGATGATGAATCAGAAGAAACAGTATGATCAATAAATATCGAAACTTTATGATTTTTCTTTGTACAGATTCAAATAATGTCCAAATTGTCAATATGATGTGGACTCAAATTCAAGAATGATATTCAAGATCCACAGTTCAGAATAACGGTTAATTTCAATAGAAAGATTAAGAAAAATAGGAAGGCTCAATTGAAATGATATTAGATGAAGCGCAAACTATTAAGAATATATAATCATTTCAGGAAACTTTACCAACAAGAGACAAATAAGAAATGAATACGAAGAGTAATTCACCAAACATGCGGTAGTCCGCGTAGTCAGGTTATTCTCAGAGATTAATAAGGAATGAATATGAAAAGTTATTCACCAAACATGCGGTAGTCCGCGTAGTCAGGTTATTCCCACAAATTAATAAGGAATGAATACAAAATGTTATTCACCAAACATGCGGTAGTCCGCATAGTCAAGTTATTTCCCACAAATGAATAAGAAAGGTTATTCACCAAATATGCGGTAGTCCGCGTAGTCAGGTTATTCCCCACAACTTAATGCATAGAAATAAATGACACATCTTACAAGTAAGGAAGAAACGATATTATTTTTGAGAATCAAAGAATAATAGTCCCTTACTGTAGTAAGTTTAAATAGTGGAAGATGAAAAAGATGGTATCCCTTACCTTAACATGTGACTGGATATGAAGTTGATCAACCTATATTTTTATAATTTAATTAGTAACTACCTTATATAATTTCATGGTGTATACAAATTCGTATGAAATCATCAAAAGTGATAAAGTAGAATAACTTCAATATAGTTTTTTAAGAAGGTAATATTTCAAAATAAATCTTCCAAAGAAAGCTTTTCAAAATGAATCTTCTAAATGAAAGTCTTCTAAAGGAAGATTTATGAACACCGTGTGATGTGTGTGGTTACTTATATAACTTTTATAAAATGACTTACTTGGTCAGTACTTGTACATTTACAGATCTTCATAAATACTCAAGATGACTTTAGCACTCTCAAAGAGAACTTATACAAAGAAATATTTGGAGAGTGAAAGAAATAATAAACAAGGAAGTTTTTATGAAAAATCCTTAAGTTAAGGCCTCTATTTATAGCCAAAAATCTTATCATAAACCAAGATTTCCTAATTTAATCCAAACCGTATATTTCAAGATAATGTTTAATCTATACCACTCATTTTATCTTTTAAGATTTCCCTAATCTAAACCATTCATTTAAAGATCATCTTTAATCTATACCACTCATTTCATCTTTTAATATTTTCTTAATCTAAACCATTCATTTAAAGATCATCTTTAATCTATACCATTCAATTTACTTTATATATAAAATAATTAATTTATATAAATCAATTAACTTTATATATAAAAACAAATAATTTTATATAATTTATTATAATAAAAACAAATAAGTTTATCAATTTAATTATTCAACAATAATTCACAATTATTCATTATTATGACTAATTGTTATAAATATAGTGTAGTTGACTTTCTTAGTTAGATAAGTAGAGAAATTAACTAATAATAGAATACAATAGCTTAATCAACATCATAAAAGAGATAACAATAATGCTGAAAATAAATAAGCACGTTACTATGTAATGACAATTATTGATTCAGTAATTTGAATTACTGTGCATATGCTACTGTGACAATTATCAGCTTAATAATATAAATTATTATGCATTTGACAATTATTGGTTCAATAAAGTCAATATAGTACAATAGCCACTTTATCAGTTCAATAATATGAAATACTGCGCAATACCGTGTGCTACTGTGCAATACTATATGTTACTATTCTTTTACCACCGGTTATTTTAACAGTTAAAAGTGATAGTACCGTTGACTATATTTATTTAGAAAGGTTATGTATGTCGCTTTCTATATCCGACAATAATTCGTTGTGGGGGTCCACCAATATTTGGTTATTTTGGCGTCGTCGTACGAATCGAATATTCCCCGACAGAACGAATATTCTCCGACAAGATAAAATTTGTACAAACATTTTTTAATTTTTACTTTTGTCAATTTATTCATCTACCTTTTTCAGAAGAAAATATATAAAGAAAAATTTAATTTGTATTTCATAAAAGTCGGGGTTTTACAACAACTGCGGACAGGAGGGACATATTTGTCCAAAGTGTCCCCACCCAAAGAAGGGATGATGCTACTCGTTAAAAGAGATAACAATAATGCTGAAAATAAATAAGCACGTTACTGTGTAATGACAATTATTGATTCAGTAATTTGAATTACTGTGCATATGCTACTGTAACAATTATAAGCTTAATAATATAAATTATTATGCATGTGACAATTATTGGTTCAATAAAGTCAATATAGTACAATAGCCACTTTATCAGTTCAATAATATGAAATACTGTGCAATACCGTGTGCTACTGTGCAATACCGTATGTTACTATTCTTTTACCACCGGTTATTTTAACAGTTAAAAGTGATAGTACCGTTGACTATATTTATTTAGAAATGTTACGTATGTCGCTTTCTATATCCGACAATAATTCGTTGTGGGGGTCCACCAATATTTGGTTATTTCGGTGCCGTCGTACGAATCGAATATTCCCCGACAAAACGAATATTCTCCGACAAGATAAAATTTGTACAAACATTTTTTAATTCTTACTTTTGTCAATTTATTCATTTACCGTTTTCAGAAAAAAATATATAAAGAAAAATTTAATTTGTATTTCCTAAAAGTCGGAGTTTTATAACAATTGTGGGCAGGAGGGACAAATTTGTCCAAAGAAGGGATGATGCTACTCGTGTGGAGTTGCTGATCATAGGATAAAGGATTTTCCTAAAAATAAGAATGATGGAGGAAGCGGCAACAAAAGCAATAACAATAGATTGACTATCGGGGGACCGGTACAACAGAACAAGCCGACATCACAAACTTTCAACATGACGGTGCAAGATGCTGTGGAATCTAAAAATGTGGTGTTAGGTATTATTTCGATCAATAATATCAATGCTTATGTAATGTTTGATTCGGGTGCTACCTGTTCATTTGTGTCTAATAATTTCGATAGACGGTTATAATTGTCTAGAGAAAAGTTAAAAAACCCTATGAATATAGAAGTTACAAATAAAGAAGTGATTCCTGTAGAGTATATATATAGGAACTGCTGTACTAAAATCATGGGTCATAAATTGGTTGTGAACTTAATTCCGATACATTTGGGGGAGTTCGATATTATATTTGGGATGGATTAGTTGTTTAACCATGGAGCAGTAATTGATTGTCAGAAGAAGTGTATACACCTTAAGACACCAAATAAGTCTAAGGTCGTATTTTATGGCATCAAGTCATTAAGAAATTGTGTTGTTTGACGATGATGCAGGCTAAGAAACTGTTGAAGAAAAGATGTGTAGGATATCTGGCACATGTATTAGATACACGCATGGTGAATCCTAAGATGGAACAAATACCAGTAGTTAAAGAGTTCATGGATTTTTTTTCCAGATGAACTGTCAGGTCTTCCGCCAGATAGGGAGATAGAATTCGTGATTGATTTAGTACCAAGAACAGCGCCAATATTAAAAGCACTATATAGGATGGCTCCGGTAGAGATGAGGGAGTTAACGGTTCAGTTACAAGAATGATTGGATATGAAACACATTCAGCCTAGTGTTTCTCTATGGGGAGCATATGTGCTGTTTGTAAAGAAGAAGGATGGATCGATGAGACTTTGTATGGACTATAGAGAATTGAACAAAGTAACGATTAAAAACAAGTACATGTTGCCAAGAATTGACGATCTATTTGATCAACTAAAATAGGCGAAGTATTTTTCAAAGATTGACTTAAGGACTAGATATCATCAGTTAAAAGTAAGGAAGGAAGACGTACCCAATACGACATTCAGAACTCATTATGGCCATTATGAGTTTCTGGTAATGTCGTTTAGACTGACAAATGTGCTAGGCGCATTTATGGACATGATGAATAGAATATTCAAGCAGTACTTGGATAAATTTGTAATTGTGTTCATTGATGATATTTTGGTTTATTCTAAAACGGAAGAGTGTGACGCCCCCAAATCTAGGCCCACACAGCCCAAACTTGAGTCGTCAAAAGACTGCAACAAAATTATTACAACAAAGCACAACGTACAACAATACAGTGTATAATAATACACAACTCAGTCTTCACTATTATTGTCACACTATTTTACAACACGTGAAGACTAGGATAGCTATTCCTCGGACTCTCACTCCATCCCCCGGCTAGACCCCATTACGTTTTCATCTCCTGTTGAAAAACAATGGAACAAAAGAAAGGGTGAGCTCAAATAGCCCAGTAAGAAATATCATGACTAAGATAATGACGAATAAATTATCATTAGCCTTCAACAGTTGAGTTCTTGATAGAATACAATAGACTACAAGGTTTATATCAAAAACTGTAGTTAAATTCTTAAACAATGTTCAGATCAATAATAGCAGCGGAATGAGCAATCTATTAGAAGAATAATGCAGACTATAATGTCCACTCGCTTCTCTTTTTAGTAAAAATATCATCAACTTTTATCATCTGAAATACCCTTAGTCAAGATAATACAACTTCACAGTTCCTGGTCATAATCATGCAGATTAACAGTTCATCTTTGCACTACGGGCCAAAGACATTCAATATAACACTAACGGTCATGATTATACCAGATTCAGCCTTTGGTCATAATCATACCAACCAACAGTTCATCTTTGCACTAAGGGCCAAAGAGAACATTCACCACGTGCCATAAAAGACACCGAACAGATGTATCGCCTTTAACCTAGTATATCGCCTTTAACCTATCATCTGTTCAACAATTATATCACATCTGTGCCCCCGGCCACAGATATTCACAACAGCTTGATTCTTGATGATTAATACAAATAACAGTGATACAAATGATGAACAGAAGAACAGGATAAACAATAAGTATCGAAAGTTTACTTTGTGCAAATTCAAATAATGTCCAAATTGCCAACATGATGTGGAGTGAAATTTAAAAATGATATTCAAGATCCACAATTCAGAATAACGATTACAGTTCAATAGAAATGTTCAGAAAATAGGAAGGTTCAGTTGAAATAATGAAATTCAACTATTATGGAACATGTAATATTTTCAGGAATTATAGAAGCAATAGTTCCATAATAAGTTTTGATTTAGGTGTATGAAAGAAAATAATATCCCTTACCGTAGCAGGTTTGATTAACAAAAGGTGAAGGGAATTAATATTCCTTACCATAGTAAGTTTGAATAATGGAAGATGAAAAAGATGGTATCCCTTATGAGTATAAAGGAAAATGATATCACTTACGAATATGGAATAAAAGTGTCATGTGATAATTCATGTAGACAAATTATTTCCACACGAGACAAATAAAAAGGGTTATTCACCAACAGGCGGTAATCCGCGCCGTAAGGTTATTCTCATCAATTTGAATGCAAAGAGTTATTCACCAAACAGGCGGTAATCCGCACCGTAAGGTTATTCCCATCAATTTGAATACGAAGAGTTATTCACCAAACAGGCGATAATCCGCACCGTAAGGTTATTCTCAAAGATTAATAAGGAATGAATACAAAAGGTTATTCACCAACAGGCGGTAAACCGCGCCGTAAGGTTATTCCCACAATTTAATACATGGAAGTAAATGGCACAAGAAAGAAATGATATTATTTTCGAGAATAAAAGAATGATAATCCCTTCCAGTAAGAAAGAAAATAATATCTATTTATGGTGATGAAAAGAATGATACTCCTTACCGTAGTAATTTAGAATATGAAAGAAGATGATATTCCTTACCACAGTAAATTTAAGAGTGTGAAAAGAATAATATTCCTTACCTTAACACGTGACTGGATATTGATTTAAATGAGGTTGATCAACCTATATATTTTTAATAAAATTAGTAATTACCACATATAAATTTCAAGGTGTATGATAATTCATATATTATGAACTATCAAAATTATATATATTTAACATAATTTTTGTAGTATAATATAACAACTTTAAAATAGTTTTTAAAATAATATTCCAAAATAAATCTTCCAAAGAAAGCTTTTAAAAATGAATCTTCTCAAAGAAGAGTCTTCTAAGGGAAGATTTGTGAATACCGTGAAAAATAGGAATTTATAAAATTTCTACTCTTTAATAAAAGACTTACTTGAAAATTTTCTGCACTCCTTCTGACTTTCAAACTCTCAAAATAACCTTACTATTCTCAGAGAAAACTCATAAAATTCTTATAGAATTTTTTTTATGTTTTAGGTGTGATTTTTCTATTCAGCTGAGCAAGCTATTTATAGGAGAAAAGGGGGTATTGTGCAGTGGTAGGTGGCATACTAATATTGAAACGCAGGAGCAGCCGTCTGGCTGCTTTTCTCATTCTTCCCTTTCTTTCACCAACCCACCCAGCAAGCATTTTTCATGTTTACATCTCATGTGGCCCCCACATAGGGTCCACATGTTACTATTTAAAATTAATTAATTAATTAATTTTTTTTTTAAATTTATTTATTTATTTATTTATTCTTCCTGTAGGTTCAACATATAAAATAAATAATGCTACAACAATAATTCAACAATAATGTAATAAACACGTTACATATTATTATTAATTTAATAATATAAATTACAGTATATTTGCAACTGTGACAATTATTAAGTTCAATAATTTTAAAAACAGTGCAGCAACAATTATTGACTCAATGATATAAAATACAGTGTAATGACAATTATTAAATCAATAATGCAAAATACTGTGTAGCAACAATAATTGAATTGATAATATAAAATATTATGCAGTGACAATTATTGATGAAATGATGCGTAACAGTTACGGTGCAATAATATGAGACACTGTGCAATACCGTGTGCTACTATAGAGTACCGCATGCTACAGTAAAATACCATAAATTGCCGTATGCTACTATTCTTTTATCACCGGTATTTTAACAGTTAGCACCGTTGACTATTTTTATTAAAAAGGTTACTTCTGTCGTTTTCTATATCCGACAAATATTTCGTTGTGGGGTCCACCAATAATTTGTTATTTCGGCGCCGTCGTACGACACGAATATTCCCCGACAAAACGAATATTGTCCGACAAAATAAAATTTGCACATAACATCCTTAACTTTCAATTTCGTCAATTTAACCACTTACTGTTTCATGAAGAAAAAAAATATATGAAGAAAAATTAAATTTTATATTTCATAAAATTCGGGGTCTTACAAAGAGGATCACACCAAACATTTAAGATTGGTGTTAGAGATATTAAGGAAGGAGCAGTTATATGCAAAATTTTCAAAGTGTAAATTCTGGTTGGAGAAAATTCAATTTCTAGGTCATGTCATTGACAATGAGGGGGTTTCAGTAGATCCAGTAAAAGTGGAAGCAGTGATTAATTGGGAACAATCAAGGACGCAAACAAAGATTAGAAGTTTCTTAAGGTTAGCGGGTTATTATCAGAGATTTGACAAGAAGGACAGTGAAATATGTTTGGACAGAGAAGTGCGAAGAGAGTTTTTAGGAATTAAAGAAGAAACTTAGTAAAACACCTGTGTTGACTTTACCAGACCACATAGGAGGTTTTACGGTCTATAGTGATGTATCACACAAGGGTCTAGGCTTTGTGCTTATGCAGAATGACAAGATCATTGCGTATGCATCAAGACAATTAAAAGATTATAAGAATGGATACCCTACCTACGACTTGGAGTTGGTAGCGGTAGTGTTTGCCCTTAAAATTTGGAGGCATTATTTATATGGAGAAAAGTGTGAGATATTCACAGATCATAAAAGTCTGAAGTATATCTTCACATAAAAGCAGTTGAACATGAAGCAGATGAGATGGTTAGAATTGATCAAGGATTATGATTGTGAGATTCTATATCATCCCGGCAAAGCCAACGTAATAACAAGCGTTCTAAGCAGAAAGAGCAGAGAGAAGTTATTTATATTGACAGACCAGGAAAAACTAGTAAAAGAAATAGCTCGAATAGAGTTGGAGGTGAAAATCCAAAGGAGTCGATAGGGATGGAAGGGAGTCCAACCTTATTAGATAAGGTAAAAGAGGCTCAAGAAAAAAATGAAGAATGTGATAGAATAAGAAAGAGAACGACCGATGGAGAAGAGGTCAAGTTCAAAGTGGATAGCAAAGGACTGTTAAGATTTAAAAATCGTGTTTGGGTACCGCTAGTGCCTGAATTACGAAAGGAGATTTTGCAAGATGCCCATAATACGAGATATTCGATACATCCGGGGAGTACGAAGATGTATCAAGATCTACGTCTTCGTACAAAATTGGTCTTAATAAGGCTCGTTTAAAATATAACAGGATGTTGCCACTACTTCAGCCCAAAAATATTTAGGAAGACGATATTCATTTAACATAGTATTAGTCATTTCTTGTAGGGTTTGATTTTTTCTTTCAGCCAAACCATTTGACTATGGTGTGTAAGGCGTAGAAGTTATGACTTATTCTGTGCTCATCACAGAACGTAATAAAATCAGAATTGTCAAATTCTCTTCCATGATCAGAACGAATATAAATAATAAAATTCCCTGTTGATTTTGAATTTTCTTGCGCAAAGCAGAAAAAGAATTTATAGCTTCATTTTTAAATTTTAGAAAATCAACCCATGTAAATCGAGAATAGTCATCAACCAAAACTAGAATGTATATAACACCAATCATACTATGTTTATGGATATGTCTTACTAGGTCTATATGCAAGAGTTCTAGAGGTCATGAGGTTGAAACTGTGAGTTTGGGTTTGTGAGATACATGTATTTATTTTCCCAATTCACAAGCTTCATAAATATGATCTTTTAAAAACTTTAGTTTTGAAAGACCACAAAGATGTTCTTTAAATCCAATGTTATTAATTAGCTTCATATTAATATGACATAATCTACTATGCCAAAGCCATGGATCATCATTTGTATAAACTAGACAAATATTATCAAGGTGAGAATATGCATCTAGGTCACATGTATACACGTTTTGGTTTCTAGGACACAATAAAACCATTTTTTAGATTGCTCAAATATTGAACAATTATGAGGACTAAAAGATATTTGAAAACCACTATCACATAATAGAAGATTATACCTGAGTCATATGACTAATTGAGCGTTTGAAATTGTTATATGTTTATTACCAACACTTTCAATTCCAATGACCTTACCTTTGTTGCTATCTCTAAAAGTTACTTCACCACAGTCTGTAGTTTGGATGTTGTTAAATTTTGATTTGTCTCCAATCATATGTCCTGAGCAACCGCTATCAAGATACCATTTGATTTTACTAGAATCGACAGTTAGATATACTTGCATCATATACTAGTTTCACAAACTTGTACCCTTTAATAAGAAGGGTCTTTTGGGTAAGTTTTTCATTTTATATAAGGAACACTTGTACTTCCTTTTATAAATTTGGGTACAGGATAATCAGTTCCAGTAGACATAAGCCTTTTATTAGCAATAGGTCTATAAAATGCATGATTTACTTTATTTTTATATCCTAAAAAAATTTGATGATCATAAAATTCGTTTCTTGTATTCTTGATAATAATTGGTGAAGTGTAAATTCCTTTTGGTACCTAAATTATTTTTTCTTTATAGTTTCCATTCCGAGCATTGCACATGTGAATGGAATGACCGTTTATGTTACAATAAGAGCATTTAGTAAAAGATGTATGACTTTCTTTTTCTTTACTTTTAAAATGATAGAGTTATTTATCCTTTGTTTTACTAGTTTCTCCGACATATCCCAATCCGTCTTTATTAAATTCACATCTTTGTTGATTAAGCATGACATCAAGGTTTTCTTTTTCTTTTGTGAATTTAAGAATTGTAGTGTGTAGATCGTCACATTAGTTAGTTAAAAATTCAATTTGATCTTTTAAAGAAAAATCTTCACTTTGTTTTTGTAGTTCAAGTTTTAAAGATAAATTTTCAAGTTTAAGATTTTTAATGTATTCACTTAACACTTGATTTTGTAATTGAGTGTCTTCATTAATTAAAGCGAGTGTTGAATTTTCAACTTCAAGATTTTCATTTGAAATAATAGGAGTTGAATTTTTTTTTCTCGAGATTTTTATTTATTTTTCTTAATTTTTCTAATTCTTCTTTTAGTGACACATGTTGTGTAAAATTATTTTCTAGTTTTTCTTTTTCTTCCTTTAAATTTTCATTAACTATGATTAACTTGAATTTTCTATTTCAAGATTTTTATTGCTTCTTATTAATTTTTCTAATGATATTTTTTGTTTAATAAAATTTTCTTTAATATTTCATTATCTTTATATAGACAGTTATAAGCTTCTTATAGTTCATGATGTTTGACTTAGACTATTTAAGATATGTGTAAGAGATGAAGTACTAGGTAATTCAGAATTTACCTTAGAGCTTGATGATGACGAGGGATCATTATTTGCATTAAATATAGATTTGCAATTTCTTCGGTTTGTTTACCAACTTCTTCACCATCACTTAGATCACAACCTTCCTCAGTTATTAACACTTTGTTGTTTGCTAGTTTTGGACAGTCCTTTTTAAAATGATCAGGTTGTTTGCATTCAAAACGTACGTTTGAATTTTTATTTGAGCTGATACTTCTGAAATTGTTGTTGTTGTATGTTTTGAAGTTTCCTCCCTATGCCTTTAGCTTGAAGGCCTATTTGCCTTTGTATTTGTTGAAGTTGTTGTTTGCTTTTAGAAAGCCTTTGCCATATTTTTTGGCTTTTCTTTGGATCACTCTTTTGAGTTGTCTGGATAAGAGAGCAACTTTATTATTATCCAAGCTCAAAAGTTCTTCATTTAACTCTTAATCAACGCTTTCTTGAATCTACAATGAGAGCTTTGAAAGCAATTCCTTTCTTTTTGAGATATGTATCCGAACCAGCTTTTTCAATGAACATATGAACTTCGTGAGCATGGAGATTTCCAATAAGGCTATTAAGAGGATAGGTGGTTAGATATTGCATTTTCTTGATGGTTGTGACCTTCATTTTTCAAACGGATGGAAGGGTTTTAAGAATTCTTCTATTTTTCCCATTTATTGTATATGCCTTCCCAAGTTGTTCCAGTTCATCAATGATTTTGGAAAAACAAGTTTTTATATCAATGATTTTTTCACCTTCTTCCAGCTTGAAACTTTTATACTCTTAGATTAGAACATCTTTTCTGCTTTCTTTAATATGATTGGTTCCATCATAGGTAACAATCAATTTTTTCTAAATTTCTTTAGCATTTTTACAATAGCTAACTCTTTATACTCTTTTTTAATAAGAGCACTAGTTTGCACCATTTTGGCTCTGGATGATCATAGCCTCTTCATCCTTAGTAGTGAACTCATAAGCATCTTTCTCAACGATCTTTTCTTTTACAATTTTGAAGGAATTTTCATACCACTTTCTATTGCAAGCCAAATTTTAATTCCTTGTGATTTGACATATATCTTGAATATGTTTTTTCAGGTGGCAAAATTTGTGCCATCAAATAGTGGGGGTCTGGACATTGGTAGGCCTTCTCCATAATTGGTAGCATTTTTGTAGGCCATAAATGGATCTACTATTTGATATGCTTGTACTTACTCAACAAACAAGTTAAAGAGCACTGCTCTAATACCAATTGAAAATCCAAAAATAATCTAGAAGGGGGGTTAAATAGATTATTACAAATTTAAAAAATTATCTTAGGCTTTTTTGAATTTTTAGTTAATTAATTTGCACTATCAAAAATTAATATGCAACACAATAAAATTCAATCACACAATGAACGGAGATTTATCTAGGTCACAACATATAACTAGGGTATGTTGCTACGTCCAGTCTCAAGTACCTCTCCAAGACTAGAGATCCTCTTACTATTAGTAATAAACTCTCCTTCAATAGGTGGAGAAGCCTTTATAAAGTTTTATAGATCAACTTTCAATTATACATATAACTACTTATCTTGGACAGTAGCTCCCCGTTTTTTCCTCAAATGTAGTTGTACCTATTTTTTCTGAGTTTAGCTCTGCTATACAATCTGGTCTTGAAACAAGTACACTAAAGACCCAACTACCCGTTAACCTTTCTAAGACTCTGGTCTTGGTTAAAGAATCACTATTTTTTTCTCATAGATTTACAGACAATTAACTCACTTAACATTTTGTATTACAATTTGATATTGAAATAAGAAGTTTGTCCCGTACCTCACAAGTACACTAGAGACCCAACTACCTATTGAGATCTCTAAGACTATGGTCTTGGTCAAAAGATCACTCTATTTTTCTCACAAAAATATAAAACCAATAAACTAACACTTTTCAATAAATTTTGTTTTTGAAAAGATGCTTATAAAATAAGCAGATATAAATTTAAGTTCGGATATAAAAATTTAAATAACTTTTATAGTGATCGATATGCTTCTATGTAAGAAAATATAACACTTATGGTCCTGATATAAAAGTTTAAGTAACTTTTATATTATGCAACAAGTATTTTTGAATAAATGAATTTAAGTTCAAATATTTATAATGACAGATATCAAGTATAATAAATAAAACTGTTAAATAATACTTGATATAACAAATAAATTTATTTTACTCAAATATATATATATATATATATATATATATATATATATATATATATATATATATATATATATATATATTTGATCTATAATGTGATCACTTTAAATAAGGCCACTTAATTTTTTAAAAACCTGATAAATAATTCCCTCGTTTAGTAAGAATATTAACACCTATAGCTAACTAAGTACTGACCAAACTTAAAGTTTCGCAACTATGATTTATATAATAAATATAAACACACTATATTAATAAAAGGCCACATAGGTTTTTAAAAAACCCGATGAATAATTTTCTCGTTTAGGAAGAATATTAACACTTGTAGGTAAGTAAGTACTGACTTTTAATTTGATATAACTCTTGAACAGCTACGAGTTCACCTCCCTTGATCATTCGCGTTCTTCTTCAAATCCACCGATTAGAATCTTCGAATCAACATTAGCTACCCAAGTGTTTAACCTCTAAAAGTGATCCACTAAAAGATTTATGAATTCAAGAAGTAAATGTAGGTTTCTCCAAATCTTGGGTGACTAGTCCTAATTTTTTCTCTCTTCTAGTTTTATAGATTGTAGATAAAATATGAAGTATTCTCCAATACTTACAAAAGGTAGAATAGAAGGAGGGTTAAATAGATTATTACCAATTAAAAAATTATCTTAAGCCTTTTTAAATTTTTAGTTAATTAATTTGCAGTGTCAGAAATTAATATGCAACACAGGAAAATTCAAACACACAATGCATAGAGATTTATCTAGTTCACAATATATAGCTCGAGTATGTTACTATGTCCAGTATTAAGCTCCTCTCTAGGACTTGAGATCATGTTACTATTAGTAATAAACTCTCTTTCAATAGGCGAATAAGCCTTTACAAAGTTTTATAGATCAACTTTCAACTATATATACAACTACTTATCTTGGACAGTAGCTCCCCGCTCCTTCCTTAAACGTAATTGTACCTATTTTTTTGAGTTTAGCTCTACTTTAAAATCTGGTCTTGAAATAAAAAGTCGGTTCCTAACCTCACAAGTACACTAGAGACCCAACTACCGTTGACCTCTCTAAGACTCTAGTCTTAGTCAAAGAATCACTGTCTTTTTCTTTTAGATTTAAAGACAACTAACTCACTTAACATTTTATTTTACAATCTGGTCCTAAAACAAAAAATATATCCCTTATCTTACAAGTACACTAGAGACCCAACTACTCGTTGACCTTTCTAAGACTCTAATCTTGGTCAAATGATCACTCTCTTTGTAAGACCCCGAATTTTATGAAATACAAAATTTAATTTTTCTTCATATATATATTTTTTTTTGAAACAGTAAGTGGTTAAATTAACAAAATTGAAAGTTAAGGATGTTATGTGCAAATTTTATTTTGTCGGACAATATTCGCTTTGTCGGGGAATATTCGTTTGGTCGGGGAATATTCGTGCCGTACGACGGCGCCGAAATAATAAATTATTGGTGGACCCCACAACGGAATATTTGTCGGATATAGAAAACGACAGAAGTAACCTTTTTAAATAAAAATAGTCAACGGAACTGTTAAAATACCGGTGATAAAAGAATAGTAGCATACGGTAGTTTATGGTATTTTCTGTAGCACACGGTACTCTACAGTAACACACGGTATTGCATAGTGTCTCATATTATTGGTCTGATAATTGACACCGTAACTGTTACGCATCATTTCATCGATAATTGTCACTGCATAATATTTTATATTATCAATTCAATAATTGTTGTTACACAGTATTTTGCATTATTGATTTAATAATTGTCATTACACTGTATTTTATATCATTGAGTCAATAATTGTTGTTGCACTGTTTTTAAAATTATTGAACCTAATAATTGTCACAGTAACATATGCACAGTAATTCACATTATTGAATCAATAATTGTCATTACACAGTAACGTATGCTTTATTTTACATTATTGTTATCTCTATTATGATGTTATTTAAACAGTTGTATTTCATTAATTTATTGACTTGATATCTAAGAGCTAACTATACTGTATTTATAACAATTAGTCATAATAATTGAATTGATAAAGTTATTTGTTTATAATATAAAGTTAGGTGATTATTAGGTGATATGAAATGAATGGTGTAGATTAAAGTGTGAATTATTGTTGAATAATTGAATTGATTTGTTTATAATATAAAGTTAGGTGATTATTAGGTGATATGAAATGAATGGTGTAGATTAAAGTGTGAATTATTGTTGAATAATTAAATTGATTTGTTTATAATATAAAGTTAGGTGATTATTAGGTGATATGAAATGAATGGTGTAGATTAAAGATAATATAATATTTGAAATGGATGATGTAGATTAAAAGGTGATCTTTAAATGAATGGTTTAGATTAAATGAATGATAAGATTTTTGGCTATAAATAGAAGCCTTAACTTAAGGATTTTTCATAAACTTCCTTACTTGTTCTTTCTTTCTCTCTCTAAATACTTCTTGTGAAAGTTCTCTCTAAGTGTGCTTAAGTCATCTTGAGTATTTGTGAAGATCTATAAGTATACGTGTACTGTTCAAGTTAATCAACCTCATTTAAATCAATATCCAGTCACGTGTTACGGTAAGGGATACCATCTTTTTCATCTTCCATTATTCAAACATACTATGGTAAGGGATTATCATTATTTGATTCTCGATAATAATATTGTTTCTTCCTTACTCATAAGACGTGCTTTTTATTTCCATGTATTAAGTTGTGGGAATAACCTTACGGAGCGGATTGCCGCCTGTTGGTGAATAACCTTTCGTATTCATTCATTATTAATCTCTGAGAATAACCTTACGGAGCGGATTGCCGCCTGTTTGGTGAATAACTCTTTGTACTCAAATTCTATTAAATTGTGGGAATAACCTTACGGAGCGGATTGCCGCCTGTTTGGTGAATAACTCTTTGTACTCAAATTCTATTAAATTGTGGGAATAACCTTACGGAGCGGATTGCCGCCTGTTGGTGAATAACCCTTTGTATTAATTTCCTTCACCTTTTGTTAATCAAACCTGCTACGGTAAGGGATATTATTTTCTTTCATACTCCTAAATCGAAATTTATTATGGAACTATTGCTTCTATAATTCCTGAAAATATTATATGTTCCATAATAGTTGAACTTCATTATTTCAACTGAACCTTCCTATTTACGTGAACCTTTCTATTGAATTGTAACCGTTATTCTGAACTGTGGATCTTGAATATCATTTTTAAATTTCACTCCACATCATGTTGACAATTTGGACATTATTTGAATCTGTACAAAGTAAACTTCCAATACTTATTGTTATCCTATTTCTTCTGTTCATCATTTATATCATTCTAATCATCCAAAAATCAAGCTGTTGTGAATATCTGTGGCCGGGGGCACAGATGTGATATATTTGTTGAACAGATGATAGGTTAAAGGCGATATAATAGGTTAAAGGCGATACATCTGTTCGGTGTCTTTTATGGCACGTGGTGAATGTTCTCTTTGGCCCGTAGTGCAAAGATGAACTGTTGTTTGGTATGATTATGACCAAAGGCTGAATCTGGTATAATCATGACCGTTGGTGCTATATTGAATATCTTTGGCCCGTAGTACAAAGATGAACTGTTGATGTGCATGATTATGATCAGGAACTGTGAATTTGTATTATCTTGACTAATGATATTTCAGATGATAAAAGTTGATGATGTTTTTCCTAAAAAGAGAACCGAGTGGACATTATAGTCTGCATTATTCTTCTAATAGATTACTCATTCCGCTGCTATTATTGATCTGAACGTTGTTTAAGAATTTAACTGCAGTTTTTGATATAAACCTTGTAGTCTATTGTATTCTATCAAGAACTCAACTGTTGAAGGCTAATGATAATTTATTCGTCATTATCTTAGTCATGATATTTCTTACTGGGCTATTTGAGCTCACCCTTTCTTTTGTTCCATTGTTTTTCAACAGGAGATGAAAACATAACAGGGTCTAGCCGGGGAATGGAGTGAGGGTCCGAGGAATAGTTATCATAGTCTTCACGTTTTGTAAAATAGTGTGGCAATAATAGTGAAGACTTAGTTGTGTATTATTATACACTGTATTGTTGTACGTTGTGCTTTGTTGTAATAATTTTGTTGTAGTCTTTTGACGACTCAAGTTTGGGCTGTGTGGGCCCAGATTTGGGGGCGTCACAGTTGGCATCAGAGCTTAGGGATATGATCTTTAATGGAGATCTGGGGTTAGAACTAGGAGGGGAGAGACGAATAGAATCAGTCACTAGTGTGTCCTACCTAAAATAGATTTTATTATCTAATGAGTCGATTTGAATGTAGGAACATGAAGTGATGAGTCCGTTTATTTGAACTAACATTTATTTTGTGACCACAGTTTAGTATGGCATCTGGAAATCAAGAGGTTAACTATGGAATGCCTGAAGCAAATGTAGCCGAGAATCAAGAGGCCCCAAACAATCCTCCTGCCAACTCAGGAAATAATGTTCCTGATAACATGATGAACGATGGATTCTTTAGGAATTTCATGCAGTTCATACAGAATCAAGGAAGAGGAAATCCAGTCAATAATAACGGTAGAAACGCTGGCAATTTGAGGATGGTCACTGTTAAGCAATTTAAAGAATTAGGACCACCTGAATTCCACGGGAAGCCTGACCCACTCAAAGCGGAGGCATGGCTAAAGCAGACGACAAAAATACTTGATGTTTTACAATGCGCTGATGATCAGAAGGTGCCATTTGCCACTTTTATGTTACGAGGTGAGGCGGACCATTGGTGGGAAGCGGTAAAACGTATCCAACCTTCAGCACTCGAAATGTCTTGGACAGAATTCGAAGAACTGTTTAACGAGAAGTATTTCCCAGAAAGCATCCGCCATATGAAAGAGGTGGAATTCATTAAGCTGGAGCAGGGAAACATGACAGTCTCCCAATATGAAGCCAAGTTTGCCGAGTTATCTCGCTTTGCCACCCATCTTGTGGATGACGAAGCACGAATGAGTCGGATGTTCCTAAGAGGTTTGAGATTCAAAATTCGTCAACAACTTAGCTCTCATAAATTTAGTTTGTATTCAGATGTTGTAGATAGGGCTCAAAGGGTGGAGCAAACAGATGAAACATTGCAGCCAAGAGTTAATGATCAGCATAGAGAAAGGAGTGACAACAACCACAGGAACGAGAACCATCGAGGAGGTAACCAACACTTCGGTGGTAATTCCATACCAAATAACAGAAGAGGAGAATCTAGTGGGAACAATTACAAAAGAAAGAGATTCCATAATAATTATGGAAGGGCACCAGCACCAGTACCAACACCAGCACCGACCCCAGTTTCAAGGGGAGAAGATCGACCACCAGTGAGATGCTATAGGTGTGGTCAGGAAGGTCACATCAGCCCAAACTGTACACTGCAGTCCAAAAAGTGCTACAGTTGTGGGAAAGAGGGTCATCTTGCGCGGTTTTGTCCTGCCACAAAATCAAGTCCAGCTGCAATGATGATACCAAAAGCTAGCGCGGATAAGGGAAAATCTGTAGTTCAAGGGAGAGCTTTTGTTGTGACATCCCAAATGGCGCGAAACTCGAACGAGGTGATAACCGGTAAGCTATTCATAAATTCTCGTGAAGTCTACGCTTTGTTAGATACTGGCTCTACCCATTCTTTTATCTCACCTGCATGTGCTCAGCGTTTAAACTTAACTCCTGAAAACTTGGACTTTGACTTATCAGTTGAAACCCCATTAGGAGAAATGACCATTACATCTACTGTCTATAAATCTTGCCTAGTTCAAATCAACAATCTCACATTACCTGTTGACCTTATTTCTTTGGAGATGCGTGAATTTGATGTGATTTTAGGAATTGATTGGTTGACTACCCATCATGCTAAAATTGATTGTTTTCATAAGATTATTAGTTTTCATATTCCTAATCAACCTGTCATGCAAATTCAAGCAACTAAACCATTGAAATCTATAACTGTTATTTCTAGCCATAAAGCCATTCGTTTATTGAAAAACGGATGTCAAGCCTTTTTAGCTCATGTCACTGATTTGAACAAAAATACGTCAAACTTGAATGATATTCCCATTGTTAATGAGTTTCCTGACGTTTTTCCTGAAGAACTTCCTGGCTTACCCCCAAACCGTGAAATTGATTTTTATATTGATCTTGAACCCGGTACCAAGCCCATTTCCAAAGCTCCCTACCGAATGGCTCCCATTGAACTTCAAGAGTTAAAAGTCCAACTACAGGAATTGTTGGATACCGGTTTCATTCGTCCGAGTGCATCACCTTGGGGTGCTCCTGTTCTATTTGTGAAGAAGAAAGACGGGAGTATGAGATTGTGCATTGACTACCGAGAATTGAACCATGTCACCATCAAGAACAGGTACCCGTTACCTCGGATTGATGACATGTTTGATCAATTGCAAGGCGCTCAACATTTCTCAAAGATTGATCTCCGTTCTGGATATCATCAATTAAAGGTTAAAGCTGAGGACATTCCAAAGACTGCTTTCAGAACTCGTTATGGGCATTATGAGTTCTTAGTCATGCCTTTTGGACTAACTAATGCTCCTGCAGCTTTCATGGACATGATGAACCGGATATTCAAGGAACATTTGGATCATTTTGTGGTTGTCTTTATTGATGACATCCTCATATACTCCAAGAGTCGCGAGGATCATGAACAACACTTGAGATTGATACTACAAAAGCTCCGTGAAAACAAATTATATGCCAAGTTGAAGAAATGTGAGTTCTGGCTTGAGGAGGTCGCGTTTCTTGGGCATGTGATTTCTAGTCAAGGAATATCAGTCGATCCTGCGAAGATTGAAACGGTACTAAATTGGGAACAACCCAAAACAGTAACCGAAGTCCGAAGTTTTCTGGGTCTAGCTGGTTATTATCGGAGATTCGTAGAAGGATTTTCTCGAATCGCCACTCCATTAACGCAGCTTACTCGGAAAAGCACAAAATTCATATGGAGCGAGGAATGCGAGAAAAGTTTCCAAGAACTCAAGAAGAGACTGGTTTCAGCTCCTGTTCTGACCATACCATCAGGATCAGGAGAATTTGTTATCTACAGCGATGCTTCTGGCAAAGGTCTAGGCTGTGTCCTTATGCAACATGGAAAGGTTATAGCCTACGCCTCTCGACAACTCAAAGATTATGAGAAAAATTATCCTACTCATGATCTAGAGTTGGCAGCAGTCGTTTTCGCGTTGAAGATCTGGAGACACTACTTGTACGGAGAAAAAGTGGATATCTATACGGATCATAAAAGTCTCAAGTATTTCTTCACCCAGAAGGAACTCAACATGCGACAACGACGTTGGCTTGAGCTGTTAAAGGATTATGACCACACAATCCAGTATCACCCGGGAAAGGCGAACGTTGTAGCTGACGCTTTGAGCAGAAAATCTTATGCAAGTACAAGTGCACTACTGACAACACAAAAGTGTATTTTGTACGACTTGCAAAAGATGGAGATAGAGCTAAAGACACCAGGGACCCGCTCGAAGATTGCTCACGTGCGAGTAGAACCAACTTTAATCGATAAAATTAAAGCTGCTCAAGCTACCGATCCGGAACTGATAAACATGATAAAGAAAGTACAAGAAGGTGCCATTCCCGAAGCAAGAATCGACGAGAAAGGAATACTTCGAGTCAAGTCTCGACTCTGTGTTCCTAACGATCCTGAATTAAAGCATAAAATCATGATGGAGGCACACAACACGCCGTTTGCAATCCACCCAGGAGGTACCAAGATGTATCGAGATCTTCGACATACATTTTGGTGGAACAATATGAAAAGAGAGATTGCGGAGTTTATCTCAAGGTGCCTAACTTGTCAACGTGTCAAGGCAGAACATCAAGTTCCTAAAGGTCCATTACAATCACTTGAAGTTCCCGAATGGAAGTGGGAACACATCAATATGGACTTCGTGACGGGTCTTCCAAAAGTTTCTCAAGGCTTAGATGCAATTTGGGTGATCGTAGATAGATTGACCAAATCTGCTCATTTCTTGCCTATACGAGAAAACTTTTCACTTGAACGTCTTGCCGGTATGTACATAAATGAGATCGTGAGATTGCATGGCATGCCAGTTTCCATAGTTTCTGATCGAGATCCTAGATTCACTTCACGCTTTTGGATCAGTCTACAAAAAGCTATGGGCACTGAACTACGTTTTAGTTCTGCATACCATCCTCAAACGGACGGACAATCGGAAAGGACGATCCAGACCCTCGAAGATCTTTTGAGACTTTGTGTATTAGACTTCAAAGGAAGTTGGGATAAGTACTTGCCATTGGTGGAATTTTCTTACAACAACAGTTACCAAGCAAGCATAGGCATGGCTCCATTCGAGGCATTGTATGGAAGGAAGTGTCGCTCTCCAATATGTTGGAATGAGGTAGGAGAAGCAAAATTGTTGGGACCCGAGTTGGTACGCTTGACGACCGAAAAGATCCAAATGATCCGACAACGAATACAGACCCCACAAGAACGACAAAAGAGTTATGCTGATCTTCATCGGAGAGACGAAAGTTTCAACGTCGGAGATCATGTATTCTTACGTGTTTCTCCATGGAAAGGGGTTACGAGATTCGGAAAGAGAGGAAAGCTTAACCCTCGATTTATTGGCCCATTTGAAATCCTCGATCGAATAGGAACCGTAGCCTACAGACTAGCCCTACCACCAAGTATGTCTCGCATCCATAACGTTTTTCACATATCTATGTTACGTAAATATGTGAAGGACCCAAACCACGTCATTGAGTTAGAACCAGACGTTATAGCAGAGGATTTAACATACGAGGAGGTACCTGTTAAGATCCTGGATAAGAAGGAGCAGATCCTACGCTCAAAGGTTATACCTCAAGTTAAGGTTTTATGGAGGAACCAAGATACTGAGGAAATGACCTGGGAGCTAGAATCTGAGATGAAATCTAAGTATCCTTACCTCTTCGATATGTCAGGTACGTCAATTTCGGGGACGAAATTTCATAAGGAGGGGAGGTTGTAAGACCCCGAATTTTATGAAATACAAAATTTAATTTTTCTTCATATATATATTTTTTTTTTGAAACAGTAAGTGGTTAAATTAACAAAATTGAAAGTTAAGGATGTTATGTGCAAATTTTATTTTGTCGGACAATATTCGCTTTGTCGGGGAATATTCGTTTGGTCGGGGAATATTCGTGCCGTACGACGGCGCCGAAATAATAAATTATTGGTGGACCCCACAACGGAATATTTGTCGGATATAGAAAACGACAGAAGTAACCTTTTTAAATAAAAATAGTCAACGGAACTGTTAAAATACCGGTGATAAAAGAATAGTAGCATACGGTAGTTTATGGTATTTTCTGTAGCACACGGTACTCTACAGTAACACACGGTATTGCATAGTGTCTCATATTATTGGTCTGATAATTGACACCGTAACTGTTACGCATCATTTCATCGATAATTGTCACTGCATAATATTTTATATTATCAATTCAATAATTGTTGTTACACAGTATTTTGCATTATTGATTTAATAATTGTCATTACACTGTATTTTATATCATTGAGTCAATAATTGTTGTTGCACTGTTTTTAAAATTATTGAACCTAATAATTGTCACAGTAACATATGCACAGTAATTCACATTATTGAATCAATAATTGTCATTACACAGTAACGTATGCTTTATTTTACATTATTGTTATCTCTATTATGATGTTATTTAAACAGTTGTATTTCATTAATTTATTGACTTGATATCTAAGAGCTAACTATACTGTATTTATAACAATTAGTCATAATAATTGAATTGATAAAGTTATTTGTTTATAATATAAAGTTAGGTGATTATTAGGTGATATGAAATGAATGGTGTAGATTAAAGTGTGAATTATTGTTGAATAATTGAATTGATTTGTTTATAATATAAAGTTAGGTGATTATTAGGTGATATGAAATGAATGGTGTAGATTAAAGTGTGAATTATTGTTGAATAATTAAATTGATTTGTTTATAATATAAAGTTAGGTGATTATTAGGTGATATGAAATGAATGGTGTAGATTAAAGATAATATAATATTTGAAATGGATGATGTAGATTAAAAGGTGATCTTTAAATGAATGGTTTAGATTAAATGAATGATAAGATTTTTGGCTATAAATAGAAGCCTTAACTTAAGGATTTTTCATAAACTTCCTTACTTGTTCTTTCTTTCTCTCTCTAAATACTTCTTGTGAAAGTTCTCTCTAAGTGTGCTTAAGTCATCTTGAGTATTTGTGAAGATCTATAAGTATACGTGTACTGTTCAAGTTAATCAACCTCATTTAAATCAATATCCAGTCACGTGTTACGGTAAGGGATACCATCTTTTTCATCTTCCATTATTCAAACATACTATGGTAAGGGATTATCATTATTTGATTCTCGATAATAATATTGTTTCTTCCTTACTCATAAGACGTGCTTTTTATTTCCATGTATTAAGTTGTGGGAATAACCTTACGAAGCGGATTGCCGCCTGTTGGTGAATAACCTTTCGTATTCATTCATTATTAATCTCTGAGAATAACCTTACGGAGCGGATTGCCGCCTGTTTGGTGAATAACTCTTTGTACTCAAATTCTATTAAATTGTGGGAATAACCTTACGGAGCGGATTGCCGCATGTTTGGTGAATAACTCTTTGTACTCAAATTCTATTAAATTGTGGGAATAACCTTACGGAGCGGATTGCCGCCTGTTGGTGAATAACCCTTTGTATTAATTTCCTTCACCTTTTGTTAATCAAACCTGCTACGGTAAGGGATATTATTTTCTTTCATACTCCTAAATCGAAATTTATTATGGAACTATTGCTTCTATAATTCCTGAAAATATTATATGTTCCATAATAGTTGAACTTCATTATTTCAACTGAACCTTCCTATTTACGTGAACCTTTCTATTGAATTGTAACCGTTATTCTGAACTGTGGATCTTGAATATCATTTTTAAATTTCACTCCACATCATGTTGACAATTTGGACATTATTTGAATCTGTACAAAGTAAACTTCCAATACTTATTGTTATCCTATTTCTTCTGTTCATCATTTATATCATTCTAATCATCCAAAAATCAAGCTGTTGTGAATATCTGTGGCCGGGGGCACAGATGTGATATATTTGTTGAACAGATGATAGGTTAAAGGCGATATAATAGGTTAAAGGCGATACATCTGTTCGGTGTATTTTATGGCACGTGGTGAATGTTCTCTTTGGCCCGTAGTGCAAAGATGAACTGTTGTTTGGTATGATTATGACCAAAGGCTGAATCTGGTATAATCATGACCGTTGGTGCTATATTGAATATCTTTGGCCCGTAGTACAAAGATGAACTGTTGATGTGCATGATTATGATCAGGAACTGTGAATTTGTATTATCTTGACTAATGATATTTCAGATGATAAAAGTTGATGATGTTTTTCCTAAAAAGAGAACCGAGTGGACATTATAGTCTGCATTATTCTTCTAATAGATTACTCATTCCGCTGCTATTATTGATCTGAACGTTGTTTAAGAATTTAACTGCAGTTTTTGATATAAACCTTGTAGTCTATTGTATTCTATCAAGAACTCAACTGTTGAAGGCTAATGATAATTTATTCGTCATTATCTTAGTCATGATATTTCTTACTGGGCTATTTGAGCTCACCCTTTCTTTTGTTCCATTGTTTTTCAACAGGAGATAAAAACATAACAGGGTCTAGCCGGGGAATGGAGTGAGGGTCCGAGGAATAGTTATCATAGTCTTCACGTTTTGTAAAATAGTGTGGCAATAATAGTGAAGACTTAGTTGTGTATTATTATACACTGTATTGTTGTACGTTGTGCTTTGTTGTAATAATTTTGTTGTAGTCTTTTGACGACTCAAGTTTGGGCTGTGTGGGCCCAGATTTGGGGACGTCACACTCTTTTTCTCATAGAAATGTAAAACCAATAAACCAATAAACCAACATGTTTCAATAAAATTTGTTTTTAAAAAGATGCTTCTGAAATAACTAGATATAAATTTAAGTTCGAATATAAAAATTTAAATAACTTTTATAGTGAGTGATATGCTTCTTTGTAAGCAAATATAACACTTATATTCGTGATATAAAAGTTTAAGTAACTTTTATATTATGCAACAAGTATTTATGAATAAATGAATTTAAGTTCAAATACTTGTAATGACAGTTATCAAGTATATTAAATAAAGCTGTTAAATAATACTTGATATAACAAATAAATTTATTTTACTCAAATCTATATATATTGATATATTTGATCTATAATGTGATCACTTTAAATAAGGTCACTTAGGTTTTTAAAAATTCGATGACTAATTTCCTCATTTAGGAGGAATATTAACACATGTAGGTAACTAAGTACTGACCAAACTTAAAGCTTTGCAAGTATAATTTATATAAACAAACTATATCAATAAAAGGTCACTTAGATTTTTAAAAAACCAATGAATAATTTTCTTGTTTAGGAGGAATGTTAACACCTGTAGGTAACTAAGTATTGACTTTTTATTTGATATAAATTGAAGAAATATATATATATATATATATATATATATATAAATGCGTATATAATAATTTATATTTGTATATCTATAAATATAAATGAGTATGAGATAATACATATAATATAAATCAATACGTACCTCATATTCTTTAACCAATTTTTCTCTTCAAAAGAAAATAATAATTTTAGGTGGAAGAGTAATTTGAAATATATTAGAGAGAGTATGTAGGCAAGGAGAGTAAGCTTTCTTTCTTTGTAAATTGGTAAAAGAAAATGAAAGGAAAGTGTTGATTCCCTGATGAATAGAATTGGGTGGGGTGGGGTGGGGTGGGGGGAGGGGGAGGGGGTGGGGGTGGGGGGAGGGGGAGGGGGGTTGAATAAATCACTTTATTTTTCTTTTTAAAAAAAACTTTTGTCAAATTATTTACTTTGTAATTGCAGCAGAATAATTAATTTGATAAAATCCCTTCTAAATCAAAGATTATAAAATATTAAGATCTGTTTTAAATTAGGCTACTGAAATGTTATTACAAATGATAAAGTAGTTAAGTACAGTTAAAACAGTTAGTGCAGTTATAGCTCATGTAGTGATAAAGTAACATAGTAAGAGACATGAAAGAAAGACACAGGGAAGTTTAAGTAGTTCGGAGCATAAAGATTTCCTACTCTACTCTTCTGTACTTCTGGCGGGAAATCCACTAATGATATTCTTGCCCAATACAATCAGATCACTAAGATCTATTACACTTGAACCACTAAGGTTCCTTCGAGTCACTAAGTCTTGGAATAGCTAGACACTAAGTTAGTCCCACACAGGGTCAGATTCCTTCAAAATCTGGCGAGTCGCTAAGTCTCGTCTTTCTGATGTTGTTGATTTAGATAGTAGTTGAGGTGCTGTTAAGTTGGCATTAAGTTCTTCTTCATTATTGAACTTAGCAGCTGAGCAATTTTCTCTTGATGTTGATCTCTTGAGCCTTCTGATATGTTGTCGCTTTTTCTGCTCTGATTAATGAAATTTTCCCTTAATTGATCCTCCAAAGTGTATACCAACTTTGGGTTAATAATAAGTATATTTAGTAGATTAATTTTTATTCTCATCTCTTTTATTTCTTGACTCTAAGATTTAGAGGTTCAGTTCATACTCTCTATCTTTCTCTTACTCCTCCCTCTATCTCCTTTTCTAGATTCAAAATAGAGTTTATATTTATAGTGAGATGTCTGCTGAAGTGTCCATTGGAAAGTAGCCGTTAATTTAATCTTTGTGTCAATCTTTTGAAGATCTTTAATATTGAAATTTGATGGTAAATGCCAGTCTTTCAGCTCTGTCGTCATTTATAGTATGCTAAAAATGGCAATCACGTGAGTGACATCATACAGTATAATTTCTCTGTTAAGCCTCCAATGGTTGACTGAAAATTTAAAATCAAACTAGCTGGTATACATCATTGTTACAACTCTGATTCACATATTTCAACTTTGATAGAGAGAGATTTCATCGAGTCCTTCATCTTATGATGTTTTCATTGTTAGTATTCTGACAGATTTTACTGCCATAAGAAATGAGTTAAACGTATAGAATGTGTATTGCTATATGATCAGACATGTTTCAATACAAACTGAGCTTCAATACGATCTTTACAATACGATTTCACATTGCTTTGTGAACAGATCTTGCTATATGAATTTGAATTATAATAGGATTTTGGTTTCGCAATGCAATCCGTCTGTAATACGATCTTCCTGATGCTATGCGAATTTGTCTTGCACTAAGATTTGAACTTGTAATATGATCTTCCTGATGCTATACGAATTTGTCTTGCACTATGATTTGATCTTGCAATACGATCTTCATTCTATCATACTATCTGTTCTTTTGGTACGATTCACTTTTATTGTATGATCTGGTATTTTCAATATGATTCAGTTCCTTGAGTGATTTTGATCTGACAACTGTTGTTCAGGGTCTAACTAGTGATCATTTTGTCACTTTTATTCCTTTAGTCATTTCTAAGACAATGCTCATTGATTAATCCATTTTAAGATCCTTCCCTTTTTTTTTTCTTATCATACAGTCCGTTGTCTCTTCTAGCCTTATGATCCTTCAATTTTATGATTTGTTGGTTTTATACTTCGACCTTAGAGCAACTATATGATATTCTTCTGTAGTCTTATGATTTTCTCTGAAGGCTTTACAATCTAAAATCTTTACTATATTTTCTTTGACTTATTTTGATCGCATTCTATTTCCCTTCAGCTTGTGATCTACTAAATGAGTTTAGTTCACTTCCTGAGAACTAAAACTTTTCTTTTTAAGATTAACTCTGTGACAGCCCCAAAATCCGTCTCCAATAACCCCGGATCTGGTCCGTCAGAAATAACCTCAATCCTGAGTTTAAGTCGTTACACGAACAACCTTCTCCTTATTATACACAACATTACATAAAAGATAAAATTTAATGCTGTTAAAACTCAATATATTAATTGATAAACTTAATTAACTTTCAAAAATCCTCTATTCCCAAAATCGCAATCTTTACATCGCTCTTTTACAACTCTAGATCATATACATTATAATTTAATATATAATCTTTACCTCTATAAGTTATTCTTTATAATCCAGTAAGCCAAAAACATGATCCAACAAGCTGGATTATCAAAACAGCAAGTTGTAAGCTAAGTTACTATCGCTTGTGAGGTCACTCTACGATCGTCTAGCTTGGCAGTCTGCGCTCACAGAAAAACTTGGACAGTGGAATTTCACTCTACGATCCCACAGTGAAGTTACTCAACGATTTGTTACTTTACGACCAAGCACTCTACGATCGGCTGAGACTCACTCTACGATTGCTGAGGCTCACTCTACGATCGATGAGGCTCACTCTACGATTTGCTGAGGCTCACTCTACGATCGTTGAGGCTCACTCTACGATCGCTGAGGCTCACTCTACGATCATGACCACATATCAATAAAGCCAATGCAACAAACTGTTTCCCATTACAGTAACCTGAGTTTCCTATTCAACATACCGTATATCCAACGCCTTCAAAAAAAATTTCATTTACTTCGCTGAAAATGTTAATTTAAAGCAAGAATGAGCACGATGGCTCAGCAAGTCCAACAGCTAACACATAACACATAGGTTACATTTAATTTATGCTTTATGCTCCATGCTTGGCATTTATATAGGCATCATGCTTATCATGCGTTGCATTTATAAAATCTACCCATGCTTACCATGCATGTCAATGTTACCATATTATGTAACTCATATAACACATTCGATTCATAGCCTTAATTATATATAACAGCTATTAACAACATAGGATTGCACACAGACACGTTTACAATCAGATAACACATAACATGAGTGCACATTTAATAGTTTATGCATATAAAACATAACACTGAAAAACTTGCAGGGATAACAAATATCACTGAAAGACTTGCCTGGATTGCAACACCAGTTTACGCTAACCTTTCGCGTTCCTTGCACCACCTATACAACATGAGAGATCAACGGTGCATTATATTAGTCAAAGTTTGACTCGATATTTAATCATATTCTTAGGATGTCTACTTCTTTTTATCGTCCCATTTATTCACTAGGGTTGATTCATTAGTTTAGTCCATTGTGGATTCATCACGATGTTTAACATAAACACCGTAAACCTTCTATACTCAACTTTATATATTCGACATTCCGTAATGCCATAACATTATCATTTGGTCCTTATAATTATTTAGGTTAATCTACCAATTAGTCACTACTGGACTTTACTAGGTTTAATTCTACAATTACCTCATCAAGTTGTCATAATAGTACCCGCCTCAGACAATATTTAAAACTCTTACTAATCCCAATTAGTATTACTTCAATTAATCTCTAAGGTTATTAAATTGCTAAATAACACTTTACACAGTGTTTCGACGTTTATACGCCACACGTCTATCCCGCCTCATATGCACACGTTTAGCATGCTCATACACTTATCTAATTAATCGTTGATTAATGATAGACATCATTATAAATCATAATATTCATGCTTTATACAAAGAACAGTATAACTTAGTGTCGAAAACATTGCACGTTGCACACGTGCATGCCCGACGTCCTCCAATTGCCTCCAATTACACATCATACTTCAAGATGGTCAATTTAGACTCTGTTACAGACCTCAAATCGAAATAGTTACAAAATAAAAGTTATAGGTATATCTCTTAGATTTCCAAAACATCTTGAATCATATTAATCCGAATCCGTATACAGAAGTTATACTCATTTTACTATAAGAGGTCAAAATAGTCCCAAAAATGGTCAATTTCGACCTTGATACAGACATCAAATTGAAATTCGTAAAGAATGAAAGTTGTAGGTCTATCTATTATCTTTTCAAAACATCTTGAATCACCTCAATCCGAGTTCGTATGAGAAAGTTATGCTCATATTACTAACTGACGCTGAAGTTGTCCCGACTCTACGATTTTCACTCTACGATTTTACTTTCGCTCTACGTTTTTTCACTTTTCACTCTACGATTTTCACTCTACGTTTTGGACTTTTCACTCTACGATTTTCACTCTACGTTTTGGACTTTTCACTCTACGTTTTGTACTTTACTACCAGAACACTCTACTACCAGTCCACTCTACTACTAGCAGCACTCTACTACCAGTCCACTCTACTACCAGCAGCACTCTACTACCAGTTCACTCTACTACCAGCAGCACTCTACTACCAGAGCACTCTACTACCAGCAGCACTCTACTGCCAGTCCACTCTACTACCAGCAGCACTCTACTACCAGAAGCACTCTACTACCAGCAGCACTCTACTACCAGTTCACTCTACTATCAGCAACACTATACTACCAGAGCACTCTACTACCAGCAACACTCTACTACCAGTCCACTCTACTACCAGCAGCACTCTACTACCAGTCCACTCTACTACCAGCAGCACTCTACTACCAGTTCACTCTACTATCAGCAGCACTCTACTACCAGAGCACTCTACTACCAGCAGCACTCTACTACCAGTTCACTCTACTACCAGCAGCACTCTACTACCAGAGCACTCTACTACCAGTTCACTCTACTACCAGCACTCTACTACCAGAGCACTCTACTACCAGTTCATTCTAAAGTTTTATGAACATGAACATTGAGTACAGACCAACTGTGGTTCAGACTCACAATGTTGACTGTGTAAAATAACCGAAACCACTATTCTAGTTCAAATTCAATCATTAACTAGTTTTGACAACATTTAACTACCGAGTTCACATTACTCTCATTTAAACACCTCATATGCAACTCTAGCATATTCTGTTTCCTTAATCCAAAATAAGATAAAACTAGTTAAATCAAAATAACCGGGTAATACCTTCAATCTTTGACAGATGATTTACATTCAGATTCTGCCTTCTCCGAATAACATGAACTCCTCTGAAGTTTGCTTTTACTTCTCAAGCTCAATATCTCTCTTATCATAAATGAACGCGAAGGGGAAATGAGGGAATGACTGAGGTTATACAACACTCTCTCAGCCTTAGACAACTCTGAGGAGTTGGACCCTATAGCCTCCCCTATGCCTGACTTGTTCCTTCTTTTCTCAGCACTGATTCCTTGAGCTTTGCACAAACTGCGCGTGCTCTGCTTTTTCTGAGGTTTTGTCCCTAAATGAGTGGCACTCTTACTTTTCCACCGGGTTATGTTATTACTTTTAGGCTGGGCTGCTATTTGTTTTGTTAATTAAACAATTGGTGGCCCAATTGTTACTTATATTGCAACTAAGCTTTGGGTTGCCCAAATTAAATTCCTAGTGAAAATATAAAATATTAATACCCCACTATCAATAACTTTCCAAATGAAAATAAATATAACATTATTAATGTTTACAAAATCTCATTAATTAATAACCATATTAATTAATTTACACATCCAGCTTAACGTGCTAGCTATTTAATTAAATATCACATAGCTCATTTACCCTATCAAACTTTGATACTATACAACCTAGGTTGGTCCATTAATTTAATTAACCCATTAATTGAACCTTCCTTAAATTCCTTTAATTACTTCAACACATAATTAAATAAACCAAGCCATCATATAATGATTTAATTTAATCCTCTAGAAATTTACAATTACAGCCAATAATTCCATTTCTCTATATTAAAATATTTCGGGTCGCTACATTCTTCCCCTCTTATAATAATTTCGTCCCCGAAATTTCAATATAAGGTAACTCAAAAATATGAGGGTAATTCTTCCACATCATGTTTTCTGCACCTATATACTATATAGATACATAACTTAGTGTAAACCTTATCATATACCCCTTCAAATAATTCTAGGTTTTAAACTCCTAACAATTATTTTCCTCAGATTAAGTTTTTTAACTTAATCCTTACAATTGATTCCATCCTTGGAATTAGCACTACATCCTTACAACATTTGCCCCGCCGATCAATCTTATCGATTATTTTAACATAGGCATTGTTTTACTTATTGTTTTATAAACACTGTCCTAGTCCCTCCGTGATTGGACTCTAATTCCTTTCCAGTGATCGGCCATCATTTTACCAATGTTAGCTTTATGTCTTAACCTCAAATTTTGCTCAAATCCTCAAAAGCTTAAAATTTTCTCAAATCGACTATCCACTACATCCTCATCCAAGGATTAGCGTAGCCTTAAATCACATCAATTACTTAAGACCATACTCATCAGGCTTATGAATATCCACAATTTACCTAAGACCATACTCATCAGTCTTACGAAATTCCAGGTCATTACAAACTCCCCTTACTTGGACATTTCCATCTTCTGCTTGATTTACTCCTTCTCACTTAAACATTTGTCTCTTAAAAGATTATGATCTCCACTGGATCTTTATTGTAGTAGAGATCATTTGTTCTTCTGGTAAGTTAGCTATAGCTTATTCATATTCTGCTCTTTGTCTTTAGCCAGTTTTCTTCGGACTACTTCTTTGCTGAAGATTATTCTTTTAGTATCATCTGAATCATATATCGTACTGATTCTATCTCTCAATGTCATTTACTTTATGGATTCTGATCTGTAAAGCAATGAGACGTTTCATCATCATTTTAGCTCTTTGTCTTGAGGTAGCACTGCGAAATTTATAACTCAATGATTTGAGGATATTTTGTTCAGTTTTATTCTTTGATCTTGAGTACATTTGTCCTTTCAGCATCTATGAATTGTCATCTTTACTTCTTGAGAGCCTTTTGATATTTGTTGTTCTGTAATAAGTCTGCTTGATAGAACTCTACGAATTCTTTCGTTGCATTGACCTTGTGGGATGACTTTTGTATTTTGATGGTTCTTTCTCCTTGATACATTTTCTTGTTTAGAAATCTTCTTCTTCTTGGTCCATTCAATTTTATCCTTAGTGGCCATAATAAGTCTTTTGCATTCTTCATGTTGATTCTAAGGTTTAAAGTTTTGCTAGTTTTGTCATACTTTTAAGTATTGCGTTACTATCCATTTTTGCAATATCTTCACCATACGATTTGAAACTTGTGACACGATTTGTCTTGGCTTTGTAATCTAGAATCTCTTTGCAGTTTTTCTTTCTTCTACATTTCTTAAGTTACTCTGCAAGTTGATATTTACTTACAAACTTTGTACACAACTCTACTGTTGAACTTGTTGTAATGCAATTCTGACTATCTTGTCTCCATGATTTGGTCTTTCTTCAATACAATTTGTTGTTACTGCATAATTTTCTAAAGCTCTATATAACAATTTTCTCAATAGATCAACCTAACAACTTTGATCTTTTTCAAAGCTAAGTCATTGTATATTAATTACATTATTAAGCACTGCACAAAAGTTATATTTTACAAATTTACATTATTATTTATATCAGTTCCAAGTCCTTGTACAATTTGATCTTTTTATAAGGACTGCACGATTTCCTAATTTGTTTGTAAGACCTATACGATCATAAGTTAACTATACGAATGTTGTTACTAGACTATACGAACATGTTTATCAATCTTTTAACTTTACAATCGTCTAATCATTATACGATCATCATTATCATTCATTTAACATTTTCCCCCTATTTCATTATACGATCAGTCTATATGTAGGCTTTTGTACACTTGTCAATGTAGAATTTTTCAAATTTGATCGGTCTTTGGTTGTTCCTTGAAGAATTTCTCTATTTAGCCTTTTGTCTTCTTGTTTCTATATCTGATCGTTCTTCAGGAGGTCCTATGATATTGCATTTATTTACTTTATCAAATAGTAGAGAGAATCATTGAGTTTTTATGATGTTTGCCTTTACACTTGAGAACCCAATAATTTATGTATTGAACTGCTCTACGATTATAGAGTCATAGGGTTTTGGTATTCAACGATTGTAAGGTGTCGGGGATGTCTATAGTTCTTTTGAAAGAGTAATGCAGGTAGCTTGATCATTGTGTTTTCTGAATCTTCTTGTTCCTTTATGATCTAAGATATTCCCACAGTGATGTCACCATCGATTTGGCTCTGATATAGTTCTTTCTCTAAAAGAGTCGTTGAGTAAGAATTCTACAGCATCTTCAATATCTCTTTAAAGCTAATGTTGTCTCTTTCTTTTGTCTAATTAAGCTTTGTTAGAGACTTGTTAGGAGAATGAGAATGTTGAGTCTCTCATTTGTGAAATTATTCCACTAGATAAGCCAAGAGAGATATCTTTCTTTGAGTAACACCTTCATCCATTCCTGAGTAAGCTTCTGAGACTTCTTAGTGATCATGCCTTTGACCAATCAATTCTTCAAACCCATGAGTGATATTTCCCTTGCTTAATCAGAGTGACTATTTGCTTCTCTATGTATATTCATTCTGATATGATTTGACATCCATTCTAATAACTCTTATATGAAGTCAGCAATAGAAGTAATGAATGAATCACATAATATCTCTTAACCATTACTTACATTATACACGCACAAAACTGTAATTGCTTTTAAACATTTCAGTGAGCAAAATTAATTTTTTTTAATCATATATAACTGATCTTGAAGAATGTTATAGGATTTACTCAAGCTGTTAAGCTTCGGTCAAAAGAACATGCTCTCATACCAATTGTGGTTCCTTGATGACACAAAGGTGATCTAGAATGAGGGGGGGGGGGGGGGTTGAATAGATCACTTTATTTTTCTTTTTTAAAAAAACTTTTTTGAAATTATTTACTTTGTAATTGCAAAGGAATAATTAATTTGATAAAACCTCTTCTAAATCAAAGATTATAAAAGATTCATCTCTGTTTTAAATTAGGCTACTGAAATGTTGTTACAAATGATAAAGTAGTTAAGTGCAGTTAGAACAGTTAGTGCAGTTATAGCTCATGCAATGATAAAGTAAAACAGTAAGAGACATGAAAGAAAGCACAGGTAATTTTAAGTATTTTGGAGTAATAAGAACTCCTACTCCACTCTTCTGCACTTCTGGCAGGGAATCACTAATGATATTCTTGCTCAATACAATCATATCACTAAGATCTGTTACACCTAAACCACTAAGGTTCCTTTGAGTCATTAAGTCTCGGAACACCTGGACACCAAGTCCGTCCCACACAGGGACAGATTCCTTCATAATCTGGTAAGTCACTAAGACTCGTCTTTCTGATGTTGTTGATGTAGATGGTTGTTAAAGTGCTGCTAAGTTGGCATTAAGTTCTTCATTATTAAACTTAGCAGTTGAGCAATTTCCTCTTGATGTTAATCTCTTGAGCCTTCTTATATGTCGTAGTTTTTTCTACTCTGATTTGTAAAATTTTCCCTTGATTGATCCTCCAAAGTGTATACCAACTTTGGGTTGATGATAAGTATATTTAGTAGATCAATTTTCGTTCTCATCTCTTTTCTTTCTTGACTCTATGATTTAGAGGTTCAATTCATACTATCTATCTTTCTCTTACTCCTCTTTCCTCTCTCTCCTTTCCTAGATTCAAAAGAGAGTTTATATTTATAGATAGATGTCTACTGAAATTTCCATTGGAAAGTAGTTGTTACTTTAGTCTTTGTGTCAATCTTTTGAAGATCTTTAATATTGACATTTGATGGTAAATGTTAGTCTGTTTTCAACTCTATCATCATTTGTTGTATGTTAAAAATGGCAATCACGTGAGTGACATCATACAGTATACTTTCTCTGATAAGCCTCTAACAGTTGACTGAAACTTCAAAATCAAACTAACCGGTTGACATTGTTATGCTATGATTCACAGATTTTAACTTTGACAGAAAGAGATTTCACCAAGTCCTTCATCTCATGATGTTTCTATTGTTAGTATTCTAACAACTTTTACTACTAAAAGAAATGAGTTAATCGTATAGAAGGTATATTTCTATACGATTAGACATGTTTCAATACAAACTGAGCTTCTATACGATCTTTATAATACGATTTCACATTGTTTTATGAACATATCTTGCTATACGAATTTGAATTGCAATACGATTTTGATTTTGCAATGCGATCCGTCTGTAATACGATCTTTCTTATGCTATGTGAATTTGTCTTGCACTAAGATCATAACTTGTAATACGATATTCCTGATGTTATACGAATTTGTCTTGCACTAGGATCTGATCTTGCAATACGATCTTCATTCTATCATACTATATGTTCTTTTGGTACGATTCACTTTTATTGTATGATCTGGTATTTACAATATGATTCGGTTCCTTGAGTGATTTTTATCTAACAACTACTGTTTAGAGTCTGACCAGTGATCGTTTTATCACTTTCATTCCTTAAGTCATTTCTAAGACAATGCTCCTTGATTAATCCATTTTAATATACTTCCCTTTTTGCTGATTATCCAGTCTGTTGACTCTTTTGGCCTTATGATCCTTCAATTCTATGATTTGTTGATTTTATACTACGACCTTAAAGCAACTGTACGATATTCTTCTATAGTCTTATTATTTGTTCTAAAGGCTTTACGATCTTTTCTTCGACTTGTTCTGTTCGCTTTCTACTTCCCTTCAGCTTTGTGATCTACTAGATGAGCTTAGTTCACTTCCTGAGAACTAAAAACTTTCTCTTTAAGATTAACTCCCCCTTACTTAGACATCTTCATCTTCTGCTTGATTTGCTCCTTCTCACTTAAAAACTTGTCTCTTGCAGGAGTAGAGATCATTTGTTCTTCTGGTAAGCTAGTTATAACTGATTCATATTCTGCTCATTATCCTTAGCCAGTTTTCCTCGGACTACTTCTTTGCTGAGGACTTTTCTTTTAGTATCATCCCAATCATATGTCGTAGTAAGTCTATTTCTCAATGTCATTTTCTTTGTGGATTTTGATCTATAAAGTAATGAGGCGTTTCATCATTGTTTTAGCTCTTTGTCTTGAGGTAGCTCTACAGAATTTGTAAATCAACGATCTAAGGATATTTTGTTCAATTTCATTCTTCGGTCTTGAATACATTTCTCCTTTCAGCATCTGTGAGCTTTCATCTTTACTTCTTGAGAGCCATTTGATCTTTGTTGTGCAGTAATGAGTCTTCTTGATAGAATTCTATGAATTCTTCCGTTGCATTGACTTTGTGGAATGACTTTTGTATTTGTATGGTTCTTTCTCCTTGATACATTTTTGTTATTCAGAAATCTTCTTCTTTTTGGTCTGTTCAGTTTTATCCTTAGGGGCCTTGATAAGTCTTTTGCATTCTTGTTGTTGATTCAGAGGTTTGAGATTTGTTGGTCTTATCATACTTTTCAGCAGTTGCCTTATTATCCGTTTTTGCAATATCTTCACCATACGATTTGAAACTTGTGATATGATCTGTCTTGGCTTTGTAGTCTGAAATCTCTTTGTAGTTTTTCTTCCTTCTACATTTCTTAAGTTACTCTGCAAGTTGATATTTAATTACAAACTTTGTACACAACTCTACTGTTGAACTTGTTGCAATGTGATTCTAACTGACTTGTCTCCACGATTTGGTCATTCTTCAATACGATTTTTTGTGGCTTTATAATTTCCCTAAAGCTTTATACAACGATTTTTCTCAATAAATCAACGAATAACTTTGATCTTTTTCTAAGCTAAATCCTAGTACATTAATTACATTATTAAGGACTGTACAAAAGTTACATTTTACAAATATACATTATTATTCGTATAAGTTTCAAGTCCTTGTATAATTTGATCTTTTTATAAAGACTACACGATTTCCTAATTTGGTTGTAAGACCTATACGATCATAAGTTCTCTATACGAATGTCGTTACTGGACTATACGAATATGTTTATCAATCTTTTAACTATACAATCGTCAAATCATTATACGATCATCATTATTATTCATTTAACAGACTCTTCCTATTTCATTATACGATCATCATAAAATCATTACTGTTTAACTAACAGAAAACCTCTTATTTATAGTATTTTGAAGTTTGGGGTAAAAAGATAATTTTTGCAACTTGTTTTGAGATCAACAGGTAGGCCATGGTTGCTTGAAAATTAATGGCCAAGATTTGTTCTTTAAAATATCACACGGATTGGTATAAGCAAAAAAAAAAAAAAAAAAATCCCAGCACATTTAATTCTTGGTCGAGGTGGACCGTAAAGAAACACAACTCTCAATTTCAAAAGTTCCGTTTCCAAATGCCAACATATATGCCTGTATTATATAATTGAATCTCATTCTTCCATAATTAATACATTTTCGAACCAAGTAAGCAATTTTGGATTATGCCTCGACAAAATTCCGGATGAAATAAAATCTAATTTTTGCCAAGCTTCATTTTATAAAAATAGTATTAATATTTAATAATTTTGAAAGTAATAATAGGAGATCTCCTTGCCTTAGAAGATGTTACTTTATGAATAAATATTTTTAACATTTGATATTAAATTATCAAGATTAATAAAATATTAACTCAATAAGTTTGAAAACATATTTTTGGTCAAAGTAAAATAAAAAATTTAACATATGGAGAGGAATCTATTTTTAATTTAATCATGTTTACTTAATTTGTTATCATCAAAATAAATGTACTAAAAGTTGGAGACTCATCAATCTCGTCCTTTTTTATGTTGACAATTATGTAAAAATATTTTAAATGTTCCTCCTAAATTTATGCATATATTTTGAAAAAAAAATAATTTGAGAAATTTACATAGAACCATATATGTTTTATATTGACAGAAAATAGTAAGCAGTTTGTTGTCCAATATAATTTTTTTTTCTCCCCTTTGTCATCACAAAAAGTGATGGAGAGTAAATGTACTAAAAGTTGAAGACCCAATCAGAGTTCCTTAATGAGTTGACTAAGCATTTACTTTCATAACACTTCTATGTCTCGCTAAAAAAACTTGATTTTGTACATTAAACACACTTTAATAATCAGGTTTTAGAACAAAATCTTCTACAGTTAGGTGTTGAATGTATTTTAAGAAGACTATTTCAATACATTTCAACGCGTTCAAAATGAAATTTACTATGAGACAATGAATGCTCAAATAATTTATGTGTGGAACGTGTTAACTTTTTTCTACATTAAAAGAGTTTTAGAAGGTATTACAACATAAACCAAAGCAAAGAGTGACAACTAATTAGGAACATGGGGAACTAAAAGATAAATAAATTTGTATTATTGTGATCTCCACTACTTATTCAATTAAAAAGTAAAAAATAGTTGCACAAGATATTAGGAACGAATTTTATTTTCAGGATTGATTGTCAAGGTCTCAATGATTTGCTTCTCATAAATTTTGGCCATCACTTGTGTTATACGTGATGCTTAAATTTGGGAAGGTGGACTAACCCTATTTAGATTATAAAAGAAACAATTGAAGTACTAATGTTAGTATCATTTGATAACTTACAACACAAAATGTCTAAACAAAAAATAAATATAACCAACTAAACCATAATTAAATAAATCATAAAACCACTAAGAATGTTTGATCAAGAAGAATTCACCAATCTTTTCCATTCACATAATTCTCTTGTCAACAACAAAAATGGTTTATTTATTACTTCAACATATATTGATCCATATATTGGAACACCGCGAACGAATTTATTTGATGATATAGGTGGACATAAACTTAATGAAATGCATTGCAAAAATAAAATAAAAGAATCTGTTAATTATAATAACAACCAAGAAAAATCTTATCTTATTAATGAGCAACAAGAGCCAGGAGACTAGACACTGGTCGAGTTCAATAGGCAATGAAGAAAACAATAACATCAGCAAAAAATAACTTTATTAAGGGCAGTTGAATCAATACTGCCATTTGCATGACTTCTAACTAATTTCCTAGTTCATAGACTTCAGGATTGTTGAAAGTAGTAATAATCAATACCACAGGGCTTGAGGCAATCATCCTTCCAGCTACTTCTCCGCCAAAAATATGTTGATCAAACCTTTTAAGTGAAACAGTAAAAACCTTACGGGGATTGAGTGATGAAGAAGAAATCAAGAAAGTCCCAGAAAAAGAAATCAGGGAGAGAGGTCCTGAAATTGTTACCGGTGGAAGATTGGACACCCCAATGACCCCATGACTGAGATCAACAAGTGATATCAACCCAGAACCACTTAGTACAGTAACACATAACTGCTTACATTGGGCTAATTGAACCACCGAGTTTATCACGTCGGTCCCAGGTGGGATCTCATGGACTTCTAGTTTTATTCCTGATATTTCTTGAACATCCAATTTGGGCTTATTTTTTGATCCACGCGGCCGGCCTCGAATCTTTCGATTTGAAGTTTCATCAGTGCCAACAACATCATCCTCAACACTAGTACCGCCAATTTCATGGGTGAATTCTTGAGTTTGATGTGTAGTGATGTTAGTTGTATTATGGAGGGGCAGAGGCGAGGTTTCAGGAATGTATTCTTCATCTTTCTCCAAAAAGGAATGAGAGCGCTCCCCTGAATTTGGGAAAGAGGATGAATTTTCGTTATTCTTCATTTTTGTGGAAATTTAGTATCCTTGGTTTTGATGGAAAAATGAAGAAAATTTCCCTTTGGAGAGAATGCGAGCTGGGAAAGAGTGGGTGAGTGAGATGAAATTAGGGTGCTATAGATTGAGTAATTTTATAGTATAGTTTGAGATGCACATTTGAGGTATATATAGAAATACTTTAAAGATATAGATAAAGATAATTACTGGTCATAAATTTTTTGAATAACGTATTAAATTATGATTCCCGTTGAATATCAAAAGAAGAAACAAAATGATGTTAATAAGATTATCAACCTTGTCCCACATTCAAATGTCAAATTTTATTAAAAACAAATAATCTTTTATTAAGAATGAAATTGAAGAGAGTTGGCATCGAGGAATAGATGAACAATTTAATGAGAAAGAAAAAAAGTAATGTTTCATGTGTCTGTCAAGAAGAAAAAAAATAAGTTGGTCTTTATTTAAAGACGTCTCTATTTCAATTTTTAATAATCTATAGAAAGTGAGGATAATATATGATAAGAAAAAATAACTATTTTAGATATAATTATCTTTATACGTAAATTTTTAATTTAATTAGGATAAATATTTTTTAATTTTCTTTCTAAACTTTTTAAACCAAACAAAATGAGAAAAGAAAGCTACTTGTTTTCGGTTTTCTCATTTCTTACAAACATGCATGTTTGTACTTTTTAATTATTTTTTATATGGTCAAATCTAAGGTTTCATGTAAACATAGCGCTTTATTAATTGCATTTTATGAATTTCAAAATCTTAAATATATTTGCATTAATTAGATTTAGTACATTACTCCATCCTTTTTATTATATAACTCATTTTAGAATTTTAAAAAAAATCATAATATAAGACGTTTTATGTATATCTAGAATTAAAAAAACTAATCATTTCTACTTTCCCTCTAAAAAATAAAGTAATTGAGAGAGAGGAGAAAAAGTAATTAATTAGTTCATGGATAGTAATTAAATTTTAAATCAATACTAATTACCTAACATTATAATAAATAAAATTTCTTAATATATACAATTATGTCCTAGATAACTTATATAATAAAAATGAGAGAGTACTATATAACAATCTCATTAAGCTATAAGTAATTTATCGATTGCTTAAAATAAGCAATATTAATTTAACACGCTAACAAATGAAATAATTATGAATAGAATCTTCCTCCTTTCCGATTTTGTTTTTTCAACCTTTACGACGTCTTAAATTATTATTAATGTAATCTAATTACATTAATCAGGGCCCCATTCAAGATATCCTTCGCAAGATTTATAATTATCACAAATATTTCTTTATATTTAAGTTGTGAATTAAATTATCCCATTTTTTTTTTTACTTTTATATTTTTCCAATAATAAAGGAGAAAAAGAGGTATTTGATGGGGAATTAATGTTTTGATTACAGTATATCTATTTATTTTTATTTTCTTAAAAAAATGCTTTTTTAATGCTTTTATAGATAGTGAAATCTAAGCAGCCATGCAAATATAGAGGTTTAGTAAATGCAGTTTAAGAAATTGAAAATCTTTGATATATTTCGCATTGATGATAATTTATATGTTGGTCCATTGGGAAAAGACAGAGCGGTAATAAGGCATTCTTAAAAAATATAATTGTACCAAGCCTCTTTGGTACAGTGGTTAAGTCCACTTCTGAAGAACCAAGAGGTCTTGAGATCCAACCTTGGCAAAGCCAAAGTTGTTAAATAAAAAGACTTAAGATATATATTCCTATCTTATACACAAATTATGTATCCCATCATAAGCAAAATAATCATAAATTATTATATTCTTATGTGAAATAAATTAGATAACGAATATGTCATTAAGATCATATTATTCTAAAGGTTGCATATAACATATATATATATATATATATTCCTATCTTATACACAAATTATGTATCCCATCATAAGCAAAATAATCATAAACATATGTTATCATATTCAGATCTAAACTTATAATTTATCTCCCAAATTTATATAGGTTATCAAACTAATTACTTGTCCGGTAATTAAACATTGAAGCACAAAATATGATAAAAGATTCATATATAATTAACCATAATTAAAAATAGATTGAATCAGTTCAAACTAATCATTAGGTTTCACTACAATCTTAATTAAAAATTTAGTTCATAGCTGAATAAGAAAATATCATCTTAAAATTAAAGAACATCCTTAGATTACACAAAAATAAAAGGAAAAGTTTAGAGATAAAAATATGTATTAATGCTCGATCTCAAAACTCAGCCTTTAATCTTTGCTATCCTTCGTTTTCTCTTTAGATCTGGTTAATAATCCTTGCTTCTTGTGTCTCTGTGTCCTTTTCAGTTCTCTAAGATGTGTATTTATATTAAAACCTTTCAAGCACCTAGCAGAAGTTAAACCCAGTTAGAACTCATCATGCAGCTCGACCCACCCAACTCAGCAGTCGACGCAACACTAGAGTCGCAACCCTGCATATAGCACCGCATCACCTAATAGCCTAGCATCGTAGCGCTTAATTCTCGCGCCACAACACTTAGAACTGATCCAGCCAAGCAACATTCTATATCTGTTGCGATGTTGCACCCTTTTCCTTAGCTGTTACGCTCTTCTTCTGCGCTTAATGCTTGACCAACAGTCCATGTGCCTTGCTCTGTTCCTAGGCTAAAAGATTTGTTGTTATTACTTCCCAACCATGACTCTAATGTCCCATTTCCATTATCCTACAAAATAAAATAAAAACACATAAAAGTAACAGAAAATAGTTAAAGATTAACAAGTTATTAAGTTAAAAGATAAACAACTCGTAGGTATAAAACTCACTCATGAAATACTCCTAAACTTAAATCTTTGTTTGTCCTCAAGTAAAACACAAACAAAAACTATTAAACTAAGACTCTAACACTCATTGACTTGAGCAATGAATCAATGTCAATATCAAGAATTGACCTCAAAGATTTTTCAAATGATAACTCAAGTAAAACTTCAAAACCATGCAGTGTCTAAAACTCAACATATTATTAGACTTACTTCACTCTTGACCCTTTGTGTGTGTGCCTGTGTGTGTCCATCTGTATCAAACTAGAGGGGGAAAAAAGCTAGTTAAGCTCATATAATCAAATGATCCATAAAAGATATTTAATGATATAAGAATTCGAAGAAAAAAAATGTTATATGCTTAATTTTCACATACGTCTCCACTAATGAAGATAAATCATAAAATAAGGGATCAAAATGTTTTTAAACACATCACGTACACTAGAGTCATTATTATGTTCACTATAACCTTTCCGAAATATTTTTTTATTTTTCTCTTTCTTTTTTTTCTTTGTAAGTGAGTGCATTTTATGCTCCATCTCCCCTATTCTACCAATGAGTGCATTTTACGCTCCATCTCGTTGTACGCATGTATTTATAAGTGAGTGCGTTTTACGCTCCATCTCAACACACCACATGAAAGCTGTATGTACACAAGACAATCATATTTAATGTGATATAACATATATTTTGTAATCCTATTCATTTATTCAAAAGACATTTTCTTTATTTGTATTTAATTGTTAAATTATTTGTGATAAACTCATAATTTTTTAGCAATGCTTTTAAAATCATCATGATGATCATGTTAATAAGATCTAAATTCTAGATAGCTTAAAACTAAAATTGTTCATAATCATGGAATCACTAAAATGAGAATTAGTGAATCCGGATAGATTAGTACATACTATACTTGCTCTTATGAAGATGATGATTGATTTCATAATCATTTGTGTGGAAACACTAAAGCAGGTATGTAGGTGCTTATTAAAGAATAAGTTCACTGAACGTGACTCACTAAAGGAACACCTAATGGAGTTTTACTTGTGTGTCAATAAGAGTTCCTTATATGATTGTAGTTGAAGTGATCATTAGACTTAAGATCAACATAGTATCTTGTGTATGATGAGTTATAATTTGACATATTCCTTATGACCTTTAGGGTATATCAAATGGTATGCGTAGGTATAATAAGTTGTACATAGAGATAGGTGAATGATCAACAAAGAATCTACCCTTCTAGTAAAATGAAAGAATATCCTATATGATTCGATCAATGACAACACAGTAATCCTTGGCCAAGGAAAAATAAAATTAGAAAGGAATTTCTAATTTGCATTATTTAGAGTTGTGTATTTGAGAATCGAAATACATATGATTAAATAAAATAAGACTTGGCAGAAATTTCATGTCTTATATTTGATTGGGACATTATATGGTAGAATGATTGAATTGTACGGTAACTATTCACGAAAATGTTCTTTTATGATCAAATGTTAAAATCTATATTATCTGAAAAGTCATTGATGGCTAAGGGGGCTTACCCTTATTGTGGAATAAATATTATTTATTTTAATAAATTAAATAGTTTAATTTATTTATATAAATAAGATTAGAATAATTCTAATTAATTTATTCTACAACCGATTTAATATGGAGAATCTAAAGGGTCACACCGCAAAAGAAAAATATTTAGTTAAGAAGTTAAATGGAATAATCGTAATAATAAATTAAGTATATTTAATGTGTACTATGGTGATAGAATAAATTAAATAGCTTAATATTTATATTTTAGTATTTTAGAAATACTAATTATAAATTAATAAGAGGAGTCTTATTATTATTATTACTATTATTTTTATTATTTAGTTCTTAAATGGTTTAGAAATTAATTAATAAGGGTATTATTACATTAGTTCCTAATTAGATTAGGAGTTCAATTAAAAAACCTACTCCTAAAGAGTTAGGAGAGTTGTCTATATTTATAAATAAGATAAGTCTTATTATGGATTAGGGTTACATACACTTCCATAAGATTTGGGAGAGTACTCACATATTCTTTACATCTAAGAAATTAAAAGAGAGATAAAATTAGGGTTTGTCATCACCCACTTCTTAAATTCATATTTTTCTTGGTGGATCACATCTAGAGGCTACACACTTAGGTAACTAATGTTGATCTACGAAATCTAATCGATGGATTTGAAGAAAAATATGAAGGAATTGAAGTTAAAGTCGATCTTGCTTATGGTTTATAAAATTTGATTTTACCATATTTTCATTGTTATTGTGAAATTTGATTGTATATTCATGGATTTTTACAAACCAACAATGGTATCAAGAGACAAATTTTATGCGAATTATTAATTATTTAGATTACATATATGTATGGGTGTTTAGAATAATTTATTGGGCATATGTTGTTGTATAAAACCATTGGTTTTGAAAACAAGAAGCAAAAATCATGTTTTAGATGAAAAAATATCAAAAATCGCGACTGTAGACAAACTGCAGAATTGGATTCTGACAAACTGTGTCGGAGGGCAATCTTATAGTGTTAAAACTGCGTCGGGGCACAATGTTTGTTCATTAGAACTACGCCAGGGTGCTGTGCTATTTTGAACAGTACCTGTCGCCGAACTGCGCTGTGGTGCAATGTTTGTTCGTTGGAACTGAGTCGGGGTGCAGTCTAACAAAATGCAGTTTTTTTTATTTTTGTGCAGTTTTTTCAAAGCTATAAATAAAATGTTTATTTTAGATAATTTTATAATTAAAATAAAATAGTTTATTTTAAACATGAAATTGGATTTCATGCAACTTTAAATTGTCCGTTAAATGATATCAATGCATATATGGAATAGATTTAATTCATGAGATGAATATTTTTGTATTGATATATATACAAGAGATTGATTATGGACTATTGTCCTATAAAATTGGATTTATTTTATGTGGATGAATGGATTTTTATAAATGGGGTCTGTGTACCTCGTCTTATCTAATTTTTCTTGATGTAAAATTATATCTCCCTCCTATATATTTTTCCTTGATTGCTGATTACGGTTTCTATCTTATGAAAATAGTTTGTAATAGGATTAGTTAGAATTATTTAAAGATTTGGATATAAGGATTAAGGAGTGCTTGAAAACCCATTTGTAATAGAGCCTGGGTTATAAATGTAATAGTAGCATTTGTATTTATTTTTGCACCATAGGTTTGACCTTTTGGTTCGCATGGTAGCTCTAATGAACCAAACTAGAATAAAAAAGTCTATAATCAATTCAAGTATAATATAGTATTCTATATGTGTATGTTAAATACATGTCTATTATATATTATCAAACATGTTTCGCATGTTAAATAATATGGCGCACACACACACACACACACACACACACACATATATATATATATATATATATATATATATATATATATATATATATCTGCATGTGCTCTAAACAATATGAAACAATTAATAACAAACCCCTCAAGGTAAATATATTAAGTTGTAACGTTCAAAGATATATGGAATATCAAACGTCGCATTCAAGCATGATAAAACGATAGAGTATCAAATAATCAATATACGTTTGTTGTGTCATACAAGGCTTATATTAATTATTTGAGATGTTATTTTATTACATAGTATATGTTTATAAAGGAATTGAACAATACTATTTTATTGTGTCACACAAGGACAATAATTTTCTCTTCACTTAGATGAAAATATTAGGTAGGACTTAATTTGGATAATTTTGATTTAGATATGTCACACATGATCATAATAATCTAAGAGGCAAAATACAATAAGCTACATGTTGATGTAATTGACAAGAGTTATCTACCTATTTATTTATATATAGTTTGTTGTGTCACACAAGGCTATATACATTTGAAATAAGATCTTTAATTAGATTTGTCGAACTATATGTTGAGGGTAATATATAGTTTGATGAAAATAGTGGGAGATCCCAATTTAAATAAAGACCTAATTTATTTTGGTAATTAATAAAATAAATGCATACTAAAATATTGTCTATTTTATATGCAGAATTTTATAAATGTCAAACTCACTACTATCACTGCGTAGCATACTTGATGCTAACAAACTGACCAGGCCAAATTATACGGACTAGTTAAAGAATTTGAGAATAGTTCTCATTGCTAAAAATATTTTTTATATCCTAAATTTGCGTGTCCCTGCAACTATTGTAGAAATAACCTCAGAGGAAGACATTGCTACTTTTAAGAAGTGGCAAGATAATGCAACCGTGACTCAATGCATCATGCTTGCATACATCCATGAGTAACAAGTTTCAGTGTCAGTACGAGAAAATAGATGTTCCTACTGTACTGCTACAACTTAAAAATCTTTATGGTGAGCAAAGTATGACTACTAGATATCAGATATCTAAGGAGCTCTTTTGATCTTGGATGACCGAGGGCACTATCGTTGAGACTCATGTCCTAAAGATGATCAATTTTGATTAAACAACTTGGACAATTAGGGTTCGTGATGGATGGGGAGTTAAGCCAATATTTGATCTTGTAGTCACTCCCAGACATCTTCTCGTAATTTGTTGTGAACTTTCACATGAATAAGTTAAACGTCAGCTTACCTGAGTTATTTAACATGTTGAAAACAACAGAGGGTCACTTCCTGTCCAAGAAGGACCAAGTCTTGTTGGTGGATGATTCTTCTAAGAAGAGGAAGAGGCCTAAGGGTTCTTTTAAAAAGAAGAAAAAGAATAAGGCTAAGGGCAAGACACAGGAAAGGGATAATAAGAAGGCTGATCTTGATAGCAAAAGAATATGCTACCATTGCAATAACCCCGGTCACTAGAAGAAAAACTACAAGGAGTATCTTGCAGAGTCAAAGTAAAAAAAGCTTGGAAAAGCTTAAACTCCATATCAAGGTTTGTTCATGATTAAAATAAATTTTTTTATAAGTGAAATTTCTACTTGGGTATTAGATATCAATTGTGGTTCTCGCATATGTAATACTATGTATGGACTAAGCAAAAGTAGAAAGCTGAACAACGGGGAAGTTGTCCTGCACGTGGAGAATGGAGCAAAGGTTGTTGCCTACGTGAAAGTCCATAAATTTGAATAATTGTTATTTTGTTTCAGTTTTAATTAGAAATATTATTTTGATTCCGATGTTAGACAAATACGATTTTCACATTATAATAAAGAACAATAATTATTCTATTTATAATGATAATGTTTTGTTTGAAACTAGTAAATTGCATGATGTACTTTATTTACTTGACTTACATAAAAATATTTTTCAAATTGAACAAACTAAGAAAAAAAAATGAGACAATATAAATTATACCTTTATGTGGGACTTTAGACTCGGTCATATCAAATAAACAAGATTAAACAAGTTGCATAAAGATGGGCTTTTAGAGCTGTCAAACTATGAATCATATCCAACTGTGAATCTTGTCTCATGGGAAAAATGACCAAATCTACTTTCAGACATCTTGCGCAATGGTCGATTTCTCGAAATAATCCACTTATTAGTGTTGTTCGTTCTCAATCCTACAATAAGAATTTGCCCCAACCAATGGTTTGGATAAGCTTTAACAATATTTAAGTGAATGAATTTATTATGCTAAGTCTAGCTGAGCAATTAGCATAGACTACTTTTAAACAATTCATGAATAAATTAACTTTAATCTTCGAATACACTATGTGCAAATTCATAAACAACATTGATATGGATTAATTTTTAATAATTAACCCATGCATAGCTCTTGAAAAATAACTACAAGTTTAGTTATAAAGAACTTGCCTTGATGGTTGTGTGAGGATCCAAATTTTTAGGATTTCTTTAATAAAATTAAAGAAGAATTTAATTCATAAAATTATCAAGGTTGCGTAAATTAATTATTATTTTATGTGATTTAAGGTATGTGATGAGATTTAATTAGTAAATTAAATTTGTGTAGAGATTATGATAAATGGTATTGAATTTTAAAATAATTAAAAAGTAAATAAATTATTTGGAAACAATTTATGAAAAATAAGAGAAATTTCTTGTAAAGGTACAATAAATTGTACAAAAGAATTGTTGTGGAAGTGCAGAAATTATGATTTAATAATGTATGTGGTAATGTGAAATATGTATGAATATATATATATATATATATATATATATATATATATATATATATATATATATATATATATATATATACATTTGTATGTATATAAATGTGCATGTTTAATTAATAATTATAAATTTCATTAATTATGAAAATTAAGAGATTAATAATTAAATTAATCCGAAAATTTATGAAAAATTAATGAGGAAGTTAGTAAAATTAGAAATATTGATTATATAATTAATCAATAATTATGGTGGAGGTTTGGAAATTAATAAAGGAGAAAAGTAATTATATAAATTATATAATAATAAATTATATAATTTATATAAGGAAATTAAAGTGAAATATGAGGAAAATAATAATTATATAGAAAAAATTATAAAATTTATATAAGAAGATTAAATTGAATAAGGTTCGAAGAAATTTTTATTAATTGTATTGGTATAAAATGGAAATTATGTAATGAGAAAGTAATTATATAAATTATATAATTTATATAAGAAAAATTAATGTAAAATGTAAAGAGATGAAATTAAATGAGGAAAAAAAAAGGAATGTTTTAATTCATTAAAAATTATGTTTATGCATAATTAAATTATTTTGACTTTTATGAAGGATAATATTTTTGAAACGTGAACATGTTAGTGTAACATGTTGTCCAAGTAACGAAGTGAAAAATTACGAAAAATAATTTTTATAAGTTATATGAATTATTTTATGAATTTTGGAGGTATAAATTACCTCATATAATTACATGCATGTCATTATGCGTGAACAAAATTGTCAAGTAAAGTACCAAAAAAGGGTCTAATAAATTATATTATGAATTTTGGTAAATTAAAATAAATATTCTGTATTAATTATATAAAATATTTATTACACGAAATAATTACGTAATGCTTTAAAAATTTAAATTTGCATGGGAATTTCCGGGAACTTCTAAGTTTGTGGCGTGAAAGGAATTGGCTAAGGCGGTGGAAAATTTTTTATTCCAAAAATGGTTCACTTTGTTGGTTATAAAAGGCAAGAAAAAGAATAAGAAAGAAAAGAAAACAAATACACATAAACTCTCGCTCTCATTTTCTCCCACCACCACTTCACCACCAAGACCACCACCATGCATGCAAACCGAGCCACCACAAGATGAAGAATTAGCTTCAAAAGGGAGATTTTTGGCTTAAGACAGGTATAAAAATAAATTTATTTGATTTATTTTTATATTTATGGTGGTAGAATAAATTTTCTAGAAAATTGTAAATAATTAAGAAAATTATTCCAAATAATTTTTTTGATATATATGTGTGATGTATATAATATTTAGAGTATTTATGTGGTGAAAGTTTGGATCAAAAATAGAAAATAATTGGTTAAGTGGATTACTGCCGGAAGGAAGAAGAAAAAAATACTGTGCTGGTATGTCGCACACTGCGCAGAGCGTTTTTTTTCCCGAAAGAAGGTTGAAATGATGCCGTTTTGTGGGGGCGCGCGAAAGAAGGGTCCGCGTAATGCGCGGACCTTGGTAAAGCACAGCCAAACGACGTCGTTTGTGTAACGCCCCCAAATCTGGGTCCCTTGAACCACGGGCTTGGTGCGCACGTGACTATCTACCCTGTCATTTCATCCATCCAATCTGAATAAAATAATGATAATAAGAACTTAATTTACATTCATCCATAACTAATCCCAGGTTCTATGTACCTTTATATATACAATCTGTCATACCTGACATATTACAACATATAATAATAATTACCCGATAATTAAAATATTAATACATCTATTGCTGGTTGACTTTTCCTTTACCCTTGTCTACACCAGACCCCTCGGTCTGCTCTGGCTTAGCTGAAATATCATGAATGAAAGCAAGAGTGAGCTTAAAATAGCTCAGCAAGTAATTAAACATGAGATAACATGATATTTCAGAATGAAGAATAAAACTCATTTATAATGAAATATAGAAATACGTGTCAACATGGATTTGTAACAATTTAATAGCTGCTGATAGGATCATAACATAAGCTGAACATGAATGTCTGACAACATGGAATTTTTTATTTGCTGTATGGTCACAAGACCAAGAACACGTTAAGAACAATATCAATCTTTAAGACCGACACTGTCCAAATAAGATTTTAATACGTTAAGAACAATCTTAATCACAAAGACTGACATTGCCCACAAGGTAATAATAACAGTTTAGATGCGTACTCTGGGTGATCAGCCCATTGTACTTTATATTGTGCATAACAACATCTAACGACGCAACCACGTCCTAATTAATTCATTTCCTTTAGCCTTTATTCCCCCTTGTTAATAGGGTTGTTCTGTTACAGCATAACAAAGAGTCCGCACCACCACAATGTGGATTGGAGAACGTAACAATCAATAACTGGATCTAACATGAAACATACATGTGTCTAGCCAGAAACAAAATTGGCATCGACCTTTTTAAGATAGTTCAATAAGAATTGAACTTTACATGATAACATAAATGTACAACATGAATGTCTGTTCAAGAATCTGAAATTAAAAGTTTAGTCAGAAAACTTGCCTTGGTCCTCGTCTATCACAACTGGTAAACTATTATCCAGTCTAGGACCTACATGACCATAATATTGGTTCATGCATTACTTATGTACACATGCATGTCATTACTTGCTATACAAGCTATCACTTAGTTTAACATAACCCTAATCACGTAACACATTGTTTACATAAGCCTTAGGATCTACCATATTGATTATTTTTATCAATTTATGATTTACATATGTGTTTCTATCATTAAATATCAAAACATTGCAATTTGGAATTTAAAATTTAATTTTTTTCAAAGATGCAGGACTGCGCCCCGGCGCCGTAGACCTCGCCCCCAGCGAGATCCTCTCGGCCACACTGCGCCCCGGCGGCGACTGAAGGCACGGCCAGCGAAGTCCTTGCAGTTGCACTGCGCCCCGGCGCAGTGTCCAGTTCAAAACACCTCGCCCCGGCGTAGTGCTGCAGTTTCTAAAATTTTTTTCTTTCCAAAAATCAAGCTCGCTTTGGCCCTAATGTGAATTTACGAATTCCAACATTTCATATAGCACGTATAACACATAATTGACTCGCGTGGGTTTTCGAAACATTTAAAAATCATTATTTGAACCTATTTTTCCAAAGATTTCATTTTAGTCGTATTTTAACGTTTTAAATCGTTTAAAACGGTCGTTTATCGCCATAAGTGTCAAATTGCTTCCAATTCGATTCTAACATGTGCACATACATAAAACTTACATGCTTGGCCTAATTTGAACCTCCATAACCCAAAATGGCCAAAAATCACCCATTGGTTGCATTTCTACCAATTTACAAAACTCTCTTATAAACCAACTTTGGGATTCTTGTACTTTAACCACATATATGTCAACCCATACTTATTTGGCAACTTGATATACTCACATAGCTTATATATGTTCCTTCCAATGCACTTTACAGATTATAATTTCATTTAGGCAAAAAGTATAGCCTAGTATTCATTCCCTATTCACAAAGCTTGCTTTGGACATCATTAATGCTTCTATAATACTCCATAACATGTTATAATGCATGTAACTCATTTCTTTTACCTCTCAAGCTAGGTTTCATCATGTCTAGCAACTTAAAACACACAATCAAGACTTAGATCATAACTTTAATCTTAGCTATTCATGTAAATAGTACACCACATTTGCTATACACAACTCAATCACTAGGTTTTCATGATCTAGCCAACTTGAAGCACATATATCACATAATATACACATATGATCAAAGACTCATGCATGGCTTCATCTATTTCAACTTATAAACACATAATCTTTGAATTTCATAACTTAAACTCTTTCATACCTTCTTCTAGCTTTACTTCTTCTAGCTAAAAACCTTGTCAAGCTTTGATTCTCCACCTTGATCACTTGCTTTGCTTGTCTAGAACACTTTTCTCTTGAGTTCTCTTTGAGTTTCTTCAAACCCTAGCTCCTAGCTCTCTCTTCTCTCTTATCTTGCAAGCTTCGAATGAACTTGGATAATAGCAACTAGAATGCTGAAAATTGGTTTGCATGTATGCTTATAACAAATGTCTAGCAACTAACCATGGTTGGTTCACTTAACTTAGCATGGTCAAGGTTAAATGAGTCTTTTTCCATGATTAACTAAGGATATCTTGGACATTTAGCTAACTTGGGATACAATTGCCATAACATAACTTGTTAACATTCCCTTAGTCATTTAACCAATTCCTAGCAATTCAATTTCTATGAATTTTCCTTAAAATACAAGATTTGCTCATTTTAAATTTCCAATTCTCATCCATTCAATTCCAAATTTATTTCATAATTCTTGTATTTCATTCCCCCATTTAGTAACTCATAATACCCTTGTCCCAAATTACATGTCACACCTCTAAATATTTTATTTCTATTAATAACTTATTCAAAATAATTTAATAGCCATTTATAAATTAGAATTTTATATATATCAAAATACGTATCGTTACATTCTTCCCTCCTTACAAGGATTCCGTCCCCGGAATCACTATTATACACTTACATAAACAAACTTGGATATTCCTTTCTCATCTTCTCTTCTAATTCCCACGTTGCATCTTCCATAATATGGTTTCTCCATACTACTTTTACAGAAGGGATTACCTTGTTCCTTAAAATCTGCTCCTTCCTGTCGATGATCTGAACAGGAGTTTCCTCATATGACAAATCCTTTTCGATCTGAATTGGCTCATATTCGATCACATGCTTATAATCTGGTTTGTAGGGCCTTAATACCGACAGATGAAATACATTATGTATGTGTTCCAATTCTGGAGGTAATGCCAAAACATATGCTACTTCTCCTACCCTTCTCAGTATTTCAAAAGGTCCAATGAATCTTGGACTCAACTTTCCTTTCTTTCAAAATCTTATCTTCCCTTTCCAGGGAGATACTTTCAAAAACACATGAGATCCTACTTCAAATTCCCTCTTCTGTCGATGTTGGTCCACATATTTCTTTTGTCTATCTTGTGCTGCTATAAGTCTCGTTCTTATCACTTTGATAATTTCAACAGTCTGCTGCACTATTTCTGGTCCCAATAATTTTCGTTCACCTACTTCATCCCAACAAAGAGGTGTTCTGCACCTTCTTCCATACAACGCTTCATAAGGTGGCATTCCAATGCTTGCATGATAACTATTGTTGTAGGCGAACTCTACTAATGGCAAGTGATCGTCCCAATTGCCCTTGAAGTCCATAACACAAGCTCTTAGCGTATCTTCTAACGTCTGGATCGTTCTTTCGCTTTGGCCATCTGTTTGAGGATGATACGCCGTACTCAATCTCAATTGCGTACCCATACGCTCTTGGAAACTCTTCCAAAAATTTGACGTGAATCGTGGATCTCGATCTGACACAATCGATACTGGAACTCCATGTCTTGACACGATCTCTTTCACATATAACTTTGCAAGTTGATCCAAATTGAATTTGACTCTGATCGGCAAAAAGTGAGCGGACTTTGTCAGTCGATCCACTATAACCCATATCGCATCATAGCCCTTCTGCGTAGTTGGGAGTCCTACAACGAAATCCATCGTGGCATGTTCCCATTTCCATTCTAGAATATCTAGCGGTTGTAACAATCCACTAGGTCTCTGATGTTCCGCTTTAATTCTTTGACAAGTCAGGCATTTACTTACATATTCTGCTACATCCATCTTCATGTTAGGCCACCAAAAGTGTTGTCGAAGATCTTGATACATCTTCGTGTTTCCTGGATGAACTGAATAGTGCGAACTGTGTGCTTCTTGCAGAATCTCCTCTTTTAATTCTGTTACTAATGGTACCCATACTCTTCCTTCCAATCTTAGCATTCCGCTGTTATCTACCTTGAATCTTGTTTCTTGTCCATCCGATATGTGTTTCCTAATTTGATCACAATCTTGATCTTGCCTCTGAGCTTCTTTTACCCGATCTAATAACGTTGGATGAGCTTCAACCATAAATAACTTCTCTTCCGATTCTAGCGGATATTTCACTTCTAATTCCAACTTCTCCATTTCTCTAATTAGCTCTTCCTGAACGGTTAGCATTTCTAATCTTTCTCGACCCTTTCTGCTTAAAGCGTCAGCCACCACATTTGCCTTTCCTGGATGGTAGAGAATTTCGCAATCGTAATCCTTGATTAACTCTATCCATCTCCTTTGCCTCATATTCAGATCCTTCTGAGTGAAAATATACTTCAGACTTTTGTGGTCTGTGTATATCTCACACTTCTCTCCATACAAGTAATGCCTCCATATCTTCAAAGCAAATACCACTGCCGCTAATTCCAAATCATGGGTTGGATACCTTTTCTCAAAATCTTTCAACTGTCTGGAAGCATACGCTATAACTTTGCCATGTTGCATTAGCACACAACCCAATCCTTTATATGACGCATCACTGTATACAACAAATCCTCCTGTATCATCAGGCAATGATAACACAGGTGCTTCGCTCAGCCTCTTCTTAAGCTCTCTGAAACTTTCTTCACACTTATCATTCCGTACAAACTTCACAGCTTTTCTTGTTAAGTTAGTCAAAGGTCCCGACAACTTCGAGAAGTCCTTGATGAATCTTCTGTAGTATCCAGCTAATCCAAGAAAACTACGAACTTCAGTTGGTGTTTTCGGTTGTTCCCAATTCATTACTGCTTCCACTTTTGCTGGATCCACCGATATTCCTTCTTGATCAATCACGTGTCCCAAAAATTGTACTCGCTGCAGCCAGAATTCGCATTTCGAGAACTTGGCATATAACTTAGCTTCCCTTAATTTCTCCAGCATGATCCTTAGATGTTCCGTATGTTCTTCTTCAGTCTTTGAATAAATCAATATATCGTCAATAAACACCACCACGAATTTGTCTAAAAACGGTTTGAACACCCGGTTCATCAAATCCATAAACGCGGCTGGAGCATTCGTTAACCCGAATGACATTACTAGGAACTCATAGTGACCATAACGAGTCCTAAAGGCAGTTTTAGGTATATCCTCAGGTCTCACTTTTAACTGGTGATAACCACTCCTCAAATCAATCTTTGAAAAATATTTGGCTCCTCGTAACTGATCAAATAAATCATCAATCCTTGGTAGCGGATACTTGTTCTTTATCGTCACCTTATTCAATTCTCTGTAATCGATACAAAGTCTTAATGACCCATCCTTCTTTTTCACAAACAGTACTGGTGCTCCCCAATGAGACACACTTGGCTGGATATACTTTTTATCCAACAATTCTTGCAACTGGATCATCAATTCTTTCAGTTCGACTGGAGCCATTCTGTAAGGTGCCTTTGAAATTAGTGTTGTTCCTGGTGCAAGTTCTATCTTGAACTCAATCTCCCTGTCCGGCGGAAGACCTGGTAACTCATCTGGGAATACATCTACATACTCCTTTACAACGGGTATCTGACCCAATTCTGATCCTACTATACGGGTGTCAACTACGTGAGCTAAATACCCCATGCACCCTTTTCTTAATAATTTCCCTGCCTGTAACATTGTCAAGCAACAAGATTGCTTAGGTGATTTGCTACCATGAAACACTACCTTAGACTTAGTAGGAGTCTGAAGGTTTACACATTTATTCTGGCAATCAATCATTGCTCCATGACTATACAACCAGTCCATTCCCAGTATCACATCAAATTCTCCTAGCCGAATAAGAATTAAATCCACTAACAATTCATGTCCCCTTATCGATAGACGACAATCCTGACACATATTCTCTACCCGAATTACTTCCTTATTGGCTACTTCTATATTCTAGGCATTTTCTAACTTTACTTGTGACAGGTTCAATTTCTTAACAAATTCATCAGAAATGAAAGAACATGTAGCACCCGAATCGAACAATACATATGCGTTTACGTCATTAACAGGGATGATACCTGACACCACGTCTTTTGATGCCACCGCGTCTTGCACTGTCATATTAAATGTTCGGGCTGTCGGCCTTCCTGGTGGTGTAGGTCCAGTAATTGCCAATTTTCCACTAGTAGTTCCTCTACTTCCGCTTCCTCCATCTACTTTCTTCTTCGGGCAATCTTTTATCTGATGTCCTGCCTTTCCACAGTAAAAGCATCCTCTGTTCATTCTAGGGTTTGGACAATTTGGTGCCATGTGACCTTCCTTTCCACATTTAAAACACACATTCTTTCCTTTCAGACATACACCTGTGTGCCCCTTTCCACAATTAGGACACGGCTCTACTCTCTTCTTCTGTTCACCTTGCTTCACTGTAGCTGTATTACTGTCTCCGCCCCATTTCCGTTTATTAAAATTGCTTCCTCCACTGTTGCTTTCCTTCCTAGAACCGTCAGCTTTCTTTTTGCCATACTGTTCTTGCTTAAACTTTGCCAAGGCATCACTGCCTCCTTCCGCCAAAATAGCTTTTTCCATCACCCCAGCAAAAGTTCCAAGCTGAAACATTGAAACTTTGCCGTAAAGCCACGGTTTCAATCCCCGTTCAAAACGCCTTGCTCTCCTCTGCTCTGTATCTACTTGGTGTGATGCAAACCTTGCTAGTTCGTTGAACTTTGCTGCGTACTCGGCTACTGACATGTTTCCTTGTTTTAATTCAAGAAATTGTACCTCCATTATGTCCTGAGTTACTGGAGGGAAATACGCCTCAAAGAAAATCTCCTTAAACTTCTCCCATGGTGCAACACCTGTTCCCAATCTTCCTTTATTGGCCACCCACTAATAATTTGCTTCCCCCTTTAGCATAAAAGTGGCGAAGGCAGTCTTTTCTTCCGCTGCTACGTTAGCTACTTCAAAAACCTTTTCTATCTCAATAACCCAATTCTGGGCCTCCACTGGGTTCATCGTCCCCTTAAACTCCGGGGGTCCTACCGCTTTGAAGTCTTTAAAAGTAGCGACCCTAGCAGTTACCGGTTGATCACCTACTGGATTTACATTCCTATTTTGAAAAGCTCCCATCAACAGGTCCATAAACTGCTGCATGGGATTAACCGGCTCCTCAGGAGCATTAACCGATTCTTCTGGAGGAGGTTGAACATTTGCTCTGCGTCTAGGCGGCATTTCTGTTTAACAATTTATTTTATGGTCAAAACATAACATTTACATACCACGTTCTCATAACTTTACACACATAGTCGTGACAACACACGTTTCATAACTGAATTATATTCATAAACAACTTGTCTGATGCTTCATATATTACATCACATGTAGCACATGAGTTAAAATACATATAACTTTACACAACACTAATACTTCCCTTCCTACAAGCAAAGAGGGTACATGCTGCTTAATATCCCTTTTTATAACAAAACTTAGGGATTACACAATATACACACATACTTATACATTCATAACTATACATACATAACTATATACATATCTATTATAACTCCCTACAGAAGCATCCCACGTCTAACCGCATCCTCGTACTCTTCACTCATGATAGCCACCATTTTCCATCGGCTCAAGATGTCCCTTGATTGATTATATTCTACAGGGTAATAGTGTACCCTATCTTGCGCTCTTCCAAATGTTGTGCGAAATGCATAGCTCATGTCCTCCATCTTTGCACCCATAATATCCATTCTGGCTTTCTTGGATCTCACCTCATCCTCCAACAAATCTATTATCCTTACTGCGTTAGCCCCAGCACGCTCACTCATCGCTATCTCAGCATTCGCATCCCTAAGCTTATCCTCTAAGACTTCCTTATCATTCCTCAGCTCCTGTATCTTTCGTTCGGCTTGCACTAATTTATCCTTCAACTCCCTATTTTCATTAGTCAATTCCTGAGTTGTTGCCTCATTTAGATCCACAGTTGTCTGTCGTTCAGCTGCCTGAGTTTCTAGTTCCAAAATCCTATCGACAAACTCACTGTTTTGCTGTATCAGACCGGTTACCCATTCCTGATCTGCTTCTCTCTGCTCAGATGAAGCATTCTCTGGTATTGCCCCATCCGAGTATCCCTCTAAATCATCTGGATTCTCCTCTTGTTCACTACCTTCAGCTGGTACTATTGCCATTGTTGGTACTGTCGTCATCACATCTATCGGGATATCTCTAGGTTCCTCTTCTCCTGCAGCCCGACTGGATTCTCCAATCTCTGGCATACTATAAAATCACAAGAACAACTATTTCAGGTCACTGCAATTTTCCTTATTCTTAAAGCACATAACATGTAACACATAATACATAATACATATTGTGGAAATTGTACCCTTAACAACTCTCACCCTTCACTGCTTAGAACTCTAAATGAGTTTTACTATATTCTTTAAGGTCATATTCCTAAGGTTTCCCCACCTAAGGTTTATAACCAATCTGCTCTGATACAAACTTGTAACGCCCCCAAATCCGGGTCCCTTGAACCATGGGCTTGGTGCGCACGTGACTATCTACCCTGTCATTTCATCCATCCAATCTGAATAAAATAATGATAATAAGAACTTAATTTACATTCATCCATAACTAATCCCAGGTTCTATGTACCTTTATATATACAATCTGTCATACCTGACATATTACAACATATAATAATAATTACCCGATAATTACAATATTAAGACATCTATTGCTGGTTGACTTTTCTTTTACCCTTGTCTACACCAGACCCCTCGGTCTGCTCTGGCTTAGCTGAAATATCATGAATGAAAGCAAGAGTGAGCTTAAAATAGCTCAGCAAGTAATTAAACATGAGATAACATGATATTTCAGAATGAAGAATAAAACTCATTTATAATAAAATATAGAAATACGTGTCAACATGGATTTGTAACAATTTAATAGCTGCTGATAGGATCATAACATAAGCTAAACATGAATGTCTGAGAACATGGAATTTTTTATTTGCTGTATGGTCATAAGACCAAGAACACGTTAAGAACAATATCAATCTTTAAGACCGACATTGTCCAAATAAGATTTTAATACGTTAAGAACAATCTCAATCACAAAGACTGACATTGCCCACAAGGTAATAATAACAGTTTAGATGCGTACTCTGGGTGATCAGCCCATGTACTTTATATTGTGCATAACAACATCTAACGACGCAACCATGTCATAATTAATTCATTTCCTTTAGCCTTTATTCCCCCTTGTTAATAGGGTTGTTCTGTTACAGCATAACAAAGAGTCCGCACCACCACAATGTGGATTGGAGAACGTAACAATCAATAACTGGATCTAACATGAAACATACATGTGTCTAGCCAGAAACAAAATTGGCATCGACCTTTTTAAGACAGTTCAATAAGAATTGAACTTTACATGATAACATAAATGTACAACATGAATGTATGTTCAAGAATCTGAAATTAAAAGTTTAGTCAGAAAACTTGCATTGGTCCTCGTCTATCACAACTGGTAAACTATTATCCAGTCTAGGACCTACATGACCATAATATTGCTTTATGCATTAGTTATGTACACATGCATGTCATTACTTGCTATACAAGCTATCACTTAGTTTAACATAACCCTAATCACGTAACACATTGTTTACATAAGCCTTAAGATCTACCATATTGATTATTTTTATCAATTTATGATTTACATATGTGTTTCTATCATTAAATATCAAAACATTGCAATTTGGAATTTAAAATTTAATTTTTTTCAAAGATGCAGGACTGCGCCCCGGCGCCGTAGACCTCGCCCCCAGCGAGATCCTCTCGGCCACACTGCGCCCCAGCGGCGACTGAAGGCGCGACCAGCGAAGTCCTTGCAGTTGCACTGCGCCCCGGCGCAGTGTCCAGTTCAAAACACCTCGCCCCGGCGCAGTGCTGCAGTTTCTAAAAATTTTTTCTTTCCAAAAATCAAGCTAGCTTTGGCCCTAATGTGAATTTACCAATTCCAACATTTCATATAGCACGTATAACACATAATTGACTCGCGTGGGTTTTCGAAACATTTAAAAATCATTATTTGAACTTATTTTTCCAAAAATTTCATTTTAGTCGTATTTTAACGTTTTAAATCGTTTAAAACGGTCGTTTATCGCCATAAGTGTCAAATTGCTTCCAATTCGATTCTAACATGTGCACATACATAAAACTTACATGCTTGGCCTAATTTGAACCTCCATAACCCAAAATGGCCAAAAATCACCCATTGGTTGCATTTCTACCAATTTACAAAACTCTCTTATAAACCAACTTTGGGATTCTTGTACTTTAACCACATATATGTCAACACATACTTATTTGGCAACTTAATATACTCACATAGATTATATATGTTCCTTCCAATGCACTTTACAGATTATAATTTCATTTAGGCAAAAAGTATAGCCTAGTATTCATTCCCTATTCACGAAGCTTGCTTTGGACATCATTAATGCTTCTATAATACTCCATAACATGTTATAATGCATGTAACTCATTTCTTTTACCTCTCAAGCTAGGTTTCATCATGTCTAGCAACTTAAAACACACAATCAAGACTTAGATCATAACTTTAATCTTAGCTATTCATGTAAATAGTACACCACCTTTGTTATACACAACTCAATCACTAGGTTTTCATGATCTAGTCAACTTGAAGCACATATATCACATAATATACACATATGATCAAAGACTCATGCATGGCTTCATCTATTTCAACTTATAAACACATAATCTTTGAATTTCATAACTTAAACTCTTTCATACCTTCTTCTAGCTTTACTTCTTCTAGCTAAAAACCTTGCCAAGCTTTGATTCTCCACCTTGATCACTTACTTTGCTTGTCTAGAACACTTTTCTCTTGAGTTCTTTTTGAGTTTCTTCAAACCCTAGCTCCTAGCTCTCTCTTCTCTCTTATCTTGCAAGCTTCGAATGAACTTGGATAATAGCAACTAGAATGCTGAAAATTGGTTTGCATGTATGCTTATAACAAATGTCTAGCAACTAACAATGGTTGGTACACTTAACTTAGCATGGTCAAGGTTAAATGAGTCTTTTTCCATGATTAACTAAGGATATCTTGGACATTTAGCTAACTTTGGATACAATTGCCATAACATAACTTGTTAACATTCCCTTAGTCATTTAACCAATTCCTAGCAATTCAATTTCTATGAATTTTCCTTAAAATACAAGATTTGCTCATTTTAAATTTCCAATTCTCATCCATTCAATTCCAAATTTATTTCATAATTCTTGTATTTCATTCCCCCATTTAGTGACTCATAATACCCTTGTCCCAAATTACATGTCACACCTCTAAATATTTTATTTCTATTAATAACTTATTCAAAATAATTTAATATCCATTTATAAATTAGAATTTTATATATATCAAAATACGTATCGTTACAGTTTGGCTAGCGCAGGGGAAGAAGGCCCCGCACGATGCGCGGCGGCTAACGACTTGGAAATTACCGTTTTGCCCCCGGACTTTTTCGGAAAGGACCAGTGTGTCCTTTGGCCACGTGAATTTTCGGATATGCCCCTGGTGTTTTCTTTTAATACTGAACGTGTCCCTAAGGGTGCTAAAAGTACGAAAATACCCCTGGACTTTTCGAAAAATTCCGGTTGAGTCCTTAAGGGCGCAGAAATTACTAAAATACCCCCATAAATTGTTTTTAATTGAAATAAATTTTTAAAAATTGTTTAAAAATCATAGAAAATTATAGAAAAATACTAAAAATATAGAAATGATGTTTGGACATTAAATTTAATATTTTTTTAAAAATATTAAATATTGGGGATTAATATTTAAATTTTTAAATATTAACCTAATAAGGTTACAAGTTAGAAAATGATTAAATAAAATTTTCGGACAACCGAAAATGCTAAATTTTATCTGGTGAGCCAGGTTGTCCGTATGGAATGTATTTAATATCAAGTTATATTAATATTTTACATGACGAGGTTAATATAATTAACCATATTATTTAGTTATTGACCCAATACCCTAAAATAAATCGACGGGTAGGATTAATTACATTATAGATGATATTAATTAAGTAAATTAATATCATAAAGAGATGAATAATTATTATTTGATTATTTTATGATCATAGGTGGACCGAGATAGGGTTTTGAGCTATCAATTTATTAATTCTACCGTCAAGGCAAGTTCTTCAGTCCTATAATGTTAAATGTTGTCTGTTATGATATGTTATTCCTTGTTTAAATGCATATAAGTTATGTGTTATGTGATCTGTGACTAATATGACAACTATGTGTATTTTGTGCAATGATTTGAGATATATTGCTATGGTAGAGGCACAAACACATTATGTATGACACACACCAAGCATATTAAGGTATGTGCTACGTGACGCATAAACTGTCGAACTTGCTGAGCCGTTGTGCTCATTAATTGCTTAAAATAAACTTTTGCAGGTTAAGAAATGAATTTCAGAAATTTCGGATTATATTAGAGATGGATCAATCTAGAAGCTTGTAAATGAAATGGTTATATTCAATATGGTAAATTGCAAAGTTTGTTTTGATGTTTCGTATATTCATATACGTTGGACCTGTATAGAATAAATAGAGTTAAATTGTGAACCGTGAATGTTTAAGATAGTTGTTACGTTAGAAATTATTATATGTTTGATTTTGAATGACGCAACAAGTAATAATTGTATGAATGTAAATAATATTAGATTTTGAATGTGGAGCATTATGATACTAGCTACAGAAAGAAAAATGTAAAGGTTGCGATCCAGGGACTAGGATCGAGATATAAGAATTTTAAATATTGAAATATTTTAATAATATCTAAATATTTTAATACAATGATTAAATTGAGAAAGTGAAAAAAAAATTACCGAAAATTTGGTAATTGATGACAATAATGTCAATAAATGAATTAATTAAGGTGATTAAAGATTTATTAACGAACCGAAATTTGGACGTTATGAAGATAATGTATAATAAATACAAAGTTTAAGGGAATAAAGTTGGTCAAATTTCGGGGTCGTTACAGTTGGTATCAGAGCTAAAGGTTATAACCCTTAGGAAAATGATACCTTAGGCTATAACCTAAAGTAAGAAAGAGTACAGTTAGTTGAGTGTTCTGAAAACTCAAGCGTATGGTAAACTCGTGACTCATGATTATATGGCGGAGCCCCTTTAGCGAATGGGCGACTATGGCCTGACTAGGACAAGCTCCTCAACCATATGATTATGGTAAGTTCCTGAGTCCAAATACGTGATAAGTTTGATGAACATGGGAAAATTAAAATAGAAAGATATAAGTTAAGAGATATAGTTCTCTAATATGGGTTAAAATGAAGGAAATATGAAAGATAGAAGATTATAAGGAAGAGATAAAGATGTTAAGAAAGAATTGAATGAAACAAATTGAGAAAATTTACAAGTTTAATTAAGAACATATCTGAAAGAATATTTGAAATGATTCAAAGATGAATCTCAAAGAAAATCAGGGGACGCCTAATTCAAGCAATAAAGATGACAAGGTAATCCAAAAAGTATAGGAATAGATCATAATAATATGATCAAGAATGGTAAGAGGATCGTACTACGATACGATCATGAGATAAGGGAAACGAGTAAGGAATGAATTGTAAAGCAAGATTATGATGGGATTAAGTGAGAATGCGAAATAACAGAGAGACCTGTTAATGGTCCAAAAGAGATATGGTACTATGAAATAGTACAAGAAGAATTCAAAGAATGATGAGATATGAATGACAGAAATGTTATGTTAAGGGGGCAAAAAGCTTGGGTACGAAATTTCAATTGAGGACTCATGTGGTGACTGAGTTGCACAATCCTTTGTATGGGCGGGGGATTTGTGTTTACTTAGTTACTATGTGATAATCATTGAAATGTTAGAGTCGCGCTAGTGGTTTTGATAGATAGATTATACTAAGTTAGGCACGAGTTCTTAAAACTCATGCATATGGTAAGTCCATGACTCATATTGGTATGGTATGTTTTGAGCCCCTCAGCATATGGACAGTCTTTAATATATTCTCAGACTACATATTGCTAGGACAAGCTTCTAAACTCATATTCTTGTGGTAAGTTCCTGGACTCATAATGTATGGTAAGTTTGATGAACTATACGGGGGTATAGAAATGTTGGAGTAGTTAGAAATTTTTGTATAATGGTAATAATAGTCCTAGCAATAAATATAATAATTAGGTAGTGAAGAAGCAAAAGGTGAATGTTAGGGAATTTAGGATATTCCCATTCTTCTAGCTTTGCTAGATTTCAAAAAAAATTGGCCTCAACCTAATTTGGCACGTAGGTGCTTCTGAAAATGCAAATGAATTTTAAGCGATTTAAAAAGTATCTATGCTACTTGTTTCAGCTAGACCAAAATATTTTTACATCAAAATGTATTTCAAAAGAATCATCCATGCACCTTTTAGCCCGGTGTAGATGTGATGAATGACGGAATGCTCAACGTGTTGTTGAGACGGTGCGGTACTATTTCGTCATAAGATGATTCAACACCATAAAGTATGGTGTAGGAATTATTAACGGCGGAATTCTCAACGGACTGTCAAAATGATGCGGTAACATGAAGCCATAAATGATTTTGATTTATGAAAGTATGTCAAAGCTATAAGTCAATGCCATTTGACTCGGCTAGACATTTTGAAAGTTTTGACATGATGAATGTTTTAAAAATTTCTGCGAATTATAAATTGTTAAAAGAAAGTTTATGCCAATTGATCTGGCTAGACAAGTGTTAAAGAAATATAAGTCTAAGCTATTGATTCAGCTAGACGAATACTAAACACATTTCTTTTGAATGAATTCTAAGGCTGAAATGAACAAAAAAGATTAAGAATGTTGCAGGTTGATCAAATGGTTACCTGGCATAAGAAACACAGTATGGTGAAACATCCATCATTTTAATGACAGACTGATCCACTGTCAGGGTTTGCAGTATGAGGTACTCGAGGAGCAAAGTACTGTAAATCGGGATCATGTTCAGACTATTATGAAAGTTCATTATTTTAGTGGGTTGCAGTATGAGGTACTCTGGGAGTGAAATACTGTTAACCGGGTTAAGTGTTCATTCAGCAAAGCATGAAAGTCTTCAAAACAAAAATCTTATTTTTTCTCTACTCTTATGAAGATTGGATGGTAGGATGGGGTAACATTTTCTAACCGTAAGCGATAATGAAAATAATAATTGTGAAGTAAAGAAATTATGAAATGTGATGAATTAGAAAATTGCAATGTCCAATGACGGTGAGAAAGTAATGAAATAAAGATATGTGGAATAAATGTAAAGAAATTGTATAAGTTACAAATGAATGAAGTACGAGTACATAGAAATTTTGAGGACGAAATTTTATGAAGGAGGGGTGAATGTAACATCCAGGATTTTTTGAAATAATTTCAAATAAAGATTATTATAAATTAAGTAAATGTCAGTATTTAAAACCTAGTGTTGAATGATATAAGTATTAAGGAATGATTTATGTAATGTGAAGAAGATTTATGCATGTGAATTAAGAAAAGAATGATGAATGTGCAGAGTATAAATGAGGTGTAGTACAAAGTATGAAATAAGTAAATGGAGTAAGGAGATGTGTGATTAAAGAAAGAAAAATTTTCGGAGAATGAGAAACTATCTTGATATGTATATCAATAAATGAATTAAAGTGTTATTAATAAAATTTTTAGAGAAATATGAAATGTAATATTTCAAAGAAATTGTAAATTAAGTTAAGAATTTAAATATTCTGACAGTTATGATCATTATAAGGTTATCCATGTAGATTATGGATATTAAAAGGATGAAATATGAATCATTATGGTTATAGTTGTGATTTATCAAGATAAAGGTATAACAATGTGCTATAAATAAAATACGTATGATTATTACGGCAATTATGATTCTGAGGACGGAATCCTGTTAAGGAGAGAAGAATGTGAGGATCCAAATTTTTAGGATTTCTTTAATAAAATTAAAGAAGAATTTAATTCATCAAATTATCAAGGTTTACGTAAATTAATTATTATTTTATGTGATTTAAGGTATGTGATGAAATTTAATTAGTAAATTAAATATGTGCAGAGATTATGATAAATGGTATTAAATTTTAAAATAATTAAAAAGTAAATAAATTGTTTGGAAACAATTTATGAAAAATAAGAGAAATTTCTTGTAAATGTACAATAAATTGTACAAAAGAATGCAGAAATTATGATTTAATAATGTATGTGGTAATGTGAAATATGTATGAATATATATATACATTTGTATGTATATAAATGTGCATGTTTAATTAATAATTATAAATTTCATTAATTATGGAAATTAAGGAATTAATAATTAAATTAATCCAAAAATTTATGAAAAATTAATAAGGAAGTTAGTAAAATTAGAAGTATTGATTATATAATTAATCAATAATTATGGTGGAGGTTTGGAAATTAATAAAGGAGAAAAGTAATTATATAAATTATATAATAATAAATTATATAATTTATATAAGGAAATTAAAGTGAAATATGAGAAAAATAATAATTATATAAATTATATAGGAAAAATTATATAATTTATATAAGAAGATTAAATTGAATAAGGTTGGAAGAAATTTTTATTAATTGTATTGGTATAAAATGGAAATTATGTAATGAGAAAGTAATTATATAAATTATATAATAAATTATATAATTTATATAAGAAAAATTACTGTAAAATGTAAAGAGATGAAATTAAATGAGGAAAAAAAAAAGGAATGTTTTAATTCATTAAAAATTATATTTATGCATAATTAAATTATCATGACTTTTATGAAGGATAATATTTTTGAAACGTGAACATGTTAGTGTAATATGTTGTCCAAGTAACGAAATGAAAAATTACGAAAAATAATTTTTATAAGTTATATGAATTATTTTATGAATTTTGGAGGTATAAATTACTTCAAATAATTACATGCATGTCATTATGCGTGTACAAAATTGTCAAGTAAAGTACCCAAAAATGGTCAAAATATTATTCATAAATTATATTATGAATTTTGGTAAATTAAAATAAATATTCTGTATTTATTATATAAAATATTTATTATACGAAATAATTACGTAATGCTTTAAAATTTTAAATTTGCATGGGAATTTCCGAAAACTTCTAAGTTTGTGGCGTGAAAGGAATTGGCTAAGGCGGTGGAAAATTTTTTATTCCAAAAATGGTTCACTTTGTTGGTTATAAAAGGCAAGAAAAAGAATAAGAAAGAAAAGACAACAAATACACATAAACTCTCTCTCTCATTTTCTCCCACCACCACTTCACCACTGAGACCATCACCATGCATGCCAACCGAGCCACCACAAGAGGAAGAATTAGTTTCAAAAGGGAGGTTTTTGGCTTAAGAAATGTATAAAAATAAATTTATTTGATTTATTTTTATATTTATGGTGGTAGAATAAATTTTCTAGAAAATTGTAAATCATTAAGAAATGCGCGGACCTCGGTAAAGCACAGTCAAACGACGTCGTTTGGCTGGCGCAGGGGAAGAAGGCGGCGCGCAATGCGCGGCAGCCGACGACTTGAAAATTACCGTTTTGCCCCCAGGCTTTTTCGGAAAGGACCAGCGTGTCCTTTGGCCACGTGAATTTTCGGATATGCCCCTGGTGTTTTCTTTTAATATCGAACGTGTCCCTAAGGGCGTTAAAAGTACGAAAATACCCCTGGGCTTTCCGAAAAATTCCGGTTGAGTCCCTAAGGGCGCGGAAATTATTAAAATACCCCCATAAATTGTTTTTAATTGAAATAAATGTTTAAAAATTGTTTAAAAATCATAGAAAATTATATAAAAATACTAAAAATATAGAAATGATGTTTGGACATTAAATTTCTTTTTTTTTTATAAAAAATATTAAATATTGTGGATTAATATTTAAATGTTTAAATATTAACCTAATAAGGTTACAAGTTAGAAAATGATTAAATAAAATTTTCGGACAACCGAAAATGCTAAATTTTATCCGGTAAGCCAGGTTGTCCGTATGGAATGTATTTAATATCAAGTTATATTAATACTTTACATGACGAGGTTAATATAATTAACCATATTATTTAGTTATTGACCCAGTACCTTAAAATAAATCGACGGGTAGGAATAATTACATTATAGATGATATTAATAAAGTAAATTAATATCATAAATAGATGAATAATTATTATTTGATTATTTTATGATCATAGGTTGACCGAGATAGGGTTTTGAGTTATCAATTTATTAATTCTACCGTTCAGGCAAGTTCTTCAGTCCTATAATGTTAAATGTTGTCTGTTATGATATGTTATTCCTTGTTTAAATGTATATAAGTTATGTGTTATGTGATCTGTGACTAATATGACAATTATGTGTATTTTGTGCAATGATTTGAGATATATTGTTATGGTAGAGGCACAAACACATTATGTATGACACACACCAAGCATATTAAGGTATGTGCTACGTGACGCATAAACTGTCGAACTTGCTGAGCCGTTGTGCTCATTAATTGCTTAAAATAAACTTTTACAGGTTAAGAAATGAATTTCAGAAATTTCGGATTATATTAGAGATGGATCAATCTAGAAGCTTGTAAATGAAATGGTTATATTCAATATGGTAAATTGCAAAGTTTGTTTTGATGTTTCGTATATTCATATACGTTGGACCTGTATAGAATAAATAGAGTTAAATTGTGAACCGTGAATGTTTAAGATAGCTGTTACGTTAGAAATTATTATATGTTTGATTTTGAATGACGCAACAAGGAATAATTGTATGAATGTAAATAATATTGGATTTTGAATGTGGAGCATTATGATACTAGCTACAGAAAGAAAAATGTAAAGGTTGCGATCCAGGGACTAGGATCGAGATATAAGAATTTTAAATATTGAAATATTTTAATAATATCTAAATATTTTAATACAATGACTGAATTGAGAAAGTGAAAAAAAAAATTACCGAAAATTTGGTAATTGATGACAATAATGTCAATAAATGAATTAATTAAGGTGATTAAAGATTTATTAACGAACCGAAATTTGGACGTTATGAAGATAATGTATAATAAATACAAAGTTTAAGGAAATAAAGTTGGTCAAATTTCGGGGTCGTTACAGGTTGTCTACGACTAACCAACGCAAATTTAATTTTCTTTGAAAGGACCTAACAATTAATAAAGTTATCTTCCAATTAGTATCAGATATAGGTTCATATAAATAACATTTGTACATATTAATTTACTAACATTTAATCACATAATTAAATATTTAATAATACCGTAACCACTTAGGAATATTATTGTCATTTAATAATATTTTAATCACACAAAGCCAATATTAATCATTTAATATTGTTTAAACCTTTATCTAATATTATTAATCAAATAATAATATTTAAGTTCTTTACTAATATTATTGATTATTTAATAATATTTAACCATTTAATATTACATTAATCACTTACTAATATTATTAATCATTTAATAATATTTTTTTAATTTTATAATATTATTAATCATTTAATAATATTTTATTTATTATCTAATATGATTAATCATTTAATAATATTTTATTTATTTTTTAATATTATTAATCATTTAATAATATTTTATTTATTTTCTAATATTATTAATCATTTAATACCTTTACTAATATTATTAACTATTTAATAACATTTTAATTATTCAAATTTAGTCCAATATTAATATTATATAATTTCACATTTTCTGACCCACTACTCTAGCTTAAGACTCGACCCGGACCCAAAGCTATGACCTGACCCAAAAATAAAATAATAATTTAATTAAAATTCCAGACGGGTTAGGCCTTTACCCTTTGATATGTTAGGCGTCGGGTGACACATTATGCAACCTCTCTCTTCATATTCGGCCACTAAAAATACTGACGTGGATCTTGATACATCTTTGTACTATCTAGATGTATCGAGTATCTCGAACTGTGAGCCTTTTACAAAATAACCTCTTGTAATTCAAGCACTAAAGGTACCTAAGCTCGTTCTTCAAATCTTAGCAACCCTGTACTATTAACTTTGAACTTGACCTCTTCACCATCGATCATTCTCTTTCTTATTCAGTTGTATTCTTCACCTTTGTCTTGAGCCTCCTTAACCTTGTTCAATAACGTTGGGCTTGCTTCCATCTCCATCAATTTTTCTTCCGAATCTTTCAGATTTTTCACCTCCAACTTCATTCGAGCCATTTCTTTTACCATTTCTTCCTGGTTTATCAATACAAATAACTTCTCTATGATCTTTCGACTTAGAGCATCTGCTACAACATTAGCTTTATCGGAATGATATAGAATTTCACAATCATAATTTTTGATTAATTCTAACCATCTCTTCTGCCTCATGTTTAGCTTTTTTTGTGTGAAGATATACTTCAGATTTTTATGGTCTGTGAATATCTCACATTTTTTCCATACAAATAATGTCTCCAAATTTTAAGGCAAACACTACTACTTTTAACTCCAAGTCATGAGTAGGGTATCCCTTCTCATAATCATTTAATTATCTTGATGCATACGCAATGACCTTACTGTTCTACATAAACACACAGCCTAGTCCCTTATGCGATGCATATATATAGATCATAAAACCTCCCGTATTGTATAGTAAAGTCAACACAGGTGTCTCGCAGTGTTCTGAAAAATGAAAACTTTTAAGGGTCCAAAAATGAAATGTTTTGATATAGAATGATAAGAATGGGTTATGTAAATCCTAGATAATAACGAATGACCAAAATAAAGGGTGTCAATGTATAATGAAACGATAAATGGCATAAAATAATATGCCTAAAGCTAAATCAAAGTAAGTTTTAAATATGTAAAAGATCGGGATCAAGTTAGGATGTATTATTAACCTACATAGGGTGTAATACATCAATTGTTATATGAATAGAGATTAATGGTTATGTAATTATGGATTGAGTTTAACAAAGATTATTAAGTTATTATCCTATAATAATGAATATAGATTGTATATTTTCAGATAAAATTCGAACAAGCAACCTAAGTTAAGGAAGAATAGCAAGGTCAAGCGAGGCGACAAAGGTAAAGTAAATATATGCTAACAGGCAAGTTCTTTAGACTTTAAGTGTAATAGATGTTCTATGTGAACTATGTGATAGTAAATGAGTTGAAATGTGCTCTATGTGAAACAATGTGGTTTAATTGCTAAATGAATTACGTGACATTAATCATAGCATATTAAAGTAAAGGATGCATGACGCATATTATGAATTGTGAGCATGAAAAGTGCTATCTGATTAACTTGCTGAGCTTTAAGCTCATTCTTGCTATGAACTAACATTTCAGGTAAAATACAAGAAGGTCGGAGGTTCCGGTGAAGCTAAGGTAAAGAATGTGAATAGAGGGATAGGCAAGAAGCAAATTTGTTATATGTAATTTGTATTATGTGCAAGTAATAAATGTTGGGAGTCCATAGGGATGGATTTTGTATGTACGTAAGAATCAGGGAAAGTTGTATTAATGTAAAATTAATATATATTTGATAGTCGTGTTTGATATGTAATAAACTCATATGTATGGATAAACATGTGTATACAGAATGTATATTTGGATAGACATGATGGATAACCGTAAGGAAACAGGTTCAAGTCAACATGATACAGGTGTAGTTAAATAGGGCCATGTATGAATACTTCATGGAGAAATTTTATTTACAGGTTATGAAACTCATCAATATATATATATATATATATATATATATATATATATATGAAAAAGTAACAGATTAGGTCACAATTAATTAATAATTGACCTAAGTTCTAATGATTGGTAAATAAACGTTGCGATCCTAAGGCAAATAAGGGATGTAAGATAAAGTTTTATAATATATATATATATATATATATATATATATATATATATATATATATATAAACCACATTTATGGTCAATTAAAAAGGTATGAAAGGATTAAAGGTTAAGTTTAACGCACGAGATCGCCGTAAATATGTTTTATGATTATAAAAATAGATTTAAAGTTAATGATTATATAATCCAGATATAAATGGATAGAATTAAGGAAGGTCGTGATCTCGGGGCGTTACAGGTGGTATCAAAGCAGACAGGTTATAAACCTTAGGTAGGAGTACCTTAGGCTATGACTTTTGTGAGAAAGAAAGAAATAGTAAAGTATTGGACTCTAAAGGAGTTGTGTAATAAAGAAAAGAATTTTGGGAATTCAGGATTAAGGAATAGTAAAGGATATTTTAAGATAAGACAATGATAAAGGACAAAAGGGCCATGAGATCCTAGGTGATCAAAGATATATTAAGGGATTCTTGATGGGTCGTAAATGGTAAGATATGATTAAGGGACTCTTAAGGAGTTGTGAATTGTAAGATATGAATAGGGACTCGTGATCAGTCGTAAATTGTCAGATATGAGTAAAATGGACTCTTAATGAGTTGTGAACAGTAAGATATGATTTGATGAAATTCATATCAGGTAAAGGAAAAGCTGAGTAAAGGAACAGCTAAGTTGAGAAAAAGTTAGGCTATGCGGGATTTTTCATTGAGGACTCATGGTAGTGGCTGAGTGTACACTTCCTTGTATGGGCGGGGATGTGTACTTACTTGTCTTCCTATCGTGATAATCAGTGGAAATTTAGCGTTACGGTATCGATTATATATTTTTAGAAGGTAATTCTTTTCTTCTAAATGTACCTAATACATAGGAAGTGAGAAGGATTAAGTAAGAAAGATTAAGGTTAGTTGCGTATTCTGAAAACCCAAGCGTATAGTAAGTTCGTGACTCATGATTGTATGGTGGAGCCCCTCAGCGAATGGGCGACTATTGCTTGACTAGGACAAGCTCCGTGGACCATATGATTATGGTAAGTTCCTGAGCCCAAGTGCATGACAAGTTTGATGAACAGGGTTGGGTTAGAGTAGAGAGCCATAAGTTAAGAGATATAGTTCTCAGATATTGGCTAAGATTAAGGATATATGAAGAGATAGAATTATAAGAAAGGATTGAATGAATTAAGGAATGAATTAAATAAGAGATTATTAGGATTGGGTAGGCAATCCACTCTTCTAGCTATGCTAAACCATCGAAATATTTTTTTTTAAGTATCAAAATATGATTTTTAAATTTCTGTGATTCATGGGTCTATGCCAATTGATTCGGCTAGACAAAGTTATTTTGAAAACTTTAAAATGTATTTATAAAATAATTGTCACACTATTGAATATGGTGTGAAATGATGGCATCAAGTTTTGAGCCAATGATGGCATTCTCAGAGCATTGTAACAAAAGTATGGAAGTGAGAGCTTAACCACTGATACATCGTTACATTTTGCAATGTGATGCAGTGATGGTAAAAATAAATGTTTAAAAAGTTTCAAGTTTTCAAGAAATGAATAGTTTAATGATATGAATCTATGCCATTTGTTTCGGCTAGACCATTCTGCTTAAAAATTGAGTAAATGTTTTTGGAATCCAGATAATGGATAAAAAAAAAATTGAAAGTCTGAGGTGAACAACCCTAAAAAGGGGATATTATAGGGGTTGGTTAACATGGTTCAACCCAAAAGAAAAAGGAAAAGGGTACAATAGGCTGATCACCTAGCATACCAATAGGCCAGGGAAATAGAGTGTCGTGGTTGCGTCGTAACTCATGTTCCTGGTGGTTATGACCCTTGGGTATTTTCAGTTTTTGTGACTGTTAATATTCTTAACGAGTTCATTAGTCTTTATGACCCCTCAGTAAAAGAAAAACAAAAGTTTTGATTTGAAAGCAAAAGTTTTATGTTTTATGGAAAAGTTATTCCTTTTTATTCATACTGCTTCGCAGTTATTGAACAATTGTGAAGATTCCTAAAAAACATTCCAATCTTCTGGAATGAATGTTAGAAAGGGGTAAGATGGGTAGAGAAATAAGAGAATGTAAAGGTTAGTGAAAAACCTAGTTGAGATGAAATGAATGTAAAGAAATATGTATATTATAAATGAACAAGATATGAGTACACAACAATTTCGAGGACGAAATTTTATGAAGGAAGGGTGAATGTGACATCCCAAATTTTTACAGAATTTCCAAATGAGGATTTTGAGTAATTAAGTAAAAGTTATGAGATAAAACCTAGTTGAATGTTAAAATATTTATGGATCAGTTAGCTATTTACTGTTCATGAGGAATTTGAGTTATGAAGGAAATATAATAAAAATGAATTTTAAGGATTAAATGGTAATAAAAATGATTATGATAAACGATTTATGTAATGCCTACATTAAAGCAATTTAAAAGGAATTATTGTAAGTACGATGTTATGTGTCAACAGGTAATAGATTGTGTATGTGTATATGTACATGTGTGATATAATATAGAAAGAAGAGTAAAGAAAATGAGGAAAGCATGAGTAAATTGAGATTAAGTTATGAATTTGAAAGACGTGTTTAATAAATGGGCCTGAAGAGGCGATGGTATGAGATGTAACAAGGTAGGTATGTATGTGCAGTGAAGAATAAACTGTATGACCTAATCGGTCTATTAAGGAATAAAGGAATGATACGGTTAACGATCGTTGAACGTTTGAGGTTATTAAGAAATTTGATAGTGTTGAATAATTGAAATAAGATAATCATGTATATGTTTTGCAGATACAGAATGTAATACCCTAAGAATGAATAGAGATTATGTTGGATGCAAGAATGGTATAAATTTGTATTATGTGTTATATAATTAAGTTCATGGAACGTAAAGATCGTAAAAAGGATATTATGAGCGTAAAAAGGATAAAGGACGATGGATTTCGATAATCCGGTCGAGGTTTGCTTCTTGAGGAAGTGGTTATTGGAAAATATGAGTATTATGACTATTTTGAGATGTCGAAAAGTGAAATTGGTTGAATGTGGAACCAAAGGTGGTTCGTAGAAAATTTAGAATGGTATGTAATGCAATTGGCATTTATTATGAATTAATGATTAATTAATAAAATTGATATTTCAAGGTGCGACAAGTGTTATGAGACAAACCAATTATGGAGCATTAGATGATGGAATGAAATTCAAGTTTATGGAAATAAATTTGGATTAAAAAGGAATTGATTTGGATACAAAAATAAGTAATTTATGAATTTAAGGAATTAAATTTCTTAGATTTTGTGGCTAAAGACCATTATACCCTTAACACATTTGGAAAATGAAATTGGTATCCTTAAATGGTGTAATGACCATTATGTCCTTAATTAACTATGTGAAATGACACAAATGCCCTTAACCAAGCTAAAGTTAAACTAACCATCCATGGTTAGTTGTTGGAACAATATACATTAAGTATGTATGTAGCAAGCTAGCTCATTTTCATTCCACTCCTTCGAAGTTTCCAGCAAAGTTGAGAGAAAGGAGAGAAAAGAGAAAGAAAGGCTTGGATTTGAAGAAAAATTGAAGGAAATTGCTGGAAAAAGTTGCAAGTGAAGCATGTTTAGATATCAAAAGTAAAGAATTCCTCTTTGGAAAGCTTTGTACCAAGGAAGAAGGAAGTTACAAGAATGTATAAAGAGTTTTAATTGTGAACTTAGCAAGTTATGTTCGTATATGTTAAATCAAGAGTAGTCGTGCATGAATTCATGGATAAAAGTAAAGGTTATGTGAGTCATGTGTTGATTTATGTGATTTGTGTGATATGTTTATGATGCATGAAAAATCCCTAAGAAAAAGAGTTGGTGTATGAAGGTGGTGTACTATTTATATATAAATTCAAGCTAAAAATCATGATTTAAGGCATGATCATATGTTATGTGTTGCTAGATTTGATAAAACCCTATTTTGGAAGGTTAAACATGTTTGATGCATGAGAGATTGCATGCTAGATAGCTTTAAAGATTCAAGCATACTTGAAGAGTATGAATTGTTGGAGTAAAGTCCAATATTAGGCTATAATTTGCCATTAAACCAATTCGTAATCTGTAAAGTGCATTAGAATGTGTAGTTAGAAGTTATATGGACTTGTATAGTTGTTAAATGAGTTTTTCGTAGCCTATGTGGGGTACAGAGTAAAGGATTCAAAGAGAGTTTAAGTTGAGTTTAAATTTTTGAAATTGAAAATTTGGCAAAATACTGTCAAAGTATAATTTTTGGCAATTTTGAGAATTTAAAGGTGAAATGAAGTTAAATGAGTCATTTTTATGTTATTACAAATGTTTAGGTTGATTTGGTACTCAACGAATTCAAATTTGAATGAATTGACGATTCGAACGATCGAAATCGATCGTTTTGACTCGAAATAGATTTTAACGGACAATTATCGCCTCGTACGAAGTTTTAAGGTTTTAAAAGTTTGGACATATCATATATGATCTATATGAGCTATGTCAAGTGTTAGAATTAAGTTTTAAGGCAAATGGTAAAAAAATCACCAAGTTGGAAAAAAAGTGAGTTTTGAAGTTTAAAAATTTTCTAAGTGTTGAATTGAGTTGAACAGCCCTCCTACGGACTAGTTTTGCACTGATTTCAAGAAGCCAAATGAGGCAAGAGAATTTTTTTTAAAATACAACGTAGTAAGGTCTAGCACTTTTCCAAATTTGGTGTTAATTGAATGTGTGGTGAAAGAGTTAAAAATCACTAAAGCAGCGGCAAAAATCAGAAGTTCTGGACTGCAGGACTGCGCGGTCAGCGCAGTGTTTTGCACTAAACACTGTGCTGGGATGCAGTGTTACTGTTCACGGCTGCAAGCTTTTCGCGGCCAGCGAAATTGAAAGGAGAAAACACTGCGCCGGGGCGCAGTGTTCTGAAAAATAAAAAAAAATTAAGGGACCAAAAATAAAATATTTTGATATAGGAATGGGTTATGTAAACCCTAAATAATAAAGAATGACCAAAATAAAGGGTGTCAATGTATAATAAAACGATAAATGGCATAAAATAATATGCCTAAAGCTAAATCAAAGTAAGTTTTAAATAAGTAAAAGATCGAGATCAAGCTAGGATGTATTATTAACCTACATAGGGTGTAATACATCAATTATTATATGAATAGGGATTAATGGTTATGTAATTATGGATTGAGTTTAACAAAGATTATTAAGTTATGATCCTATAATAATGAATATAGATTGTATATTTTCAGATAAGGTTCGAACAAGCAACCTAAGTTAAGGAAGAATAGCAAGGTCAAGCGAAGCGACAAAAGTTAAGTAAATATATGCTAATAGGCAAGTTCTTTAGACTTAAGTGTAATAGATGTTCTATGTGAACTATGTGATAGTAAGTGAGTTGAAATGTGCTCTATGTGAAACTATGTGGTTTAATTGCTAAATGAATTACGTGACATTAATCATAGCATGTTAAAGTAAAGGATGCATGACGCATATTATGAATTGTGAGCATGAAAAGTGCTATCTGATTAACTTACTGAGCTTTAAGCTCATTCTTGCTATGAACTAACATTTCAGGTAAAATACAAGAAGGTCGGAGGTTCCGGTGAAGCTAAGGTAAAGAATGTGAATAGAGGGATAGGCGAGAAGCAAATTTGTTATATGTAATTTGTATTATGTGCAAGCAATAAATGCTGGGAGTCCATAGGGATGGATTTTGTATGTACGTAAGAATCAGGGAAAGTTGTATTAATGTAAAATTAATATATATTTGATAGTCGTGTTTGATATGTAATAAACTCATATGTATGGATAAACATGTGTATACATAATGTATATTTGGATAGACATGATGGATAACCGTAAGGAAACAGGTTCAAGTGAACATGATACAGGTGTAGTATATATATATATATATTTTATAAAACTTTATCTTACATCCCTTATCTGCCTTAGGATCAACGTTCATTTACCAATCATTAGAACTTAGGTCAAATATTAATTAATTGTGACCTAATCTATTACTTTTTCATAAACAAATATATATATATATATGTTCGCATTTATGGTCAATTAAAAAGGTATTAAAGGATTAAAGGTTAAGTTTAACGCACAAGATCGCCGTAAATATGTTTTATAATTATAAAAATGGATTTAAAGTTAATGATTATGTAATCCAGATATAAATGGATAGAATTAAGGAAGGTTGGGAGGATCTCGGGGCGTTACAGAGTGGACATCATAATTTACATTATTTTTCTAATGAATTGCTCATTCTGCTGCTATCATTGATCTGAACTTTGTTCAAGAATTTAACTACAGTTCTTGATATAAAGCTTATTGTTTATTATATTCAATTAAGAACTCAACTGTTGAAGGTTAATAATAATTTATTTGTCATTATCTTAGTCGTAATATTTTCTTACTAGGCTATTTGAGCTCACCTTTTCCTTTTGTTCCATTATTTTTCAACAGGAGATGAGAGAGTAACTGGGTCTAGCCGGAGAATGGAGTAAAGATCCGAGAGATGGTTATAGTAGTCTTCACATATTGTATATAGTGTGGTAATAATAGTGAAAACTTAGTTGTGTATTATTGAGTTCTGTATTCTGTTCTATGTACTATTTGTTTTAGTTATCGTGTATTTTATAGCGTCTCAAATTAGGCTGTGTAAGCCCGAATTTAGGGGCGTAGCATCCGAATCAAATAATACGCAAGCATTTATATTACTGGTCAGAATAATACCTAACACCGCGACTTTAGATTCCACGACATCTTGCACCATCATGTTGAAAGTCCGTGTTGTCAGCTTGTTTTCTTGCACCGGTCCTCAAATGGTAAGTCTATTGTTGCTGTAATAACCTAAAAAATTACGATCTTAATTTATTTTTTATTATTATTATTATTTATTTTCATAAGAAAATATGATGTAAAATGGTGTTATTATGTGTATATGTTACTTGATGAGATATAGTAAGTTAGTTAATTTAACTTATTCGAATTAACTAAAGAATGAAAAGAAATACAAGAAAAGCTTTTGTGATGGGATCGCAAAAGTTTGAATGTTGGCTTTGTATGACAAATAAGAAGATTAATAATGAACAAGTGAATTACTTGTATGATTAATGAGAAAGAAGAAATAAATAAATTATTAAAGATAACCCAATACAAGAATACATGTATGTATTTGTATGTATGGGTTTAAAAAAATAAGCCCAAGAAATATTAAGTGTTTGTGTTTTATAATCTAACTCAATCTAGTAGCCCAATTGACTTTTAAGTAGCAAGTCTAATTGGATTATGTAATCAACTCAATATTATTAAATGGGTAGCCCAAGTGTAAATTAAATAATGAGCCTAATGTGGTAGCTTTATATGATTTAATTAGTGAACCATGGATGAAATATATGGTGAGTCCAAATTAATTAAATTAGTCTAAGTGTTAATGTTATACACTAGCCCAATACTTATTTTTATTTCAAGTATCATAAGTTAGCCCAATTGATTTAAATTGATGGGAGCCCTATGTTGATAAATTAAATGAATGAACTAGTAGCCCAATGAGAATTAAATTATTGAGCCCAACCAAATTAAAATAGAAGTCCAAATGGAATTAATATTAAAGTCCAATGTGGAGCCCAAATTGTGGAATGTATAGGTGTTGTGTATATATATATTGGTGTATATGAATACTTGTGTGTGTATATATATATATATATATATATATATATATATATATATATATATATATGAATATATAATTAAAAAAAGAAAATAAAAATTTGATGGAAAATGACTATAGGGCCCGAAAATTTGGGGGAGGGGTCCCACTTGGGATGTGAAGCTTGCTTGTTGGAGATTATAAGGACATAGTTGTTAACCAAATATTCACTTACTCTAGTCATTCTCGTTGTCTTTCAAAGTTGTCACTCAGCTGTTACTCAAGTGTATAGTAAGGATGAATTAAGCATGTTTAATTAGTGTGATAGTTGATTAGTAAGAGTTAATGAAGCTTTGAGGAGTTCTATAAATAAACTTCTGTGACGACCCCAAATTCGGGTTCCATAACCTCGAGTTTGGTTCTCACTATTCAACACATTACTAACAATTAAATACATACATTGCATTTAAATATCGCGGAATAATACATATTGGTTCCCTTCAAAAGGTTACAATACCAAGGTCTATCAACCTTAACATAATAACAGTTCCTACCACAAGGAATTACAAAAGGTTTAACAACCGTAAATACATAATTAAAGATCTAATTAGCATGCATAAACTAACTTAAGCTCTGGCTTTTTCTTTTCCCTTATCCTTCTTTGAGCAATCAGGATTATCTGAAAAATGGTTCATGATATAGCAAGAATGAGCAACTAGTTTGCTCAGCAAGTTTAGAACAATCATAAAGATTTAATATATCATGAATGAATGAGAAATATCATCAATGATTCAACAATAGTTATAACAATTGTGAATGAAACAGGATTCAAATTTTAATAAACAGAATATTTGAATCTTAAAATGCTGAGTGGTCACTAAGGACCCTGAACTAACGAGGGTATAATAGAGTTTCCTCTGACCCTTTGAGTTGTTTGGTTTTCAAGGGGATCAGCCTATTCAACCCGCTGTATATGCATTACATTTAGTCACTGGCGCCCAAAGTCGGTTTCCCGACACAAAATCCCCTAATTTAAGGTTGTTCAATTCTTAGACTTAATATAAGAAATCCGCACCCAAAAATGGTTTGGATAAGCTTTTAAAAGTATTCAAGTTATTGAATTTATAAACGTAATGTCTAGCTGAATTATTAGCTTAAGCCATTTTTAATACAGTTCATGAATCAAGAACTAATAAGCTTCAAGTGCACTAACTGCGATTTTATAAACAATATGGATGTGGGATAATTTTAAATAATTAAACCACGTCAAGCTTTGACAATAAATACAAGTATAGAAACTTGTTCAACAATAAATGAGTAGGGTTAGAGAACTTGCCTGTTTGCTCAGCTACAATAATTGTCTAGCTTTAACTAACTTGCTTTGAAAGACCTTACATTAATAAAGTCGGTCTAATAATTAGTACGACGTATTTGCATAACTATACGATTAATAACGAACTTATTTACCACATAAGTACTAACACATAAATTACATTAGTCAAAACAATATTATTAACCTTATAGACACTTAATCATTTTAGGTTAATAATTTAATAAGTTAGAAAATATTTTTCTTAAGTGTTGGACACTTATTAAACCCTTAAACAACTTATTACAATTGTTTAATTAAATCATAATTAAATTCCATTTATTTTATTAACTCAATCTCTATTTAATTACTATTTAATATTGATTAAATAGAAATTAATTAATTAACTCTAGTTATTATTTAAAATAAATAATAACTAATTGTACTTACTTATTATTTAATTATAATTAAATAATAAATAATTATTAACTTAATTTTAACCTTCTTTAATTTAATGTTAATCAACCAATAATTAACTAAGTAATTAACCTTACTTATTATTTAATTAAGGAAATTAAATAATAGTTTATTAATCTTAATCCTCTTTAATTATTATTTAATGTCAATTAAATAATAATTAATTATTTAATTAATTTTAATTATTATTTAAGGTTAAATAATAATCAAATCATTCTTATTTATTATTTAAATTAAATAATAAATTATTACTCTAATAACTTAATTTCCATTAATCGTTATTTAATGCTAATTAAATAATAATTAATTACTTAATTATCCTTATTTATTATTTAATAATATTTAAATAATAAATAATTAATTTATAAATTTTATCTCTCTTTAAATATTATTTAATAGGCATTAAATAATAATTGCTAATTTATCATCTTTATTTATTATTAACATTTAAAATAATAAATAGATAATAAATTTATTTAACTTAACCATGGTTTAGCTAACTAGATTAATATTTAAAATATTTAAATATTAAACTTATTGAAAAATATCCTCCCCAATATTATTTTTGTATTATTATTATTTTTGTTATAATTTTAAATTAATTTTCAAATATTTAAATTAATTAAAATTAACCCGAATGGCATTTTCGTAATTAAATTGAAAAACCGGACCGATGGCAGTTTCGTAAATAATCAGAAAACTAATCCGAGGGCAAAATGGTAATTCTGCCAAAAAAAACACGGAGGGGCATAAATGTAATTTCGCCGGGAAAAAAAACTACCGCGCATGGCGCGCGTTACAATTTTTTTCGGACCAAAACGGCGTCGTTTTTGAAAGGCCGGAAATGGCCTCCGCGCATAACGCGCGGAGTAAAATTCCACGGACGCCAAACGACGTCGTTTGGGTCCGCGTCCTCGGTGAATAGTGACAGGCACGCATTGCGCGGAAACCCTTAAAAAAAAATTTCTTCCGACAGAATGTGAACAGTGCATTTTTAACAAAAATTATACCTTTAATAAATCTTTAACTTCACAATAAAAATCCAAAAAAATTACCAATCACCTTATATTAATTTATAACATGAAAAAATTAATTTTTCATGATTTAATGACATATTTTTTTATAAAAAAATTTACATCACATAAACTACTATAAATCATAACTTTTTGTGTACAACTCCATTTTGAGTGATTCAAACTTTGTTTTTTTCATGATTTAATGTTCTATAATATTAGAACATCAAACCTAAGTTTTATAAAAATATTTTTGGTCATATATTTCAAGACTTGAATATACACTATTAAATACACATTTTAGCATATAAAATATACCAAAATACAAACCAAACATATTAAACTCAAGCATGGCATAAATATTTCCACTACACATTATTAACTTTATTAACATATTTGTACACACATATTAGTTTATTTAATTAAAAACAAAAATTTGATTTAGAATAACCATTACCTTGATTTAATGGCTATCTTTCTTTTTCTTCCAAAGTAGATGATGAGGTTTGAAGGCATGAACCAAGAACTCCTTCTCCTCTCTTAGTCTCTCAAATATATTTTTTTTTCTACACTCTCAAATGCTCTCTAGCTTGAAAAATGGAAGAAGAAGAATGACTAACACAATGCTCCTAAATTGTAAGTATACTTACAATTTGGATAGATATAAAATCTATATCTATTAAAATTGCTATCATGAGATAACAATGATACTTGCACAAGAAAGCTAGCTCATACTAAGTTGGTGAGGATTTTGTGGGAAAAGACTTTCCCAAAAACCAAAACAAGCAACCTAATATTAAATAAATAAATAATAAACTAAAATAACAAAAAATCAATTCTTTTCTCTCTCATCTCCATGTATGCTCGGCTGATCTTCTTCTTTTTTGTCCCAAATTCAAAGTCACATTTCACTTTTTAAATAAATAATAGTTTAATTAAGTATTTTTCAAGTGGGCCAATCATTGGGCTTTAATTTAAAATACCAATTGGGCTTCTATTAAATTGTTTGGGCTACAAAATTGTCAAATTTTATTATTCTACACTTGGGCTACTAATTGACCCATGTTGGGCTAATTTAACAATTTATACATTAATTATTCAATCCATGATTAAATAAATAATTAAATTGAATAAATAATTAAATATTCTAACCCATTAGTATTAAATTACTAAATGGACTAATAAATATTATTATTAATATTTCACATTATTTACATTAATTAATAATCATATTAATTAATTTATTATATTTAATTAACTCATTATATTCAATTTAATTGAATATTTAATTGATAGGAAACTTATCAATTATTTTGATATTAAAACTTTAGGGTTTGTTCACTAATTTAATAACATATTAGTGACCCCCCTTTAATTAATTTTAGTAATTAATTACATAATTATTTAATCACATAATTAATTAATCGCATAAAAAGATTTAAATAATCTCGTAAAACTAACTCATTGGAAATTAAATTAATAATTTAATTAATAAAGACGTGGAAATTCTAGGACATTACATTCTCCCCTCCTTATAAAAATTCCGTCCTCGGAATTGTAAAATAAGGTTACTCAAAAAAAAACGGGTAATTTGCCCTCATTTCCTCCTCTAATTCCCACGTAGCTTCTTCAATGGCGTGATTCCTCCAAAGTACTTTGACAGAATGAATTATCTTATTTCTCAGTTTCTGTTCCTTCCTATCGAGTATCTGAACAGGAACTTCTTCATATGATAAGTCCTTCCCGACTTGAATTGGTTCATAGGAGATAACGTGCTTGTAGTCTGGTTTGTATGGCCGCAATACCGACACGTGAAACACATTGTGAATATGTTCCAATTCAGGAGGTAAAGCTACCTCGTATGCTACTTCACCCACTCTTCTCAATATTTCGAACGGTCCTATGAACCTTGGACTCAATTTCCCCTTCTTTCCAAACCTGATCTTCCCTTTCCAGGGAGATACCTTAATGAACACAAAACTCCCCACCTCGAAGTCTCGTTTCTGTCGATGTAAATCGGCGTATTTCTTTTGACGGTCTTGAGCTGCTACTAGCCGAGCTCTTATTACCTTGATAATTTCTACCGTCTGTTGAACCAATTCTGGCCCCAACAGTCGGCGTTCTCCTACCTCATCCCAACATAGAGGTGTTCTGCATTTTCTGCCGTATAAAGCTTCGTAAGGCGGCATACCTATGCTCGCATGATAACTGTTGTTATATGCAAACTCAACTAATGGTAGATGGATTTTCCAACTGCCCTTGAAATCCATCACGCGGGCCCTGAGCATATCTTCCAATGTCTGAATTGTTCTCTCACTTTGCCCATCAGTCTGCGGATGATACGCTGTACTCATTCTCAACTGTGTCCCCAATCTCTCCTGAAGACTTCTCCAAAATTTTGACGTGAAGCGCGGATCTCTGTCTGACACAATCGATACCGGCACCCCATGTCTTGAAACTATCTCTTTGATGTACAATTTGGCCAACTGATCCAAACTGAACCTAATCTTGATCGGCAAAAAGTGCGCTGACTTTGTTAGTCGATCCACAATCACCCAAATTGCGTCATATCCCTTCTGTGTTGTTGGAAGCCCTACCACAAAATCCATTGTGATATGCTCCCATTTCCACTCAGGAATTTCTAACGGCTGTAACAATCCACTTGGTCTTTGATGTTCGGCCTTTACCCTTTGACAAGTTAGGCATCGGCTGACACATTCTGCAACCTCCCTCTTTAAATTCGGCCCCAAAAATGCTGACGTAGATCTTGATACATCTTCGTACTCCCCGGATGTATCGAGTATCTCGTACTGTGGGCCTCTTGCAAAATTTGCTCTCGTAATTTAGGCACTAGCGGTACCCAAACACGATTTTCAAATCTCAGCAATCTCATGCTATCAATTTTAAACTTGACCTCTTCTCCATCGGTCATCCTCTTCCGAATTCTGTCACATTCCTCATATTTGTCTTGAGCCTCTTTCACCCTATCTAACAAGGTTGGGCTCGCCTCGACTTCTATTGACTCATTTGGATTTCTCACCTCCAACTCCATTCGAGCCATCTCTTGAACCAATTGTTCTTGATCTGTCAATATGAACAATTTCTCCCTGCTCTTTCTACTCAGAGTATCCGCTACTACGTTGGCCTTGCCGGGATGATATAGAATTTCACAATCATAATCTTTGATCAATTCCAACCATCTCCGTTGCCTCATATTCAGCTCCTTCTGTGTGAAGATATACTTCAGACTCTTATGGTCTGTGAATATCTCACATTTTTCTCCGTACAGATAATGTCTCCAAATTTTAAGGGCAAACACTACCGCTGCCAGCTCCAAGTCGTGGGTAGGATATCCCTTCTCATAATCTTTTAATTGTCTGGACGCATACGCAACGACTTTGCCGTTTTGCATAAGCACACAGCCAAGCCCCTTGTGCGATGCATCACTGTAGACCGTAAAACCTCCTGTATCGTCTGGTAAGGTCAATACAGGTGCTTCACTAAGTCTTTTCTTTAACTCCTGAAAACTTTCCTCACACTTCTCCGTCCACACATATTTTACCGTCTTTCTTGTTAAGTTGGTCAACGGTGTTGCTATCTTTGAGAAGTCTTGAATGAACCTCCGATAGTAACCCGCTAACCCTAAGAAACTTCTTACTTCTGTCGGCGTCCTTGGTTGTTCCCAATTCATTACCGATTCAACCTTTGCCGGATCAACCGAAACTCCCTCCTTGTCAATAACATGACCTAAAAATTGAACTCTTTCCAACCAGAATTCACACTTTGAAAACTTAGCGTACAACCGCTCCTTCCGTAAAATCTCCAACACCAATCTTAGGTGTTCAGCATGCTCTTCCTCCGTTTTGGAATACACCAAAATATCGTCAATGAACACGACTACAAATTTATCCAAGTATTGCTTGAATATTCTGTTCATCATGTCCATAAATGCGGCTGGCGCATTCGTTAGTCCAAACGACATCACCAGAAACTCATAATGCCCATATCGAGTTCTGAATGCCGTCTTGGGTACATCCTCCTTCCTGACTTTCAACTGATGATAACCAGTCCTTAAGTCAATCTTTGAAAAGTACTTCGCCCCTTTCAATTAATCGAAAAGATCGTCAATTCGTGGTAACGGGTACTTGTTCTTAATTGTCACCTTATTCAGCTCTCTATAATCCATACACAATCTCATCGATCCATCCTTCTTCTTTACAAACAGCACCGGTGCTCCCCATGGGGAAACACTTGGCTGAATGTACTTATTATCTAACAACTCCTGCAATTGCACCATCAATTCCTTCAGTTCTACCGGAGCCATCCTATATGGTGCTTTGGATATCGGTGCTGTCCCCGGTACTAAATCAATCACAAATTCTATCTCTCTGTCCGGCGGTAAGCCCGGCAGTACATCTGGAAAAACATCCATAAATTCCCTAACTACTGGTATTTGCTCCATCTTGGGACTCACCACTTGTGTGTCAACCACATGAGCCAAATACCCTACACAACCTTTCTTCAATAATTTATTGGCTTGCATCATCGTCAGACAAGAAGACTGTCTTGACGATTTGCTGACATAAAATACGACCTTAGACTTATTTGGTGTCTTAAGGTGTATGCACTTCTTCTGACAATCAATTATCTCCCCGTGGTTAAACAACCAATCCATCCCAAGTATTACATCAAATTCCCCCAGACGTATTGGAATTAGATTCACATTTAATTTCTGACCCCTGATTTCAGCACAACAATTTCTATGTATGTACTCTACCGGAATCACCTCTTTATTAGCAACTTCTATGTTCATTGAGTTTTCTAGTTTGTCCCTAGGCAACTCTAATCGTCTAGCGAAATCATCAGACACAAATGAACAGGTAGCACCCGAATCAAACAATACATATGCATTTATATTATTGATCGGAATAATACCTGACACCACGTCTTTTGACCCCACGTCTTTTGACCCCACGGCATCCTGTACCGTCATATTGAAAGTCCGGGCTGTCGGCTTGCTCTGTGGTACCGGTCCCCCGATCACCAATTTGTTGTTATTGCCCTTGTAGCCGCTACCCCCGTCATTCTTCTTCTTAGGGCAATCCTTTATCAGGTGGTCAGATGCTCCGCAAGAAAAGCATCTCACTTTCTTTGGGAGGGGACAATTTGGAGAAATATGTCCCACCTGACCACAATTGTAGCATGTATTCTTCCCTTTCCTGCACTCCCCGAAGTGGTTCTTCCCACATATATTACATGCTGGCTTTTTCTGAACACTTCCTTGTTGATTCCCCGAGCTCTTGTCGTTACTGTTGTTGTCCCATTTACGCTTATTGCTGTTATTGTTATTATTGCCTCCACTGTTGTTGTTCTTGCTTCCCCCTTCATTTTTCTTCTTGTTTCTCTCCTGGTTGTACTTGGTTAATGCGTCGCTTCCTCCTTCAGCAATGATTGACTTCTCTAGCAAAGTTGCGAACGAGTCAATCTGCAGTACTGCTACCTTGTTGAATATCCAAGGTCTCAATCCATTCTCGAACCTCCTGGCCTTGCGTTCCTCCGTGTCTACCTGATGTGGAGCGAACCTGGCCAGCTCATTAAATTTTGCCGCGTACTCCGGTACCGACATGTTCTCCTGTTTCAGTTCTAGAAACCTTACCTCCATCCTACTTTTTATACTTTTCGGGAAATAATTCTCGTCGAATATTTCCTTAAATTTTGTCCAGGGCACCACACCATCCCCAGCCCTATTCTGATTGGCTTCCCACCAGAAATTGGCTTCGCCCTTCATCATGTAGGTAGCAAAAACTGTCTTTTGCTCCTCAGCTACTCTTGCGATAACGAACGCCTTCTCTATCTCCTTTATCCAAGACTGGGCCTCTATCGGGTCCGACGTTCCCCTAAACTCTGGCGGTCCCACCGCTTTAAAATCTTTAAAATTCGCCAACTGATTTGGTGGTGGTGGCGGATTTGCTACTACAAGGTGGCGATTTTGCATTGCCTCAGCTAGCATGTCGACGAAGTTTTGCATAGGGTCTACGTTGTGTCCCCCCGCGTCGTTGTTAACTGACTCTTCTACCCCCTGGTTCCTTGGTGGTTGTCTACGTGGCGGCATTTTCTGTTATAAACAAAAATTTACATTATTATACTTATTTCATATTTTTCATCTCATTACTTTGTATCTTAGGCAATATTTAGCTAAAATACAAATAATTATTTCAACACACATATAAACATAAATTTGACTGCATTTATATTCATATGCTAAAACAGTGGTGCATAGCACTTTACATCGACAGCATACTGCTATAAATGCTTCTATCCCTGAGAAGCTACAAAAGATGGGATCTGACATATCCTACAACTTCCTAGAGTTGGGATTTAGTGACATATTAACCCTCTAATAAAACAAAAGTTGGGTTCTACTGCATCTATTTATATACGAAATTAGAAAACAACTACTACTACTACTGAATGCGCATCCCCCTACGGATCGCGTCGTCATACTCCTCATCCCCGATGGCCATCACCACACTCCTGCTGATGGTGTGCATAGACTGGCCCTCCTCAGCTGGGTAGTAGTGCACCCTGCTCTGAAGCCTACCATATGAAGATCGGTAGACATAGCTAAGTCTATCCGTCCTCACCCGTTTCTCGCAGACCTCCTCCTCTAGCTCAATCATCTGACCATAAGCGGCATCCCGCTGTCTCTCCATCTCTATGCGGTCCTCTATCGCCTCCTGCCAGTGTGCACAGATGGCGGCCTTCTCTGCCTGAACCTGCTGAACCTTCAGCTCAGTCTCGGCTAACCTAGTCTCAGCTACTGCTAACTTAGCCTGCAGCTCCACATCCTGATCTACCAGCTGATGTGTCAGCACTGCAAAGTGCTCCACCGAATCCTCGTACTCCTGTATCTGATCCTCAAGTCCTACAATCCTCTCCTTCAGCTCTGTGTTCTCGCCAGAGAACTGATAAGCCGCATCCCTATACTGATCCTCCATGTGCTGGTGGGTCAGATTCTGTTCCTCTAGATGCTGGACCCTTGCCTCTAGCCCCTCGTTCCTATCGGTCAGTCCCTCTATGATGTCAGCGGCAGTGGTGCCCATGCCATCAGCTGACTCCTCCTCCTCAGACTCCTCTGACTCTGCCTCATCCTCACTGTAAGGCCTCATGACTCTGCCCCAGACGGGCTCCACACGATCCCCCTCCTCAGGATCTGACTCTGGCTCCTCTACGGGTGCAGCCACCAGTGGCTGTGCAGTATCCATATGGATATCAATATAGTCCTCCTCAGCAGTGCGACTCGACTGTCCGATCTCTGCCATCCTATATCATAAAACAATAACACACGTTAGTACAGCAATAAAATATATTCATTGATGAAATGAAATGATATTTTATCATGTACATCTCGGCTCGATGGATTTTCTCAATCCATCTCCAAAAATACACAACATGATGAATCTCCCCGATTCATCCCCTAACGCACTAGATATGAGTTTAATACTAAGGTTATAACTTAGGTTTCGCAAATCCTAACGTTTCTAACCTACAGCTCTGATACAAACCTGTGACGACCCCAAATCCGGGTTCCATAACCTCGAGTTTGGTTCTCACTATTCAACACATTACTAACAATTAAATACATACATTGCATTTAAATATCGCGGAATAATACATATTGGTTCCCTTCAAAAGGTTACAATACCAGGGTCTATCAACCTTAACATAATAACAGTTCCTATCACAAGGAATTACAAAAGGTTTAACAACCGTAAATACATAATTAAAGATCTAATTAGCATGCATAAACTAACTTAAGCTCTGGCTTTTCCTTTTCCCTTATCCTTCTTTGAGCAATCAGGATTATCTGAAAAATGGTTCATGATATAGCAAGAATGAGCAACTAGTTTGCTCAGCAAGTTTAGAACAATCATAAAGATTTAATATATCATGAATGAATGGGAAATATCATCAATGATTCAATAATAGATATAACAATTGTGAATGAAACAGGATTCAAATTTTAATAAACAGAATATTTGAATATTAAAATGCTGAGTGGTCACTAAGGACCCTGAACTAACGAGGGTATAATAGAGTTTCCTCTGACCCTTTGAGTTGTTTGGTTTTCAAGGGGATCAGCCTATTCAACCCGCTGTATATGCATTACATTTAGTCACTGGCGCCCAAAGTCGGTTTTCCGACACAAAATCCCCTAATTTAGGGTTGTTCAATTCTCAGACTTAATATAAGAAATCCGCACCCAACAATGGTTTGGATAAGCTTTTAAAAGTATTCAAGTTATTGAATTTAGAAACGTAATGTCTAGCTGAATTATTAGCTTAAGACATTTTTAATACAGTTCATTGTCGACGCCGGGATTTTCGTTCGTCTCGTTTTTTATTTATTAAAATGTCCCTTTCCAATTTTAGCCTTTTGAATTAAATGTGATTTTGAAAAGGGTCGGCTTAGTGTCGACGGGTTTTGAAAGATCGATTTTTTATGAGCCAATTGACCAGAGTCGCCAGTTGGTATATTTGAAATGGATGTACCAACTCATCCGAATTTGTTTTCGTAATCGCTGGCTCATATGTGACTCCGATTAATTGGTCCGCAAACCGAGATTCATAGAGTTCGGGGGCTTGCTTAAGCGAGGGGAAGGTGTTAGGCACCCCCCGACTTCCGTGAAACACGGTTACCGCAATCTTGATATTTTCCTATCCTTTTTAAATCCTAAAATGTGTGGTTTGCGTGTGTGTGCGTGCGTGCCTAGATGAATGTTTGTGGTGCGTTTTGCATAAAAGTTCGCTTTTATTTTTATATGGCAAAAGTGTTATCTGGAAAGTGTTTTGGACGTTCTTTGACCCAAATGACGAGGCTTCGCTTTTTATAAGAAAGATTGATTTTAATTTCGAAAGCGTTGAGGGTTTTTTATTTAGATGTCATTTTAGAAAACAATAGTTTTAAACTTTTGTCAAATAGGAATCGAGACTATACATTGCCTTCTAACAGTTAATATAAATAAATCGAGGGCAACTTCTAGAACTCTTTAACCCTATGCACAAAGTTTAATGAAAACATTTATTTATTTGCAAAATCGTTTTTTGTGACGTTTTAAAACCAACTAAAGCCTATTCATCAATTATGGATTAAAGTTTACCAAAACACTTAACCTTTAAACCTCGTGAATCTAATATCCTAAATTTGCTTGATTTTATAAAATCTTCATTATTTGCCTTATTTTGAAAACCATTTTTTCGTGTCGTAAATTAAAACATACATCCCAAAACGTGTCGGGGTTATCTACGGGCATGTAAGCCATCCAGACAACCCCAAACACCCACAATCACATATTTCATTATTTTCACGGGGCCTTAACCCGAACACGCATTTGTGTCGTTTTAAGGCCCGATATTACAAAACACACATCCATGGACTCTACATCATGATTACACATACCCAAAACGTCCATCATCGGGATTCGACCGCTAGGATCTCCTCCCTAGGCTCACAATCATTCAAAACGCTACATAACTCATACAACAACCAAATCTAACCACGCTAAACAACTACGATGCTATATAAATCGTAAATCACACAAAACCAACACTACAACTATTTAAAAACTTCCAATGAACGATATATCCCCGTACGGATGTCATCGGGGCGTTAGGAGGAGATTATGTTCCAATGGAACCCTCGCTAACGACCCCTAACCCACGGATCATCATCCACACAACAACAAACTACATCACAAGCTCAAAAAACACAACATCAATACATCAATATAAACAAAAAAAAACATCAAAAGAACACTCCTTTTTCACCTTGTGATGAACCGAAACGAGCTTTTATTCCAAGATCTAGCAAACCCACAAGAATACTCAACTATCTAGCACACAAAGTGAGATTTCCCTCAAGTTTTGATCCAACCCGAGCTCCCTCTCCTTCTTCCTCGCGATTTTCTCTCTCTAAAATCCTAAAATTTCTTCTCTCCTCGAGCTCTCGGGTGGAAATGGCGATCTATAGCCATTTTCAGGCAGCCGCAGATGCATCTGCGGCTGGCCGCAGATCCATCTGCGGCTGGGCGGCTGGCCGCCTGCGCCGTTTCCTCGGCTGCCGTGTGCCGTCTCCTCGAGCCGTGCGAACCTCGAAACTCGTTTTGGCCGCAGATGCATCCGCGGCTGTCTGGCTGGCTTTTCTCGGTTTTCGTGCCACGCGGTCCTAATTCGCCAATTTCTGCGGTATTATTTTGGGAGGCTGTATTTTTGCAGTCCGGAACTCCCTGGGAAACGTGCCATATTGTTCTGGGAGGCTAGTTCGGAGGGTTGCGACTTGATGTAGCTTTTGACAATTGTGCCTGTCTTTCAGGGGGCGCCCCCGAACATTGTAAGCGGAGTGGCCATCAGTCGTCTTTTGTGGTCGGCTCAGGCTTTTCTGGGTCAACTGTTCGCCTTGCCTCAAGTGACCGGATGCTCGTTGTCCGTGGTGTCGGCTTTGACCGTAAATCGCTGGGGTGGCATGGTGTTGGGGTCCACCTTCTTTTCCGCGTGTCGGGTCAAATGACGATTTTACCCTCCTGCCAGGGTTAGTCCAAAAGTGCAAAATTTGGGTGTCTACATTCATGAATCAAGAACTAATAAGCTTCAAATGCACTAACTGCGATTTTATAAACAATATGGATGTGGGATAATTTTAAATAATTAAACCACGTCAAGCTTTGACAATAAATACAAGTATAGAAACTTGTTCAACAATAAATGAGTAGGGTTAGAGAACTTGCATGTTTGCTCAGCTACAATAATTGTCTAGCTTTAACTAACTTGCTTTGAAAGACCTAACATTAATAAAGTCGGTCTAATAATTAGTACGACGTATTTGCATAACTATACGCTTAATAACGAACTTATTTACCACATAAGTACTAACACATAAATTACATTAGTCAAAACAATATTATTAACCTTATAGACACTTAATCATTTTAGGTTAATAATTTAATAAGTTAGAAAATATTTTTCTTAAGTGTTGGACACTTATTAAACCCTTAAACAACTTATTACAATTGTTTAATTAAATCATAATTAAATTCCATTTATTTTATTAACTCAATCTCTATTTAATTACTATTTAATATTGATTAAATAGAAATTAATTAATTAACTCTAGTTATTATTTAAAATAAATAATAACTAATTGTACTTACTTATTATTTAATTATAATTAAATAATAAATAATTATTAACTTAATTTTAACCTTCTTTAATTTAATGTTAATCAACCAATAATTAACTAAGTAATTAACCTTACTTATTATTTAATTAAGAAAATTAAATAATAGTTTACTAATCTTAATCCTCTTTAATTATTATTTAATGTCAATTAAATAATAATTAATTATTTAATTAATTTTAATTATTATTTAAGGTTAAATAATAATCAAATCATTCTTATTTATTATTTAAATTAAATAATAAATTATTACTCTAATAACTTAATTTCCATTAATCGTTATTTAATGCTAATTAAATAATAATTAATTACTTAATTATCCTTATTTATTATTTAATAATATTTAAATAATAAATAATTAATTTATAAATTTTATCTCTCTTTAAATATTATTTAATAGGCATTAAATAATAATTGCTAATTTATCATCTTTATTTATTATTAACATTTAAAATAATAAATAGATAATAAATTTATTTAACTTAACCATGGTTTAGCTAACTAGATTAATATTTAAAATATTTAAATATTAAACTTATTGAAAAATATCCTCCCCAATATTATTTTTGTATTATTATTATTTTTGTTATAATTTTAAATTAATTTTCAAATATTTAAATTAATTAAAATTAACCCGAATGGCATTTTCGTAATTAAGTTGAAAAACCGGACCGATGGCAGTTTCGTAAATAATCAGAAAACTAATCCGAGGGCAAAATGGTAATTCTGCCAAAAAAAACACGGAGGGGCATAAATGTAATATCGCCGGGAAAAAAAACTACCGCGCATGGCGCGCGTTACAATTTTTTTCGGACCAAAACGGCGTCGTTTTTGAAAGGCCGAAAATGGCCTCCGCGCATAACGCGCGGAGTAAAATTCCACGGACGCCAAACGACGTCGTTTGAGTCCGCGTCCTCGGTGAATAGTGACAGGCACGCATTGCGCGGAAACCCTTAAAAAAAAATTTCTTCCGACAGGACGTGAACAGTGCATTTTTAACAAAAATTATACCTTTAATAAATCTTTAACTTCACAATAAAAATCCAAAAAAATTACCAATCACCTTATATTAATTTATAACATGAAAAAATTAATTTTTCATGATTTAATGACATATTTTTTTATAAAAAAATTTACATCACATAAACTACTATAAATCATAACTTTTTGTGTACAACTCCATTTTGAGTGATTCAAACTTTGTTTTTCTCATGATTTAATGTTCTATAATATTAGAACATCAAACCTAAGTTTTATAAAAATATTTTTGGTCATATATTTCAAGACTTGATTATACACTATTAAATACACATTTTAGCATATAAAATATACCAAAATACAAATCAAACATATTAAACTCAAGCATGGCATAAATATTACCACTACACATTATTAACTATATTAACATATTTGTACACACATATTAATTTATTTAATTAAAAACAAAAATTTGATTTAGAATAACCATTACCTTGAATTAATGGCTATCTTTCTTTTTCTTCCAAAGTAGGTGATGAGGTTTGAAGGCATGAACCAAGAACTCCTTCTCCTCTCTTAGTCTCTCAAATATATTTTTTTTTCTACACTCTCAAATGCTCTCTAGCTTGAAAAATGGAAGAAGAAGAATGACTAACACAATGCTCCTAAATTGTAAGTATACTTACAATTTGGATAGATATAAAATCTATATCTATCAAAATTGCTATCATGAGATAACAATGATACTTGCACAAGAAAGCTAGCCCATACTAAGTTGGTGAGGATTTGTGGGAAAAGACTTTCCCAAAAACCAAAACAAGCAACCTAATATTAAATAAATAAATAATAAACTAAAATAACAAAAAATCAATTATTTTCTCTCTCATCTCCATGTATGCTCGGTTGTTCTTCTTCTTTTTTGTCCCAAATTCAAAGTCACATTTCACTTTTTAAATAAATAATAGTTTAATTAAGTATTTTTCAAGTGGGCCAATCATTGGGCTTTAATTTAAAATACCAATTGGGCTTCTATTAAATTGTTTGGGCTACTAAATTGTCAAATTTTATTATTCTACACTTGGGCTACTAATTGACCCATGTTGGGCTAATTTAATAATTTATACATTAATTATTCAATCCATGATTAAATAAATAATTAAATTGAATAAATAATTAAATATTCTAACCCATTAGTATTAAATTACTAAATGGACTAATAAATATTATTATTAATATTTCACATTATTTACATTAATTAATAATCATATTAATTAATTTATTATATTTAATTAACTCATTATATTCAATTTAATTGAATATTTAATTGATAGGAAACTTATCAATTATTTTGATATTAAAACTTTAGGGTTTGTTCACTAATTTAATAACATATTAGTGACCCCCTTTAATTAATTTTAGTAATTAATTACATAATTATTTAATCACATAATTAATTAATCGCATAAAAAGATTTAAATAATCTCGTAAAACTAACTCATTGGAAATTAAATTAATAATTTAATTAATAAAGACGTGGAAATTCTAGGACATTACAACTTCTCCACTAAAGTTAGCAAGAGTTAGTCATTTGTGTTTTACCAAGTATAGGAGAGTTGAGAGCATTTATAGAGAGAGAGCTTCTTTAAGAGCTTTGTGAGAGTTCTTGAGAGCAAAACACTTAGAGTGTTAATATTATGAGTCATTTTTGGGTAGAGTAGGAGGAGAAGGTGCTCAAACCATTTTCCTAGTAAAGAAAAGAAAGGAGCTTCAAGATCTAAGAGGTTGAAATAGATCTATTTTTTTTTAATTGAAGTTTATTGTATGTTGTTTACATTGTTAGGTTATGGGAGATATCTTTATGTGAAAGGGATCTATGGTGAGATTCAAAGATATAAGGGTGGATCTATGATGGAGTATATGTGTATTTATGAGATCTATGTGATCTATATATATATATGTGTGTGTGTGTGTGTGTGTGTGTGTGTGTGATTTTTATGGTTCAAAAGCTATTTTGATGAACCAAATATGGTTGTATTGTTTTAAAACTACTCTTGAAGTCCTATGATAGTAGATTCATGTTATGTAGGAAGTTTCATGATTAAAAAATGCATGATAAGTGTTTTGATATGGTTAATATGTGAAAATATGGATGAAATATGAAGATGAACATGTTTTATGTAAAAACGCTAGTTAAATGTCTAGGTTGATAGTTTATGATTTAAAATGTGTGAGTTATTTTTATGATTTATGTATTTTCTATAGTATATCTATGTGTTGCGAAGATAACATAGCTCGAAAGATTGAGAAAGATGTTAAAACGAAATTATAATGGATTTTCTAGTAAACTATGATGTTTTAAAAATCCTAACGATCATTGTATGTTCGACCATGATTTTTTACGTGTAATTTTTTTTTTTTGAAAAGTGTTTTAAATCATGAATATATTAAAATCATGAATATAATAAGTTGTGATCCAAATTTGGAGTCAATTCAATGTAAAATGAACAAGATATAAGAGCTTGAATCAAGAAAACAAAGTTAAAAATTTTAGGGCTTTAAAATCAAGCTTACCGTCGCAGCGCTGGAGGTCACCACCACAGCGGTGAATCATTCTGTCTGGGACTGCCGAGGTGGTGGTTACTACTGCCGCAACAGTGGTCTGAAATTTTTGAAAATGGATTTTATTTAACCGGGTCAGGTCAGGCCTTATAAATGGTGTAGACACCCAAATTTTGTACTTCTCTACTAACCCTAGTAGGAGGGCAAAATCGTCACTTGACCCGACATGCGAAAAAGAAGGTGGACCCCAACACGAAGCCACCCCAATGACTTGCGGTCAAAGCCGCCACAACAAACAACGAGCATCAGGTTACTTGAGGCAAGGCAAATAGTTGATCCAGAAGAACCTGATTTGATCACAAAAGACGACTAATGGCCACTACGCTTATGATAGTCGAGGAGCTCGCCGGTGAGTTGGCGGGGGTGGAAGGGGGCAGCGCCCCCTGGAAGCCAAGCACAAAAAGCAATTTATACATCAGGTAACAACCTTCCAAAATAATACAGCAGAAATTGACGATTTAAGACTGCGTGGCACGAAAATCGAGAAAAGCAAGCTGGGCAGCCGCAGGTGCACCTGCGGCCACCGACAAGTGTAACATTTGCACGGCTCAAGGAGACAACCCGGCAGCCGAGGATTCGGCGCGGGCGGCCACCGCAAGCAGCCGCAGATGCACCTGCGGCCAGCCGCAGATGCACCTGCGGCTGCCTGTAATCACCTATACAACGCTATTTTTGATCTACAGAAGGAGAAGAGTAAGTTTTTTTTAGATTTTTAGAAAGAGAAAACGCGAGAAGAGAGAGAAGGGGCTCGGGTGGACTTTATTCGAGTGATAAATTGTTGATTCTTACTCAAATAGTTAGGCGTTCTTGTGGTTTTGCTCGAATCGTGAAATATAAAGCTTTGATCGATGTATTGCAAGGTGAAACGTGGTGTTTTCTTTGATGTTTTTTTGCTTGTATTGTTATTATAATCTGGTGTTTGGGTTGTTTACCGTAGTATGTTGTTATATTATTGAGGATCCGTGAATTAGGGATTATTAGCGAGGGTTCCGTCGGAACGTAATTTCCTCCTAATGTCCCGATGACATCCGTACGGTGATATGTAGTTTATTGTGTTAACGGATAGTTCGTAGTGTTGGGATTGTGATTTTTGATTCGTGTAGCATAGTAACAAGTTTAGTACTGTTAAGTTGCATTTGTATGGTTATGCAGCGATTTGGGTGATTGTGAGCCTAGGGAGGAGATCCTCGTGATCAAATCCCAATGATGGACAAATTTTGGTGTAGGTAATCATTGCAAGGGTCCATTTTGTATATATATAAATATTGGGCCTTAAAGCGATATCGAACCGTAATCGGGTTTAAGGCCCCGTAATAGTAAAATGTGTGATTGTGGGTGTTGGGGTTATTTAGACGGCTCACATGCCCATGGATAGCCCCGACACGTTTTTGTTGAATGCTTGTTTTGATTTGCGACATAGAGAAAAAACGATTTTCAAAATAAGGCGAACGACCAAGTTTTTTTAAAAGTAATCAAATTAGGATATTAGAATCACGAGGATAAAAAATTGAGAGTTTTAGTAAACATCGGTCCCTGTTTGGCGAAAAGGCTACGAGTGGTTTTGAAATGTCATAAAAAACGATTTCATAAAAATAGACAAATGTTTTCATTAAACTTTGGTGCATAGGGTTAAAGAGTTTCTAGAAGTTACCTTCATTTTATTTGACTGTACTGCTAGAAGGCAATGTATAGTCTCGATTCCTGTTTGATAAAAGTTTAAAACTCTTGTTTTCTAAAAACGACACCTAATAAAAACCCCATCATTTTCAAACTTAAAATCAATGTTTATTAGAAAAACAAAGCCTTGTCATTTGGGTCAAAAGACTTTTAAAAACACTCATTAAATAAAGCACGTCTTCTACAAAAGAATCGAAGCAGGTTTTCTCATCACAACAAACATTTAGGCGTGCGCGCACACACACACACACACACACACACACACACATTTTAGGATTTTAAAAGGATAGGAAAATATCGAGATTGCGGTAACCGTGTTTTCCCAGAAGTCGGGGGGTGCCTAACACCTTCCCCTCGCTTAAGCAAGCCCCGAACTCTATGAATCTCGGTTTGCGGACTAATTAACTCGGAGTCACATATGAGCTAGCGATTACGAAAACAAAATTCGGATGAGTTGATACATCCATTTCAAATATACCAACTTGCGGCTCTGGTCAATTAGCTTATCATAATATCGATCTTTCAAACCCCCGTCGACACTCAAGACGGCCCTTTTCAAAAAATCACATCTTCAATCCAAAGGCTAAAATTGGAAAGGGAAAATATTAAAAAAGAAACGACACTTTCGGCGTCGACAAATGGGTCGGGTCAGATCTTTTGAGTATAAAATGGGTCAGAAAATGTAATGTAATATAATAATAATAATATTTGATAAATAAATAAATAAAATATTATTAAATGAATAATAATATTAGTAAAGGTATAAAATACTATTAAATGATTAATAATATTAGAAAATAAATAAAATACTATTAAATAATTAATAATATTAATAAAGAATTAAAATATTATTAAATAGTTAATAATATTAAAAAGTGAATAAAATATTATTAAAGAATTAATAATATTAAGAAATGATTAAAATATTATTAAATGGTTAATAATATTAATAAGTGAATAAAATATTATTAAATAATTAATAATATTAATAAATGATTAAAATATTATTAAAAGTTTAATAATATTATTAAGAGGGTAAAATATTATTAAATTGTTAATAATATTTACAAATGATTAAGATATTATTTAAAGAATAATATTATTATAAAGAGAGCAAGACATTATTAAATTGTTAAAATATTATTAAATGGTTAATAATATTTGTTGTTGGTTAATATATTATCAAAGGTGATAACATTATTGATATGTTCTTATACGATAATTACGTGATTTAAATATTATCAAATGTTGATAATATTATTAAGTGATTAAAGGTTGCAATTAAATGTTAGATGATTTATGACATGTATGGTAATGTTATTAAAGTAAATTAAACATGTATGTGATATGTTGATTGGTAGATCAATATTGTTAAATGTTAGGTCATCCAAAAGAAGTTATTTTAAGTTGAATAGTAGTAGGTAGCGGAACAAACAAGTTCTCTGAACCTTAACTTGTATTTATTTGGCAAGTTCTTCTGAAACTTAAACTTGTTTCATTATGCAAGTTTCATATACTTATTTTTATTATGTTGAGTATCTAGAAGTTGAAATTAGTTCGTAATACATGATGAAATAATTATTAATAATTATTTCATATCTATATTGTTATTCATATTCGCATTTATGTGCATTCGCATGACTATTCTTGTTATGAACTATTTAAAGTGAAAGATCTATGCCAATTGTTTCGGCTAGATATTGCATGAATTATAATGATTAGTTTTCAAAATGAACTATTTAAAGAGGTATATCTATGTCATGTGTTTCAGCTAGATATTGCATGTGTTAATATGACTGTTCTTATTATGAACTATTTAAAGAAATAGATTTATGTCAATTATTTCGGCTAGACCATGTATGTATCAATTTATTCACTTGAATATTATTAAAGCTAATCCAAACCATATTGTTATGGTGTGGAATCCAAGGTAAGAGCTGTAATGAACAACCCTCATAATCGGGAAAAAATTAGGTTGGATGTTATTTCGATCAAAATGAAATATAAAATTGGATGGTTAAAATATGCACAATATATACCTACAATAGACTGATCACCTGGAGTACCCATCTTCGAATATTGCAATTAAAATGGTTGTTAATGTTAGGGTTTCGACACAGTGAAAGCAGCGGAATTTAAATTTTTTTTTGAAACCCTAAGACAGGATCCATGCGAAAATAGATTAATCAGAGGTTTAGATTATTTTACTGATTATCTGAGATGTTGAGAAGACGATGGAATTCTGGAACGGCTTCGAATCTTCAACGCAATCCAGCGACTACGTCTCTACGGTATCCACACGAACGATCCGCGAACCGTCACACGATCTGCAGCGAAAGGGATCTGCGGTACTAGCCACCAAGATCAGGATTTCTAACCTATTTTTCTCTCTAGCCTCTTTCTTAAAGCGGCTAGGGTTTTAGTTTTTCCTTACGTGACTTTTAGACTACTGATATATCATATATATAGTAGTTAATAGGAATTAACTAAAACCTAAAATAAATAGAAAAATAAAATCCGAATTTATATATATTATATTTTAATTAAGTCTTACTTAATTAATATACATATATACAAATTATCCTATTAATTTAAATTCGTAATTTCTAAATACTATCAATCATATTGACATATTTAAAATACTTACAATTTAAATTAATTCCCTTTTAATTACGTTCTAAGTGTGTGACCCTATAGGTTATTATTATGTTGGCAATAATTTTAAAATCATATTATAAAATTATAAACAGTGATCGGCATCTAGCAATGCATCACTGCTACCCAAATAATAATAAGATCGGTGATTCGATACAACCTTTTCGTGACCAATGTTTCAATGTAATTTAATCCTTTTAACCTTATATACTAGATTAAACTCGAGGCATGGAATGTGTCATACTCTTCATAATTTAATCTGAGTTTTCTTGATCAATGAGTAGACTATATGAAACAAATCAATATTTGAGCATGGCCATGCATTTCATAGTCCTACTCAATCAAGAGGCCTATGGATATCACTCCTAATATATAGGAGGGTTAAATTCCATCTAGATCACTCATATTCCTCACACGATTCATGATGTACCCAATGATCACCTTTATTGTCCACCCTATTAAAGGTGACATTTGATGATATCAAAGTACATAAATTCTCGTGTAATAATATAGTGACTTCAGGTCGGAGGATCATTACATCATTGTCACTATAAGAATTTCTTATGACACTTTGCATAATGCTCCATGTAGAATTCTTATGGTGGGTCAGTCCAGTACATTGTTCTCTAACATGTACCTATGCATTGACTCAAATATCTCATATATTTATGACCAATGAGATTTGGCCATCAGTCAATCCACATACTAGTCTCAATGCATCATTGTTGTCCCATTAACAATGATACTCGACTAGGGACATTTAAGAGTAATGATACTAATTATAATTATATAATCTCATGTTCAAGTCACATACTTAAAGCTATATAATTCGTATCATTATTCTAAGGGCTTTTATTACGTTAACATTTATTTAACGCAGTAAATGAAATCATAATAAAATAATCCATTTATTCAATCAAATATAATATCAAAAATGTTAAGCAATTACATCAAATAATTAGCCTCTAGGGCATAAACTCTAACAGTTAATATTCAAAATAAAATGACAGTCTTATATCTTCAAGGTGTTATAAATACTCAAAACGTATGTTCACGATCTTGTGACCTTTCAACATGAAAAAGCAGTATGTTAAATCAATTCTAAGTTGTTATTCAAAGTTGCATGTCTTCACAATTCTTGAATATTGTTGAAGTTCCGAAAGTTAATTCTCTTTCATTCATGATATATCCTTTATTGTTTGTTTAAACTTGCTGAGCAAAGTAGTTGCCCACCCTTACTATATCATGAACTATTTTCCAGCTAAGCCTAAGTGATCTAAGGAGTACAAAGGCAAAGGAAATGCGAACGAGCAGAAGTAATTAGTTTTTATTTTTATGTTGTAAACCTTTTGTGTTATAAAATAATTGTGATGTATTTAAGGTTAGTGGAACCTGGGATTGATGGCACGTTTTGTAATAAATTTATGTCTATTTTTGGCTAGTTATTAAAGATTTCGTTTATGAATGTTTGTCAAGTGATGGATCGTAAGCACCGAATTCAAGGTTTGAGGGACCCGAATTTGAGGACGTCACAGTTGCTGCCCTTATTTCCATTTCCTCCGCCATTCTTCTTATTGGGACAATCCTTGATCTGATGGTCCACGGTGTCACATGAGAAATAACCTCCCTTTTTTCGTTTGGGACAATTATGAGCGATGTGCCCTTCTTGTCCACAATTATAGCAAATATTTTTACCCTTCATGCATTCTCCAGAATGATTCTCTCTGCACTTGCTGCACACTTGTTCCCTTTCTTCTGTTCCCTACCCTGTGAATAGGAGTTAGTGAGTGAGTGCAAGATCGAATCTTGACTCAACTTTCCATCCTTGACAAAACTCAGTTGTCCCAATTAATCATCTTTGGGACATGTGTCTGTATTGTAGTGTCATTGGTTATTATAAATCGGAAGAGCTACTTAGATATCTTATATCTAACTGGCCTACTTTGTTCACTATACAACTATTGAATGTGCAATAATATAGTAAGTGCATCTATTTTCTCGCATTTACACTGTAACTCGATACTTATGGATGCGAGCATAATGCATTGAGCCACCTTTACATCATTTTGCCATTTCTTAAAATAGCAATCTCTTCTTCAGAGGCTTAGTCTGCAACGTTTGCAGTGATATGCAAAATAAGGACATTTGCTAGTTTTTCAGCATTGAGAACTATTCTCAAATTTGTTTAATCAATCTGAACAATTTGATTCAATTAATTGTTAGCATCCAATATGTTATGCAGTGTTAGTGAATTAAACATAACAATATTCTTTAAGTGAATTAATAATAACATTAACATGCATTCATTTTATTAATCGCCAAGTTAATTCGGTCTTTATTTAAAATGGTTTCTCCCACTATTTTTATTAAACTATATTATCCTCCTTATATAGTTCGACAAATCTAATTAAAGATTTACTAGTGAGAAAATGATCTCATCGACATAAGTATAGGCTTGTGTGTGCACAACAAACTATAGTTTATTCAATATATCGACAGCTCCTTGTTAATTACATCAACATGTAACTCCTTTTTATTTTGCCACTTAGATTATTATGATCATATGTGTGCCTATCCAAATCAAAATTATCTATGTTAAGTCCAACCTAGTATTTCTATATAAGTGAAGAGAAAAACACTATCCATATGTGTGCACATCAAATTAGCATTGTTCAATTCATTTATAAACATCTTATGCAATAAAATAACATCTCAAATAATTGATATAAGTCTTGTGTGTGCACAACAAACTTATATTAAGTATTTGATGCTCTATCGTTTTATTGTGTTAGAAGGCGACGTTTGATATTTTATTAATATCTTTGAACGTTACAACTTAATATTATTTAAATTGAGGGGTTTATTATTAATTGTTTAATCTTGTTTAGCACGCATGCACGCACGCACGCGCGCGCACACACACACACACACACACACATATATATATATATATATATATATATATATATATATATATATATATATATATATAAAATACACGTCATATTATTTAACATGCGAAGCATGTTTGATAATATATAATATACATATAATTAACATGCATATATAGAATACCATATTCTACTTTGATTGATTATGGACTTTTATTCTAGTTTGATTCATTCGAGCCACCAAATAAATCAAATGGTTAAACCTATGGTGCAAAAATAAACATATAAATGTAAGTATTACATTTAACCCATGCTCCATTACAATCAGGTCTTCACGCACTCCTTGCTCCTTTGCTCCAATTATTCAAAATAATTCTAATTAATCATATTACAAACTATTTACATTAAATAAAAACCTTGATCAGCAGTCAAGTGGAAGTATATAGGAAAAAGATAGAATTTACATCAGAAAAATTAGAAAAGACGAAATACACAGATCCCATTTATTAAAATTCATTCATTCGGTACTTCCACATAAAATAAAATTCAAGCATATTGGTTAATAGTCTATAATTAATCTCATTTATTATCATATATATCAAAATATATATCAATAAATAATATTTATTTCATAAATTAAATAAATAATTCTACATATATCGGTAGCATTTAATGGGTAATTTAAATTGCATGAAATCAAATTTCATATTTAAAATAAATCTTTTATTTTAATTATAAAATAATCCAAAAAATATACTATTTATTTTTATTATTTAAAATTACCCAAAACAAACTCTTTATTTTTAATTATAAAATCAATAAAAATAAATCTTTATTTTTCATTATAAAAACTAATATATATATAATGATTCGCGAAACTATATATATATATATTACCCGAATCATGAATCCTTTCGGTAAAAGCATATATATTAAATATAATAGTTAACCATTAACCATTCCAAGAAGCATTCACAGATTCAATTCGCGAATCCAATTTAAGAAAAACGTGATAGCCAATTTGGAATTGGCTAACTTTTCATAAATAAAAAAAATATTTTTTTACAATAAATTATGCACACAAAATTATTCTAAACACATATTCATACATATATGAAATTAAAATAATTAATAATTCGCATAAGTTTAGCTCTTGATACTACTGTTGGTTTGCAAAAATATAACATATATATAACAAAATTATATAAGCGCAACGAAAGGAAATAAAATTAGATTTTAAAGATTTTTCTACAAATCAATAATCAGGATCTTTTTTATTCTACTATTATTAATTGATAAAGGATAAAAGATTTATACATTTGTAGCACCAAGCTTTCGCAGGTACAAGTTCAACTCCTTTTAATCCTTCGCGTTCTTCTTCAAATTCGCCGATTAGATTTCATGGATTAATGTTAACTTCTAGAGGTGATCCACCAAAGATTAATAAGTATTTAAGAAGTAAATTTTAGTTTCTCCAAACCATAGGTGGCTAGCCCTAATTTTCTATTTCTTCTAGTTGTAGAGAAAATATAAAGTCATCTCTCAATTCTTGTGAAAGAGTATGTAACATTAATCTATGAAAAGACTCTTCTTATTTATAAATGTAGACAACCCTCCTAAACTATTTAGGATTAGGGTTTTAATTTAATCTCCTAATCTAATTATGAACTTAATTAATTACAATTCTTAAACCATTTAGGAACTAAATAATAATAATAATAATAATAATAATAATAATAATAATAATAATAATAATAATACTCCTCTTATTAATTTATAATTTAGTATTTCTAAAATACATAATTATAAATATTAAGTTATTTAATTTATTCTATCACTATAGTATAAATTAAATATTCTTAATTTATTATTACGATTATGCTATTCAGTTCCTAATTTAAATATCTCCACTGTGACGACCCCAAATCCGGGTTCCATAACCACGGGTTTGGTTCTCACTGTACAATACTGAATACCCATTAAATACATAATTTGTATTTAAACTTAGCGGAATAATACATAAAGGTTCCTCACAAAAAGGTTACAATTCCAAGGTCTATCAACCATAACATAAACAGTTCTTATCTTAAGGAATTACAAAAAATTTACCAACAGTAATTACATATTAAACAGTTAATTAACATGCATAAATTAACCTCTAGCTTTTCCTTTTCCCTTGTCCTTCTTGGAGCATTCGGGTCTAGCTGAAATTGGTTCATGATATAGCAAGTGTGAGCAACTAGTTTGCTCAGCAAGTTTAAGAATAATCATAGAGATTTAATATATCATGAATGAATGGAAATAACACCAAGTGTTTCAACAATAGATATAACAATTGTGGAAAAAAAACAAGACTCAAATTTCATTGAACCGGAATATTTGAATCTTAAAATGTTAAGTGGTCACCAAGGACCCTGAACTAACGAGGGTATAATAGAGTTTCCTATGACCCTTTTGATAAGTGGTATTTATACCTACGAATTGAGTACAATTGAGCTTGATAAATTGCTTATCTTTAAGTATTTATGTTAGTTTCTATGTGCTTTTACGTGTTTGTTGTAATTTAGGTTTTATAGTAAGTTTACGTATTTTCTGTTAATTTACGCGTCTTTTTACCACATTATTATAGGATGTGTCTTTATATTACTTTTTATGTGTTTTATGTTGTATTACAGGAATTATAATAAGGACTTGCTTGTTCATGGCTTGGATTGCCCGGTTCGCGTTTTCGGCGTGCCGTTTAGATGACGGCCAACTTTCGATCTTGATCCATTCCGATTCTCCAATTTTGCAAAACATGAAAGTTGTAGAACTTCTCGTCAGCTTTCCAAAACATCTTGAATCAACGCAATTGGAGGTCGGACGCAAAAGTTATACAAAAAATATGAAGAAATGCAGTAGCAGCCTATTGAGGCCAACTTTTTACATGGATACGTTTTGAATCTGCAATTTGGTAAAAACATGAAAGTTGTAGCTCTACGAATTTCTTTCCAGAACATCTTGAATTACCTAAATCGGAGTTCGTATGAAGAAGTTACGCCAAAAATACAAAAGGACCCTGAAGCAGCCAACTGTCACTTTTCTGCACTAAGGCGCAGTTGCGCCCATTTTGTACTATGGAGAGGCGCAGCTGCGCCGTTTGCCAGGAAATCCAAGATTTGGCGCAGCTGCGCCCATTTTGCACTAGGGTGCGGCGCAGCTGCGCCGTGCGCCAGTCAAGCCACGAACAGAGTGCTATAAAAGCCACTTTTTGAGCCCTAAAACATAACATATCCGGTTTCTTCCTAGAGGAGGCGACTTGGGCGACTTTGGGAGGCCATTTTGGTGATTCCATGGAGCTTCTACATCAATGTGATGCTATGATTTAGGGAGTTTGTCTATATTTCTCTTCCTTTTGCCTCTCTATTTCATGTATCCATTTGAATGTTGATTTTTGGAATTGTAATAGTGGATTAATATTGTTCCATGGATGTAATATTCTTTGGTTTAATGTTATTCATTTGGTTTTGATTCATTATATGTGCTATTACTCACTTGATCAATGATGTTTTGTGCATATGTTTTGCATTAAGCCATGAATCTAGGTTTTGTTATGGAATCCAATAGGTTGTTCTAGTTGATTTACTCTCTCTTTGGTTGGCACCATATGGATTGGTTGTTGTATTTGTGCTTTGTGGTTAATTTCTAGGTCGTGCATTTACTTAGTAGCCTATACGGAACTGAGAGAGGGAGTATAGTGTGTTGACCCAAATATGTTAACATGTGATTGTGTTATCCTACTTGGAGGGGTATGCATAAATTGTGTATGGGAGGTGACAGGCTTATACACCGTGTGAAACTATAGTGACAAATGGTGACACTTGCTTTGCATATTTTTCCTATGTGAGATGCATGATTTGTGGATAGGATAGAAATATACCTAGACGCCATGTGCAACATTTGAGAACCTGACCTTCAACCCTTGTTATTCGTAGCTTGGGCGTTCCTTCCTGTTTCTGTTGCCTTGTGTCGGATTTGGGTAGGATGTCGCTACATGTGCTCGAGAGAGGCATGTTAGTACTATAGAGAGTTCTCGGTTGACCATTCATCGGCTACGGCTGTGTGGATGGGTTTTCATATTTTGCGCCTAACGCGTATTTGTCTGACCTAGTTATTAGTGTGGTAACTCGTGCGGAACTGAGAAAGGGAGTACCAGTTTAGACCTAGATACAATGACACGTGTTCGTGATTCCACCTGGCGTTGGGATTATGATTCGTGAGTTAGGATAGAGATATACCAGCTCGCCTCGTGTAGCCAAGAGAGAATCTGTTCTTCAAATCCTTTTTAGTGTTGACTCTCATAGAGATATAGTGAGTTGCCTAGTTAGGGTGTTCCTTCCCGTTTCTGTTGCCCTTGGGTCGGATTTGGGTGGATTCGGGTATGGTGCAACGAGACTTGGCCATATCTCATATAGAGAATTCTCGGTTGACAATCCGTCGTGACCGTATAATCGAAGAAAGAGTTAGGAGACTTGAATGAACTATTGGGGAAAGTTACATACTTAGATTCACCTATCTTTAATTGTTTTCATTAGCTAGTATTAGTTTAATTTTATTAGTTTAATTTAAAAACAATTAATCTTTCGTTTAAATAGGACTGAATTGGTTATAAGCTTGTGTTTGGCAATTCTTGTTAATAATTCCTCGTGGGATCGATACTCTACTTTCATTATATTACTTGTTGACTGCGTATACTTGCGCATTATTGTTCATTCAAACGAACTTGTCGAGGTCGGAACTCATTAATTATAAAAACATAAAAACAGAATAAAAACAGAGACCGACCGAGACACCAACACCTTTCAGTATTTTGGTTTTCAAAGGGATCAGCCTATTCAACCCGCTGTATATGCATTACATTTAGTCATCTGGCGCCAAAGTCGGTTTCCCGACATAAAATCTCCTTATTTAGAGTTGTTCAATTCTCAGACTTAATATAAGAATCCGCACCAAGCAATGATTTGGATAAGCTTTTAAAAGTATTCAAGTTATTGAATTTATAAACGCAATGTCTAGCTGAACAATTACCTTTAGACATTTTTAATACAGTTCATAAATCAAAAACTATTAAGCTTCAAATGCACTAAGTGCGATTTTATAAACAATATAGATGTGGAATAATTTTAAATAATTAAACCACTTCAACCTTTGACAATAAAATACAAATATAGAAACTTGTTCAACAATAATTGAGTAGGGTTAGAGAACTTGCAACGTAAATTACAAGTCAAGGTGTAGAAAACTTGCATCGTGCGTCGTCTACGGCTAACCAATTTAATTTAATAATCCTTGAACGGACCTAACAATTAAATCAGTTTGATCTTAAATTAGTATCATATACACATTAGTATGATGACCTTTATAACTTTGACGATCCACATAATTATCTAATTATGGGTATATAAACACATAGGCGATATCATCACTATTTGATAATATTTCAAACACAAGAACCTATATTAATATTTAATATAGTTCATACACTTATTTAATATTATTAACAACTTAATAATATTTTATTAGTCTTGTAGTATTATTAATCATTTAACAATACCGTATTAATATTTTTATATTATTAATCATTTAATAATATATTAACAGCTCTATAATATTATTAACTATTTAATAATATTTTATTAACCTTATAATATTATTAATCATTTAATACTATTTATTCATCTTCTAATATTATTAATCATTTAATAATATTTTATTAATTATCTAATATTATTAATCGTTTAATAATATTTTATTTGTTATCTAATATTATTAATCATTTAATAATATTTTATTACCTTATGAATATTATTAATCATTTAATAATATTTTATTAATTATCTAATATTATTAATCATTTAATAATATTTTATTACCTTATGAATATTATTAATCATTTAATAATATTTTATTAATTATCTAATATTATTAATCATTTAATAATATTTTATTATCTTATTAATATTATTAATCCTTTAATAATATTTTATTCACTTTATAATATTATTATACATTTAATAATATTTTAATGATTTTCTAATATCATTATATTAATAATAATATTTTATTGATTTTCTAATATTATTATATTAATAATAATATTTTATTGATTTTAATTATATTATTAACTCTTTAATAATATTTAACCTCTTTTACATATTAATTCAATTATATTAAATTTGAAAAATATATTTATTAAGTCCAAAAATAATAAAATATTTTTTTTGGAATATTTTTTATTTTCTGGCTCGAACCTGACCCAACCCGACCCGGCTAACCCGACCCAGTTCGGAGTTATTATTTTTCAAACAGAATGTTTCACCGCTGCAGCGGTGAGATCTACCGCAACGACGGTAGTGTAAAATTTTCCATTACAGTGTGTTTCACCGCGGCAGTTACCGGTTGATCCACCACAGGATTTACATTCCTGTTTTGAAAAGCTCCCATCAACAGGTCTACAAACTGCTGCATGAGATTAACTGGCTCCTCAGGAGCATTAACCGATTCTTCTGGTGGAGGTTGAACACTTGGTATGCGTCTAGACGACATTTCTGTTTAACAATTCATATTATGGTCAATACATAACATTTGCATATCACATTCTCATAACTTTGAATATATAGTCGTGACAACAAACATTTCATAACTGGATTATACTCATAAGCAACTTGTCTAATGCCTCGCATATTACATCACATGTAGCACATGAGTTAGAATACATATAACTTTACACAACACTAGTACTTCCTTCCTTACAACCAAAGAGGGTACATGATGTTTGATATCCCTTTTATAACAAAATTTAGGGATTACATAATATACACACATAATTATACATACATAATTATATATCTATTACAACTTCCTACAGGAGCATCCCACGTCTAACAGTATCCTCATACTCTTCATTCATTATAGCTACCATCTTCCATCGGCTCAAGATGTCTCTTGATTGGTTATATTCTATAGGGTAATAGTGTACCCTATCTTGCGCTCTTCCAAATGTTGTGCGAAATGCATAGCTCATGTTCTCCATTTTTGCACCCATAATATCCATTCTGGCTTTCTTGGACCTCACTTCTTCCTCCAACAAATCTATTCTTCTCACTACATTAATCCCGACACGCTCATACCTGACTATCTCAGCATTTGTTTCCCTAAGTTTTGCCTCCAAAATTTCTTTATCATTCTTCAACTCTTGTACCTTTTGTTTGACTTGCCCCAATTTATCTTCCAGTTCTATATTTTTAGTAGTCAATACTTGAATTGTTATCTCATTTTGTTCTACAACTGTCTGTTGTTCAGTTGCCTGAGTTTCTAGTTCCAAAATCCTATCGACAAACTCACTGTTCTGCTGTATCAGGTCGGTTAACCATTCCTGCTCTGCTTCTCTCTGCTCAGATGAAGCATTCTCCGGCAATGCCCCATCCGAGTCTCCCTCTACTTCCTCTGGATCCTCCTCCTGTTCACTACCTTCAGTTGGTACTATTGCCATAGCTGGTATTGTCGTCATTACATCTATATGAATATCTCTAGATTCCTCTTCTCCTGCAGCCCTACTGGATTCTCCAATCTCTGGCATGCTATAAAATCACAAGAACAACTATTTCAGTTCAATGCAATTTTTTCTTATTCTTAAAGCACATAGCACGTAACACATAACATATAACACATATTGTGGAAATTGTAACCTTAACAATTCCCACCATTCGCTTCTTAGAACTCTAAATGAGTTTTACTATATTCCTTAAGGTCATATTCCTAAGTTTTTCCCACCTAAGGTTTATAACCTATCCGCTCTGATACCAACCTGTGACGCCCCCAAATCCGGGTCCCTTGTACCACGGGTTTGGTGCTCACGTAACTATTCTACCCTGTCATCTCATACATTCAATCTGAATAAAATAATAATATTAAGAACTTAATTTACATTCATACATAACTAATCCCAGGTTCTACTTACCTTTATACATACAAGCTATCGTACCTGACATATTACAAAATATAATAATAATTACACAATAATACAATAATAGCATATCTACTGTTGGTTGGGTTTTCCTATACCCTTATTTACACCCGACCCCTCGGTCTTCTCTGGCTTAGCTGAAATATCATGAATAAAGCAAGAGTGAGCTTAAAATAGCTCAGCAAGTAAATAAGCACAAGATAACATGATATTTCAAACTGATACATATAAATTGTTTACAATGAAATGGAGGTATACATATCAACGTTGGTTTATAGCATTTTAACAGATGATGAGGGAATTATAACTCAAGATGAAAATTATTATCTGAGGACATGGAATTTTAATTGTTGTATGGTCACAAGACCAAGAACACGTTAAGAACAATATCAATCATCAAAACCGATACTGCCTAAATTAATTATAATACGTTAAGAACAATCTCAATCACAGAGACTGACATTGCCCAAGAGGTAATAACACCAATTTAGATGCGTACTATGGGTGATCAGCCCATCGTACTTTATATTGTGCACAACATACATCTAGCGACACAACCACGTCATAATTATTTCATTACCTTTATTCCTTATTTTCCCCTTTTTATTAGGGTTGTTCTGTTACAGCATATCACAGAGTTCGCACCACAACAATGTGGATTGGAGAACATAAAAATCAATAACTGAATTTAACATGAAACATACATGTGTCTAGCCAGAATCAAAATTGGCATTGACCTTTTCAAGATAGTTCGATAAGAAATGAACTTTACGTGGTAACATGAATGTACAACGTGAATGTATGTTCAAGAATCTGTAATTAAAAGTTCAGTCAGAAAACTTGCCTTGGTCCTTGTCTATCACAACTGGTAAAATATTATTCCGTTTATAACCTACATAACCATAATATTGGTTCATGCATTAGATACATACATATGCATGCTATAACTTGTTATTATTTACCTTTACATAACCCTTAATGCATACACATCATTAACTCATATCTTAATATCTATCACATTGATCATTTTTATCAATTTATGGCTTACAATACTTATCTCTATCATTTAGTATTAAACATTTCATTTTGGTTTGAAAATAAAAAAAAATTCAAATTCTGCTGTCCGCGGCTAGGGCCACGGATTTACACTGAAAACCGCGGTTGGGGCCACAGTTGGCTGAGAGGTCACGGCTGGGGCCAGATTTTGTAGTGAAAACCACGGTTGGGGCCGCGGTTGGCTGAAAGATTTTTCTTTCCCATTTAAATGTTATTTTTTTGCCATAACCCATATTCCTCTATTCTAACACATGATTTAGCATATATAACATATATATGACTTGCGTGGGCCTTCAAAATATTTAAAAATTTACAATTGAACCTATTTTTCAAAAGATGTAGTTTTAGGTGCCGGCGAACGTTTTAAGACGTTTAAAATGGACAATTGTCGCCTTTGTCACCAATTAAGTTTTAAAATGACTCTAACATATGTATTTTTGTAAACCTTACCCCTTTGGCTTCTTTTAACTTTCATTCACATGAAATAACCATAAATCACCTTTTTATAGAATTTATTCCACATTTCCATAACTTGAAACCTAAACTACCTTTGAATTATCATCTTTACACTTCATATGCTTGTACATAAACACATATAGCAGCTTGGTATACTCACATAACTACTTCATGTACTTACAAAAGCACTTTACAGATTATAATTTGGTTTAGGCAAAAAGTATAGCCTAATATTCAATTCTCTCTCATAAACATGGTTATTAAACCCTCTAAGCTTCTTTGATGCTCTTTAACATATGATAATGCATATATCAAACACCTTCAACCTCTCAAACTAAGTTATCATCACATATAGTAACATATAACACATAATCATGCCTTAAATCATAGTTTCTAGCTTGAATCTACCCACGAATAGTGCACCACCTTGGGTTCTAGCACTTACGAACTTAGGGTTTCATGACAAACCAACTATATAACACATAGACTCACAAAGATTCACATAATCAACATGTATAGCCAAAATACATACAGGGCTACTTCTATCTTTAAATTTAAACACATGAGAGAGGAGTTTTAAAGCTTGAACTCCTTATACCTTTTATGTGCTACCTTCCTTCTTGATATAAAGCTTCTTAAAGCTTGAGTCTCCACCTTGATAGCTTAAAATCTTTCTCTTGGACATTTTTCCCTTGAGATTTCTTGAAACCCTAGCCTCCTTTTCTTCTTTCTCTCTTGAACTCTCAGTTGAGCAACTTGGAGAGTGGAATGATATGAAATAAACTTGATACTTACAACATATATGGATTGTATTAATCCTCCAACAACTAACCATGCATGGTTAGTCTAACTCATGCATGGTTAGGGACATTTATGCCATCTTACAATGTTAGCTAAGGACATGTTAGTCATTACACCATCTTGGGACACATATGCCATTTCCTAACTTGCTAAATGTTCTTTAGTCATTAGTCAAAGTTTCTAGCAATTTAATTTACTAAATTCATAATTTAATCCTTTTAAATCCAATTTAATTCCATTTTAATCCAAACTTATATCATAAATCTTGCATTTAATTCCACCACCTAATAGTCCATAATCCTCTTGTCCCAAATTGCTTGTCACCCCTCAAAAGATTTTAATTTCCATTAATTACTCATAAGAAAAAATTAATATCCATTTGTAATTTATAATTTCATATATTTCAAAATGCGTATCATTACATATATTACATAGATAAATACTTCTAGACCATCAAAACGAGTTTTGATCGGTTAAAAATAGATTTTAACCATTAAAAATCGTCTTAGACTATCAAAAATGAAATAAGAAGAAGTCTATAGCACTTTTAACCTTTGAGATTTGTTTGCTCTCCTTCTCCTCCTACCAAAGTATGTTGTTTAGCTTGAGGACATTCACTAGGACCTTCTCTAGCTTTTTTCACACAACTCACAAGTGTATTCTTTCTTTTTCTCTAGGAAATGCTCACACTTTCTCTCTTGTATTCTCTAGCAAATGAACTAACCAACATGAAATAAGTGTAGAGCATCCTATTTATAGTCATCTACTAATCTAGCATCAACTCTCCTAATCCACCAATGTTGGTGAAATTAAGGCTAATTGGTGTTTACTATTGCATGGATTGATTTGTGGAATGACAAGTGATTGACTAGGGTTGGTTTACCTACTATGACATGGAGCAATTTAGAAGCAACTAGGACATCAAGCAATCCAAGTGGGACCCTCAAAAATCTCAGCAAAAATGGGATTTAAATCACCCATTTTTGATTTATTTTAATGTTTTAATTATATATATATACTCCTATATATATATATATATATAGGAGTATATGTAACAATGTTGACTAAATTTGACTTCCTATTAGGCTCCATGTTGGACTCTATGATTAAATATATTGGGCTCCTCCATTTAATTTGGTTGGGCTCAATTTAAATAACACATTGGACTAACATTAAATATTCTAGGTTACATTTAATTAAATTAAGCATTGGGCTTGTTTAATTAATTACATGGACTAGTAGTTAAATTAATTACATGGGCTACTACGTAAATGTAATTGACATAGTTTAACAACTCATTTGGATTTAAAATATAATCCATTTAGATTTGTTTTAGTTAATTATACCATCTTACTTCATTGCTTTAAATAAATATATACATACACAAGTATATCTATTTAATTATCTAATGCACAATTAATTAGTACAAAAATTTTAATTCATTGCTAATTATATAATAATTATAATTACAATATTTAATGAAATTCGTGGTCATTACATCCCCGGTGTGACCCTTTAGGTTCTCCATATTAAACCAATTATAGAATAAATCAATTAGAACAATTCTAATCTTATTCAAATAAATAAATTAAACCATTTAATTTATTTAATAAATAATATTTATTCTTATAATAAGAGTAAGCCCCTTTAGCGATCAACTACTTTTCAGATAATATAGATTTCAACATTTAATTGTAAAAGAACCTTTCAGCGATATAAGAGATGGAATTACTGTCAAGTCTTATTTTATTTGATCGTATGCATTTCAATTCACAAATGTATGACTCAAATGTTAATTAGAAACTCCTTTCTAATTTTTATTCCACCTTGGCCGAGGATTTCTGAGTTATCATTTATCGAATTACATAGAACATTCTCTCTATTTACTAGAAGTGGTAGATCCTTTGTTGACTATTCACTTACCTCCATGTACGACGTATTATTCCCGATCATATCCTTTGATTTACTCTAAAAGTCTTAAGAAATATGTCAAAGTATAATTCATCATACACGACGTACTATGATGTTCTTAAGTCCAAGGATCACTTGTATTACTATCACAAAAGAAACTCCTATTAACAGACAAGTAAAACTCAATTAGGTGTTCCTTGAGCGAGTCACGTTCAGTGAACTTATTCTCTAATAAACACTTACATACTTGCTTTAGTGTCTCTATACAAATGATTATGAGATCAATCATCATTTTCTTAAATGCAAGCATAGTATATACTAATCTATCTGGATTCATTAATCCCCATTTTAGTGATCCCACGATTAGGAACATTTTAATTTTTGAACTATCTTGAATCTAGATCTCATTGGCACGATCCTCATTATGACTCTAAAAGTATTACTCAAAACTATGGCTTTATCCATATAATTAATTCCGTTAATTAATCATGAATAACGAAATGCCTTAATACTTTTATTAATAAACGGCTAAAATTATAAAGTTTATGCATATCACTGATGATTGATTTTTATACCTATTTATTGGATACTTTTAGACTTGATAATTCGTGAATTCTTTAGCATTTTATGTTTGTTTTTATGTATTTAATCTTATTTAGGTTTTATATTACTTTTATATGTTTTTACTTTGTTTTGTAGGATTTTGGAATAAAGGCGGTTTGGATCAAAGCTTGGAGTTGCCAGATTTGGATTTTCAGCTTGCTGTTTACGCAATAGTCATTTGTGACCCAATTTAGACCTTTATACAACCATTATCTCTCAATTCATTCAACATGAAAGTTGTAGATATACTTCTCAGCTTTTCAAAACATCTTAAATCATCTCAATCGGAGGTCGGATGAGAGAGTTATGTCAGAAACACTGAAGGATGTTGCAGTAGTCCAAAAAGGAGCATATCTCGGCAGAATGTATGAGCGCCGCAGCGGTGATTTCCACCGCTGTAGTGGTGATACAAAACCAGAAATGAGCAGAATGTTTAACCGCCGCGGCGGCGGTGTATTATTCCTACGCGCAGAATCAATTTTAAAGAGGAAAACTGTAGCCCTAACTTTATAATTTCATTTCTTCTTCTTTGGGAGGTTGCTAGAGGCGATTTTGGAGGCCAAGAGAATATGAAAGGCACCTTCCATAGTTGCTAGGAATGATATTCAACATCAATTGAAAGCTATGGATTGAGGAGAGTTATGGGTTTTCTTTTCTCTTCCTTTATTTATGTATTCCATTGATGTTGGTTTATTTTTGAAACAAGTTGGATTATAAATCCAATGAATGGATGAATATTGATCCATTGATGTAATATCTATGTGTTATATTGAATCCATAACATGTTTAGCCATTGTGATTGGTGTTTTGCTCTCATTTAGCTATGTATATGTTGTATACATGTTGGATGTGGTATTACTCATTTGCTATGGTTTGAGCATGGAATTTATGTGTTGGGTGTCTAATGCTTAGTTTAATTGAATCTCTCTCTCTCTCTCTTAGTTGGTTGTTGTGGCATTTGTGAGTTCTTTGAAAGAAGAATTTCATTGTGCACGCCAAGTGTTCGACAAAATGTCCAAATGAAGTTTGGTTTATATTTTGCATATCTTTTTGTGTTTCGTTGGCTATGGTTTATTGTCTCTTGGATGGCACCATATGAATTGGACTGTCAGGGTTAGTTCTTCATGTTAAATTGCTTGGTCGAGTGATTAGTTTGGTAACCTATATGAAATTGGAAAATGGATTATAGGTTTGGACCCCACTATGATAGCATGTGTTGTGCTATGTGTTCTTAGGAGCGTATGCATAATTTGTGTGTAGGATAGACATATACCTATGTGCAACATGTAACCAATATAAGAATTTGTGCTTCAAATCTTTGCTTTGCTATTTCTCATAAACATATAGTGAAATGCTTAGTTTGGGTGTCCTTGTCTGAATTCTGTCGAATGGGATAGGTTTGGATTTGGTATGTTTATATATCCTTCAAAAGAGGCGTATAAATACTATTGTATTCTCGGTTTACAAGTCATCGTGACCGTAAGACCAAATAGAGAGAGTTAGGAGAATAAATGAAGTATTGGGAGAAAATGTAATCATAGGTTAATCTATCTTTACTGTTTTAGTAGTTTAAATGTTAATTTACATTATATCCATTTACATTTCACTTCCTTCGTTCAATCAATCGTTTAAATTAAGTTCGACTTAATGAAATAGCTATTTGGGAAATCGTTAGAACTAATTCCTCGTGGGATCGATACTTTACTTTCACTTTATTACTTGTTAACCGTGTATGCTTGCACGTTATTCACTCAAACGAATTTAAGATCGGAACTTATCTAGTAAAATAAAATATAAATAAATAGTTTTGATTTCGACCAATAATCACGTCAAATGTGATTGGCTTGAGGGCATACTACTTTCAATTGGGGTCATCTTAACCCAGTCCAGAGTGCTTCAAAGTTGAACAAGCTATCATATTTTGCTTCAAGGCAACAAATAACGAGGTTGAGTATGAAGCGATTCTGGCGGGGCTAAGATTGGCTAAGATTTTGGAGGTTTGTCATATTCTTATCTTCAGCAATTCACAGTTGGTAGTTAAGCAGATTTAAGGAAAATAGGAAACTCGTTGTAAAAAGATGACTAAGTATTTATCCGAAGTAAAAATGATGTTGTAGAGGTTTAAATCCTATTCCCTTCATGGTATAGAATGAAATGGGAATACGGTGGTAGACGGATTGTCGAAGTTTGCTGCTACTCATGTGGAAGACTTTGAGGGTTCAGTGTACTTGGAGATACTCAATAAGCCCAATATATCGAGAAAAGAAATGATGCCCATTGAGATGATGAATTGTTGGATGACACCTTATCTGGAATACTTGGCTGGCGAAAAGCTCCTAATGGATAAGCTAATGGTAAAAAAGATTAAGTATCGAAGCTCTTATTTCTATCTAATAGATGGGGAACTGTATAGGCAGCTTATTTGTCACCGTTATTGAAGTGTTTGGTCCCATCAGAGGCATCGTATGTACTTCAAAAGGTGCATAAAGTGATTTTTGGGGATCATACGGGGGCTAAACCATTAGCATATAAGTTGGTCAAGCAGGGGTATTACTGGTCGAAGATGTTCCAAGAAATAAAAGAATTCATGAAGAAATGTTTGAAGTGTCAGCTGAATAGCCCTGTACTGCACCAACCTCTAGAGGAGTTATCATCTGTGTTATCCCTGATCTCGTTTGCAATCTGGGGGATCGATTTGTTAAGGCCTATGCCCAAGGCAAAGGGACAACTTCATTATATAGTGGTAGTTATCGATTATATGACTAAATGGGTAGAGACTAAACCACTTCGACATATTACCGAGTAAGATTGTTTGTAGTTTTGAAAGAGTACGTGGTATTCCACTTTGGCATTCCAATGCTGTTAGTTTTAAACAACGATTTGCAGTTTATGGGTTCAGAGTTCGAGTAATTTTTGAAGGATTTGGGAATTCAGCATCAGATGACTTCGATTACTCATCCTCAGTCTAATGGTCAAGTGGTGGTGACTAATCAGACTTTACTTAATGGTATCAAAAGAAGATTAGCTGAAACTAAGGGTAGATGGCCAAGAGAACTTTAAAGCGTCCTTTGGTCTTATCGGATTACGCCTCAAACGACTATTGGAGATTCTCCGTTTAAATTGGCATATGGTACTGAAGCTCTAATTTCGGTTGGGATCAGATCTACTTAATTTTGGGTGGTGAATTTCAAATAGTTATACAATGAAGAAGGGCTTCGACTTAATTTGGATTTGTTAGATGAGGTTCGGGAAGTTGCAGTTGTAATGACACGAATTTTGGAAATATGTAAAATAGTAATTGACTAATGGATATTCAAGTTTTGAATGAGAAATTAATGGGAAATTTAAAGTTTGAGGTGTAACAAGTATTTTGGGACAAACCAATTACATTGTATTAGATGATGGAATTAAATTTAAGTTTAATGAAATAAATTTGGATCAAAATGGAATTAAATTGGATTTAAATTGAGCAAGAATTGATTTAAGGGGAATTTCATGAGAATTATTGCCTAGAGAATTAACAAATGTCCATAGTACCCTTGACAATATAATTAATGGCATTTGTATCCTTTTAGTGAGAAATGACTAACATATCCCTAGCTAAGCATGTGAAAGGTCAAGGATACCCTAACCATGCATGGTTAAACTAACCAATGCATGGTTAGTTGTTGAAAATTATATACTATGCATATATGTATAATACTTGCAAATATCAAGTGTTCATTTTTCATACTTAGCAAGAACTTTCGTGAGAGTTCAAGAGAGAAAGAAAGAAAGGAGCTAGGGATCAAGAATCTCAAGGATTTCAAGAGAAGTTGTTAAAGAGAAGTAAAAGATATACCAAAAGTGGATCATCAAGCATTAACAAGCTTTGTAGCAAGGAGAAAAATAGTTAAAAGAAGGTATAATTTGTGTTCAAACCATGAGACTTGTTAGTTATGTGCTTAAATTCAAAAGATGAAGTAGCCATGCACGTAACTTTGGCTATACATGTTGATTATATGAATTTTTGTGAGCCTATGTGTTATTTGAGTAATTGATCATGAAACCCTAAGCTTATATGTGTTAAAACTAAAGGTGGTGTACTATTCATATGAATATTTAAACTAAAAGCTAGGATTTAAAGCATGATTAAGTGTTAAATATTACTAAACATGATGGAAATATTGTTTGAGAGGATGGAGATGTGTGATACATGCATTATCATATATTAGAGAGCATCAAAGAAACCTAGATGGGGTAAAAATCATATTTTGTGAAGGTTGATTGAATACTAGGCTATCTTTTGTGCCTAAACCAAATTATAATCTATAAAGTATTTTGGAAGATGCATGTAGAAGTCACACAAGCACACAAAGTTGCTAAACGAGTATGTGTTGAGATATATGTGCATAGTGTGTAAGAATTCAAAGTTGGTTTGTGAAGAAATGATATCAAATAGGTGAAAATGCAACCAATGTGTGATTATTGGCCATTTTGGTTAATTAAATGTCAAACAAGGCCAAACATGTAAGTTATACGTAAATACACGTGTTAGAATCGATTTCAAAGCCATTTGGTGCATATGGCGATAAATGACCATTTCAAACGTTTTAAAACGTTCGCCGATGACCAAAACGAATTATTTGGAAAAAATAGGACTAAATAATGATTTTTAAAAGTTTCGAAGACCCACGCAAGTCAATTATATGCTATATGTGTTATGTGAACTGTTGGAATTAATGAATTCAAATTAGGGCCAAAGATAGCATCATTTTTGGAAAGAAAAAAATTTCAGAATCTGCAGCACTGCGCCGGGGCGGGGTGATTTGAACTGGAGATGGCGTCGGGGCGCAGTGCAACTGCAAGGAATGCGCGGACAGCGCGTTCAGTCATCGTCGGGGCATTGTCTGGCCGAGAAGATCTCGTTGGGGACGCGGTACTTGGCGCCAGGGCGCAATCCTGCTACCTTGAAAAAAATTAATTTTTAATTCCAAAAATGCAATGTTTTGATATTTAATGATAGAAACACATATATATATATGTAAACCATAATTTGATAAAAATAATCAATATGGTGGATATTAGTACATATATGAACAATATGTTATGTGATTAGGGTTATGTAAAGTTAAAGGTAGCTTGTTTAGCAAGTTATGGCGTGCATGTGTATGTAACTAATGCATGAACCAATATTGTGGTCATATAGGTTATAGACGGGATAATAATATGCCAATTATGATAGACGAGGATGAAAGCAAGTTTTCTAACTAAACTTCTAATCGTAGTTCTTTGAACAGACATTACTTCTAATCGTAGTTCTTTGAACAGACATTCCTGTTATATATTCATGTGATCATATAAAGTTCGTTCACTATTGAACTATTTTGAAAAGGTTAATACCAATCTTGATTCTGGCTAGACACATAAAATGATATATGTTGAAATCAGATGTTCATTGTTATGTGCTTCAATCCACATTGTTGTGGTGCAGATTCTATGATATACTGTAATAGAACAACCTTAATAAAGGGGAATAAAGTATATACATTATAATTTTATGACGTGGTTGCGTCGCTAGATGTTTATGTTGTGCACAATATAAAGGTACAATGGGCTGATCACCCAGAGTACACATCTAATTGGAACAGCAGTCTTTTGACTAATCTAGGCAATATCATTCTATACGATTGGTATTGTTCTAAACGAATTCTTGGTCTTGTGACCGTACAGCAAATAAATCTTATTATTCCAATGTTCATGTAAAGTCAGATTTTTAGTTCTTGATTCATTTGTTGAACTAAAGTTGATCAGCCTATTCCAATGGTTCGGTTTATTGATATCCATTCAGTTATCATGTATAATTCAATTAAATTGTTTATGATTTTTCTTATTCATCAGAAATTATCATGATATCATTTGTTGATGTACTTACTGAGCTGTTTATGCTCATTCTTGCTTTTATTCATGATATTTCAATTAAACCAGAGAAGGCCGAGGGGTCGGGTGTAGATAAAGAAAAAGGAAAAGTCAGTCAACAATAAATGTTGTATTAAATAATGTTGTATTTATTATTATGTTTTGTAATATGTTAGATACGACAGCTTGTATATATAAAGGTATGTAGAACCTGGGATTAGTTATGAATGAACGTAAATTAAGTTTATTATTATTATTTTGTTTAGATTGGATGGATGAGATGACAGGGTAGAATAGTTGCGTGAGCACCGAACCCGTGGTTCAAGGGACCCGGATTTAGGGGCGTCACAACAGTGTTGAGGTTGGCTGTTTATCAGCAAAGGACTGCTAGACATTATAATAGGAGGATTCGATGGAGGAGGTTTGAGGTTGGGGATTTAGTACTTTGGGAAGCAAAAGCATCAACTCCTCATAATGTAAGCATGTTGATGTCGAACTGAGAGGGACCTTATGACGTCGTTGAATTATTAAAACCTGGGACTTACAGACTTTGGGATATAGACAGGTAAGAACTCAAAAATACTTGGCATACTGGTAGACTTAGAAAATATTATAAATAGACAGTATGCAAATATTTTGGCAATTTATTCTTGTAACAATCAATTAAAATAAATAAAAGGAGCATTTATATTCATTAAATTGTTATTTACATAAATTGTTTAAATATCTTTTAAGGCTGCAATCGAGTTGAATCGATCCAAATTCGTGACTATTCGGATTCGATTCGATACAAAAATATCTTACTCGTATTCGATTCGAATTCGAAATAAAATTTAAACAATGTACTTGTGAGGACCCGAATTTTCGGGATTTTCTTAATAAAATTAAATAGGAATTTAATTAACAAAATTATCAAGTTTATTTAAATTATTGGTGATATTTTATGTGATTTAAGGTATGTGAAGGGATTTAATTGGTTAATTAAATCTGTACAAAGATGGTGATGAATTGTGTTGAATTAAAATAATTGAAAAGTAAATAAATTGTTTTAAAATAATTTATGAAGAATAAAAGAAATTACATGTAATGGTACAATAAAATTGTACAATTATAAAGAGGTGCATAAATTATTATTTAAATATTGTTATGTGGTAATGTGAGATATAAAAATTAGATATGTATATATATATACATTTGTATATATATAAATGTACATGTTTAATTAATAATTATAAATTATATTGATTATGAAAATTAAGAGATTAATAATTAAATTAATCCAAATTTAAATGAAAAGTTAATGAGAGAGTTGGTAAAATTGTAATTATTGATTTTAGATTTAATCAAAAATTATGGAGGAAGTTTAGAAATTAATTGAGAAGGAAAGTAATTATATAAATTATATAATAGTAGATTATATAATTTATACAAGAAATTAAGGTAAGGTATGAAGAAAATAATAATTATATAAATTATATAAGAATAGTTATATAATTTATATAAGGTGATTAAATTGAATAAGGATGGAGGAAATTTTTATAAATTGTACCTTGTAAAATAGAAATTATTAATAAGAAAGAAATAATTATATAAATTATATAATAATGAATTATATAATTTATATAAGGGAAGTTAGTGTAAATAGTAAGGGAATATAATTATATAAATTATATAAAAAATAATTATATAATTTATATAAGGAGAATACATTAATTAAGAAAGGAAATATAATTGTACAAATAGTACAATATTTTATTATGGTGTATATTTAAAGTGTGATAAATTATAAAGAAATGGAAAATAAATGAGGAAAAGAAATGTTTTAAATTTATTAAAATTATTTTTATTATATAATGGAATTTTTATGATTTTTATGGGGAATAATATTTCAGAAACGTAAACATGTTAGTGTAACATGTTGTTCAAATAACGAAGTGAAAAAGTGTGAAAAATAATTTCTATAAGCTATATGAATTATTTTATGATTTTTGGAGGTATAAATTACCTCATATAATTACATGCATATCATTATGCGTGTATAAAATTTGTCAAGTAAAATACCTGAAAAAGGTATTAATATTATTTATAAATCAAATTATGATTTTTAGTAAATTAAAATAAATATTTTATATACATTATATAAAATATTTATTACACGTAATAATTACGTAATGTATAAAAATTATTTAATTTTGCATGGTTGTTGCTATTCGAATTTGGCAAGGTCGGTGGACTTGAGCAAATTGTTAAAAATAATTCATACAAGTTAAGCTTAATAAAGGAAAAGCAAGAAAAGGAAAGAAAAAGCTAACAAAAGAAGAAATAAAAAGAACACAACAAAACTCTCTCCATTTTTCTTCTTCTCCACCAAACACCACCCCATGCCACCCCAAAATCACCATAACCACCAAGTGGAATAATATTTGGTGCCATGAAGAAGGAGAATTAGCTTCAAAGGAGAAAGCTTTAAGCCTTGGAAGGTATAAAAGTTAATTGTTTAATTTTATTTTGATATTTATGGGTGATAAACTAATTTTATGAAAAATTAGTAAATAATTAGAATAATTGTTCTAATTAATTTTTGGATGAATATGTGTAAATTATATAATTTTTAGAGGTATTATGTTGGGAAAAGTTTGATCAAAATGGTGTAATTTGTTGTTTGGTTAACCTACTGTTGTCGGAAAAAGAAAGAAGAAAACAAAGGCCGCCCGCGCATTGTGCGGCGGCCAGTTTTTTTCGGAAAGCCGGACCGAAACGTCACCGTTTGGGGCGTGATAACTGGGCGACCGCGCCATGCGCGACTGTCACGAACAGTGGCTCCAAACGACGCCGTTTGGTAGAAGCTGGAAAAGGACTGTCGCGCCATGCACGACCGATGTCTTTGGCGGAAATTATGATTTTGCCCCCGACCTTTTTCGGAAATGACCAGCGTGTCCTAAACGCGCGAAAATTATGAAAATGCCTCTAGACTTTCCGAAAAATTTCGGTTATATCCCTAAAGGTGCGGAAATTACCAAAATGCCCCAGAAATTGTTTTTAATTGAAATAAATGTTTAAAATTGTTTAAAAAATATATAAATTTTCTAAAAATATAGAAATGATGTTTGGGCATTAAATTTAATATTTTTGTAAAAATATTAACTATAGGGAATTAATATTTAAATATTTTAAATATTAATCTAATGAGTTTAAAAGTTGGAAAATGATTAAATGAAAATTCGGACAACCAAATATGCTAAATTTTATCTGATGAGCCGGGTTTTTCGTATTGAATATGTTTGATATTAAGTTAAATTAATATCATAAAGAGATAAATAATTATTAATTGATTATTTTATGATCATAGGTTGTACAAGAAGCATTATAGAAAGAGTATTTATTATTTAAATCTATAATCCAGGCAAGTTCTTCAGTACTTTATGTTAAATGATTATCTGTTATGATATGTAAATTTTAGTTTCAAATGCATATAAATTATGTGTTATGTGATCTGTGAATAATATGACAAAGATGTGTACTTTGTGCAATAATATAAATATATGTGGGATATAATGCTTGAATAGAAGTGTAACGCCCCCGAAATTCGACCAATCTTATTACCTTAAATTTTAAATTTATTAAACATTATCTTCCTTACGTCCAAATTTCGGTTCGTTAATAAATCTTTAATATCCTTAATTGATCCATTAGTTGATTTCAAAATCATCAAGTACAAATTTTTCGGTATAAATTTTTTCTTTTTCTCAATTCAATCATTGTATTAAAATATTTGGATATTTAAAATCTTTACATCTGGATCCTAATCCCTGGATCGCAACCTTTACTTATTCTTTTCTTTCTGTAACCCGTATCATAAAGGTCAACATTCAACATTTAATGTCATTTATATCCATACAATATTCTTATGTCGTAATTCATAGTCAGACATATAATAGTCTCTATCATAATATTCATGTTGAACAATTACAGTTCACAATTTAAACTATACTCGTCATATTCAGATCCAACTTATCTGTACATACAGCATATCAATATAACTTTGACAATTATCCACCTTAAATCATAATACAAACATTTAATAATCACATTCACAACCTTTTAGGAAAACCCGTCTTTACATCATCTGATATTTTTGAAATTTATTTCTTTCCTGCAAAAATGTATATTAAGCAAGTAATGAGCACAATGGCTCAGCAAGTTCAACAGTTTATACTTCACTTAGCACATACCTTATCATGCTTGGTGTGTGTCATGCATTACGTGTTGTGCCTCTACTATAACAATATATCTCATATCATTGCACAAAGTACCCATAGCCGTCATATTATCCACAGATCACATAACACATAATTTATATTCATTTAACAAATATTATCATATCATAACAGTCAACATTTAACATTTAAGGACTGAAGAACTTGCCTGGCGTCCAGTTATTTAAATTGATAGCTCAAACCCTTAACTCGATCAACCTTTCCATACCTTGATAATTCCTCCTTTGAAGCTTCAAATATTTTCTTCTTCTCCCTCTTGGTGTAGCCATGGTGGTTATGGGTGACATGGTGGTGGCGGGTGGTGGCAGGTGGTGTTGCTTGTTGCTTCTTTTCTTATTTCTTTTCATAACATGATTTATTATTAATTTTAATACCTCTTTTGGGTACTTTACTTGATAAATTTTGTACATGCATAATGACATGCATGTAATTATTTGAGGTAATTTATACCTCCAAAAATCATAAAATAATTCACATGACTTATAAAAATTATTTTTCATAATTTATCACTCCGTTACTCGGACAACATGTTATTTTAACATGTTCACATTTCTGAAATATTATCTTTCATAAAAGTCATAATAATTTCATTATACATAAATAAAATTTTTAATAACTTAAAACATTCCTTTTTCTTATTTATTATTCAATTTCTTTAATATTCACATTAACTTTCCTTATATAAATTATATAATTTAATATTGTATAATTTATATAATTACATTATTCCTTTTTAAATAATTTCCATTTTACACAAAATACAACTTATAAAATCTTTCTTCCCTCCTTATTCAATTAAATCTTCTTATATAAATTATATAATTATTCCTATATAATTTATATAATTACTATTTTCCTCATATTTCATTTTAATTTCCTTATATAAATTATATTATTATATAATTACTTTCCTTCTTAATTAATTTCCAAACTTTCACCATAATTATTGATTAATTACATAATCAATATTTTTAATTTTACTAACTTCCTCATTAACTTTTATTTAACTTTGGATTAATTTAATTATTAATCCCTTAATTCTCATAATTGATGAAATTTATAATTATAACAATTAAACATAACCACACATATATATACAGATGTATATATATACATATCTAATTCATACATTTCACATTACCACATAACATCATTTACTTTCTGTACCTCCACAACAATTTCTAAATATCAATAATTTCATTAAAGTTTCTCTTATTTTTCGTAAATTATTTTTAAACAATTTATTTATTCTTTAATTATTTCTATTCAATCACCATTTGTCATCATCTTTATACCGTTTTAATTTACCAATTAAATCTCTTCACACATTTTAAATCACATATAATTCACCAATAATTTAACAAACTTGATAATTCTGTTAATTAATTTCTTATTTAATTTTTAAAAAAAAATCTGAAAATTCGGATCCTCACATTCTTCCCCCCTTAACAAGATTCCGTCCTCGGAATCATAATTATCGTAATATTCATACTTATTTTATTATAGCACCTTGCTATACCTTTATCTTGATAAATCACAATTATTTCCAAAATAATCATATCTTACCTCGTTAATTTCTATAACTCACATGGATAACCCCATAATTGTCGTAATTGTTAGAATACACAACTCTTAATTCAATTCACAATTCCTCTGTAATATTACATTTCATAATTCTTAATGCACTTATCAAAATAACTTCTCATTCTCTGAAAATTTTCTTTTCTTTAATCGCATTTACCCTTACTCAATCCACTTATTTCATACTCTTTAATGCACCTCACTTATACCCTACATATTCATCCTTCTCTTCTTAGTTCATATAATTCTTCTTCACATTTCATAAGTCATTCCTTAATACTTCTATCATTTAACATTAGGTTTTAAATACTAACCTTTACTTAATTTATCATAATTCTTATTTGGAATTATTCTAAAATTTCTGGGTGTCACAAGAAGCACATCACATGATGTATGACACACGCAGAGCATGTTAAGTTATGTGCTACGTGAAGCATGAAAGGTGTAAACTGTTGAACTTGCTGAGTTGTTGTGCTCATTACTTGCATAATCTACATTTTTGCAGGAAAGAAATAAATTTCAAGAATATCAGATTATGTAGAGACGAATTACCATAGAAGATCGTGAATGTTATTGTATATTTTCAATAACATAATTTAATGTGGATACAATTACTAAGTTTATATTGATGTTTTGTATGTACATAAATGTTGGATCCGGATAGAATGAATAGACTTAAATTATGAATCGTGATTATTCAAGATGATTGTTACGATAGGGAATATATACATGTCTAATTGAATTATGAAACAAGAAAATTGGTATGAATATAAAGTTTTGAATATTGAGCTATTTGATACTGGTTACAGAAAGAAAACATAAAGGTTGCGATCCAGGGACTAAGATCAAGATGATAAGTTTTAAATATTCACATATTTTGATACAATGATTGAGAGACAAGAAAAAATTTATACCAAAAATTTTGGTAATTGATAATTTAGAGTTAATTATTGGATTAAAGGAGAAGATTAAGGATTTATTAACAAACCAAAATTTGGACGAAAGGAAAATAATGTCTAATAAATATGAAAATTAAGGTAATAAGATTGGTCGAATTTCGGGGTCGTTACAGTACTCATATTCGACTCAATGACATACAATGATACTAGAGATCGACTCGAAATTATGTTCGAACTACTCATTTTGAAATGAACTCTAGTAAAAACGAACTTATATCATATTATTGATTCCAAATTTACAGTTTACAATATAGAATTTTGAAAACTTTAAGGCACATGAATTATAAATTACACATTAGCAGGCTAGCAGCAGAGCATACGAATTCAAGTTTCCAGTAAGCATATCTTGTTTCCAGCAGGCAATAACATTAGCATTAAAGTTTCTAGTAACAGCACTGCAAGTCTGCAAGTGTTAAAGTCCAGTAGCAACAGGAATACAGTATTCAAGTGTCTAACTCCAGCAGCACGCGAGTTTCTACAGTTCTATTAACTTTATTGCATCAATCCTTTAATTTCATTTTTCATTCTTTAAGCTTCCAAGTTCCAAATCACAAGTCCTAAGAATAAAACAGTGTGTTTGTATATATATACAGATACACATGTGAGTTTTTAAGTATTTAAATCCATGCCAAACACCACTCAAAATGGATAAATTAAGATGGGTTAAAGGGAGTGCAGTATACCTTAATGGATGATACTACAAGACCCCAAATTTAAAGAGAAACAGATGTCACTATTTTCCAATAAAGCTTCTCTCGTGATTAAAATGGTGGCCACTGAATAAGTTTTATGCTAGGATCTAAAGAATAAGGAACCAACATTAGATCCATCTCCCTACAATAAACAAATACACACTTTAGTTCCAACTGCCTCACATGATAAGAAAGATTACTAGACTAAGAATAACTAGAAGTTAAAAAATCTTTCCTGTCACTTATGAGATCTTCTTCGCGGAAGCAACAAATTACTTCATTCCATAACTGAACAAATTTTGCAGCTTCACTTCTCCTATTTACGGTAACCTGTACACCAGAACATTATTACTAGACTTCAATAATTCTACCAGTTATTGTTTGTGCCTATATATGATATAATAGAACAAAAAATGCAACCTCACCAAAATGTTTTGAGAGCGTAAATTCCTTTTTTTTAGTCTGAACAAAAGGCACCAAAAACACATGTTGAATACACCAGGTAATGATTGGAACTGGGACCTTAGCATACCCAGAGTTCATCTATGAGAAGAAAATGAATATGAGGATAAACCCGCAGAATAACACACTACAGATAAAAACAAATAACCTAAAATTTGAAAATGCTTAACTCAACATGAACTGCGAAACCTAATTATTTAATTATACAATAGTACTAAAAGAATGATAGTTGTACACCCATTTTATCTTAGTACAATAAGGATTTGCATCACCACCAAATGAAAGTGTGGTCATAATACACTACAGAGAATCTTTCCTTTCACTAAAAATGACAGTGCAAGACAATTTAACATGAGACAAGAGTTCATGCAAGTAGAAATGGAAAACAAGTTTATTTGAGAAAAAAGTGTAGAGGGTTACCTCTCCTAGCGGATCAAAGGCCCCAATGACACCACCTACTAGAGTTGAAAATATCGCAGGTGTCTATAAAATATACCTAGATAAAAGTTAAAAATTCTATGAGATACATCATTAAGCAAAAACTGGCCTTATAACTTTTATTAAAAATACTTCTGTTAAAAATTGAAAATATTAGTAATAGCAAGTATATAAAAAAGCAAATAAATGATATATTACTACGTACCAAAAGTACTAGTAACCAGAGTGAAGCAATAGCTCCATAGTGATTCCTATCTCCATTGACAAATTATCTTCACTAAAAAGTTGAGTACCAAACTCAAAAATTTGACATTTTTAGAAGAACAAAAAATTAAGGTTTCAAATTATTTGGGAAAAATGAAATTGAAGGTATTAGGTTATATATAAATGATTAGTTAGTAATTAGCAATTTTGTAGACAAAAATTAAATAAATATAAGAGTCTCTTACTCTTCTCAATGGGAGGAACTCCGAAGTCAGAACCAGTAAACAAATATATATTCAGATTATCAAAAACCAGTAGAGTAGAGCTGTAGCCTGTAGAGACTAAGGGCCTTTAAGTTTCTCCATAAATTGATGAAATTACACATGGTAAATCAAAGAGATGGGAGGAACTCCGAAGTCAGAACCAGTAAACAAATATATATTCAGATTATCAAAAACCAGTAGAGTAGAGCTGTAGCCTGTAGAGACTAAGAGCCTTTAAGTTTCTCAATAAATTGATGAAATTACACATGGTAAATCAAAGAGGCATAGCCATGTAAACTTAAATCATAATCTATACCTCATAAATCCTTCACAAATGCGTGCGGTCGAGTAATTGATCGAGTTAATCACCAAGAATCGAGCTACTCGAAGAGAAATTTGAGCAAACTCCAGCTTGCTTGCATTCGACTCATGTAAACTGTCAAGCTGATTATGAAGCTCTAATCCGCTCATTTTGTTGCTCGAATTCATGCATGTTTTGTGTTTTACGGAGTCGAATTCGGTTCAATCCCGAACCGTTCGGGCTCATTTGCAGCCTTAATATCTTATAACTGTTCTGAAGAAATAATAAAAATAAGGTTATATTTATGTTAACATGTTTGGAGGGTTGTTGTCAAGGTGGTTGCCGTTGGGTTGAGTGTTATTTAGAGGGTTGTTGTCGGGTTGTTGTTTGTTGGATTGTAATCAGGTTCGTCCTCTTTGTCATCGAAGAATCCTACCGTTTTGGGGTTGATACCACTAACTTAGATCTTTGTGAGGGCGACTTGTTATCCCTTGGTGGATGACTATCTCCTCGACAAGGGAAGGCGGTGATCGGTATTCGGTTATTATTTCCTGGCGTGGGTAATCGGTAATGGTTTTGATCTTGAGGGAGTCCTACTTTTTTTTGAGATCGGTAGCATATTTTTGCAACCTTTTTTGTTAACTTCTTGGAGTTCGCTGATAGTATCTTTTTTGGCTTTGATTTCTTCATGGAGTTGGGTGTGTTGGCTTCGAAGTTCTTCATTTTGTTGTCTGAGGTTGTTTTGTTGTTGAAGCTCGTTATGAAGTTCCTTGTTTGCTTCTTCAAATTGTTCCAGTGAGTCTTTCGCAATGTCGTGGGCATCGTGCACCTGTTGGAGGTCGAAAGTGTACTCCTCATTTTTTGCTTTTAGGATTTTGTTTCGTGCTTGAAATTCTTGAAGTTTGTCAATTAGTTTGCGGTTGGATACGGTGGCTTCGGTTAATTATAGTTGAAGGGTTTTATTTTGGGAGATGAGTTCGGTGTTGCTCTAGGCTTCAGTGGTAAGTTTCTTATTTTTTGTTCGATGTTCTTTGAGTTGCATGCTCAGTTAGTGATTCTGTTTAGACGAGTTAACGAACTTAGTCCTCATTTTTTTGATTTGGTTGCGGAGGCTCGCTCTTTCTTTCCTTAAGGCGTTGATTATTTTGTCCAAGCCAGCTCTGGACAACTCTTATTTTACAAGTCAACTGTACATTGCCATTAACTGCATGAATCAGGGAGGATAGTAGGTATTCAAGGGATGGGAAATTGAAAGTTGAGTTCGAGAATGTGAAATAAAGATTACATACCCTTCCTTGTTGAACCACCATACCAAGGAGCAATTCTCTGTTGGTGTAATAATCAAATAAGGCATTGTCAAGAGGAAGGTTAAAAGAGTCACAGAGTTTATAAGGCATGTCTTTAGGATTGTCAGGCCAAAAGGATAAGTTATTGAAATTTTTTTGAGTCGTTCATCTCAGAAAGGGTTGTAGGTATTGGTCTCGGAGGTTGAAGTGTTAGTCTGGTTAGGAAGGGTAGAGGTTGGGTTATTTTGTTGATTGTCTGTAGTTTAGGTTTGTGTAATGATTTCTTCAGGGTGTTGTGGTTAGGTAGTTTTTTTGATTTGTTGGGAGATGGGGTCGGCAGTTTATTTTGAGGGGGTTAATTTGGTAATGGGACGAGCAGTTGGCTCTGGTTCAATTGTTTGTGTGGTTGTGGTTGGATGGGGAGTACTTGTCGCGGTTTGGGGTGCAATTTTAAGGTGAGCCTTCACGAGTCGTCTCCGCTTTTGTTTTATGAGGTTGAGTTTTTTGATTTCGGATAATTGTGAGATATGTCTCTTTTTGGTTGGTGCATCTGTAGAAATTCTTGTTTGGGTTTGGTGATTTGGTGTTTAGGTTCAGAGGTTTGTTGTTCAAGTGAGGGAATTTGTTATGGGGGTTCGGAAAGTTGATTTTGGGGTTTGACGGTGGTGTCGACGAGTGTGGTTGAGTTTTTATGTTTTATGGCTATCTTTTTAGTGTGCTTTGGTGCGTTGGAAGGGCTCAGTAAAGTCTTCGGATGGATCCACAATAGGGGCATTAAGTGGGTGTTCTAAAAGAGGGATAGATTGAACAGGTTAAACAAGTAGGGGTTGTTCTTCAATGGTTGGGTCAGAGGGTTCATCAATAATGTATTCTTCTGGGCCAAAAATGGCACTGGGGCTTGGTGGTGAGGTATGGAAGCCTGGACTTGTCGTTTGATCAGCACTACTACAAGGAAGTGGGATCAGATTTAGTATGACAAGGGGAAACGAGTATATTATAACAAATGATATTCAATTTGTATAAAGAAAATGAGTTTGTATACTTACAATTATGGTCGAATGGCCATTGTTCGTTGGAAAGGAGCTCTAAATCCTAGGGTTCGATCGGAATCTTCTTGCAGAAGGTGTGGAATTCCTTTTTGCAGTCTGAGGATAGTTTTTCATATCCTAAAGTGAGTTTTTGGGGTTCTCCCCAGGAAGGTAGCTGGACTACGTCTGTGTTATAGATGAAGAACCAGCCTGGATGCCATCTAGGCTCGGGGACTGGGAATCTTATTTAGGCATCAGAAACCCGGCTCTTTAGTTTTGCCTAGGGTGAAAATGGAGAAAAAGAAATCAATAGAGGGGCATAGCAGAACGCTATGAAACAAATAAGGTGAATGTAGAAGTTGGGGAGGAGTTGGGACAAGCCAATACCAGTAAGGGTAAAAAAAGTATTAATGAAGTCGTGAAAGGGGAAAGGGAGGCCATATTTGAGGGATTGGGTGTGGACAGAGACGTATTTCATGTCTCTCTATAATATATCTTTTCGGTGTGATGGGGAGCTTAAAGGTCGTATTGCTGAGGGGATCTAAAATTCATTGCGAATTTCGTCCAAGGATTTAAGGGTGACATTAGAGACGATGTGGCATTGTTAATGGTTTTATCTGAGTGATTGGAGGTTCAGTTTGCTTGTTCTTGTTTCATAGCCTCGATCAAAACGAGGCTTACTGGATCAAAAGTGATGGGGGAGAAGCGTTCCATTGGTATCAGAGAGGGTTAACTGAAAATGAAGCTTTACTAGTGAAAGGTTATCGTGTTCTGTCTGTTGTAGAGGGAAGAAGTGAGCGGGGAAGGCAAAAAGGGTTTCTAGTGGAAGATGGAAATGGTGAGGCATGTGATTTTAGAAGGAAGTAAAAATTAGAATAGTAGGTACAGTAAATGGAGGTAAGCAGAGTTAATGCCTAATCAATGGGTAAACATGGGGGAATATTAGGAAACGTGTGAAATGATTACCCTGTAGTGACGTTTTTTGGTGGACATGGCAGTTAAATTGTATTTTGGCCTTTTCTAATTTATCCAGTTATTTTTATGGTGTTACTCTCCTATTAAAATTCTTTATAATAGAAGAGTCCGGGGGTAATGTTGGAATATAATTTATTGGGCCCGAATTTGGTGTGGGTCCAATATTATTATTTGTTTGGTGCATGGGTTGGATTGATCTTACACACTATGATGAGCCCAATGTTTGGGCCCAGTCAAATGTCCTTTTTTGGGCGACTTGGTAATTTAGGAGGGTTAAAGTGCATACTGAATTAGAATTCCAAGTTAGAGAATGATTCCGGATCTTAGGGATGGTAAGGATTGATCTATCAACATTATATTCCCAATTGAATTCTAATAAAGGGATTCACAATCCTAATTAGTTGCATTTATCACATGTTGATAAAAAATTATAAATAAGGCTATAAGCGTGGAGAAATAGGTGACACAATTCTTAATCATAAAATATCAGTTATTTCCAGCAGATTTATACTCTTCATTGTTTGCGATTTTTGGTCTGTACTTATTTTTACGCCGGAGCATCTCCGGACGGCCCTTTTGGGGATTGTTAACGGTCATTACTAGTGCAAGTAGCTTATTGTTTGATGATTGGCAGTGGCGGATAAAATCACACGTCAACAATAAGAATAAAGTCATTAATATATTTCACCAAATAATATAAATTTGTATGTTTTTGCATTCATACGATTGAATTTATCCACACAAAAAAAATTATAAAAACTACAATTTTAAATCTACGAGGAATATAAGTAGTATATATACCAATAGATATCACCCTTTTTCAAATAAGTTTAAATTTATCTATTTGTGGTCCGGTATAAATTTCAAATAGAACTTTTATTTTATAATAGAGTGCAAATGAAGAATTGTAAAATACAAATAGGATTACCAAACGTTTATAACATTGCAACAAGCACAATCCACTTATAAGCTTAATTTCCTCAAGTTTTAAAGGACCAAATACTTTGTGCTCCTATAGGCATTCTTAGCAAACACATTGCAAAGCACCTTTTCACTTGCAATTAATTAAAATTTCTGATAGTTAATTTAACGATGCTAAATTAATAGCAAATTCTGTTTGGCAAAATAATTTAGCAAAGCAAACTAGTATTGCCTTCGATATTTAATAATGTCTTCTTTGATTTCTTTGAAAAGGTGGTGGCACGCCCCCAGGAGTAGCAGCCAGCCCCAGATCTGCAGCAAACGGTGGCATCGGAAACATTGTTCCATCAGTTTGGGAACATTTCAGATCCCACTACTATACAGTTTGTCGAGACAGAATTAAAGTACTCCTCCTGTTTCAAAATTAAAAATACATTTGTAAAACGACGACTTTAATTCAGATATAGTGGTTTGATATTAAAAATAAAAGTAAAAAAAATAACGGTGAATTAGAAGTATCATGTCACTTTATAATCGAAAATGTATCTTTAATTTTGGAACGGACTAAAAAAGAAAATATATCTCTAATTTTAAAACAAATGGAGTACTACAATAGCTCAAGCACAATTTGACATAGACACAAGCTAGGATGAAGTTTTTTACTGAAACAGAGGATTGAGAGATCTTTCCAAATCGGAGATGTGTTTTATCTTAAAATCAACCCATACAAACAAGCGTCTATACAGCAGATCAAGTATTGCAAACTGACTCCAAATACTTTGGACCTTTTTTAGAGATTTGGAGAAGATGGTGATGTTGCTTACAGATTGATGTTACCTCCAGCTGTCGAGATTCATTCTGTTTTTCATGTATCAATTCTTAAGAAGAAGAATGGAGACTATTGTCAATCAAGCTTCCTCTGGATGGACATGGACACTTTGTAGTCAAGCCTTTGGCTATTCTGGATTGGAAGATGATGAAGAAGAACAATGCTGCAGTAGTATAGGTGTTGGCGCAATGGTCCAACAATTTGCATAGTGTAGCAACCTGGGAAGACTAACGACAATTTGCTCTTGAGGTTTCCACAAATTCAACCTTCAGGACAAGGTTTTTCACAACAGGGATGGAATGTCACAACATTAGATATATTAGTATAAGAAAGGTATATATTTCTCTTCAGATAAGCCTACACAAGGGCAGTTTAGGGTAATTAACTTCCAACTGTGGCACTAGGGTCGTTGGGAGATTTAAACACTTGTAACTAGTTCTATTTTATGAAAGTTATTATTATGTTTCTTTCTTCAATTCTTTTTCCTAAATTCTCTTGATGAATAATAGTTGCAAACTTATGGACCAGATAAAGAGGAAACTAAACACTGTCCGATGATAATACAGAGTACACAGCACAACTGAATAGGAAATTAATAGACAGCTTTCCAGCTATCTGAAAACTAATCTCCAAATTTCAATTTTTACAGAACTACATTTTGATGACAATTAATATTTCCCACCACAAATTCACACTGCGTTTCTTCTCAAGCGGGTTGGGAGAAAAAAATCAGGCAATTTGCAACACTCCCACACTTTTTCAAACTGCTTGAAAATTATCATAAATGGAGCACTACTAACAGTACGTAGAGAAGTAAATCTACAGTAGCAGCACCCAAGCAAATCCTCTTAATTACACAAGCAGGATTTCTACTTCACACTTGGATTATTGCAAAATTTGCAGATCGGCTTGGTCCAATACAGTTGTTTTTTCAATCCAGTACCAATAAAATTTGAATCCCCATTGACCTCTACCTACAAGCTCCTATAATCTATCACAGTGACTTCATCCTCCGGTGCATCAAGATCTTGATAACTGCACAAAAGTTGAATGCAGGTCAGACAACAATCTCTATATATTAATAATACTAAATAACCAAAAACATTCCACTTATCAAATTTATGTCATACTCAAAACTATTTTTTGGATAGCTACATCTTTGAAATTTACATTATTTTCAAGTAAAATTTTTATGAAAATTTTATAAAAAGGTAGACTAATGAATATGGCCCATATAGATGAGTATATTTATTTTTCTACATATATTCACAATATGGATAATTTATCCGAAGAAAAAAAATTATCAAGAGTAATAATAATCATCAAATTATGGATATAGAACAAGACTACTTTCTATCCATAGCTATTGGAATGCAGTAAAAACTGAGCAAAATTGACCAAGTTTAAAGTCCATTATGGTACCTATACAAATGTTACGTTAAACGTTAAATGGTCTATAACCTCCTTAAATCTTACCCACCCTCTCTCTGATTTCTACAAAATCAAGTATTTAATCCACCTCACCACCAAGATGTATCATATCCAGTCATACACTTCTATCCCCAGCGATTGACTGAGGCTCAAAAGTGAGAGTCAATAACAAGCCTGAAATTATAAATAATGTACTCCATATTCCTATGTCACCCATCTTAAAATTTGGGCGATAATCCAACCTCTCATGGTAACCTCTAGCTGCCTTACCCTCGTGGTAACTCTAGCTGCTTTATCCTCATGGTAATTCTAGCTGCTTGACCGTCGTCATAATTCTAGCAGCTTAGACCCTCATGCTAATTATAGCTGATTAACCCTCGGTATAATGATTATAGAAATGTAAAAGAGACTTGAGCAACAACATAATTTATACGCATTCACAACCAGAAGAAACTTGCCTTCGTAAACGGCGAGGATCCTGTCGGAACTGTGGTGGTAAAGCAATTATTGGGGCTGGGCCACCCAACTGGGGCCCAGACCGCCCATTTCTACCACCGCCTTCAAAAGGAGAAGGTCCTCCCTGCTCTCGCAACATCTGCATCGCAACTTCAGGAGGAGCAGGGACAAAAGGCCCTAATGGACTGCAATCATGACCAAATAATATAAGAAGTTTATGAGAATTCAACTGGTCTCAACAAAGACTGCACTAAAAATTTGTCCACAAAGACCAAATAACAGAAAGAACTGATCTTACCCAGCACCTGGAACAGGCATCAAAACTGGAGGGGGGGGTATATCTGAAGGGTAAGGGGCAACATGCATCCCTTTTCCACCGAAGGTATCAAACATTGATTCATCAGGATTGCTCCCAGCTTGAGTATCATTGGTGGACTGAGGATTATCAGCCCTATCATATCTTTCACTACCATTAGCACGTTCTCTACGGCCTCTCTCATCTTTCATTCGATTATCTGGGCCGAGCCTACGCCTCTGGGGCTTCTCCTTCTGCAAAAAGATAAAATTACTTTGATAATCATGACAATATAAGTAACAGCAATAAAAAGCAGTAATATTACATCAGACTGTATTCATCCTCCATCCAAGCTTCTCAACCAATTGTCATAAACAATGTGCTACTATTGTCACGAACTCAAAACGAACAGACATATACTACAAAATGAAAGTCGACATGAATTTATGGACTTAGTTCATTGGACCAATTAGCTACACATTGCTGGTAGTAGGGTGAATATCTGGAAGTTGTGACAGTAGCAAAATTATCTTATGACAAGGAAACCAACTTGTCTTCTCATGTGCACCAAAAGTTGAACAGAAAAAAAAGTTAAGATCTGATTGATTACTCCATTGTACCCTATGATTTACAGTGTAAATCAGAAGATATACCGTTAAAATATGATATAATGATGTAACTTTTTATTTTAGCATACTTTTTACAGAGAAGGTTTTATTAGAAAAGAGAGATTACAAAATGGCAAGCGATGGATGAGAAATCATCATAACGTAGAAAAAAAAAGGAGGGGGGGGGGGGGGGGGGGGGGGGGGGAGGGGGATGAAAGAGTATCGGACATTATTTTGGGACAAACCAAAAAAAGAAATTTAAAAAAATATTTTGGGATGGAGTATACTGATATTTTATCACGTTGAGACAAGTATCCAGAAGTGTCGGACACATAATAAAAATATGAATTTATACTTAAAATATGTACTCAAAAAATAGGGGGGAGGGGTGGTTCCAGACGTGTCTAGGAGTGGCCAAGCGTGGATGACTAACAAAGGACAGATCGATCTTGTGCAAGCATTTAAATTTAAAGTTCCTAAATTATAGTTAAAATTAGACAATGTCTTCTTCAGTGGGTCAACTTCCTGGGGAGCAGATGCCTTTTCTTCCATCCACTATACTTTCAGAAAATATGATTTGTTGAGCACAGAAAGGATAGTGTTATAGCAGTGACAATGCTAGAGGCTGGATATGATAGATAAGGATACTGCTAGTATTTCGATAAAATGAAATTGCTTGTAGTGTTGTTTTCTAGTTGTTCGATGATTGTCACAGTGATGGTAATGGTGTTGTGGTAAGACTAGTACACTGGTTACGATGATTATGGCTATTAGAAACTCCCTTCATTCAAAAATATAAGATTATTTATTATTGACTTTTTGAAGTTAACTTAATATCTTTTCAAACTCTAAATTGACATGGGTTCCTTTAATTTAGTCAATACAATGATGAATAATGTAAACTATTTAAAAAGAACTGTCTATTGTAAGATTTATTATTTCATAACTTTTAATGAATCATATCAATTTTGAATTTAAAATGTCTAAATTGACTTTCAAATGTCAACAATAATCATATAATTTGGAGCGGAGGGAGTATATATAAACATACATATGTTGTGCGTGCACACAAGCATATTCTATCCTCAATTTTGATGTGTAGATCAGCAAAGAAGGAGATTTCCAACCATTTGAATATAAAACTCTTTCGTTACAATTTGAAATCTCATACTTGCCACTGTCATGTCATTTAAAGTGATATATGATCCCCTATCCACAACCTTTAAGAGCATTGATCACGGGTACTTTTAGAAGTATTCCATCATTACTGGGATTTGAAGGCAGTCTTGATCATGGGTACTTTTAGAAGTTTTCCATCACTGGGATTTGAAGGCAGTCTTGACTCCTGTCAAAGGATTTACGGGTTTTTTTTTCCTTTTTGCATAATGGGTTTCTCGTTCTCCTAAAATTTGTCTGAAGATGGGAAACGATAGTCCAAGCATGATACTTATTGTCAAATGGGTCTTCTTATCCAATCCCTCTATCTAATCCACCAACCAATCAGATTTTTATGATATATACCTGACAATAAGATATTATACTTCACATTGAATTTGATATAGTGCTCTCAGCAAGACTACATCATTAGTAACTCATGTGATGATTTCCCCAAATATCATCTCAAGGATCATTATTTTTAACCCAACAATCCAATAAACCTTTTCAAGGTAGTCTATTAACACCTTTTCAAATGATCATCTCAATGATCATTTGATATGAATATAAATGGAAGTAGTACATCTGTATAATGCATGAACTGCCAAAATTAAACACTTAAAACTCAAGGCTATGCATTTAAATTTTGAAATTAACATAAACTAAGTATAGAGCTACTTTTCGTATTACAAATCTTTGGAGTATAATGCAATTCGGTCTACCCCTTAAGTCCTGCATGAAACTTCACTTTTTTATTATATGGCATACCACTTTAGCCAGTTCCAGTAATCTTGTGCACATTGAAAATCAAACATAACTGGCTGGAATTGTTTTTATTAAATTTCTAAATCACGAAGATAACTAATCCCTTCATCATCAAAGAATACTCGTACAGACAAGCACTAGCTAACGAGAGTGTTAAAAGAAAATGAAAGCATCAATCAATATATTGCAGAGGATAAGCACCATACTAAAGCAACATATATCATAGTTAGGCACAAGGAAACCACAAGCATAAATGTGAACCAACATCCAGTACTTATTTCACAAATCATACCAGTAAAGATTGCTGCATAACAGGTGTCCCACCAGGTGCATTTTCATCACTGAAATTATTAAATTTTGTTAGTAGCACCTTCTAGTAGCACAAAAATAAAATAAAAAGAAATGCTATTGAAAGGCTGAACTTACCTCATATAGTTCTGAAAATACAGATCCTCACGCACTTTAGAAGTTAGTTCCAACACAAGCTCTGGGTGTTTCAACTTTAAATGCTTGTGGACAAACTCAGAAGCATGGAAAAGCTTTGTGCAACTCTTGGCTCCACAGCCATACTTCCACCCATACTTCTCGTCCCTAATTTTCCGGACATAGGGATCCAAAGATTCATTAGCAGCTGCATCTATATTTTCCTTAGCAGTCATTACTTCCAAGGGGTCCTGACCCTTCAACCTTTCTTGCCAGAATGAATCTAGTTTCTTTTCCCACTCAACACCGTTACTAATTACATCAGAATTCTTGCCATCAACTCTAATATGCCGGAGACCTTTAGCTTCACTTGTTTCAATCAGTCCATAGTAATCCAATCCATGAATACGCCAGAGATAAGTAATAAGTGTATCCAGTAACTCAATCCCCTCAAGCCCTTTCACTGAGGTTAAACCCCGTATGATAATGACTGGGCCAGTGGAACCACCATGAGATTTGTCTCGATTTGTCCTCTCATTGTCAGCCCTACACAATAAATTATCCTCAATTCCTTTTTCTGAATCAAGTTTACGTACAAGTCCCTGTGCTTGTTCAATGTCGACTAGGACTCGTCTGGGTTCAGAACTGACTGGGTGAGCCTTGGGAGCGGCTGAGAGAAGATCAGATTCTTTAGCAGAACCCCTAACATGTCGTCTTCTTTTGCCACCCACGTCTACTTCATCGTCAGAGTTATGATCACTTGTCTGTCCTGATTTGTTTGCAGACAAGGCATTGATACCAGGTCCTCTGCTTCATGAAAGATATGTGATTGGTATTGGATTTTAAGAAATTAAAATTCTCTGGCACAGTCAAAATACCCAAATAAAATTCACATCAAGTATAGTTCTTACAAATCCAATGTCCCGCTCTGCAAATCAAGCAAAAAATCTTTCGCCACCTTCCGGGCATGCTCATTCCTCCTAGAAGTGATAAACAAGCAAACGGTTGATTAACCAGAAAAGGTGTTTCATTTTAAAAATCAACAAAACAAATGGGGAAAAAGCGATGCAAGTAGGGGGCTAGCAAATGGACAGCCGGACAAAATGCAAAAATCTCCAAATGATAGAAATACTCTTTTAGCCTAATTATGTGGAATTTATATACATCTGAGCGCACCTTTCTATTACAACGAGTAAATTTGTAGGATGATACTTGTCTTTCAACCTACACACATAAGCAACTTCAGCATAAACATATCACAGAACATTAAAATATAAATTAAAGGGGAAAATTTGAAACTTACCATGCTTCATCTTTATGAGCATTAAAATAAGCTCGCTTCTGAGTTGATATATATTCAGATCTGTATTCTTGGTATCTGTGTAATGAGAAGGCCCAATAATTTATATTGTCTAAACTACATAAATTGTAAAGACAAGGAACTGGCAATTTAATAGTGGGCAGCATATTCAAGGTAATACAAACACACTCTACAACTAAGACATTCAATTTCAGTACCTGCGCTCAGCTTCAGCTGGAAGAATATCATCTTCAAGCTCCTGGATGAACTGCTTATAAGACATTAACCCTTCTCTGGAAAATAAATTTATTGGGTCAGGAGGTTGTCTAAATGAAGTACTAGCCAAGCATGCCATGATATAAATAAAAAAATGAAAAAAAAATGTAGAACAATTTAAAATCAAGTAGCTTGCATATGAAAACTAGAATGATACGGAGGGAGGAGGTAGGAGGTAGGAGGTAGGAGGTAGGAGGTAGGAGAGTAGGAATAAAGGGAGTAAACGCAGAGAAAAGGTCAAAAGAAGATGACCATAAGGCCATAATTCAAACTCAGAAATATAAGGATTAAAAGAAACTACATGTGAAAAAGAAGAAACTCTCTTATGAAACATAAGTTCAATTAAGACTATAGAGAAGATAAATCTCAACCAATTAAAATGTTTATAACCACCATAAATGCTTACCTTTGAATACTTCCTGAGTTGGCAGCATCAGTATTATAAGCACCGCGACTTGAATCCCAGTCTTCAATAGAAATATAAAAATTTAGACTACAATTAACAAGAAATAGAACAAAGGGAAAAAATCCAATAAGAAATTTATTAAAAAAGACGCCAGAAGGTGGTGTCATCCCAGTATATGCATAGTACACAAAGAGCAGGTGAATTAAAATTATTTAAAAACACACAGAGAGAAACAACCTGCGGGGATTAAAACCAAGTAATTTGTCCCTCCTAGAGATCGCAAAGCAAACTCTCCAAAAAAGGAAAGGCGAAGGAAACCACAAGTGGGTTTCTAAACCTCGTTGTGCCACAAGTAAAATAAACTCAAAAAAAGAGATTCAATACGGGTCACAGGCTTCTCCCTATCCTCAAAATATCGTTTATTCCTAATTGCAAGCTTGTTATGATTGTGAGTACATTACAAACAAAGGAAGGCTGTGAAAAAATGCTAGCATGTGGAAAGTATAGGTGAATTCAACTTTTTTCTCTCGCAATTTTTCTTCTGATTGCAGAAAATAGAGAATATGGTTTACCATGCTAAACACCTATTTCATTGAGTGAAGTTGTAGTAAAAGCCAGCATAGGGGATGAACCCCTAACCAAGTCAGCAAAAAGACAATAAACACACTAAGATGTATAACCATTATACCAGCCCCGAAAATTCTATACCCCCAACTGCCATATTTACAAAACTTCCTGGGCTCTACTTCAATAAATCACCTAAAATTTACAACACTGCAAAAGAGTACAGACACTCCACGATTTCCAAGAAAAAATTTTAAAAAATTAAAATATCAGAATTTAAAGCTCTTATTTGGCAAATTGGAAGCTTTTTCACCTCAAAACAACACCTTTTCATTTTCTTCTGAATTCCACATTAAACCAACAGTATCATATCTCAATTCTTCCTCATTCTCTTATACATCTTAAAATCATACCAGCAGTACAGCACTCTTAACAGAGAAGGCATGTCCCGACTAATCTTATATAAAGAAACAAAGAGTTCCATAAATCCCTTGCCATTTCAAAGTAAATTAGCAGGTGTTTTAGACTATCTGCATCCCTCTTACACATGCTGCACCCACTGACAGTCTTCCTCATTCTCTTATACATCTTAACTTAATAGACTCTTACCAGAGAAGGCACAACCCAACTAGTATTACATAAAGCAATCAAAGAGTTCCATATATCCCTCACCATATCAAACTGAATTAGCAGGTAGTTTATACTTTCTGCATCCTCAGACACATGCTGCACCCATTCTCCAACTTTCAGCTTTGATCTTCGTCTCAAATTCTTTTCCTTTCATTCTCCTTTGATTCTTTATATAAACACGAGTATTGTCCTCATTTTTTGGTACACTTGTAATCATCAAAGTCAAAAAACTATGAAAGTGCAAGAGAATATAACAAGACAGAGAAAGGTGTAGTTAATATATTTATAACCAAAAAAATAGCAGATAGTAATTACGACCTACGGTACACAATCCTACAAGGCTACAACTCTCCTGATGATGAGATTAAAAAAATACTCTGATAACTATTACCTTCCAACCCATTACTCATAGTTCATCAACATTGTCAACGCACCTATAGTATAAGTAAGACTAAGAACTTTAACTATAGGAAAGGACAATAATAGCTGGACGTCTTATGGGCTGGATTTTTGTCCCAGTGAAGAGCTAACTTATCTCAAATTTGGTTAACCAAAAACAAGTTTCTGCTAACAACTTCATTAAACAACTAATATGAACACTGGCCTAATAAAGTCCTCTTACTGAAGTAACAAAGATTTTTCTATTCTTTAAATGGAACTGAACCGAAAGAGGCGCAAATCAACTTTATGGCTCAATATAGATTTTCCTTTTTAGGTTAAAAAAATCTTTTATTTAAAAAATAAAAGGATTAAAAAAAGAGAGAGATAGGACATAGGATCCTCTCAAATTACAAATACAATCTACAGACATAAAAAACAAAATCCATAACAAAAATAGAAGCCCAGTCCTTTTAGGGACATAGGATCGTCCTGGAAGCCCCCATTCCCGAAGCCCATAAAAAACTGAGATAATCAGTTAACTTGGAGAATTTATTTTACCACGTTCTATTACACAAATGCAACTTCAAGGCATACTAAAATAAATTCTCGTAAAAGACTAGCTATTCTGATCTATGAATTTTTTATTTTTTATTTTTTATTTGGATAAAAATTCTGATACATGTGTTTGATGCTTAGAAATGCATTCTCCATTTTTCACAAATACAAGTTAAATTATTCAATATCAACCCAGGTGCCTCCAAAATGGTACTCAAAATGACTTGTCAGATACACAGGTCAAAATATGAATCTTGAAGAATAGCATGTTAAAGCAAAGGTTAATAAATACCAGATGGACCACTTTGATAGCCACCGGATGGACGTCCAGCATACCGACCATGTGGTCTTTCATCAGGATAACCAGGCCTGCCCCCCATTTCACGGTCATACCCACTTGGATAATCATATCCAAACCTGTTCCACCAAATATATAATATCAATATGACTATGTAAATATGAATAAAGGCGTATTATTGTAGGTAGAATTTTATGAAAATACAACAAAAAAAAGTAGCAATCATGTACAAGGTAGGCTAAAAATGAGGAGTACCACTTGCATGATTAAAGCAGTTAAAGCGTGGTTCATTCAATACGCATATGAATACAGGCAAGCAATAAGCTAATAGCTAAAATGCGATACGCTAGGGTATCTTTATATAAGTTCCTATAGTTAGAAATTCTTTTAGAATCTAAATGTAATAAACCTAAGTTTTATAGAAGATTTTTAGTTGTAATAATTTAAAATAAATGTAACACTTGAGCATCCAATAATAAATTATAATACTAATATTTTGTGCAATTTGAGGCAAAACAACAAAAAAAATCGATATATTAAGTATTGATACGTAAGAGTATAATGTCTAAACATGGTTCTCTAGGCTAAGGAGAGTATCCGGCATTAAGTCGTCAAGTACAAATTCATTAGACACATATTGACAATATGACAAATTATGTACAGGTACTAAAATATTGTTTGATTATAAGAGAAAGGAAATACATCTAATTACTTCATAAACACTAGTGATTTGAAAGCATGCACATCAATTTCACACTATCAAGTTGTGTTACATGTTCTTGGTACTTTGCCATAGAGTACCCATGTCGACATGACGTGGATGCAGGTATGAGATCCGCATGGAACACTTCAACACTAGAGGAAAGGTAGTTGTGAAGGCAAGATCCCATTTTTAGGGTTCGGCTATGCCCAGATTTAATCTCATCAAAATTTATGATATGAGAGTGCACTCAACCTCTTCGGCTTTTACTTTCGGGACTGCAAGAGGAAATACATTTGTTTTACTATATGGGCTGCTTTTTTCACTCCCAAACATGCTTATCCACGCCTTGTAAATAAATGAAATCTTCTGTTGTATACCATTAACTTAGAGGGTACAACTATTCGTTTACTCAAAATCCTCCATCTTTAACGTGTGCAACATATATAGAAAAGAAAAATAAACCCTAGTTTTTCATATTCCATGTACCTAGTTTTTCCTCTATTTTATTTTTCTTATAGGTAATCTTAGCCCCAAGTATGGGGATTGGAACCAGTAACCTAGAAGTTATTCATCAACATCTCTGCCATTTCTCCAATCCTTAGCTATTCCTCTTGCCAGACTCCAATTCTTTCACCTTTCTTCTTAGAGCTTTCATATGCTAAATTGATACATAAACTCATTAGCAAGACTCGTAACCTAATAAAACAGAAAGGTAGGGCTTGTAACTTAGGACTAAATAACCATAACATGTTAAGGAAAAAGTTCTCAAATAACTTCTCCATTTACCAGCAAAACACTCTAAAAGATGCATTCTTTTCACAAAAAACAATTTTGGATTCCCCTCTAAAATATAAAAACCTAAAAAACAAAGCCTTTTGTTTTCCCTAAAGATGCAATTATTATATTTTTCACATTTTAAAATCTAGTTCATATAATGAATAAAAAAGTCTCTTTGATGAATAATGGATATTGGTAACTGTTTGGACCGCCTAAGTTAATAAAACAGTGAATGAATTCATCTAATACATGGAGGTTCAAGTGCATATAATGCTGATAAAAAGTTGGCAAAGGTAACTAATTTGCATGTATACATATAGCCTAAAACGAGTAGATCTCTATTTGGTATTATTAACGTCACAAAAAGCAAAACTGATTTCACCCTTACACTATAAAACAAACCTAAATTGATGATATATACACACATATTGAACGAGAGAGGGAACCAGCTACTGACCTTCTATCCCCTGGTCCGTAACCTCCTCTACTAGGGCTTCCACGGCGACCGTCGTAGCCACCATCGTCCCTGCGGGATCGCTTAAAAGGCGGGAGAGGTGGGGACCGCCTCGGAGGGGACTGAGCACGGCGTTCACGGTGGTAAGGGGGAGGAGGGCTAGATGGGCTTGCACGACGCTTGTTGTAATCCCTCTCTCGAGGTGGCGGAGGATTGTTCCGATCGTAATAGTCCCTTCTTGGGGGCCGATCGAGGTGGTCCCTGTTATCGTCTCTTCTCTCCCTCGAATCTTGGTCCCGCTTTTTCGAAGGTTGTGAAGGAGGTGGAGGCGGTGGAGGAGGTGACGAGTAGGGAGCATCGTCGGCGGATTTCTCTTTCCGGTCACGACGGCGATCTAGAGAGTCGACCGGCATGTTCATTACTTCAGCCATTAGAAAACCCTAGAACAATTATTTGTGTGCGTTTTCCGGGTCTGTGTGATGAGTGAGAGAAATTATATTGGAGTCGTGAATATTATTGATGGGGATGTTGGGGACTGGCCTTTGAAGGATTTTATATTTTATTATTTTCTATTATTATTAAAATAAAGTATCACACATTTAAAAATATTCTTAATACATATGAAGATATATTTATGTCCATCATAATTAATAAATATTGATATAGGTATATAAATGAGAGAGAAATAATCAAGAATAGCTTTACTCTATTCTAATTTATTTTATTTTATTATTTAAATACATTAGTTATAATTCAAGTTCATTATAAATTTATCAACATATAAATTATTTGTATCTCTATACATATACAATAAGATAAGATAAATATTATTTTTTTTATCTTCATCTTTGATTTTTTTGGTTTTTGTTTTTAATTTTTGGTTTTTGGTGTTCGTTCTATGATTTGGTTTATTTCTAGAATTTAATTAGAATTAAAATTCTATTTATGATTCTGACAAAATATTATGTGTAAATATAAGAAAAAATATTATGAATAAATATTAACTTATTAATTTATAACAATTTTATTTCTTATACCAGTCGTTTAGTTAATTAGCCATATGAATCATGTCTAGAATTTTACCTTTTAGATTTTCAAAGAAATGTGGATTCTAAATATTAAGAATATAGAAAAGTATATACATTAAAATATAGAAAAATATTATGAGTAAATATTAACTTATTATTTTACAACAATTTTATTCTTTATAAGAGTCAATTAGTTACTTAGTTATACAAAAAATTCTAATTTAAAAACCATGTTTAGAATTTTAGTTTTAGATTTTTGCTCAACGTTGAACTCTAAATAACTATACATTGAAAATATTAAAAAATATATTATGATAAATAATAATTAATAAGAATAAATTTGTCAATATAATATATAAAGGTAGTAACTTTTGGATTGCAGTAATAAAGTGTGAATAAAATGACTCGTTTCCATGAAATGAAAAAAATTATGCTTGATTATTCTATTATAATGGAATGATTTATTCTTATTTATGTCAAATTTGTGAATTTTATTTTTTTTAAAAAGATATAGAATGACTCATTATAGTTGTAATGGATAAATCACACAATTCTTCATTTTATTCATTTTTTTATTCTATTCATTAACCAATTTTATTTATTTAATTCAAACGTTGTTAAGAGAGAGGTTCTCCTTACAAAATAAAGTATTCCTATAGACTCTAATACTTTTTAACTTCTTCTACCAATACATAATAATAATAATAATAATAATAATAATAATAATAATAATAATAAATTTCTTTCTTTTCATCTTTATCTTTCATTATTATGTAGAGTCCAAAGCCATTTATATTATAATCATTAATATTATGAGTAAATATTGACTTATTATTATACAGCAATTCTATTTTTTATATGAGTCATTTAGTTAATTAGTCATATAAATCATGTATAGGATTTTACCTTTTAGGTTTTCACACAACTTTGGACTCTAAATGTGACGCTCCAAATCTGTGTACTCATTACAACAAATTTGGTGTTAACTATCTATTACCATCCAAAAGAAATAAATAATTAACTATTAGATTTGTTATGTCCAATTATGCAATAATTAATCTAAAAGGGGAGGGGGGGTTAAATAGATTAATTAACTTTTTAAAAAATCTTGGCCTTTTAAAATTTAACTCTATTTACCTAAATGATTTTGTCAAAAATATTTATTTAAATATTTTAGTTAATCAAAGTAAAAAGATAGAGATAGAGAAATACCAAACAAAGTACACGGCGATATATCCTGGTTCACTATATATATCTCTATGATATTTATAGTTAGTCCAGTCCCCAAACTCCTCTCCAGGATTTGGAATTATTTTACTATAAAAATAACTTAACTCTTTCACTTAGGTAGAGAAATATTTACAAATCTGATTCTGTCATAGAACAAATATGCCCAGTCTTCTTCAAGAATTACAGATTTTCTTTTCAAAGCTTCTCGTATTCTTTCTTCGGTTAGTCTCAGAACTTGATATCTTATTTCTTCATCACTCACTTAGAAACTCAAACCTATGACCTTCCTTAAATTTTGGTCTTGGAACAAGAATCATTTAATTCCTCACACACTATAAGAACACTCAGCTTTTTCCCTTTTTGTTAAAAGAATTGTTTATCTATAATTAAATGCTTCTTTGATTAAGCAGATAAATATCAATGTAAGTTCAAATATGTCAAATATTGTAGTATGATAGATCCAGATTTAATTTTTGCAAACTGATAGTTAAACCAATTATCACAAATAATATGACAGTTTATGTATATGGATCAGTTTGGTTTATACAGAGCACTTTTATGAGGTGAGATCAACTCTTTAAATAAAGGTCAAGATACTACGCTTATAAATCAAGTGTCTATATATTTTGATTAGCAATCTCAAAGAGAAGACTATATACTAATTGTCTTTTTATACATAAAAGGACAATGATTTTCCAACAAGATTATAAGGATAAAATTATCCAATCTTTGAGAAAATATTGTCTTGTATCACTTGACTAGAAATGACTACAATTCATAGCTTTCAACTGATACTGATCCTTAAAAGGAAAGTTACTGAAGGACGATAACTTATTTTTCACTTTCTATAAGGATTATGTATAAATCTCATATTAATATATATAAACTATTAATTTAAGTATGTACAAATATAATCAATGATGATCAACTTGAATGAAACACAATGATATAAAAAGTGAAAATGAAAGTGTTTTGTGCTTATGGTGTTTAATTTGTATAGCAAGTATAAGATTAATAATAGTATTAAACATAAATAAGAAAGTGATATGTTAGCACAATATATGATGAAGTGTGTGTGCTAATTTGTGTAGAAGAGCAATGTATAGATTTATAGTAGTGTGTAATTTTCTTTCTCTTTAGATCACTTTCTACCCCACTAGACTCTAACTTTATAAGAATTTAAGATTGAGAGAGAATTGTGGGTAGAGTTTGATTTTTTGCAAGATTCCTTTGAAATAAATGAAGTATGGCAGTATTTATAGGCAAACCAAAATTGAACGAATGACTAGGATTAGTTTGATCAATTTGTGATCCAATGGCTTTATAATCCGTCTATCTCTTTTTTTCTCTTTTCTTGCTTATGTGACAGACATAATGGAAAAATAAAGTGTTTTTCATGTCACGTCAAAGAAAGATCTTATGTGGTATTGAAAACTGTGCTTTGCACAATATCAGGGAGGAAAGAAAAAGCACACATTTGTTTTATCTGATTTGAAACAAAGAGAGAGATTGTATTGTTTTTGTCCAACTCATCAGTACTTGACTGTTAAAAGCTTGTGGTAAATATTGAACTTAACTTGATAAAGTATAGCCCTGTAATAGATGACTCTTGAATGTTTGTTAACCGAAGGATAAAGTTACTCTATTATCTTAGAGCTTAAGTTGACAAATTTGTCAAACGGTGGTTAATTGATTGCGACCTTTTCTCTCTTTGGGAGTTCGAATTCTATGTTAAATATCAAAAGTTCAACTTATGACTTTTAGAAATTCAAGATCGGGAGTTCTGGGTCGGGTGAATCTCTTATAAGTTTAAGTTTAGATATATCTTTCTAAAGTTCGAGGTTGGGATTTTTGATGGATCCCTTCGGGTAAATTTGAGTTCGGATATATCTTTTGGTAGTTCTTGGTCGGGATATCTAATGGATCCCTTCAGGAGATCGGCTGTCTTCAGTATGACTTTATGACTTATGTTTTTCAGAAGTTTGAATACTAAAGATAGGGATCAGGTGGATTCAATAGAGATTACCAGGGGTTCGCCCTTAAGTGTGAGGGTTCAGCATTAAGTATAAGGGGTTTCAGCCTTAGGTAACCTCTTCAGGTTCGGACTAGTTTTTCCTTTTTGGATTAGTAAACAAGAATTTGAGTTATAAGGAACATAACTATTTAAATATTATATCATGTAATATAAAGTCCTATGGAGGGAATTTTATCCTAGTTTTTTTAAAGGCTTTTAATTCTTATTTTGTTATCATCAAAACAGTATAATAATTTATACATTTTGTAACGCCCCCAAAATTCGGACTATTCTCAAACTCGATCTTGTGTGTTAAAGCAACCTCATTCAAACTTCACGTCATTAATATAATTGATAAATTTTGGATATTTTAATACTTTTTATAACATTCAATATCAATGTAGATATTACAACTAAGTTATTTAAAACTTTATAACTTACCGTATTTTAAAATCGCAATCTTTACAATTCATTTTCTATTTCATAACAATATACATATTATAATTCATTTCATATTTCATAATAATATACATATTATAATTCATTTCACTTCACCAATTAAGAGTATATCAAATTTCAACTTTCGATATTAATTCAATTGTCTATATACATTTGCCAATGTAATCTGGTAACTAGATGTACTATATGACAAACTGGATTTCCAACACAGTATACCATATTCATAACATGTACTATTTTTCTTATAGTATTTCTACGTATAATTTTACTTTATAATAGTGAAAGTAAAGTTACAACTAAACTTGAAACAAATATTGTTTATTCACGTTCAAAAAATTTATTACAACTTAACTTAATTTCATTACAATAAGATGTTCTAACTCAAAACTCGTTTAACTAAAGAAAACAACAACCCCTTTTTCTCTAAATGTACATCGAGTCTTTACGACCGTATTCATCGAAAACTTATTCTTTTTAACTACAAATAAAATTATTTGCAAGAATGAGCGTGACAGTTGATAAGTAGATTTTATGTCGATTTATTAGGTATTTTATGCTTAATTATTTGTGAATTTTTAAGTATTTTTAGTGTTGTAGACACCTAAATTTTGCGCCTGTGTACTAACCCTAACAGGAGGGCAAGATCGTAATTTGACCCGACATGTGGAAAGGAAGGTGGACCCCAACACGAAGCCACCCCAACGATTTACGATTAAAGCCGCCATAACGAACAACGAGCATCAGGTTATTTGAGGCAAGGCAAACAGTTGATCCCGAAAAACCTGATGTGATCACAAAAGGCGACTAATGGCCACTACGCTTACGATGTTCGGGGGTGAAAGGGGGCAGCGCCCCCTGGAAGCTAAGCACAAAGAGCAATTTATACATTAAGTAACAGCTTTCTAAAATAATACCGCAGAAATTGGCGAATTAAGACCGCGTGACACGGAAATCGAGAAAAGCGAGCCGGACAGCAGCGGATGCACCTGCAGCCACCGACAAAGGGGACAGTGCGCGGCTCGAGGAGACAACCCGGCAGCTGAGGGTGCGGCGCGGGCGGCTAGCAGCCCAGCCGCAAATGCACCTGCGGCCAGCCGCAGATGCACCTGCGGCTGCCTGCTGAACACTATACAACGCCATTTCCACCCGAGAGGAAAAAAGGAGGAAAAAGTTGGTGAGTTTTAGAGAGAGAAGAACGCGAGAAGGAGAGAGAAAAGGCTCGGGTGGAGTATTTTTGAGTGATAAATTGTTAGTTTTTGTTCAAATAGTTAGGTTTTCTTGTGGTTTGTGCTCAAATCTTGGAATATAAAGCTTTTATTGGTGTACTGCAAGGTGAAATGGGGTGTTTTTCTTTAAATCTTTTGCTTATATTGTTATTATAAATTTGGTGTTTTGATTTGTTTAACATAGTATGTTGTGATATCATTGAGGATCCGTGGATTAAGGGACGATTAGCGAGGGTTCCATCGGAACGTAACTTCCTCCTAATATCCCAATGACATCCGTACGGTGAGATGTAGTTCGTCGTGTTCATGGATAGTTTGTAATGTTGGCATTAGGATTTTGATTCATGTAGCACCATAATGAGTTTAGTATTGTTAGATTTGTCGTAGTGTTGATTGTGCAACGATTTAGGTAAGTGTGAGCCTAGGGAGGAGATCCTCTTGGTCAAATCCCGACGATGGACATTTGTTGGCATATGTAATCATTAGATAGGATTCATGGCTGTATATATGTAACATCGGGCCTTAAAGCGATACCGAATCGTGATCGGGTTAAGACCCCGTAATAATAAAAAAGTGTAATTGTGGGTGTTTGGGGTTATTTAGACGGCTCACATGCCCATGGATAGCCCCGACACGTTTTGAATGCTTGTTTTGATTTACGACACAAAAAACGATTTTCCAAAATAAGGCAAACGATGAAGATTTTCTAAAAATGATCAATTTAGGATTTTAGATTCACGAGGTTTTAAAATTAATAGTTTTGGCGAAACTTTGATCCTTGTTTGACGAAAAGGCTCCATTTGGTTTTGAAATGTCATACAAGGTTTTTTTTCCGTAAAGAATAAACAAACGTTTTTATTAAACTTTGTGCATAGGGTTAAAGAGTTCTAGAAGTTGCCTTCATTTTATTTGAATTTACTGTTAGAAGGCAATGTATAGTCTCGATTCCTATTTTGACAAAAGTTTAAAAAACTATTATTTTCTAAAAATGACATCTAATAAAAATCCTCATCGTTTTCGAAACTAAAATCAATCTTTATTATAAAAAACGAAGCATTGTCATTTGGGTCAAAAGATGTCTAAACATTTTCTCGATTAAACACATTTGCCATATAAAATCAAAGCAACTTTTATGCGAAAATTCACCACAAACATTCATTTAGGCACACACGCACACATATGCGCACACCCACATTTTAGGATTTAAGAGGATAGGAAAACATCAAGATAGCGGTAACCGTGTTTCACGGAAGTCGGGGGGTGCCTAACACCTTCCCCTCGCTTAAGCAAGCCCCCGAACTCTATGATTCTCGGTTCACAGACCAATTAATTCGGAGTCACATATGAGCCAGCGATTACAAAATTCGGATGAGTTGGTACATTCATTTCAAATATACCAACTGACGGCTCTGGTCAATTGGCTCATCATAAAACCGATCTTTCAAACTTCGTCGACATTAAAGCCGACCCTTTTCAAAAGTCACATTTTAATCCAAAAGCTAAAATTGGAAAGAGCTTTTTAATATTAAAAAACGAAACGACGAAAATCCCGGCGTCGACAGCTGGCGACTCCGCCGGGGAACATTATAGGGCTTAAGTCGCGTTTAAAAATCTTGTTGTTTTCCTATCCTTTGAAAAAATCTAAAAAAAATGTGTGTTTGCGTTACTTGCGTTAATATACCTTTTGCGTGTGAATGGATAAATATGCGAATGTTGTGATTGCGTTTTTTTCAAATGCTTTATTTTCTTGTAAATCATATGTATACGGTGAGGTACAATGAATGTATGATGAATGAATGTTGAGCAGTTCCTCCTCCTGAGGCAAACCCGTCGGATGTGGATTACTGGACTCAAAGGGGCGCTCCCTGGCGAGGCTCAGGAAAAGCATCCACTCAGATCCAATCCAATTGAAAGATCGGATTTATTCCCTTCTAGTATGTTGCGAAGATCTGGGAACCTTCATGCCAAAAAGCCCGCGAGAGTAACTTAGGGTAGGTCAGCCTCAGATAAACCCAAACGCGTGGAAGTCTCTTCATACCCTTTTACGTTTTACGCACATGACATCATGCTTAGTCAAATATTTTGTACCTCCTGCTGTGTCAAAATAAAAGTACTAACCTCTGTTTTACAGGGACAGCTTGGAGAGCATCATAACTGCACAAATGTTATACCTTGGTTAAAATAAAAGGATACTGACCCTGTTTTGCAGAAAAAGATTACAAAACTCAAAAAACGCAAAAAATATTGACTTTAGCATGCATCTGCCAATGTCGTTTCCCGGAACTAAACCTTGGTGTGTTTCATTTGCAGGATTGCGCCCCAAACCCGTCTCCGATCCAAGAAAGCCAGAGAGTCAACAGTCGAAATGGCTGAGAACCCCAATCCTAACCCAGCTCCCGTGTCTCGGGAAGAATTCGATGCTGTGAAAAATCAAATGACGGAGCTGACCATGTTGCTCAAAGAGCATTTTAAGCTAAAATCAGGGCCACAACTCGAGGACCCGCCGGGGCCATCATCGCAAGGGAGCGGGCTGACCCCAAAAATTCTGAAGGTTGAACCGTAGAAGCAAGTTATTATCATCCCAGAAGATGAGGTTGCCAGCAGTGTCAGTAAAATGATAAAACAGATGGAAGAGGCCATAAAAACTATGAAGGGGATCGGGTCGTATGGCAGTGTTAACTACTCCGATTTATGCATCTTTCCGGGAACCAGATATCCCGAGAAGTTCAAACTCCCCGAATTTGAAAAGTATAACGGGTCGGGGGATCCGTACACGCATATGAAAGTATACATCGGGGAGCTAGGAGGATATGCTGAGGACGAATCGTTGAGAATGCAATTATCCCAGAAAAGCCTGACAGGGGAGGCTAGGACATGGTATGCGAGGTTGGATAATGCTAAGATTCACAATTGGGAAGAGTTGGCCCACACCTTCCTAACGCAATACAACTTTCAGTCCTAGATGGCCCCGGACCGATACCAGATGACGAAAATCAGGAAGCAGACCAATGAATCCTTCAGAGACTACGCTCAACGGTGGAGGAGGATGGCGGCCCAAGTAAACCCACCCATGAGTGAGGCAGAGATGGTTATGACATTCATCAATATCCAAGAGACCCCTTACTATGAAAGGGTGATAGCGGGGATAGGGAAGCCTTTTGCGGAGATGATCAAACATGGAGAGATGGCTGAGATGGGTTTAAAGTTGGGGAAAATCCGAGACTTCACAGCTCTCGAGGCCGTTGCTAAGCAAATCCAGAATGGAAACTATGACAGTTCTTCCCGGAGACCCCAGAAGAGGAAGGAAGAAGATGTGTCCCTGGTTTTGCAAGGGCTATCTGGGAAAGAAATGACCAGCCCTCCGGTCCGCATGCAAAGAAATGAGGCCCCGCGTCCGTCAAATTTCAACAATCAAAGGTATGAGGGGCGCAGGAAATTTGAAAAGCCACAAGAGAGAGAGTTCACCCCATTGGGGGATTCATTGGAACAAATACTGGCCATGTTGGTAAGCCAGAAGAAGATTACAGAGCTGACACTTCCGTCGGACCCGAAGGGCAAGAGATATGACCCTAGCAAGAGATGCGCCTATCACTCGGCATCCCCGGGGCATGACACCCAGGAGTACTGGTCGCTAAAACACAAAATCCAGAACCTGATTGACAGTGGGGAGATTGTGGTGGAACAACCGGAACCCCCAAATGTAAAGGCCAACCCTCTTCCCGAGCATGGTGGGGGAGGCATGAACGTAGTAGAAACCAGTGGGGTGGAAGGTCCCTTGAAATTGAGGTACGTAAGGAGGATAGAAGAAGAGATTGCTATGACCAATGCCCAGGAGGGCGCGCAATATGAGCCTATCAAGTTGGTTGGCGTAATTCGAGATACCAAAAAGGAGCCTGTCCGGTTGTCAGCCCCAAGACCCCTTGTTATAGTAGCTAGGTCACAATTACCAATTACCATTCTGAAGGCTGTTCCATGGAATTATGGGGGAAAGACCGAGGGGGAGGCCAGTTGTGCATCAATCAGTTCTAGGGGAAATCCATTGTATCTACCAATGCGAGTCCTTGAGAGCACAAAAAAGGAAAACGGGAAAATCTCGGAGGAAAAAACCTTGGAGTTTTGGGAGAAAATGAATCGCGGCAGGGAAAATATGGTTAAGGCACTGGAGGTGCAACCACCCCTGACATCTATCTTAGACCTGGTATTGACGTCCAATGATCACCATCAGGTATTAAGCAAAGTCCTGGAAGAGGTTCATGTCCCCAAGTCAATTAGTACGGAGAGATTTGGCCACTTGGTGGGCCACCTGTTGGACATCAATGTAATCTCATTTACCGATGACGATATCCCCGAAGAAGGGAGAGGGCACCGGAGGCCGTTACATGTTGCGGTCATCTCCTCCGGGTATGTGATGAACGGGGTCTTGATTGATGGTGGGTTAGCCCTGAATATTTGCCCATATAATACTCTGGAAAAGATGAAAATCAACCCTAAGCGCCTGCGGGCCAGCCAAGTGGTGGTGAGGGCGTTCGACGGGTCTAGAAAGGATACAGTGGGAGAGATTAAACTACCGGTGGAGATCGGGCCTTATACTTTTGACATTTCCTTCCAGGTGCTAGATATCACGGCCAGCTACAATATGCTACTAGGGAGGCCCTGGATTCATATGGCAGGGGCAGTTCCTTCCACCCTGCATCAACAAATAAAGTTTATCGTTGAGGGGCACTTGGTAACAATTACAGCAGAATCTGACTACCCTATTCCCTCTGTAAAAGGCATGCCTGTGATCCATGTGGACGAATCGGCCGAACCAATCAGCTATCAGACATTTGAAATTAGCACCCCTCAGTACAGGTAGTTGGGAACTCCAAATTTAAAGCCCAAAATGTCTCCCGAGCTCACGTTTGTTGCCCGGGAAATGATGGTGATGAACTTCCAGCCAGGGCAAGGGCTGGGCAAGAACAGTCAAGGAATCACCGAGCCCATTCAGATACCAGCACAGTCGGGCAAGGCAGGGTTAGGATATCGCGGAGGTGCAAGGTCGAGGAACTCATACAAGAAAATTCTCGTTCGGATAACAGGAGTCCCGATCCCGAGAACCAATAATGAACACTCCCCGAGGGTAGTCAAACCTGCGTCTGAAGCAGAGGGTAAGGTGAAGGCTCCCCCAGCCAAGGGATTGGCCCAACAGATGGATTTCTTGCAGGAAATCATGGAACAATTTGAGAAAAAGCGCCATCTCCCGGGGCAGTCAGACCCCAATGAAAAGGGAAAGGATAAGATGTCTGAAGGCAAGCAGATCACGCCATTCATCAATTGGGCCGGGTTAGAAGTTCCCGAGGAAAGCGTAAATGAAAGCCGAAGCCAAGTTGCCGCAATCATTGAAGAGGTGCCAGATACAGAAACCCCCTCCATCACTAGCTAAGGGGTTTTTAAGACGGTGTTTTTGTTTTATGTATCTGCACGTCTATTTCATATTTTTGTCATGATTATTGAAAAAGGAAGTCATGTACTTAATGTTTATATATATGACAAATATTTTTGTTTCATGTCAGGTGTACCGATTTGAGTCATTCTAGCCTAACAAACGATTTTCCAAATTTGAAAGACGATTATGATTTTGATATAGAACTGGATTTCGATTTGATGGGAATTGAGCAGGACGAAGCAGGTGATGACGACGCTCCCGACGAGATCAAAAAGTGGGTCGAGGATAAACCCAACCTAGACCAGACCATCACCATCAACATAAGAACCCCTGAAAACCCCAAAGAGCTAAAAATTGGGGCCGACCAGAAAACAGAGGTAGTTGAACTATTGAGCCAATATGAGGATGTGTTTGCTTGGTCACATGAGAACATGATCGGTCTGTCCACGGATATTGTGGTGCATCGATTGCCTATCAAGGAGGGTTTTAGGCCAGTTAAGCAGAAGCTGAGAAAGTTAAAACCGGAGTAGAGCTTAAAGGTGAAGGAAGAGATAGTCAAGCAATTCAAGGCTGGAATCATCATGGTATCCACCTACCCAGAATGACTTTCCAATATAGTCCCAGTGGCGAAGCCCGGAGGAAAGGTGAGAGTATGCGTCGACTATAGGGATCTGAACAAGGCCAGTCTCAAGGATAACTTCCCAGTGCCTTTCATACACATCTTGGTGGATAATACGACTCAGTATGAAATGTATTCATTTGTCGATTGTTTCGCGGGATATCACCAGATAATGGTGGCGGAAGATGACCGAGAAAAGACCGCCTTCATCACCCCTTGGGGCACGTTTTGTTATAGACGACTTGCTTTCGGCCTCACAAATGCAGGAGCCACTTCTCAGAGGGCAATGATGGCCCTATTCCACGACATGATGCATAAGGAAATAGAGGTTTACGTGGATGACATTATTGTGAAATCAAGGGCAGAATCTGACCATGTGACGCACCTCAAGAAGTTATTTGAGCGGCTCAAGAAGTATAATTTGAAGCTCAATCCAGCAAAGTGTGCCTTCGGAGTTCAGTCAGGTAAGCTCCTTGGATTCTTGGTGAGCAATCGAGGCATCGAACTGGATCCGGCTAAGATCAAAGCCATTGTGGATATGCCAGCACCCCGTACAGAGAAAGAGATAAGGGGATTCTTGGGGAGGATAAACTTCATCAGTCGGTTCATATCCCATCTGACAACCACCTGCGAACCAATCTTTAAACTGTTAAGGAAAGATGCATCCCGAAGGTGGAACAGTCAATGCCAAAAGGCCTTTCAGATTATTAAGAAGCAATTAACAGAAGCGCCAGTGCTGGTACCTCCGAAGGACGGGTTCCCATTTTCCTATGTATATCCGTGAATGATATGGCGATGGGTTGTATGCTGGGGCAGAAAAGTGAATCCGACATGGAGCATGCCATTTATTACCTCAGCAAGAGATTCAGCAGCTGTGAACAGAATTACACACCGATCGAGAGAACATGTTGCGCCTTGGCATGGGCTGCTATGAGGTTACAACATTACCTTCATGGACACACTACCTATTTGATCTCGCGAATCGATCCCTTGAAGTATATATTTGAAAGACCGATGTTGAATTGTCGATTGTCAAGGTGGCAGTTAATCCTACAACAATTCGATATCCTCTATGTTACCCAGAAAGCCGTAAAGGGGCAGGGGATTGTAGATCAATTATCAGAGATGCCGACAGGGGGAATGAAGCCTTTAGAAACTTCCTTACCGGGTGAAGACATATTGTGGGTCCAACAGACGAGGTGTGATGACGAAGGGCAGTTTTGGAAAATGTATTTCGACGGTGCCATGAATGCTGAAGGGGCTGGAGCTGGAGCGGTCCTGGTCTCCATTACGGGCGAGCAATACCCTGTTCTCACCAAATTACAGTTTAGTAACTCAAACAATACGGCTAAATATGAAGGATGTATATTGGGACTGAGATTCGCCCGCAATATAGGAGTAAAAAGATTAGCCGTGTTCGGAAATTCAGAGTTGGTAATCAGACAGGCGACAGGGGTGTATGGCACTAAGGATCTTCGGTTACTTCCGTACCACCGGTATGTAATCCGATTGATGCAAGAATTTGAAGACATAGCTTTCCGACACATTCCCAGGGGGCGGAATGACTTTGCCGATGCATTGGCCACCCTGGCTTCGTTAGTCCACGTACTCAAAAGCAAAGCCACTCCCCAGATTGAAATAACTGTGCAAAATGCTCCCGCTTACGAAGAACATATATCGGAGTTATCAGAAGACGTGGTTCAGCCAAATCAGCCCTGGTATCATGACATTCAGAAATACTTGAGGGATAGATCCCTCCCCGACCAAGCGAACCGAACGGAAAGGCAGAGAATCCAGAAGATGGCGATGAAATTTTATTTAAGCGGAGATTCCCTGTATAAGAGGGATGTAGGCTTGGGATTGTTGCAATGTGTAGACGAGACTCAAGCACAGAAAATCATGGGCGAAGTGCACGGTGGAGTATGTGGGCCGCATATGAGTGGACCGATGTTGGCCAAGAAAATTCTGAGAACGGGGCACTACTGGCTTTCACTTAAGGCTGACTGTGACGATCATGTCAAGCAATGTTTCCAATGCCAAGCACACGGTAATGTGATGCATGCGCCTCCTAATGAACTGCACTGTAGGACTTCCCCTTGGCCTTTCTCCATGTGGGGTATGGATGTAATCGAACCCGTGGAGCCCAAAGCGAGCAATGGCCACCGGCTCATTTTCGTCATGATTGATTATTTCACTAAATGGGTGGAGGCAGCTTCTTTCCCCAAAGTAACACAGGAGGTTATAGTCAGTTTCATCAGGAACAATGTCATTTGTCGGTACGGACAGCCTGAAATCTTGGTGTCCGACAATGCCAAGAATCTGAACAATGCCCTTATGAAGGAGTTATGCGCCCAATTCAAGATAAGCATCTCAATTCTGTCATTTATAGGCCCAAAATGAATGGGGCCGTGGAGGCGGCAAATAAGAATATAAAGAGAATTATGGCGAGAATGTCTGCTAATCATCGGGGATGGCCAGATTTGCTGCCCCTCACGCTATTTGCATATCGGACATCAGTTCGTACATCCACAGGGGCAACCCCTTACGCCTTGGTATATGGGATGGAGGCCGTTTTGCCAGTTGAGGTGGAGATGGCGTCCCTCCGAATTTTGCTCGATGCACGGATTGACGAGGAGGATTGGATACAAAATCGGTACGACCGGTTAGCCTTAATAGATGAAAGAAGGGTGGCGGCTATATTACACGGTCAGTTGTATCAGCAACGCATCTCTCGATCGTACGACAAAAAGATTCGGTCCCGAAAGTTCAAGGAAAATGATTTAGTGCTAAAGAGGGTCATGCCCTGTTAAGACGAAGCCAAAGGGAAATTCGCTCCAAATTGGGAAGGACCCTTTGTGATCAAGAAAGTCCTATCTGGAGGGGCCCTCATCCTAGAAGAAATGGATGGCGAGGTATTTTCGCAGCCCCTGAATTCTGACTCAGTGAAACGGTTCTACGCTTAAAAAAAAAAAAAAAAAAAATTCTCCCTTTGTAGCTCGAACTACGTAGGACATGATCTCCTGACTTGTGGGAGTACGTAGGTAGCCATCATGGCGCTGTCCGTTCTATACAAAATAATAAACCTGTCCCTATACCAAACCCATTTCCAGAAAGCCCCGAAACCCTACTTGACAAATATATTCCAAACCTTACCCAAACCTAGCCATATAATCAGCCCAAAATCCAAGACTCACTCCTATGAAATCAGAAGGTCGTGCGGCAATATATGTGGAGTCTCTATCAAGACTTGAGAAAAGAAAGAAGTCAATATATCAAAATCATGATCGGCTGAATAAAATGATGATCCAATGGAGGGCGACGATGCATCAAAAAAGGGAAATGACTAAACCATAAATATTTCTCTATATATACAAAACATTTGGATTACAAGTCTATCTTTTAAATAAACGTGATGAAACTGACATAGTCCGTGCAGGAAATAAAATCATCTACAGGTCAGAGACCAGCTGGAGCAGGATAGACAAAATAGTCGAGGCATCATGAACCTCAGGCTCGGCCGCGATCTGCTGTCCCATCATGTCGATCTGAGTCAAAAGAGCAGCAGCGCTGTTAACAGTCGCAGAGTGGGCCTCCATGATGACTCGGGCCTGGTCTACGATGCTATCTCTAGCAGAGAGGGCAGCATCCCGGGCTAGTACAGCAGCATCCCGCTCCGCGTGTGCGGTATCCCTCTCAATCTCGGTAGCACTCAAGGCTGACCGGAGCCGGGTACCCTCAATCATTAATCTCTGGATCCGATTCGCCAAATCAGGACAAGGGACATGCACCACGGCAGAAACATCCTCAACATCAGATCTGGGCGGTAACTCTGAAAGCTCCGAGGGAATGACCGTATCTGAACTGGTCTCATCTGGGAAAAATCCTCGAGGACTATCTAATACCCCAATCTGGTCAAAATCAGCAATCTCAGAATCTCCTCGCAACCATAGCAGATAATCGGGTGTCTGACCAGAATGACTATCCCCAAACTCGCCCGAGACCCTGTGTGACCAAAGATCATATACCCTCAACATCTCTCTCTCCGTCTGAGTCGATACGAGAAACCGGTAGTCAGCTGCTCCTGTAAAAAGATGAAGATCCTGCAGCTGGTCAAACTGCCCCATGATAGCTAAGGGGTGGTAAGTCGTCACCCCCCTCAAACCGAGAAGAGGAAGGAAATCAAGTGGGGGCACGTGAGTCAAAAAGCTCAAGAAGGAGCAATAACCCGAGTAGATCAGGAGATGGAAGGGCTCCTCAATGGCCGATAAGAACTCCCTCCATGAGGCTGCATCAGTGCATCGCCGGGGGCGGAATGAGAACTGCATGGCCAGGCTGTGGCTGAAACAGAACCCGTGTCGACGAAACTGCCCGATGGGTCTGAGGTGGCTCATGAACCATACATATAACAAAATAGAGCTTCCGCTGAATATGCGACCAGAGAAGGAATGACAATACGAGGCCGACAGGTAAGTCTCTGCAAGTATCATGGGAAGGATGGTATGATCCTCCTGGAGAGCCTGAACCGCTACAATAACCCGCATATCCAGGAGGTCATCCCCGGTAGGCAGATATAGAACGGATATGACACAAGCTATCAAAACATCCACTCTCAAAGCGCCCCAGCGCTCCTCAGACACTAAAAAATCACTGGAGAATCGAGAAAAGCTGTCCACCGAGCCAAACCTGTCAACCAAGAAGGGTAGAGGAATAAGGTGGCTCGAGGAGATCACAGATAGCAGAGCTGTCCTCCGCAAGCCTGTAAAAGTCAGGAACTGACGGCGCATATGGCCTGAGGTGACCCGTGCGCAGGGGCCATCCACCGACAAACCGGTAAAACGAGCATACTCCTCGAGGGTGAGGTTCAGATACTCCAGCCCAAACCTAAAAACATGTCTGTCCGGGATCCAACAACTGAGGATGCCGTCAACAAAGCCCGGCGGCACCTGGAATGACAAAAGAGCCAAGGAGTGTCCCAAAAGACCCTCTGCGATGATCCGGTTAGAGGGTACCAAACTATCCAGACACAAGCGGAGCCTGCCAATGATCCCTGAGGGAGCGCGAGGGTCTACGCGAACCACGTCCAGGGATGACATCTGTAAAAAGCAGTATCAAAAGACTATACAGGGGTCAATTTCTTTATCCACGTATATAATAAATCATGCATCATACAAGCTATAATGGAATAAATGGATCATCATAAAGAAAAGATTATGCATAAAGTAAAGATAATTCTGTACATAATACATGGAATGAAAAATGATGATGATAAATAAAACAAAACAGGTCCAAATATAGAGATCCTAGCCAATCAAAATCTAATCAGTGAAATCTATGCCATCAATAAAGGCATCATCCTCAAACTGATCTGCAGGCAAATCCAGGGGAATGGAAGCCTCATCCTCAAAGTTCAGGTCTGGGCAGGAATAAGGCGGAATTGGGGCATCCGATGGGCCGGAGCCAGCACCAAAATCGAATCCATGCGAGTCCGCGACATAAGCCTCCTCTGGATCTCGGCCCAGGCTCCGAAAAAAAAAAGGATAACTGATCCACCTGCCGAGTGAGGGAAGCAATCTGGTCCAAATGGGTGGGGGCCCGGACACACTCCATCCAATCCATCATCATCACCGACCCGTGAACCAGGTCTCCGAGAAAGAAGGTGGCCCGGGTCTGAGGCCCGATGGTGCGGGGTCTCCACCAGGCACTAAAGCTCTCGCTCGTATGAGGACCGACAGACAGCATATATCCGTCCTCCCCGGCCGTCAGGGCCTCTGGAAGGTGGGCATCCGCGAACCAAAATCTCTGTGAGAGAGGGGCGAAAGGGATACGAGCCTCCCCAGAAACACATCTGATGGCGCGCTCCCCCAGATACAGCTCCCACCCACCATAGGTCAAAAATGGAATACGACGAGTGGACAAGGAAAGCTCCAGATCCGCGGCATAGCCACCGGCGAGGCCAGCCGCCAAATGATCCGCTGTGTAGGGAACCCAGATCACATTCGCGGACGAGATCAGCTCTAACTACAGCCGACAGTGAGCAAAGCTATCTGATACTGGGGTCTCCTCAAGAGTACTATGATGCCATCGATGACCCCTAGGATAAGTCTCCGGACCGAGGGTAGTAACTGGCCGCAGGCAGGGAAGCCGCTCATAGGCCCAGAACTGATAAACAAGGAAAATGGGACATAAGTATCAGGGACGGCAAAGGAATGAAACAAATGAAAAGCGGCAAAATGAATGGGACTTACTAGCAGAAAGGGATAAAACCCCAGCCAAGCATCTGTCTGCCCCTCTGAACGAAGGCGAAGGCCGTGGAGGAAATAAACGAAGGTGAAGGAACCCCAGTCATAGTCCCCTATCCGATCCACATCTCGAGTGGCTCCAACGATACTGAAATGGATGGTCGAGGAGTTGTTCCCCAGAAAACAGCCCCTCATGATAGTCAAGACTAGACGTCGGAGCAGAAAATCACGAGCAGACCGGTCCTCAGGGAATGGCTCGGAGAGGACCCCTCCAATAACATCTACAGCCAAGGCTCCCGATCAAATGCTGCGGGCCTTAAAGACCTTATCTTGGGGGGAGTACCCCAACAAGGATCGAACAGCTGCGGGGGTGATGTCCGACTCCAGAGGGACCCGGGGTCCAGAGAACTCCACCCCGGTGATATAACGCCAGTCTAGAGGGGTAAACAGCAGCTCACAGTCCAGAAGATGAAGCGACTGTGTCTGGTGGAACCAGCGCTCAGATAAGGCCCTCATATAGCCCCACGGACACCGGCGAGGGGCGATAGTGAAGAAATGTCTAAAACCCCAAGAATCTACCATCCCCCTGTAGTCGGAATGCAGCGCATGGTAGAGAGTGTAGATGCTGAACCAGTTGCCCCGAGGTTGGGTAAACTCAAGAACCTGTGACAACCATCAAAAGTCAGACATGGTAACCATACGGATTTGAATGAACTACTTAAACGACGGATATACCTCATTAGCCGCAAGGTAGGCTGAGGGGTGACTGCTGAGATCAGGACCGAGCATATCCGGTATCCTGGCACGGACCCCTGGTAAGGTCCGACGCGTGGGGGGAGGAACCGCTGTGCCCGAGGGACCCGCCTCTGCCTCAGCTGGGGCATCCTCACCAACATCAGGCCGAACCGGGCGAAGGATAGACTCCGCCAATCTACAAGAATGATGGGTCAGGACTGGAGCTAGAGCTGAGGTGGCCGCCCTACGACGACGGACACCGGCCACCCGGGGTACTGTGGAGCCACTGGGAGCATCAGGATCCATGACTGAAACGGCATCACGAAAAGGAGGTACATCTTTAGCTCGTTATCTTTCAAAAATCTTATTGCATATTGCTAAAAATCATAGGGTAGCAGGACATGTTTATGAGATTGGAAATGCTTAAATTAGTCTCTAAGGGTGTGCTAGATTTCCCGAAATTTCGGCAGAATTTCGTTTGTAAAATGGACATCCCATGCACGATCAGACATGTTTAATCAAGTCAGGCAACCAACAAATCCCAAATGCAAGTGAAAATGATGCATCATGAGCATAAAAAGACTAAAACCATGGTTTTTCAAAGTAAATAAAACATGTCTGCAAGACCCATTATTTATCTATGCTACGTTCAACATAAATATCTCATATAGGCATGCATTGCTAAAATTAAAACATTTAAACAAGTAAATACATAGCCAAACGAAAGCGAAAATCAAAGAAAAAGGAGTTAAAACGTTACCTAAAGTGCGTAGACTGAGTTAATCGGAGCAGATTTTGCCAAAAGGTGTCCAAAAGACGAAAAAGCTGGGTGAGGGACGAGGAGAACCGAAAACAAGAGAAAGAAAGTTAAAGAAAGTGACAGATCGCGACCCCCCGCGATCTGAAATACGAGCCGATCCTAGCCGCAGATGCACCTGTGGCTGGTCTCGGTGCCCTTTTGCCTCCCTTTTTGTTACCCCGAGTCAACATGTAACTTGTCAGATTTTGAGATACAAGATTTTAGAACCGCCTGACCAATTCAAAAATGACCAGTCAGAAACGATACTTGACCCATTAAAAAATGACCCGTCAGAAACGATACCTGACCCATTCAAAAACGACCCGTCAGAAACGATACCTGACCGATGCAAAAACGACCCGTCAGAAACGATACCTGACTGATGCAAAAACGACCCGTCAGAAACGATACCTGACCAATTCAAAAACGACCAGTCAGAAACGATACCTGACCAATTTAAAAACGACCAGTCAGAAACGATACCTGACCCATTCAAAAAAGACCCGTCAGAAACGATACCTGACCAATTCAAAAATGACCAGTCAGAAACGATACCTGACCAATTCAAAAACGACCAGTTAGAAACGATACCTGACCTTTCAAAAATGGCCCGCCGGAGACGAGACCCGGGTAGTGTCATTCGAACTTTAAAAATAACCTCTACATGAACATATTAAATGTGACATCGCATCATCTTAACGTAGGTGCGGCATCGTTAAATATATATCTGGCATTTTCATGCATCGGGTGCCTACTTCTTTATCATGTCCATTTCATATTCCATTCTATAAACATGATAAAGAGGGGCAGCTGTAGACACCCAAATTTTGTGCTTGTGTACTAACCCTGACAGGAGGGCAAGATCGTAATTTGACCCGACATGCGGAAAGGAAGGTGGACCCAACACGAAGTCACCCCAACGATTTACGATTAAAGCCGCCACAACGAACAACGAGCATCAGGTTATTTGAGGCAAGGCAAATAGTTGATCCCGAAAAACCTGATGTGATCACAAAAGGCGACTAATGGCCACTACGCTTACGATGTTCGGGGGTGGAAGGGGGCAGCGCCCCCTGGAAGCCAAGCACAAAGAGTAATTTATACATTAAGTAACAGCCTTCCAAAATAATACCGCAAAAATTGGCGAATTAAGACCGCGTGACACGGAAATCGAGAAAAGCGAGCCGGACAGCCGCGGATGCTGTGATGACCACAAATTCGGGTTCCTTTAACCTCAGATCCGGTTCAACACTAGTACTACTTTTCCTTATTGTTCATGAATTACAACAATATTATAATTGCTAAATAATCATTTATTTACAATTATATAACATCTCTTTCTATTCCAGAATCGCAATCTTTATACATTCCTAGTATGTCTTCATATCATACATGATACGACATTCTATTACAATCAATTTGAGATCATATGTTTAATGACTCGATCACACCATCCTATTATCCTTATTCATAAAGGACAACGTCTGAAAAATGATATTCAAATAATCTGTAAATGTTCTCTTAACAATTTAAGTTTGCTAATCTATAACACAACAAAACATAAACTCTTCATATCTACTTACACAAGTGAATGAATTAGTCTACCGCAAGGTTTTACTACAAAAGCACATATGCTTCAATCTTGATGACTCGTTAGTCAATCTTCATCTTTGCCTCTACCGGAGTAATCGACTTCCTCAAGCTACTCTGTAATGTTTTGTTTTAAGCAAAGGTGAGCACGACGGCTCAGCAAGTCTAACAGTTTCACATAACACGTAAAAACAGTTCAATCACGCTTCATGCTTCATGCATCTTATGCTTTGCAGTACATACATTTCTCATGCATATCATGCCTCGCATTTAATCTATGCTTCATGCCTAGCCTCTATCATGACATATAGTTCAATGCAGAACAATTGTCTTAAATCAACTACCGCATACCAATAGTTCAAATCAACTTATTTCACAAAAGCACATTAACACATCTTTGCACATAACCACGTATGAGCACATCACAGTTTAATAACAAACTTATAAATTATGCACATAATGCAACACGTTCTGAAAAACTTGCCTGGACTTGTATAACCAGCTTACGTTAATCTTTGACGTTCCTTACACGACCTACACGGTATGTGAGATCAACGGTGCACAATATCAGTCAAAGTTTGACTCAATACTAAATCTTATTTTAAAGATATTTATTTCTTCTTATCATCCCCTTTATTTAATAAGGTTAATTTCATATTTTAGTCTCTCTTTGACTTGACTCAGTGTTTCATATTCAACACCATAAATCTTTTGTTCGAAACTATGCAATTCTGACATTTATTAATGTCACTGCATTAAAACTTGGACCCTATATTTATTTAGGTCGATCCACCAATTAATCACTAATGGACCATACCCTTGGTTTAACTTAATCACATCATTTATCTCGATACTTATCATAATATTACCCACCTTGGATAATATTTTAAATTTTACTATCAATTAGTAATAACTTATAATGTTATTTAATTGTTAAATAACACTTTAAATAATCATTACTATTATTAATTTATTTTTAATAATAGTTTACCTTAATCATTATGATTAATCTTTTAATAATAATTTAATTGCTTGCTAATATTATTACCCTTTAATATTATTTTAATTGACTTCTCATTATTATCAATCATTTTAATAATAATTTAATTGTTCATCAATATTATCAATCATTTAATAATATTTGAAATCCTCACGTATCATTAATAATTATTTAATAACGATTCAACCCTTAACTATTATTACCCAATAGTTAATTACTTGTTAAACAATATTATTAATTCTTTAATAATATTCTAAATCTTTATTTATTTAATAATGATTTAACTCTTAACTATTATTATTTAATAGTTAATTAAATGCTAAATAATATTATTAATCCTTTAATAATATTTTAAATTAATTACATATCATTATTAATTATTGAATAATGATTTAATTCTTAACTATTATCATTTAATAGTTAGTCAATAATATTATCAATATATTTTAATTACTTAATAATCTTCTTTCGATTAAGTAATAATTTATTCCACTTAATTACCATTTAATTATTATTTAATATTAATTAAATAATAATTAATTAACTAATTATCCGAACTCATTATTTAATATTAATTAAATAATAATTAATTAATTAATTAACCTTACTTATTATTTAATATTAATTAAATAATAAATAATTAGTTTATTAACCTTAATTATCCTTTAATTATTATTTAATATTAATTAAATAATAATTAATTACTTAATTAACCTTACTTATTATTTAATATTAATTAAATAATAAATAATTAGCTTTCTAACTTTAATATTCTTTAATTATTATTTAATATTAATTTAAATAATAATTAATTATTTATTTAATATTAAGTGCAATTAAATAATAAATAACTAACTTATTCATCTTAACATCCTTTAATTATTATTTAATATTCATTAAATCATAATTAATTAATTACATAACTTCATATATTATTTAATATTTATTAAATAATATTTAATTAGATTATTAGCCTATTTATACACTAATAAATAGCTAATATATAGTGAATCACTCCAATAATTTCAAATTTTATTTTATAACACTTAACTAGCATGCCAATAGGTCAAATATTATTTTTCTGAAATTAAAAATAATTTTCCCCTAATTATTAGCAATTTAGTAAGTTTTAATCCACCATTAATTCTAATAAATACCAAATTACAAAAAATTCGGATTTTAAATTTTGATAATTTTCTTTATAAAATTATAAGCATTTTCTCTTTTGGAACCAACCCAAGAACCGGCCTAAAAATGCCCGAACCAGCCCTACCTAAAAATCATGAAAAACCGAAAAAAACCGAACCGGCCGGTTTTTTAAAAAAAATAGGCAGATTACTTTTATGCTTTTTCAGACTTGGGGTCTTCGACGGGAACTTGAATAAAATGAAATCCACAAGTCCGATTGAGGCCTATTTGGTATCGATGGATTCGTAACTTCCCGAACTACATTTTTCTGTCATCAAACATTAAATTTGGATTTGTTTTGGTCACAGAAATTGGCTCTAAACCGGACTGTTGTGCACAGCCCTAAAACAGTGGGTGTGTTTTGGTTGAAAAATCATAACTTGCTCATTTCAAATCGGATCGAAGTGATTCCACTTGGAGAATCTTCATATCCCACACATCTAACACCAAAAATTTACGGATCATGAATCCGACTTACGGATCATGCCCAGAAATTTAGGGAGTGGCTGCCATGATTTTGGTTACTTTGTTTTCGTCGGTAAAAACTTATTTGATGATTTTGATGAAATCTTTCCACATAAATACACCCAAAAAATCATATTAAACCCATGTAACCCTAGATATATCAATCTAGCATGTTTCTACCTTTTTAGATTTTGAAAATTAGTTTTCTACCAAAGAAATTACATAGTACCCAAAGAACAATACCAAGCTAAAATGTTTTATACCTTTTGTTGATTATCCTCTTTGTTAGAACTTTGAAAAGGCTTGGATGATCAATCTTCTTACATAGATAGCTTCCTCTTGATGAGACCTCCATCTTTAAACCTTGCTCCAAGATCATCCAACCATCAATGCTCACAAGATCTAACTTTCTTTTTCTTTTTCTCTAGAGTTCTCTCTCTTTTCTCTATTGAAATTTTTGTAAAATGGCTAACCAACACAATGAATTGGTGAAGCACTATATTTATAGTACTTCCTTAATCTCCATTAGCTCCTACTAATCAACCAACACTTGGACATTTAAGGCTTAAACTCATGCTTACTATAGCTTGGATGGACAAGATGATTGACAAGGATGAATGACTCCTATCAAGGTTGCTTGGAAGCAACTTTTAGAGTGTAAAACAAGCAAAATAAAGCCACACTCAACATTTTCATGTGGGGCCCCCTCCAAAATTCGGGATTTGCCAATAAATTACACCAATTTGGCTTTATTTTTATATCCTATATCATTATATAAGTATCAATATATATATATATACCAATGTATATATATTGACCATAACTTTGACTACCATTTGGGCTCCACATTGGATCAATTTAATATTTCTATTGGGCTCGTCAATTAAATTTGTTTGGGCTCAATTTAATTACTACATTGGGCTAATATTAAATACCCTATGTTACATTTAATTAAACAAGCATTGGGCTTGGTTAATTATTACATAAATCCATGTTCAAATTAAATTATATGGACTACTAGGTTAAATTAATTTGATCTAGTTTAATACCTCAATTGGACTTATAATATAATCCAATTAGATTTGCTATAATTAATTCTACCACATTGGGTTACTTAATTAACCCATCCACGGTTAATTCTTAACCCCACATTTATTTATCTAGCAATTAACCAATGATTGGTTAATGCTATCTCTCTTGTCAACCAACTAGGGTTATTCAATTAACTAGACACTAGTTAATTCTCTACACTCAATCAATACTTGAAATGCTTCTCCCAACCATTGACCATCATTTGACTTTTAATGGTTTGGGCTACATAACTTACTTTTTATTGGCTCTCTTATTTAATTACCCATTTCATGCAAATATCTCCATATTGGGCTTACATCTATAACAACTTATTAATTAAGTAAATTACTTAATTAATTAACTTCTTAATATTGTCCTTCTAGGCAATATTCCACTTCCCTACTTGTTACTCATAACCTTAATTCATAACTTATATAATTAATTCAATTAATTATATTACATGACTTTTCTTTTTAATCCATACTAAAACTAATTAATTTATTAGTTTTATTAAGTATTTAATTTACTTCACACATCATCTTGTTTGACTAACAAACTCAACTATAGGTGTATATATATAAATATTAATATATTCACCTTCACCTCAATTGAATTTCTTTCTTAAATAAATTATCTACCTGCATCATTAAAATATTCTCACATTTAATTTCTAACAAATAATTTATGTTAAAAAAAAATGTTTACCCATTTTTTACACATCTTCCTTCTCACCTTCTAGGTTTAAACCTTAACCTTTAATAAAATCAATTAAGATATTATTTAAAATCTTGAAATTATCTGGGATATTACAGATGCACCTGGTTTGAACCAACAACCTTTAAACATAACTTTTCCTACTTTAAATGTTAATACTTCCTTTAAATTAAAGTTTGGTCTAATAGATTTATTGCCCAATTTTCATGACCTTACAAGTGACAATCCTCATAAACATTTAAAGAAATTTCATATGGTGTGCACAAGTCTGAAACCTTCAGGAGTGACTGAAGAGCAAATTAATTTAAAAGCTTTTTCTTTTTCTTTGAAAGATTTGGCTAAAGATTGGCTCTACTATCTACCCTCGGGAAGTATCACCGCATGGGGAGAGATGAAGAGACTATTCTTAGAAAAATATTTTCTAGCTTCAAGGGTAGCCAACATCAGAAAAGATATTTGTGGTGTGAGATAGAACCATGAAGAATCCCTATATGAGTATTGGGAATAGTTCAAGAAATTGTGTACAAGCCATCAAATTAGTGAGCAGCTCCTTATCCAATATTTCTATGAAGGACTCATGTCTATCGACAGAAACATGATCAAGTTGTTAGCGGATGAGCTTTGCCCAATTTTCATGGCCTTACAAGTGACAATCCTCATAAACATTTAAAGAAATTTCATATGGTGTGCACAAGTCTGAAACCTTCAGGAGTGACTGAAGAACAAATTAATTTAAAAGCTTTTTCTTTTTCTTTGAAAGATTTGGCTAAAGATTGGCTCTACTATCTACCCTCGGGAAGTATCACCGCATGGGGGAGATGAAGAGACTATTCTTAGAAAAATATTTTCTAGCTTCAAGGGTAACCAACATCAGAAAAGATATTTGTGGTGTGAGATAGAACCATGAAGAATCCCTATATGAGTATTGGGAATAGTTCAAGAAATTGTGTACAAGCCATCAAATTAGTGAGCAGCTCCTTATCCAATATTTCTATGAAGGACTCATGTCTATCGATAGAAACATGATCAAGTTGTTAGCGGATGAGCTTTGGTGCATAAGACTCCCGAAGCTGCAAGGAACTTGATTACAAACATGGCGGCTAATTCCTAACAATTTGACACTAGGCTTGATTTTTCATCTAAAAATGTCAATGAGGCCGAAGTTTCTTCACTAAAACACCAAATTTTGCTCGGTGGTTGTAGGTAATAAATACACAACAAGTGAAAACTTGTGGAATTTGCGCGGTAGTAGGACATCCAACAGCTATGTGTCCCACTCTTCAAGGGGAGTCCTATGAACACGTGAATGTAGCAGGTGGTTTTTCTGGTCAACCATAATAGAGATATGATCCTATTCAAACACATACAACTCAGGATTGAGGGATCATCCCAATTTCAGTTATGGGAATCCACAAATGAATCAACCCACAAATTAGAACTTTGCAAGTTATCAACAGTACAAAGAATCATATCCCAACAAACAACAACATGACCAATCGTTTAGTTTTAATATGTCTTTAGAGGATTTGTTTAAACAACTTACCACTAACACTTTGCAATTTTAACAGGATACGAAGGCAAATATGCAGAATTTAAAAACGCAAATAGGACAAATGGCAACTACAATAAGTCAATTAGAGGCACAAGGTTATGAAAAATTACTCTCTAAAATGGTTGTGAATCCAAAAGAGAATGTTAGTGCAATCATTTTGAGAAGCGGTAAAGAGATAAAAACTCCAAAAAAGATAGAGTCTGCACCAAAAGAGCAAAGTAAAGCAGAAGTAAACAATACAGAAGTAGACAACAGTAAAGAGGACGACAGTGTTTTAGGTGACAATGGTATCCCTAAGTATAAATTTTCACCTCTCTCTGATTATAAGCTGGTACCCCATTTTCCTCTTACTTTAATAGAAAAAAGGAAAAATGAGAAAAAATTAGATTTATATGAAACTTTCTATAAATTCGAGGTAAATATTCCATTGTTAGATGCTATTAAATAAGTATTTCGTTTTGCTAAATTTCTAAAAGAGTTATGCACACATAAGAGGAAGCAAACACTTAAAAAATATGAAAAGGTACAAAGGAAAGAATGTGTCTGTAATAATTTAAAAAAAAAACTCCCTACTAAATGCCAAGATCCAAGAATGTTTACTATCCTTTGCAAAACAGGTGACACTAGATTTGAAAAGGCTATGTTAGACTATGGAGCGTCCATTAATGTCATGTCATATTCTATATATGCTTCTTTGAAACTTGAACCTTTGAATAGAACTGGTACTGTGATTCAGTTAGCTGATAGATTTAACGTTTATCCTAAGGGTATAGTAGAAGATGTTCTTGTGCAAGTAAATAATTTAATTTTTTCTACTGATTTTTATGTGCTTGATATGGGGAATGGTGATCAAAATGCTCCTATTTTGTTAGGAAGACCCTTCTTAAAGACATCCAAGACCAAGATAGATGTTCATAGTGGTACACTTACAATGGAGTTTGATGGCAAAATTATTAAGTTTAATATTTTTGATTCCATGAAATATCCTAATAATGATAATCTTGTTTACTCTGTTGATGTGATTTATTCTTTAGCGACAAAAGTTTTTGAAACTGATGGGAAAGATAAATTAAAAATGCCATTTAGTCAGAATTTTGGGAAAGAGAATGAGGAGTTAGTCTTGAGTACTGATTTGAAAGAAACTGTTGCGGTTTTAAATGATTTTTCAAAGAGAGGTAATGATCCATATTTTGACTCACCAGTTCCTAACAAGAAATCTTTACCTTATGTTTTGCAGGATCACGTTCCATATTTGAAGCATCTCCCTAATAATCTCAAATGTATGTTCATTGAAGAGGGAGTAAAACCTTTATACCAACTACAAGGGAGTTTGAACATGTCTATGATAAATAGAGTAAAGATGGATTACATTTTGAAAATTTATGAGGAATGAGTGACGTAGTGTTTAAGAATGTTGTCGAGCCAATGACAATAAATAAAGTCGCTGCTTAGGAGGCAACCCAATGAGAGTATAATTTTCTATATTTTTTATTTTTAGGGAATTTTAAAAAATTTTGAAAATTTGAATTTTGTGGGTATATTCATTGCAAACTCTCACGAGACAAAACTCGTCCACTTAGATAACCTTAAGGTTTAAAGGCTTGTTACACGTGCTAAGTGTAATCATGTTTCCTATGAAAATGAGGAAGTTTTTTTAATTTTATTTTTAGGATGAGTCACTTGAGCAATGAGTTAATTGAATTTTAAATTTTTTAGCCAATGATAAAAATTTTATTTTTATTTATTAACTCTTGAAAAAATGATAAATTTTTGCGTAGTCTGAATTTTTGACCTATTGTTAGTATTTATTGTATTTGAGACTTTTAAAATTTTTAAGCACATATCCATATATGTTGAACTAGTTTTAACTTGGAGGAAGTTTATGTGATTAATTACTTTTGAAAGATGTGAATTTTCTCTATACCTTATTTTGATCATGTTTTAAAGTCTGATATAGGAAAATATATGATTGGAGGATTGAGAGAAAAAAATAGTAGGTAAAAAAATAATTTGACTAACTTAGTTTTATGGCATTTGTTACTCGAGTTAATAGATTCTTAGGGGTGTCTCTACACTTAGTACCCTAAAGTCAACTAGTTTGCGAGTCATTGGTCAAAAGCTCGCTACATGAGTAATTCTAAAAATTCTAAGAAAATTAAACATTGCATGATCAAGTATGTAAAAAAAAAGTGAGATAGGTTAAAATTGAGTGTATAGAGTGTTGAGTATCTCTTATTTGACATTTGATTATATAAATTTTTTTGAGTTCTGATTGGTTTAATGTATTTGGATTCACACTTGCACAAAAGTTCTTGAGTAGAGTAATATTAACAAATATGTCGACATTCTAGATTTTGCATGTTTTTGAAATTTTATTTGAGTTATCATTTAAAAAATCTTTAAGGCTAATGTTGAATTCATATTCATTTGTTGCTCAAGTAAGTCAGACGGATTAATTGATTTATTTAGTAGAGTTTTTATTTTTATAATTTTTATTCTTATTTTGCTTGAGGACAAGAAAAGATTTAAATGTGGGGGTATTTGATATGTAGATTTTATGTCTATTTATTAGGTATTTTATGTTTAATTATTTGTGAATTTTTAAGTATTTTTAGTGTTTTAGGTAATTTATTTAATTTTATGAAATTTCATTAATTTTAGTATTTTTGTATTATTTTATTTCATTTTGTAGGTAAAATAAAGCTTGGATGACAATTTAGTAATTTGTGCAAGAGCTGATGGCATTTCGATAATTTCAATAGAAATGAGGTGATCGCGCCATACGCGCATAGAGGGGCTGGAAATCGGGATTGGAACGACGCCGTTTAAAGGCTTTTGGCATTAGAAACTACGCAATGCGCGAAGCAACAACAAGGATAAAGCAGCCTACTCGCAATGCGCGGGCGACAGATTTTTAGCATGTAACAGGTGCATGTCAGCAACTTTTCATGGTTTTTGCGTGTGGGTCCCAGACATTATTCCATTTCTTTGCTTATTTGAATTAATGGCAGCATGCTTCCGATTTTAGCCAACAATAAATTAATAAATTCGAATAGTAAATTGGAAAATGAATTAAATAGGAATTTTTATATTTTATTATTTTGTATTTTAAATCTTATTAGGGTTTGGAAATTATAATTTCTATTAGGGTTTGAAGGATTATGTAGCCTATAAATAGAGAGCTTGAGATACAATTGATGACATAGCTTTTGCTAGAAAATTATATGTTTTATTTTTTGGTGCCTTTCATAGCTATGTGTGGCTAAATTATTTTTCTTGATTTAAATGATTGAAGCCATCAAGATTAATACACTGTGAGATCTAATTTATTTTAATTGTTCAATTTATATTTTGAGTATTGAGCATTCTTCTGTGTTTATTTATAATATTGATTCATTTAATTGCTAGGATGTCTACAAGTTTACTATTCGCATTAATCTACTGCTAAATTAAATATAAAATTCGTAATTATTTAATCACTTTAATTTATGAAGCAACTAAGTTTAATAATTTTTTTGCAGATCAAAAGATTATTATATCTTAGGAAGAATATTCATTTAAATTAAATGCAAACGCTTGGCTTATGTTGTTTAGTTCAACGATCTTTTTAATTTTTAAAGCTGCTACTAGGTAAAATCTTTAGCGCTTGTCTGAGGTTATTTAATAGTAAGAATTATTTAGATCGCTTATTTCTTCTTAACTATAAATAAGGAGAGATAGAAAAATTATTCGAATGTAAGTAATTATTCCACGTTAAATATTTAAAATATTAATTGAGTTATTTTTGCACCAATGATCATTTGTAAATTCTTGATGGTAGATGTTAACTTAAATCAAGACTTTTTCTTCTTATTTATTTCATTAAATTACATGTATATTTATTTTAGTTAATTTTATTTAAATTATTTTTTTAATTAAAAACTCCCCAATTTTGGTTTACAAAAATATAAAATTAAATTAATCATTTTCTATGGGATCGACTCTTACGTGCACTGCTACATTAATATTTTTTCAAAGTAAAATTTTATTTTTGGGTGACTGCGATGCACACCAACAACTCAGCAAGTCTAAAAGGTAACACATTTCATACATGCATTTTATTCATGCATGATGTATTTCATACTATGCATTTTATATATGCATCTTACGTCCCATAATATGCATCATTATATGCTTTATATATTTCATGTAGTATATCATAAATGTCATGCTGTGTAATCAGTACATACCTCTCAATTTTTATACTTCGTATTCAATCACGTAACATTTATTACATGTTCAACACGTATCATATTTATTGAGTTCAATAACACATTATAACACATTCCTTAAGTAGCAATGATAAGTGGTTTTTATACCTACGAATTGAATACACTTGAGCTTGATAAATTGCTTATCTTTAAGTATTTATGTTAGTTTCTATGTGTTTTTACGTGTTTGTTGTAATTTAGGTTGTAGAGTAAGTTTATGTGTTTTCTGTTCATTTACGGGTCTTTTTACCACATTATTATAGGAGGTGGTTTTCTATTACTTTTTATGTGTTTTATGTTATTTTGTAGGTATTATACTAAGGGCTTGATAAATAAAGGCTTGGATTGCCCGGTTTGTCTTTTCGGCATGTCATTTGCATAAAGGCCAGCTTTTGACATAGTTCTGGCCATAATCTCTGCTTGTGCAAAACATGAAAGTTGTAGAACTTTTTCTCAGTTTTCCGAAACATCTTGAATCATCTCAATCGGAGATTGGACGCAAAAGTTACACAAAAAATATGAAGAAATTACATAGCAGCTACTTCACGCCCAAGTTTGGACTTCATCCTTTCTGATTTTGCAATTTTGTAAAACATAAAAGTTGTAGTTCTACGAATATCCTTTCCAGAACATCTTGAATTACCTTTATCGGAGTTCGTATGAAGAAGTTACGCCCAAAATACAAAAACACCCTAAAGCTGCCAAATGTCAGTTTTATGCAAAATGGCGCAGCTGCGCCCATTTTGTACTATGGAGAGGCACAGCTGCGCCGTTTGCCAGGCAGACCAAGATTCTGCGCAGCTGCGCTGTTTTTGCACTATAGTGAGGTGTAGCTGCGCCGTACGCCAATCAAGCTGCGGACAAAGTGCTATAAAAGCCACTTTTTGTGCCCTAAAACATAACATAATCAGTTTCTTCCGAGAGGGAGCGACTTGGGCGATTTTGGGAGGCCATTTTGGTGATTCCATGGAGCTCCTACATCAATGTGATGCTATGATTTAGGGAGTTTGTCTATATTTCTCTTCCTTTTGCCTCTCTATTTCATATATTCTATTGTTGTTTGATTTTTGGAACAAGTTCTTCTATTTGTAGTTCTATTGTTCTATTGATAGTAGTACTTGTAGGTGTAATTGGATGATTTGTAATCCATGGGTGTAATATCTATGTGTTTGTATTGAATCCATTACATGTTTTATTCATATTGAATCTTGTTATACTCATTTGCTATGTATGTGTGGATGTTGTATTACTTGTTTAGTATGAACTAAGCATCGAATCTAAGTGTTGTGATGGAACCCAATAGGTTGTTCTAGTTGATTTCTCTCTCTTTGGTTGGCACCATATGGATTGGTTGTTGTATTTGTGCTTGTGGTTAATTTCTAGGTCGTGCATTTACTTAGTAGCCTATACGGAACTGAGAGAGGGAGTATAGTGTTTGACCCAAGTATGTTACACATGTTCGTGATTCCACATGACGTTGGGATTATGATTCGTGGAAAGGATAGACATATACCGATCCACCATGTGCACCCTTTGAGAACCTGACCTTTAACCCTTGCTATTCTTAGTTTGGGTGTTCCTTCCCGTTTCTGTTGCCTTGTGTCGGATTTGGGTAGGATGTCGCTATATAACGCTCGAGAGAGGCATGTTAGTACTATAGAGAGTTCTCGGTTGACCATTCATCTGCTACGACTGTGTGGATGTGTTTTCATATTTTGCGCCTAACGCGTATTTGTTTGACCTAGTTATTAGTGTGGTAACTCGTGCGGAACTAAGAAAGGGAGTACCAGTTTAGACCTAGATACAATGACACGTGTTCGTAATTCCACCTGGCGTTGGGATTATGATTCGTGAGTTAGGATAGAGATATACCAGCTCGCCTCGTGTAGCCAAGAGAGAATCTGTTCTTCAAATCCTTTTTAGTGTTGACTCTCATAGAGATATAGTGAGTTGCCTAGTTAGGGTGTTCCTTCCCGTTTCTGTTGCCCTTGGGTCGAATTTGGGTGGATTCGGGTATGGTGCAATGAGAGTTGGCCATATCTAATTTAAAGAATTCTCGGTTGACAATTCGTCGTGACCGAATGGCCAAAAAGAGAGTTAGGAGACTTGAATGAACTATTGGGAGAAGTTACATACTTAGATTCACCTATATTTAATTGTTTTCAGTAGCTAGTATTAGTGGGATCGATACTCTACTTACTCTTTATTACTTGTTGACCGCGTATACTTGCGCGTTTTGTTCATTCAAATGAACCCGTCGAGGTCGGAACTCATTAAATATAAAAACATAAAAACAGAATAAAAACAGTTCCGATCGGCGATCCAACAAGCAACAAGTTCAAAATAGGTTTCACATAAAACTGAAAGAAACTTGTCTCGATATGCTTTCATCATGATGTCATGATACACTCATCGAACGTTCATTGAATAACCTTTACTCATTGGTTATCATAACCCATACGTTCTCATTCACCACATAACCTATATATATATATATATATATATATATATATATATATATATATATATATATGTATATATACACATATATACAATTAAGTTACATTCCTTTAATAATCTAATTTAAGATTTTTAACCATGTCTAGATTAGTTTCATAATCCTAATTCATGCTATGCTCGATGTAATTCATACCTTAAATAGGTTAATGAATACATCTTAAACAATTTAAGTTGAATTATCCAACCAAAATTGTTCAACACTTACAACCGTTTTCAACTTTTGTTTAAAACTTCATTTGTTTCTAGATTTTCATTTCAAAATTTTAATTATTAACCAAATTGAATTTAATAGTCCAGTTATATGCTAATTACATTTTAGAATATAGTTCTTTATCATTAAAAATTATTTGAAAGCTTAATGATTAAAAATAAAAAGTAAATTTTAATCTTGACAGACACCACCTCGACACTGTCTTCCTTTGTTAAACAAGCACCCCAATGTTCTCTGCTTATTTTAAAAAATATTCCAAACCAGCAGCCCGACGCTGGTTTCCTTCTTGTATATAGCGCCTAAGCACTTATTGTAACGACTAAGACTTTTCTAAATATATGTTGGTGAACAAATTATTAATGAAATGAAATTTTATTTAAAATATTATTATTATGTCTAATTGAATGTGTATTTACCTTTTGTGTGTGTGTGTGTGTGTGTGTGTGTGTGGAATGGTTTCTAGTTAATTGAGAATGTTGCAGATTATGTGTTTAGTCAAGGAAATTAATTAGTGAGGACTAAATATGGAAGGAAAGTCAAAGAGGATTCAAGAATTAAATTGATTATGTTCAATTGAATTAATGCCTTAAGTTACTATTTATTTAGTTTGATGGGTTAATTTAATTAAGAGACTAAGTGAGAAATTTATTTAGCCCAATAATGTGTGTATATTAATTTAAATAACTAACCTAATTTATTATATGGGAACAAGAGAATTAAAGAGCCTAAGCATTTTAATTATACTATTGCATACTAGATTCGGCAGCCCCTTTATTGGGGGGGGGGGGGGGGGGGGGGGGTGGAGAGCACTTTTTGATTAAATAAAAAACATATTACATGTGTAAGAAGTGTAAGAGCATGGGTGCATTGAAAGTAGTATGCCCTCAAGCCAATCATATTTGATGTGATAAGTATATACTTTGTAATCTTGTTCATTTATTAATAAAAGTATCAAGACATTTCTTTATTCATGATTAATTACTTGAATTAATCAAATATATAAACACATAGTTTTCGAGCAATGCTTTTAGAACCATGATGAGGATCATGTTAATGAGATCTAAATTCAAGATAGCTCAAAACTAAACTTGTTCCTAATCGTTGGATCACTAAAAAGGGGATTAGTAGATCCGAATAGATTGGTACATACTATGCTTGCTCTTATGAAGAGGATGATTGATCTCATAATCATTTGTGTAGAGACACTAAAGCAAGTATGTAGGTGCTTATTAGAGAATAAGTTCATTGAACATGACTCGCTCAAGGAACACCTAATGGAGTTTTACTTGTCTGTCAATAGGAGTTCCTTATGTGATAGTCGTACAAGTGATCATTGGACTTGAGATCATCATAATATCTTGTGTGTACTAAGTTATACTTTGACATATTCCTTAAGACCTATTGGTATATTAAAGGATATGCTTGGGTATAATAAGGTACACATGAAAATAGGTAAATGATCAACAAATGATCTACCACTTCTAATAAAGGGAGAGAATGTCCTATGTGATTCAATAAGTGACAACTCAGAAATCCTTGGCAAGAGTTGAATGGAATTAGAAAGGAGTTTCTAATTTACATTAACTAGAGTTGTGTATTTGTGAATTAAAATGCATATGATCAAATTAATAAGACTTGACAGAAATTTCATGTCTTATATTTGATTGGGACATTGTATGGTAGAATGATTGAATTGTATAGTAACTATTTGCTGAAAGGTTCTTTTACGATCAAATGTTGAAATCTATATTATCTGGAATGTCGACTAATCAATAAGGGGGCTTACCCTTATTGTGGAATAATTATTTATTCTGAATTAAAGAGTTAATTTGTAATAAATGAATTAGAATTGTTCTAATTTATTTATTATACAACCGGTTTAATATGGAGAACCTAAAGGGTCACACCGCAAAAGAGTAATATTTATTTTAGAAGTGGATGGCATAATCGTAATAATAAATTAAGTATATTTAATTTATACTATGGTGATAGGATAAATTAAATAACTTAATATTTATAATTTTGTATTTTAGAAATACTAATTATAAATTAATAAGATGAGTCTTATTATTATCATTATTACTATTATTATTATTACTAGTATTATTATTTAGTTCCTAAATGGTTTAGGAATTAATTAATAAGTAGTAATATTATTATTAAATAATTAAGTTCCTAAATAGTTTAGGAATTATAATTATAATAATTAATTAAGTTACTAAATGGTTTAGTAATTAATTAATAAGAAGTACTCTCATTAGTAAATAATTAGATTCCTAAATAGTTTAGGAATTATAATTAATTAATTTAGTTCTTAATTAAACTGGGAATTAAATTAAAATCCTAATCCTAAATAGTTTAGAAGGGTTGACTAGATCTATAAATAAGAGGAGTCTTATCATAGATCAACGTTACACACTCTTTTATTAGATTAGAGAGACTACTCCATAATTCTCTACATCTAAGGAGTTAGAGAGAGAGAGAGAGAATTAGGGCTAGCCACCCATGGTTTGGAGAAACCATAATCCACTTCTTTAATTCATAGATCTCTTGGTGGATCACCTTTAGAGGCTTCACACATGGGGAGCTAACATTGATCCGTGGAATCTAAAGGGAGATGAACTTGTACCTGTGGAAGCTTGGTTCTACAAAGGTATAAAATCTTTTATTCTTTCTCAATTAATAATAATCGCATACGAAAGATCCTGATTATTGGTTTGTACAAAAAATTTTAAAATCTAATTTTTCTTGCTTCTGTTGCGCTTATATAATTTGATTATATGTATGCCGTACTTTTATAAACCAACAGTAGCATCAATAGCCAAACTTATGCGAATTATTAATTATTTTAATTTTATATATGTATGAGTATGTATTAAGAATAATTTATTGGGCATAATTTATTCTATAAAATTATTGACGCCGGGGCGGGATAGTGATTATCCTGCGGGCTAAGTTAATATAAATCTACAGGTAAAGATACAAGAGATTCACCAAAAGAAACAAGAGGAGAAATTCTCAACTCGAATTCTTAGAAAAGTTTATATCAAAAATTCAACCCCTTTCTATACCCACAAGCCGGGTATATATAGCTAGGTAAAACTTGGGCACAAAGAAAGAAAATGTCAGAAAAGGAAAATTTAAAAAAAGGAAAAAACTAGAAAGGTGGCTAACAGATTCTGACAAATCTTTCTCTCTCCTGCCACGTAGCTGGTCCCCAATATCTGTCACTACCTTTCTTTAGTAACCAACTCACGTGCACTTACCATATGACACCTAATAATTAATAGCTAGATTATATACTCAATAATAATAAAGGAAATAAAATAAAAGGAAAAACTATCAAAAATAAAGGACTGAAGTAGTCTGAACTGAAGCCGTCCCCGAATAGCATTATCGATCCCGACCTCAAGGTCCCCGAAGAGTATGTTCGGTCCCGACCTCAAGGTCCCCCCGAAGAGTATTATTGACCCGCCGAGATTAAGGTTAATAGGTCGATCCCATCTTACTTGCCCGAGGGCATCGGTGCCTTTTAACTTTGTCCCGATCCGCTTTCTCCAGGTACTGTAGAGCCATTGATGTGCTAGCTGATAGATCGGCATGATTAAGCTCAGCATGATCAAGCTCAGATGCTCCTGCATCAGTCACCCCGGGTTGAAAAGAACTCGTCCTCGAGTTGTCATTAGTGTCTTCGGCTTCGTCAAAGCTGGGGCTTAAATGTTTGACATTGAAGACATCCGAGGTCCGTAAATGGCTCGGTATGCGCAGACGGTAGGCATTATCATTGATCTTCTGTAGGATCTCACACGGGCCGATCTTTCGATCTCTAAGCTTATTGTACTCCCCAACAGGAAACCGTTCTCGGGTCAAAACAGCCCAAACAAAATCACCAACTTCGAAAAGTACTTGACGTCGGCGTTGGTCGATTTGATCCTTGTAGGTGGCATTATGTTCGATGATAGATAGACGAACTTGATTATGAATAGTCTGAAGGTGTTCGGCCATCTCATCTGCCTTCGGATGCACTCGTCCGATCCTGGGAATAGGGAACAAATCCAGAACTCCTGATGGATTTTGACCATAGACAATCTCAAACGGACTCATCCCTGTAGTTCTGTTCTTAGACCTGTTGTAAGCAAACTCGGCTTGAGCTAAAGCAAGATCCCATTGCTTCGGCTTTGTTCCAACCAGACATCGCAACATATTGCCTAGACTTCGATTCACCACCTCGGTTTGACCATCAGTCTGAGGATGATAAGCACTGCTGAAGTTCAACTTGGTTCCGAACTTTTCCCATAAACTCCTCCAGAAGTTACTGACAAATTTGGTGTCCCGATCAGAGGTGATTGACTTTGGAATTCCATGCAGTCGGACGATTTCCCGAAAGTAAAGATTGGCAATTCGGTCAGCATCCATGGTCTTTCGACACGCAATAAAGTGCGCCATCTTCGAGAATCGATCTACTATCACGAAGATAGAATCAACTGAACGCTGAGTTCGAGGTAATCCCAACACAAAATCCATACTCACATCTATCCATGGAGCTTCTGGTACGGGTAAGGGAATATATAGACCTGCGTTAGTGAGCGCCCCCTTTGACCGCTGACAGATATAACATCTTTCAACATGTCGAGCCACATCCCCTGACAGCTTCGGCCAATAGTAGTTAGTCGAGACTAGGGCTAGTGTCTTATCTCTCCCGAAGTGACCCTCATTGTGAAGCTCACCAATTATCTGCTGTCTGAGCGAGCAATCTGGTATACAAAGTTGAAGCCCCTTAAACAGATAACCATTGTGCAGGACGAAGTCACATCGTTGACCTTCCGTCACTTCCCGAACTATCTTCCCGAAGGAAGGATCTTCTGTATACATATCAGGGAAGATTTCAAACCCAGTGATTGTATTGCTCATGGTAGTAAGAAGTATTGTGCGTCGACTGAGAGCATCGGCAACACGGTTTAGACTTCCTGCTTGATGCCGAAGTGTAAAGGTGAATTCCTGCAAGTATGCCACCCACTTGGCATGCCTTCGGCTCAGCTTATGCTGACCATTAATATACTTCAAAGCTTCATGGTCGGTAAAGAGAATAAACTCCCGCTGTATCAGGTAATGACGCCAATGTTTCAAAGACTGAACTAGGGCGTAGAACTCCAGATCATATGTAGAGTAATTCTTCTTCGATCCTGACAATTTCTCACTGAAGAATGCCACTGGCCGACCCGCCTGACTCAATACTCCACCGATGCCGATCCCTGATGCATCACAGTTCACTTCGAATACTTTATCAAAATCAGGGAGTGCTAACACCGGTGCTTCGGTCATCTTCTGCTTCACTAGCTGAAAACTGGTTTCGGCTTCTTCCGACCATTGAAATTCCCTACCCTTAAGGCACTCTGTGATAGGTGCAATTAAAGTGCTGAAGTCCCTGATGAACCGTCGGTAAAAAGAAGTCAGACCATGGAAGCTCCTGACATCATGTATATTCTTTGGAGTTGGCCATTCCCGAATGACATCGACCTTCGATTGATCCGCATGCACACCCTCAGTTGATACAAAAAAACCGAGAAAAATTACAGAAGTCGTGAAGTATGAACTCTTCTTCTGGTTGATGAACAGACACTCCTTTCTCAAAACTTCAAAGACAGATCGGAGGTGCTCATGGTGGGCTTCTCGGTTCGGACTATAAATTAGAATATCATCAAAGTATACAACCACAAATTTACCCATGAATGGTCGTAATACTTGATGCATGAACCTCATAAATGTACTCGGAGCATTGGACAACCCAAAGGGGGTAACCATCCATTCATATAACCCGTGTTGAGTTTTAAACGCTGTCTTCCACTCATCTCCTGGTCTGATCCTAATCTGATGGTAACCACTCTTGAGGTCGATCTTGGAGAAGACCTTGGCTCCTGACAGCTGATCCAACATGTCATCTAAACGTGGGATTGGAAATCGATACTTCACAGTAATCTTGTTGATGGCTCGGCTGTCTATACACATTCTCCACGAACCATCCTTCTTCGGTACTAACAAAGCTGGCACTGCACACGGGCTCATACTTTCACGAATGTATCCTCTTTCCAGTAACTCGACCACCTGCCTTTGTAGTTCTTCGGACTCCTTAGGGCTGAGTCTGTAAGCTGGTCTGTTCGGCAGACTTGATCCTGGGATAAGATCGATCTGATGCTGAATGTCTCTCATCGGTGGTAGTCCCGATGGAAGCTCTTCGGGCATAAGGTCAGCAAAGTCGGTTAACAACTCCTGAACGTCGGTTGGCACTTCGGTGTAGCTATCTGATGAACTGTTTTCACAAGGAATCAAGGCGTACACTACTCCTTGTCCGACCTCATGTAAGAACCTTTTCATGGATAACAAATTGGGATGATTACTTGACCAACCCGAACTCCCTGCTTCCCGACGCGGGGCTAACACAATCTTCTTTCCTTTGATGCTAAGGGAATAAGTGTTCTTCCGACCATCATGAGTGACACTTCGGTCGTATTGCCAAGGTCGTCCTAACAGTATATGACATGCATCCATGGAAACCACATCACACCAAGCATTGTCGAAGTACTTTTTGCCAATTGAAAATGAAACCAGGCACTTCTTATCTACAGTTACCTCATTCCCTTTGTTGAGCCATGAAAGTTTGTATGGTTTTGGGTGTTGGTCCGTCTTCAGGCTTAATTTATGAACAGCCTCTTCGGACACCACATTTTCACAGCTTCCACTGTCAATGATCATCTTACAGACCTTGTCGGCTACGGTGCAAGTAGTGTGGAAGATATTGGTTCTCAACCAATCATCATCGGTATCACCCTTAGGGGTCAATAAGCTCTTCCTGATAACTAAGGTCTCTCGACCATCACCGTACAACACGTCATCCTCTTCATAGTCATCATATACAGGCTCGCCGAACTCCTCGACTTCCTCTACCTCTTCCCCGATTAGAAGATTTTTGCCTTTCTGGTTAGCAGGTTTTCTGCACTCGGTTGCCCGATGTCCTGGTTCTCCGCATCTGAAGCACTTAATAGTAGATCCGACATTACCCTGTGGTTGGGTTGGTGCCGGACGTGCTTGTTGAGGTGGCGGGGTCGGCCTACTACTGGGGAGGCCTCTGGGCATCGGCCTTCTGCTCTGCTGTTGCTCGACCTCACGTGCTCGTTGGTAGGCTTCAGACACAGCCCATATTGAATGAAGGCTAAGCACATCCTGCAGAGATATCTTCAACCCTCCTAAATACCTTGCCACCAACTGCTCCTCTGTTTCAGATAGGTCATTACGAGCGATTAACTGGTAGAACTCCTCAGTGTATTCGTCTACTGACCTGACTCCTTGCCTTAATAGGTGCAAGCGCTTGTACAGGGATTGAGTATAGCCGAAGGGGAGAAAGTGAGACTGCATCTTCTTCTTCATTTTTTCCCACTCAGTTATCTTGGATCTTCCCTGTCTTGCTCTTGACTTCTTCAACTGTTCCCACCAAGCAGATGCTCTGCCCTTTAGCTTGATGGCAATCAGTTTCACCTTCATAGCATCTGGAACCTCCTTGTATTCGAAAATTCTCTCTACTTCATTCATCCAATCAATGAACTCTTCCGCTTGAAGCGTACCAGAGAACTCCGGTAGATCTACCTTGAAACCCAGATCCCGACGATAATCGTCTTGACCTTTTCGTTCCCAGAACTGGTTTCGGTTATGATAAGGATTATCAAAACTGGAATCAGCATCAGTATCAGCTACCTCAAACATAGGGTGTTGGACTTCCTCATCCGGAAACTGCCCATGACGACCCTGATAGTGGCGATTAAGGTGCGGAGCCTCCTCAGTCAGAACCCGCTCTCGACGACCTTGATCTCGCGTCGTTAGACGTTGGGTTAACTCTGCAACTTGTCTCTGTAAATCCTCAATCATCACTTCCTGAACGTTGCGATCACGGTGGGGAACTTCCTCAGTCGGAACCTGTCCACGTCTACCACGACCACGACTACCAGCCATTGAAACTGGTGAGTATTAACTTCCAGGTGAACGATGAGCTCTGATACCAACTGACGCCGGGGCGGGATAGTGATTATCCTGCGGGCTAAGTTAATATAAATCTACAGGTAAAGATACAAGAGATTCACCAAAAGAAACAAGAGGAGAAATTCTCAACTCGAATTCTTAGAAAAGTTTATATCAAAAATTCAACCCCTTTCTATACCCACAAGCCGGGTATATATAGCTAGGTAAAACTTGGGCACAAAGAAAGAAAATGTCAGAAAAGGAAAATTTAAAAAAAGGAAAAAACTAGAAAGGTGGCTAACAGATTCTGACAAATCTTTCTCTCTCCTGCCACGTAGCTGGTCCCCAATATCTGTCACTACCTTTCTTTAGTAACCAACTCACGTGCACTTACCATATGACACCTAATAATTAATAGCTAGATTATATACTCAATAATAATAAAGGAAATAAAATAAAAGGAAAAACTATCAAAAATAAAGGACTGAAGTAGTCTGAACTGAAGCCGTCCCCGAATAGCATTATCGATCCCGACCTCAAGGTCCCCGAAGAGTATGTTCGGTCCCGACCTCAAGGTCCCCGAAGAGTATGTTCGGTCCCGACCTCAAGGTCCCCCCGAAGAGTATTATTGACCCGCCGAGATTAAGGTTAATAGGTCGATCCCATCTTACTTGCCCGAGGGCATCGGTGCCTTTTAACTTTGTCCCGATCCGCTTTCTCCAGGTACTGTAGAGCCATTGATGTGCTAGCTGATAGATCGGCATGATTAAGCTCAGCATGATCAAGCTCAGATGCTCCTGCATCAATTATTAATTTTAATCGAAATTGATTACCGAATTGAATAGTGGAATGTTTCGGTAATAATATTATATATTCAATTTATTGAGCAAAGCATGGTTTTCGGATTTGGAATATATCATATAAAGCATTGATATTGCAACTTTTGGAATTCTCGTTTTTGGTGATTCATATATATATATATATATATATATATATATATATATATATATAATATTACCAATCCGAAACAGTGACTTTCTTTTTGGTTCTTAATCCTCGGTAAAGTGACAATTTTTTTTTGGAACAAGCTTTATATAGCCATGGTTTTCGTTAATTTAAAAAGAAGCTACGGTTTCGGTATTATATATTAATAACCGATTATTAATATATATTATTAATATATATGATATATTTATAATATATATTAATTAGCCAAATAATTTGGTAATTTTGTGCAGATTTTAAAATTTTAAAATAAAAGAGTTTATTTTGAGTAATTTTAAAATAATAAAAATAAATAGTTTATTTTTATAAAATTTTATAATTAAAATAAAATATTTATTTTAAACATGAAATTAGATTTCATGCAACTTTAAATTACCTATTAAATGATACCGATATATATATTGAATGATTTATTTAATTCATGAGATGAATATTATTTATTAATATATATGTTGATATATATGATAATAAATGGGATTGATTATAGATTACTGATCAATATGATTGGATTTAATTTTAATTGGATGCCTGAATGAATGAGTTTTAATAAATGGGGTATGTGTACCTCGTCTTTTCTAATTTTTCTGATGTAAAATTCTATCTCTCTCCTATGTACTTCCCCTTGACTGCTGATCAAGGTTTCTATTTATTTTAAATAATTTGTAATAGGATTAGTTAGAATTATTTTGAAGAATTGGAGCAAAGAAGCAAGGAGTGCATGAAGACTCGTTTGTAATAGAACCCGAATTTAAATGTAATAGTTACATTTAATTTAATTTATTCTTGCACCCTAGGTTTGACCAATTGATTTATTTGGTGGCTCGAATAAATCAAACTAGAATAAAAGTCCATAATCAATCCAAGTAGAATATTGTATTCTATATGTGCATGCTTATTTATATATATTATATATTATCAAACATGCTTTGTATGTTAATTAATATGATGCGTATTTTATATATATATATGCATGTGCGCTAAACAAGATGAGACAATTAATATTAACAAACCCCTCATGATGTATAATAAATATTATTTATAAAATGAATTAAAATGTTTAATTCATGAATTAAAGGAGTTTAATTCAATTAAATAAAATTAGAATTGTTCTAATTTATTTATTCTACTACTCATAATACTAAGTTGTAACGTTCAAAGATATTTATTAAAAATATTGAACGTCGCCTTCTAGCATGGTAAAACGATAGAGTATTAAATAATCAATATAGTTTGTTGTGTCACACAAGACTTATATTAATTTTTTGAGATGTTGTTTTATCACATTTGATGTTTATAAAAGAATTGAATATTACTGTTTTGTTATGTCACACAAGGACAGTCTTTTTCTCTTCTAATATAAGAAAATGCTAGGTTGGACTTAACTTGGATAATTTTGAGTTGGATGTGTCACACATGATCATAATAATCTAAGAGGCAAAATAAAAGGAGCTACATATTGATGTAATTGACAAAGAGTTGTCTACCTATTTATTTATATATCGTTTGTTGTGTCACACAAGGCTATATACATTTGAAATAGGATCCGTATTCTCATTAACAAATCTTTAACTAAATTTGCCGAACTATATAAGGAAGGTAATATAGTTTGATGAAAATAGTGGGAGACGCCATTTTAAATAAAGACCTAATTTATTTTGGTAATTAATAAAACGAATGCATGTTAATGTTGTTATTAATTCACTTAAAGAATATTGCTATGTTTAATTCACTAACATTGCATAGCATAATGTATGCTAACAATTAATCGAACCGAATTGTTCGGATTTATTAAACAAATTTGAGAATAGTTCTCAATGTTGAAAAGCTAGCAAATGTCCTTAATTTAACTATTCCTACAAACGTTGTAGACTAAGCCTCTGAGGAAGAGATTGCTATTTTAAATGGCAAGATGATGTAAAGGTGGCTCAATGTATCATGCTCGCATCCATAAGTATCGAGTTACAACGTCAACACGAGAAAATGGATGCACATACTATATTGTTGCACATTCAATAGTTATATGATGAGCAAAGTAGGTCAACTAGATATAAGATATCTAAAGAGCTCTTCCGATCTATAATAACTAATGGTACTATAGTATAGACACATGTCCTAAAGGTGATCATTTCGATTGATCAATTAGGACAACATGTTTTGTCAAGGATGGAGAGTTGAGTCAAGATTCGATCTTGTAGTCACTCACTGACTCTTATTCACAATTTGTTGTGAACTTCATACATTATTAAGCTATATGTCAGTTTACCTGATTAGCTAAACATGTTGAAGACTGTTGATAGCCACTTTCCTTCCTAGAAAAATCAAGTCTTACCCGTAGATGAATCTTCTAAACGGAGGAAGATTGCCAAAGGTATTTCTGAGGAGTCAAAAAGAGTAAAAGACAAAGGAAAGGCTAAACAAAGGACATAAATAAAATTGATCCTGAGGGCAAAGGAGTTTGCTTTCATTGCGATAAGCTAGAACACTGGAAGAATAACTGCAAGAAAGTTGCAGTAGTTAAGTAGAAGAAGTTTAGTGAAACTTCAGCTACAGATATAGATTTGTTCATAATAAAATAGAACTTTCTATAAGTCAAGTTTCTACTTAGGTATTAGATACCGAATGGTGGTCTAACATATGCAAGTCGTTGTAGAGACTAAGCAGAATTAGAAAGCTAAACAGATTTGTTCATAATAAAATAGAACTTTCTATAAGTCAAGTTTCTACTTAGGTATTAGATACCGAATGGTGGTCTAACATATGCAAGTCGTTGTAGAGACTAAGCAGAATTAGAAAGCTAAACAAAGGATAAGTAATCCTGTGCTGGGGAATGAAGCAAAGGTTGCTGCATTAGCCATGAGAACTTATAGTTTAGCACTGCCTACGGGCAAGCCTATTAAGTTAGTAAGTTGTTACTATGTTCCAGTTCTTAGAAACATTATTTCAGTTCCATGTGATGACAAGGAAGGGTTTTTGACATTATAATAATGAACAATCGTTGTTCTGTTTATAATGATAATGTTTTATTTAGAACTGGTTGATTACTTAATGGACTTTGTATACTTGATTTACATGAAAAGTATTTCAAATTGAACAAACTAAAGGCAAAGAGATTATATGAATCATACATTCATGCAACACTGTTAACTCAGTCACGTTAATGAAACAAGACTAAACAAGTTATATAAAGATAAGCTTTTAGAGCCTTTTGATTATGAATCAATTACAACTTGTGAATCTTGTATCATGGACAATATGACTAAATCTCCATTTAGTGGATATGGAGAGCGAGTTATGGAGTTGTTAGAGACGATACATACAGTTGTGTGTGGGACTTATGATAACAAATGCAAGAGGAGGGTATTCATTCATTATTGTCACTAATGATTCTATATTTCGATATATGTATTTGATGAAATACAAATCCAAATCGTTTGAAACGTTCAAAGAATTTAAAAGTGAAGTATAAAAACTAAAGGCCAAAAGTATTAAAGTTCTTCGATTAGATAGAGAAGGGAATACTTAAGCAGTAAGTTTCTAGATTATCTCAAGCGAGATGCTATTCTCACAAAATGGACATGGTGATGATCTATAATGAGTATTACCGATCTTCCAGTATCCTTCTAGGGTTATGCCCTAAAAACGATCACATATCTACTAAATAAGATACCTTCTTAATACGTCCCCAAGACTTCATATGAGTTATGGATAGGGAAGAAACCAAGTCTTAAGTATGTTAAGATTTGGATTGTCCAGCTTATGTCAAAAGGTTTGACAGTAATAAACTAGGGTCAAGATCTGATAAGTGTAAACTTATGGGATATCCTAAAGGAAGTTTAGGGTATCACTTCTATAATTCGACTAACTAAAAGGTGTTTGTTGAAACACACTGCCATATATGAAAAATAAGTTTTTTTCTTAAAGGGTTAGTGGGAGTAAAATAGATCTTGAAGAAGTTTAAGAACCACAAAACATTACAGATAAAGTGAAGGAATCTGTACAAGTAGATAAACCTATTGTACTACAACCAAGTCGTAAATCTGGTTTAGTACCAAAGATACCTGAATGGTATGGATTTATCATAGATGATGATGATAACGTACGCATCATAGTGGACGATGATCCAGATATATACGATGAGGTATAAGTATTAGATACTCAAGAGAAATGGTTGATGACCATAAAATTCGAAATGGGTCTTTGGAGAAAGACTAAAGCAGATGGCAAAGTGGAGACCTATAAGACCTAACTAGTGGTAAAAAGATTTCAAACAAGGTCAATGAGTTGACTATGATGAAATTTTTCACTAGTGAAAATGCATATATCCATTCGGATTTTACTTGCAGTTGCAGCTTACTATACAAAAGGATGTATGTATGATACAACCAAGAGGATTTGTCTCCATATAGATGGAGCAAATCAAGTATGTAAGTTACAACGATCCAATTATGGATTGGAGTAAGTTTCTTGAAGATGGAACATCCGTTTTGATGAGACAATCAAAAGAGTTTGATTTTATCAAAGACGAGGATGAACCAAGTATCTACAAAAGTTAGTGGGAGCACTGTGACATTCCTATTATTATATGTTGATATACTACCGATAAGGAATGACATACCGATGCTACAATTAGTAAAAATGTGGTTGTCTAAAAACTTCTCCATCAAGGACTTGGGAGAAGCATCCTAACATTCTATTCAAGATAAAGGTCTATAGAGATAGATCATAAAGGATGATCGGCTTGACCCAAGGAAGGTACATTAATTCGTTGATATGTACTAGACTTGATATTGCTTATGTATAATAAGCAGATATCAGTTCAATTCTGGAGAAGAACATTAGAAAAGAGTTTCTAATGATGGGTCTAATATAAAACTAGAGGGCTTAACAAACTTAAGTTTGTTTAGACTAATCAAGATAACAGTATATCCGTTTCAGGTAATATAATTACCGTGAATGGTGTTGTAATGAGTTGGAAAAGTTCCAAACAGCAAAGAGTTGCTGATTTAGTGACAAAGACATAGTAAATAACTATAAGTGAAGCTGCAAAGGTGATTGTTTGGTTTAACAAGTTCATTACAGAACTTATAATGGTTCCTAACATTAAATGAGTTTAATTCGCCAAAGAACTTAGGTCTCATCTGAAATCCAAACATGTGTTGCAGCACTTTCATATGATTAGATAAATCATTGAAAAAGAGACGAAACCATAAAGATGGTAGACTCTCAGAACAACATTATAGATCCATTAACTAAAGCATTTACTAAGCAATTTGTACGCCACTTAGAGAAGAATGGTATGTGGATACCAAGGGCGATTGGCTTTAGTGTAAGTGGGAGATTGAAAGTAGTATGCCCTTAAGCCAATCATATTTGATGTGATAAGCATATACTTTGTAATCTTGTTCATTTATTAATAAAAGTATCAAGACATTTCTTTATTCATGATTAATTACTTGAATTAATCAAATGTATAAACCCATAGTTTTCGAGCAATGCTTTTAGAACCATGATGAGGATCATGTTAATGAGATCTAAATTCAAGATAGCTCAAAACTAAAATTGTTCCTAATCGTTGGATCACTAAAAAAGGGATTAGTGGATCCGGATAGATTGATACATACTATGTTTGCTCTTATGAAGAGGATGATTGATCTCATAATCATTTGTGTAGAGACACTAAAGCAATATGTAGGTGCTTATTAGAGAATAAGTTCACTGAACGTGACTCGCTCAATGAACACCTAATGAAGTTTTACTTGTCCGTCAATAGGAGTTCCTTATGTGATAGTCGTACAAGTGATCATTGGATTTGAGATCATCATAGTATCTTGTGTGTACTAAGTTATACTTTGACATATTCCTTAAGACCTATTGGTATATCAAAGGATATGCTTGGGTATAATAAGGTACACATGGAGATAAGAGAATGATCAATAAAGGATCTACCACTTCCAGTAAAGGGAGAGAATGTCCTATGCGATTCAATAAGTGACAACTCAGAAATCTCTGGCCAGGGTTGAATGGAATTAGAAAGGAGTTTCTAATTTATATTAACTAGAGTTGTGTATTTGTGAATTGAAATGCATATGATCAAATTAATAAGGCTTGACAGAAATTCCATGTCTTATATTTGATTGGGACATTGTATGGTAGAACGATTGAATTGTACAGTAACTATTTGCTGAAAAATTCTTTTACGATCAAATGTTGAAATCTATATTATCTGGAATATCGACTAATCAATAAGGGGGCTTACCCTTATTGTGGAATAATTATTTATTTTGAATTAAAGAGTTAATTCGTAATAAATGAATTAGAATTGTTCTAATTTATTTATTATACAACCGGTTTAATATGGAGAACCTAAAGGGTCACACCGCAAAAGAGTAGTATTTATTTTAGAAGTAGATGGCATAATCGTAATAATAAATTAAGTATATTTAATTTATACTATGGTGATAGAATAAATTAAATAGCTTAATAGTTATAATTTAGTATTTTAGAAATACTAATCATAAATTAATAAGAGGAGTCTTATTATCATCATTATTACTATTATTATTATTACTAGTATTATTATTTAGTTCCTAAATGGTTTAGGAATTAATTAATAAGTAGTAATATTATTATTAAATAATTAAGTTCCTAAATAGTTTAGGAATTATAATTATAATAATTAATTAAGTTACTAAATGATTTAGTAATTAATTAATAAGAAGTACTTTAATTATTAAATAATTAGATTTCTAAATGGTTTAGGAATTATAATTAATTAATTTAGTTCTTAATTAAATTAGGAATTAAATTAAAACCCTAATCCTAAATAGTTTAGGAGGGTTGACTAGATCTATAAATAAGAGGAGTCTTATCATAGATCAATGTTACACACTCTTTCAATAGATTAGAGAGAGTACTCCATAATTCTCTACATCTAAGGAGTTAGAGAGATAGAGAATTAGGGCTAGCTACCCATGGTTTGGAGAAACCATAATCCACTTCTTTAATTCATAGATCTCTTAGTGGATCACCTCTAGAGGTTTCACACTTGGGGAGCTAACATTGATCCGTGGAATCTAATCGGTGAATTTGAAAAAGAACGTAAAGGATTAAAGGGAGATGAACTTGTACCTGTGGAAGCTTGGTTCTACAAATGTATAAATTCTTTTATTCTTCCTCAATTAATAATAGTCGCATAAGAAAGATCCTGATTATTGGTTTGTACAAAAAATTTTAAAATCTGATTTTTCTTGCTTCCGTTGCGCTTATATAATTTGATTATATGTATGTCATACTTTTGTAAACCAACATGCATTAGTTAGGCAAATTGCATAGATATACACCTTGTATCTATAGGTTTTGGAAGTTACTAATTATACTATATTCCACTAAACATATTCAACACTTTTCATTTCAAAACATCTACTAAGTCACTTCTAGATAGAGAGAAGCAAGAGAAAATAAGAAAAAAATGGAGAGAGGTTAGAAGAAATAGCTAAAAAGAATACTTATTCTTGAGAAAAGAAGATCTAAGCAAGCTTTGGAGGACCATTTAAGGAGTAGAAGAAGGTGATCTAGTTAGTCATACCAATGGAAGTGTTCTAGATCAAGCTTTAAGAGAAGGTTCAAAAGTGGTCTTAACCTTCTTAGTTTTTCTTCTAGCTTAAACTTCTATCTTAGCTTAGTTGCATGCTTGTTGTAGGAGTAATTTTTGTGTTGATGATCATGGTAGATATCAAGGAATAAGGATGGTAGTGATGGTGTGTATGTGTTCTATATTTGTTTTGGTGTATTAGATTGAAAGATAGATGTATGCATATTGGAAATACTACGATTTCTAAAGATCAATATTAATCTGTCCATTTTAAAAAAAATAAATTTATATGATTTTAATATTTTTGAAATTCATAAGTTCTACATGATAGATCTATGAGTTTTCAAACATCTCCAAGTGGAACAACTAAAAAATATTATGTTTTCTATTTTTGGCAAAAAATTTTTAACAAAACAGTCCATTTATCGAAAAATTTTGAAAATTTAAGCTGTACAAATTTTTGGTTCCTGTTTCGTGATAGCTAACTTGTTTTAAAAATTATGATATCCTAGATTCTGGAAGTTTACATTATGGTAAAGTTCATCTCCAAATTCAGACGAGTGTGTTATGGTCAATCAAATATTATGTTTTTAAAATTCATTTCGGCTAAATTAGAAGTTCTGTAGCTTTGATGAAGCTGACATTTTTGTTGAATGTTAATACTATTATGAAGAAGTTTTAGCTTAAATTTCTTGATTTTTGGATAAAAACTCAATTTATGAAAAATGTAGCAATTTTAGGCATATATGACCTTTTTAAAAATAATATATGATGCTAAAAATTAAGGGAAAAATATTTTGGGTATAAAATAACATATACTAAAGAATTCCAGAAGGAAAGAAAATAATAAAGTGTTTAGATATTTTTAATAAATAAGATGAGGTAATGAAATTAATATTATTAATTAATCAAATTATCAAAAAATTATATAAAATGATTTTTTTTTGACTTATATGTGTTAAAAATGGATGAACAAGACTACATAAGTGTCAAATGGTTATTTTTACTTTTATGTTATATTAATGGCGTGGCGTATCAATTTAGTGAAACTACGAATAAGGAATTATTATCGACTTAAGTTACGGTTAATAGTCGACAATGTGTTTTACTAGTTAGTAAATAAGTGATTAAATATATTCCTATGGATATTGTAGGAAACCATGTGAACGAAGAGAATATCGTGTTTAGGGACATCGGAACTAATCCAAGCAAGTTCCCTAACTTGTTGCATGTGGTTTATTGTTGTGGCAAGTTTCCCTCACTATGAGAAAATATTAAATATTAATGATTTTAATGCCTCTTGAAAGTCGTATGCTTATTTCCGCACTTATGTGCTTTTTGAAAGAATATCTGCACTTATGTGCCTTTGGAAATGAAATCGTTCAATTATCGAAATGTTAATGCTTTTAAAGTTCTATGTGTTATAAACTGTTTTGAGATATGAGTCGATGTCAATTGTTTCAGCTAGACTCCTTCGAAATGCTATGATTTATTGATTCAATAAAACTTGTTGAAATGTATTGATATGTAGATTTTATATCTATTTATTAGGTATTTTTATGCACAATTATCTTTAAGTTTATAAGTTTTTTTTAGTGTTTTAGGATATTTATTTGATTTTATGTGTTTTTATTATTTTTACTTTATTTTTATTATTTTTAATTTCATTTGTAGGAAAATTGAAGCAAAGGGCAAGATTGTAATTTTCGCAATAGCTTATGGGCAAACTGGTAATTATTGAGGACTGAATGACATTTCGGTAATTAATGGAGAAGCAGTGCATTGCGCGCCAGCGTTGAAGGTTCTTCAGCATGAAAAGGACGATGTTGTTTGGTGTTTGGATTAGTAGTAAGTAGAGACCGCGCCATGCGCGGTTGGGTATTTTAAAGAAAAAAAGAAACACGCCATGCGCGGTGATGGAAATTAGAAGTAACGACTTAGGCGCGTGACCAGCAGATCTGACAACTTGTTTTTTGATTCTTTCATCTACGCTGGGTCCCCCCAAATGATTGAGGATTCCTTGTTCCTTTGTCAAATGGGAGCTTATTGCTTAGGTATTTAAATTTCCACGCGGTCTCAGCAAATTGAACAGAAGGAATAATTAATATATTCTAATATCAGATTTGGATTAAAATAAAAACTTTTATATATTTTATATTTTGTATTTTAAATTCTATTAGTGTTTGAAAAATAACTCCTATTAGGGTTAGAAAAATTTTGTAGTCTATAAATAGAGGGGCTGTGACACAATTAGGATGACTTTCTTGTACATGATTTTTATGCTTCTTCTATTATGAGTAGCTAAGTTTTCTATTTCAGTTATAAGGGGATGTTGAACCTTATTTATAGTTGATGGTTTAATTAAGTTATCATTATTTATTCATTCTTATATGAGATTTATTCTTGATAACCTATTTTAATTATTTGAATGATAATTAGTTTAGTTGATTTGATAATGGCCAGTTGAATCGATCTAATTATTATTATCTGCTAGATTAAGGTATAGTATTAAGCAAACGATACTATATCTGATCATAAATAGCGATTAGTAATACATGATTGTGGTCAAGCTTTTGAGTATTGCTATGGTTATTAAGAAGAAAGTTAAATAATCTGCGATTGTGTGATTAGTGCTTGGAATAATCTAATTCCCTAATTCTTAATGCTACTGTTATATTAAATCTAGATTGATAGTTCTAGGTTGTATGATAGTTAGGATCTAATGGGGACGATTGTCAGATTAGGTTTAAAACCTAAGGCAATTCGTGGGTAATTACCGATTATTGTTATCTAGGGTTATTAATTTCATTCAATAGATAACTATGATTAACTTAATTATATTATCATTGTAAAAATGTGATACTGAACTAAAGAACTGAAGTTTTTACTTTATTGGTTAATTTTATTAAATTAATTTTATTTATTTAGTTAATTATAATTAATTTAAAACCCCCAAATTTTAGTTTACAATGTATAAAATTAAATTAATCATTCTCTGTAGGATCGACTTTTACTTGCAATACTACATAATTTTTTTTTCAAAGTAAGATTTTATTTTATTGCCTGCGACAGTATACCAAATTTTGGTGACGTTGTCAGGGAGTGATTCTAATTTATTTTTGTATTTTTGTAAACTTTATTTTAATTTTGTATTTTTTCTTAGATTTTATTTTTATAGTTTTTAATAATTTAATTGAGTTGTGAAGGTTAAGGATGGAAGTCATGCCTAATTATGTTAATGAGGTAAATATTTTTTCTCTTGAGTAACAAATTGAGAGTTTAACTTCTCTGGTTTATCAAATGGTTATAGGTACTTGTACTATTTGTGCGACAGTAGGACATCAAACTGATATGTGCCTAATTCTTCGAGAGGAGTCCTATGAAAGAGTCAATGTAACATGTGGTTTTCTTGGTTAACCACAAAGGAGATATGATCTATATTTAAACGCGTATAATTCGGGATGGAATGATCAACCTGGTGCCTTTGATATCGGTATTGTCCCCGGTACTAAATCGATCACAAATTCTATCTCCCTATCTGGCGGTAAACCTGACAGTTCATCTGTAAAGACATCCATGAACTCCTTAACTACTAGTATTTGCTCTATCTCGAGATTTACCATTTGTGTATCCACTACGTGAGCCAAATACCCTACACAACCTTTGTTCAACAGTTTCTTGGCCTGCGTCATCATCAGACAAGAAGATTGTCTTGACGACTTACTACCATAAAATACGACCTTAGACTGGTTTGGTGTCTTAAGGTGTATACAATTCTTTTGACAATCTATTATCGCTCCGTGATTAAACAACCAATCCATACCCAAAATAACATCAAACTCCCCCAAACGTATCGGAATTAGATTCATATTCAACTTCTGACCCTTGATTTCAGCATAACAATTTCTATGTATATACTCTACAGGAATCACTTCTTTATTAGCAACTTCTATGTTCATTGGGTTTTCTAGTCTTTTTTTAGGCAATTATAACCGTCTAGCAAAATCGTCAGACACAAAAGAACAGGTAGCACCTAAATCAAATAATACATATGCATTTATATCATTGATCGGAATAATACCTGACACTACATCTTTTGATTTCACGGCGTCCTGCACCGTCATGTTGAAAGTTCGTGTTGTTGGTTTGTTCTGTTGCACTGGGCCTCCAATGGTGAGCTTGTTGTTGTTTCTCTTATAGCCAGTACTTCCACTGTCATTATTCCTCTTTGGATAATCCTTGAACTGATGGTCCGCAGCTCCACATGAGAAACAACCTTTCCTCTTTGGTGTGGGACAATTAGGGTCGATGTGCCCTTCTTGCGTGCAGTTGTAGCAGACATTCCTCCCCTTCATGCACTCCCCTATGTGACTCTTCCCGCAATTACTACATTTATTTCCTTTCTTCTATTCGCTTCCTTGAGGTGTCCCCGAACTGTTGTTGTTGTTGTTGTTGTTGTTGTTCCATTTGCGCTTATTCGAGTTACTGCCCCCACTACTGTTACCTTCCTTGTTTCCTCCTTCGCTTCTTTTCTTGTTCCGTTCTTGATTATGCTTGTTTAGGGCTTTATTTCCCCCTTCTGCTATTATAGCTTTCTCCAGCAACGTTGTAAAGTTGGTAATCTAAATAACAACGACCCTACTATAAACTCACGGTTTCAGTTCCTGCCCAAATCTCCTTGCACGCCTCGCTTCAGTGTCCACTTGGTGTGGGGCGAACCTTGTCAATTCATTGAACTTGGCAGCGTAGTCAGATACAAACATATTTCCTTGCTTGAGTTCCAGGAATTGAACTTCCATCCTGGCCTACGTGCTTTCCAGAAAGTAATTTTGTAAGAACATTTTCTTAAATCGTGCCCACGCGATAGTTCCCTCTCCTGCTTTGCTTTTGTTGGCCTTCCACCAATAGTTTGCCTCCCCCTTCATCATAAGGTAGCAAATGAGGTCATTTGCTCCTCCGTTACTCATGCAACCTCAAAGACCTTTTTTATTTCCTCGATCCAGATTTGCACTTTTATAGGATCCATTGTGCCCCAGAATACAGGTGGTCCTATTAGTTTGAAATCTTTGAAGTTAGCTAGTGGAACAGCATGGTTTGGTGCTCTAGCAGCATTCGCGTTACGTCCGTGGAATACTCCCATTAGCGTTTCCACAAAATCTTGCACCGGGTTTGGCGGCACCCCTCCTACATTAACCGACTCTTCTGGTGGTGGTGGGGGTAGTGGTTGACTTCTTCTATGTGGCGGCATTTTCTGTATAAACAAAATTTAAATCGTTAAAGTTACTTCATCTTTTTACTTCCATTTTGTAGCTTAAGCAATTTCACTAAAGTACAATTAAGCATCTTGACACATATAAACATAAACAGATCTGCATTCATATTCATATGCTAAAACTATAGTGCATAGCACTTTTACATCATAAGCATACTGCTATAAATACTACTATCCCTGAAATACTACAAAAGATGGGATCTAACCTTAATCATATCCCACAACTTCTTAAAGTTGGGATTTACATCATACTAACCCTCTGCCAAAACAAAAGTTGGGTTTCTACTGCATCTATTTACATACAACATAAATAAAGAAAACTACTACTAATGCATTCCCATCTCTCGACGAACAGCGTCATCGTACTCCTCATCCCCTATGGCCCTCACTAAGCTCCTGTTGATAGTGTGCCTGGACTGACCCTCCTCAGCTGGGTAGTAATGCACCTTGCTCTGAAATCTGCCAAAGAAAGAACGATAGACATAGGTAAGCCTATCGATCTTCACCTTTTTCTCACGGACCTCTTCCTCTAACTCTATCATCTACCTATGCGCTGCATCTCTCTGGGTCCCCATCTCTATCCTATCCTCTATCGCCTGCTGCCAATGGCCTCTAATGGCCTCCTTCTTTGCCTGTGTTTGCTGAATCTTCATCTCAGCCTCTGCCAATCTAGCCTCCATCTCTGCCATCTTCTCTTTCAGCTCCGTGTTCTCACCAGAGAACTGATAAGTTGAATCTCTATACTGGTCCTCCGTATGCTAGTGAGTCAGATTCTGCTCCTCCAAATGCTGAACCCTATCATCCAGCTAATCATTCCTCGTAGTCAGAGAGTCGATGATGTCACTGGTGAAAGTAGTATGCACACAAGCCAATCATATTTAATATGATGTAGCATGTACTTTGTAATCTTATTCAATTATTAATAAAAGTTTATTTATACAAAGACATTTTCTTTATCCATATTTAATAAGATAATATTAATTGTGATAAACCCATAGTTGTTGAGCAATACTTTTAGAATCATGATGATGATCATGCTAATGAGATCTAAATTCAAGATAGCTCAAAACTAAAATTGTTCCTAATCGTGGGATCACTAAAATGGGGATTAGTGAATCCGGATAGATTAGTACATACTATGCTTGCTCTTATGAAGAGGATGATTGATCTCATAATCATTTGTGTAGAGACACTAAAACAAGTATGTAGGTGCTTATTAGAGAATAAGTTCACTGAACGTGACTCGCTCAAGTAACACCTAATGGAGTCTTACTTGCCTGTCAATAGGAGTTCCTTTTGTGATAGTAGTACAAGTGATCCTTGGACTTGAGATCATCACAGTATCTTGTGTATGATGAATTATGTTTTGACATATTCCTTAAAACCTTAGGGTGTATCAAAGGGTATGATCGGATATAATAAGTCATACATGGAGATAGGTGAATGATCAACAAAGAATCTACCACTTCTAGTAAAAGAAGAGAATGTCCTATGCGATTCGATAAATGACAACTCAGTAGTCATTGGCCAAGGCAGAATGAAAATTAGAAAGTAGTTTCTAATTTACATTAATTAGAGTTATTCATTTAAGGATCGAAATGCATATAATCAAATAAAATAAGACTTGACAGTTATACCATGTCTTATATTTGATTGGGACGTTGTGAGGTAAAAGAATTGAATTGTACGGTAAATATTCGCTGAATAGGTTCTTTTGTGATTAAATGTTGAAATCTATATTATCTGGAAAGTCGTTGATCGCTAAGGGGGCTTACCCTTATTATGGAATAAATATTATTTATTTAAATGAATTAAATAGTTTAATGTATTTATATAAATAAGATTAGAATAGTTCTAATTAATTTATTCTATAACCGGTTTAATATGGAGAACCTAAAGGGTCACACCGCAAAAGGAAAAATAATTATTTAAGAAGTAAATGGCATAATTGTAATAATGAATTAAGTATATTTAATTTATACTATGGAGATAGAATAAATTAAATAGCTTAATATTTATTATTTAGTATTTTAGAAATACTAATTATAAATTAATAAGAGGAGTCTTATTATTATTGTTACTATTATTATTATTATTTAGTTCCTAAATGGTTTAGGAATTAATTAATAAGAGTACTCTCATAATTAATAATTAAGTTCCTAAATAGTTTAGGAATTATAATTATTATATTAAATTAATTAAGTTCCTAATTAGATTAGGAGTTTAATTAAAAATCCTATTCCTAAAGGTGTTAGGAGGGTTTACTAAGTCTATAAATAAGAGAAGTCTTATTATGGATTAGGGTTACACACATACACTTCCATAAGTTTTTGGGAGAGTACTCACATATTCTCTAGAGAGAGAAAACTAGGGTTTGCCATCACCCACTTCTTGAATTATTGTTATTCCTTGGTGGATCACCTCTAGAGGCCAAACACTTGGGTGGCTAACGTTGATCATTGGAATCCAATCGGTGAAATTCAAGGAGATCGTGAAGGATTTGGAGGTGAACTTGTACCCGTTGAAGCTTTGATTTCTACAAGGGTATATCTCTAACTTCTTCTTTATTAATTAATAGTTGCGCATAAAGGTCGATCCTGGATTATGGTTTGTAAATTTTTAAATTTGATTTTACCATGCTTCCGCTATTTTATGCAATTTGATTGCGTCTATGAATATTACAAACCAACAACTGGCAGTAGTGCTCATGCCATCAACGTACTCCGCTGGCTCCTCCTCCTCCGACTCCTCAGTCTCGGCCTCATCATCACTATATGGCATCATCACTCCACCCCTGACGGGCTCCTCACGGTCTCCCTCCTCTGGATCAGAATCAGGATCCTCAATCGGTGCAGCCACCAGCAGTTGTGCCGTATCTATGTGGATATCCATGTAAACCACCTCCTCAATAGTATGACTCGACTGTCCAATCTCTATCATCCTGTATCATAAAAATAACACATGTTAGTATAACAATAAAATATATTCATTGATAAAATGAAATGATATTTTATTATGTACATCTCGGCTCGATGGATTTTCTCAATCCACCTCCAAAAATATACAACATGATGAATTTCCTCGATTCATCTCCTAATGCACTTGATATGAGTTTAGTACTAAGGTTATATCCTAGGTTTCGCAATCCTAACATTTCTAACCTACAACTCTGATACCAACCTGTGACAACCCCAAATTCGGGTTCCATAACCTCAGGTTTGGTTCTCCACTGTACAATACTTATTAACAATAAAATACATAAATTGCATTTAAACTTCGCAGAATAATATAATAGGTTCCTTATAAAAAAGGCTACACTTCCCAAGGTCGATTAACTTTAACATAAACATTACATATCTTAAGGGAATACAAAAGACTTACAAAAGAAATTACATAACAAGTCATTTAACTAGCATACATTAAGCTAATCTAAGCTTTGGCTTTTCCCTTGCCTTTGTCTTGTCTATAACTTTCGGGC